>OZ024911.1:12915291-13073366 GCA_964017125.1 Flabesymbios commensalis | reverse complement strand
ACATGACACTTTGGACACCACGGACTCCGTGTTTTGATCTGTTTTTCTCAGACGCCACAGAAAAACCGAGATACTGTGATAACGTGGAAGTCTCATTTCTTAGAAATAATGACAGCGGTGGCGCTAAGCACTTCTACTTGAATGATTATTGCATTTACTGATATTATCTTCACAATTTTCACTTCGAACCAGGGACGAGTCCTTCATAGTTATTGATACTCCGAATTCAACCACGTAAATGTACCGCGACTAATCGCTTTTTATGTGCCACATCAATCTTTCACATTTGAAGCTGATATTTGAATGACGCAATTGCCAGTTTCAAATAATAGAAAAATGTCATATTGTTTAACAAATAACTTTAGACTTGTTCTAATCTCGAATTTGTGTTTTATTTGAGATCTGCACATTTTATACTTTTCATCATCAATACTTTGGTTGGAGCACCCTTAAAAGCGTGTCCCGCAATTAAAGTGTTAATAGTGGACAGTTTCATAAACTCACAGTGCAATGATGAGGTCAGATAAAAGCTGAATGATTAGTTTGACTCAAAATTTTTTAAACAGTCACACCAGGAATACACAATCTCTATAAAATTCGCCATTTAAATCAGGTCACGTTTTTAGTCTACCTATTCCAGTACAGACGTTTTTAGTCTACCTATTACAGTACAGACGAAGCTTTTAGACCTGGTCAGGCTGTTTTTGTTTCACAAAAGCTCACTGACTAACAATACATTTAATCGCTGGCAGGTTGCTACTAAACATACGAGATCCATTCTGTGTCTGATAATCTCTCCAAGGTGAATTTAATCGGCGGAAAATGTGCGTAGATTTTTTTGTCGCAGGTGCCACTACATACTGCTATTACAGTTTACATAACAGGGCAATTTTTGTAGAGGGATTATGTTTCGACATTATTATTAAGGTGAGGTTATATAGATATTTTGTTTCTGCTAATGTTTCTAGGGCTGGGACACTGGTATAGTGATTAATGTCAGTTTGGAGGAGAGGTGTTCTTTGCTCCACGTATTCACACGATTCAACAAAAGTTATCCGGATGTAAAATAAATAACAGCAGGTTTTGGGAGTAAGCTAATTCCTACACACATCTGTCGTTTTTTGTGAAATCATTCTGCAAAGCCCTCGTTTTTTGTGAAATCATTCCACAAAACCCTCTCAGAACCCAGCATTTTCCGGTTATTTTTATTCATCCGGAGATGTGAATTGCCGCCGCAATTCCCATCTCAGAATGGAAAAAAAATGTTATTATTTTATAAAATATCCAGGTATAATATATCAAATGAAAGATCAGAACAATCTTATTGTCATGTATACCATTAATATTCAAATAATTTTATTTTCATTCATCCTGAGACGTCTCGGGATGTATGAAAATGTTATAATTAATCACACGATCACACAATCAATCACACGGTGAACAATAGTTTAGACCAGATGAAACTAACTGCATCTGGATATCCATCGTGCGATGGCGAACTATTACGTACGGGCGGGGGCCCTAGGGTAGTTCTTAACACCGCTGCCTTTCACGCTAGAGTTCGGGGTTCGGTTCCCGGTCTCAGCGGTTTGAAAGAAACAAAAATGTTTCTCCCCATCCACGTGTAAAACACAGTATTGTGGAGAGCCTCCGTGACCGAGAGGTGGCGTGCTCGGCCTCAGACCGCCAAGGCTTGAATTTCGAATCCTGTGTCTGGAGGACAGTGTCATCTCATTCATCTCATTCATTCTCCTGGCCCAGTTTAGCCTATATGTGCACAAAGGTGGCCTAAAGCCCAATTCATTCCATTTCATTTTACGATTATGTACACAACGATCAATTACGGTGATCAGGTGATTGACATACGCCAATAATCTACGATTTTATAAAATACCCAGATATAATGTCTCAAATTAAGGATCAGAACAACCTTATCGTGCTGAATAATATTATTATTCAAATCAGTTTGTCCAAAGTTTGCCATGGGGTGCATGAATGTGACGAGGGAGCTCAAAGAGTTTAAATGCAAAGTTAAATGTAAAAAAAGGTAAATTGGTAAGTGATTTGCCCTTTCAAGCCTGAATTTACCATTGCCATCTTCATCCACTAACGTTACAAGCTGCGAATTGCTGTCGCAATTAATTCTCGACTTGTAGTGGATGAAGATGACTTGAAGTGAGTGGAAAATTAAACATTAAGTCATTCTTCAGAGATACCAAATGGTATTTTGATGCATCTAGAGGGTTTACAGGGTTAACAACAGAGTTACTGATCCTCGTCTCTGACATGAGGTACTGCAATATGGTGGCAAGTATCCCTGTCGCCTATTATGACCCATCCTCACTATAGACCTATAGACCTGTTCCTGATTCCGGTGTGATACTAATGCTGGCACAATGTCAACGTCACATGACGTAGACGAGACATTGCGCTGACATTGGAGTCTGAGGTTTTATTTGCCCATATTTTCACTCAAATGCCTGGTTTGGTCATTTATGTGGCTGGCGCTGGGCAGACTATCTTCATCTATCCAGTTGTCTGCTACCGGCCGACTCAGACTGGTAGGGCAAGGTGTGGGCAGCCAGGCATCCAAACGTATGTTTTGAGAAGAACAGTGAAGAATCACATCTTGATCGTCAAAGACTATCGCTAGCTTTATGGCCATATAGAGACCAACAGCAGTAACATTTGTAATAGTAAATTAAATTTGTACAAAGATACTTGGTTTTTACTTTTACAGTAAGTAGAAAAGTTACTTATAATAAAAAACAGAAAGTACATCTTGGCGCTGTATATAATGCAAAATAATATCAGCATGTGTATCGTGCTTTAGTCCCTGACGAATTGGCGGTCGCATATCATATTTCCCTCTCATCATTCAGTTGTTATTTAAATTGAACATGATACGTGGCCCGGAACATTAGGCTGACAAACTGTTTAAAAACGGCAGCACAAGTATTTTCTTTTAAAGCAGGATCACATATCGCATACATTATCCGTAATGAGGTTAAATGTGACTACTGATGTAAGTCTAGACATAACACGGGTTGTTGGCAAGGCTCCATCGTTAACCCTTTAACCGCCAAATTATTCAATTGGAATTTTCACCCACTTGAAGTTGTGTCTCGCTGACGCGATCCACAACTTCAAGTGAGTGAAAATTATTCAGATTTGACAAAATGGAGGTCAACTGTTTTTAAAAATTGCTGATTGATGTCACATTTTATCTTTAACATGTTCAACATAATGTGCTAATAAAAAATGAAAACCCGAATATATGCGGCACCGGCGGTTAAAGGGTTAAGATGCAGTAATTTATAGGTTTTTTTTATTATGGCTGCGGTACACGAGAACTGTGAAAAAAATTAGTTTCTAAATCATTTGGTGCATACTTTAAAAGTAAACATGTACTGCATTTTGGCTTTGCAGAGCAGTATACGCCCCACCAAGCATGACTGTGACGACGACCCAACATTTTTTTTATTAACCAGGTGGGAGAGCAACCCTATTTAGATGGGGATGTCAATAATTATAACGCCCTTACTTATGACATCGGCGATGTCTTCGATATCATTATTGAGGACGCCCTAATGGTAAAAACTATGGTGACGTCGTAGGGAACATGAGTTTATTTATTGAAACATTTTATACAGGTTGAACTAAATCTAAACTTCTGAAAGGATGTCTAAAATAATGATCAGTGACTATAGGCCCATGGACCACTGCCTACACCAGAATCATCAGATTGTGGTACAATACTTTGATGCGTACTGTAACACAACATTACACCCTTATATTAGTGGTATATAGGGCTGTCTTGTAGTAACACTGTTAATAATGTATCACGTTTGCTGGAACGCTGAACACTTGTAAAAAAAACGATTGTTAAATTACATGTATTTTTTGACGAACTTTTTTTTTCTTCCTAATCCTTTAACCGCCGATGCCACATATATTCGTTTTTTCACTTAATTATTACAACATTCATTACCGCCTTTTAAACATGGTAAAGCCATAATGTGACATCAATCAGCACGATTTGACTTCCATTTTGTCAAATCTGAATAATTTTCTCTCACTTGAAGTTGTGGATCGCGTCAGCGAGACTCAACTTCAAGTGGATAAATTTGGCGGTTAAAGGGGTAAGATCCTCTAATTATTATAACGAATTAAATATTGCATCAGCCACTTAACAAAGTATAAGATCCCATATTTTAATCCTCAGGTCTGCTATGCTTAGAACAATAAAATACACAAACGTTTTTAAATCAGGGTTTTATATATATATATATATATATATATATATATATATATATATACGTGGTTGAATTACTTACAGTATACGATAAAGCTCACTTCGAATGGCACCAATGCGATTCATGATCAACATTGGTGTAGATAACGTGCCCCAAAATATTAGATATATCTTTCCTGCTTGAATAAAGCCTGACATGGTACAACCATCCTATGATTTTTTATTCCCAGACTCTGTGCATTGGTTTACACTATAAGACGTATATTGGTATCAGCCCATATCGCACTCTAGCTGTATATTGAGCACAATGTATGGTTGGATATGTCATGTGTGAGTTGATCGTGCGAGAAAATACAAACGGTGTTCATTTTTCGTGCGATATGACAGCACATGTTCAATGAATAAGGTGTGTGCCTAAAGGCTCACATTTTATTCATTGAACGAGTGCTGTATTTTCCCATATCGCACTTAAATGAACACCGTTTGCATATCTTAAATTAAAGAGTAATGTGTTTTAAAACGTTACCAAATAAACCATAGCTCAGAAAACGCAAATTAAAACGTCAAAAGTTTCAGAGAATGATTCTACAAATTAATGGATTATTGCGAGTAGGCTACTCCAATCAATCTTGCGGTACGGCTTGGCAGATTGGTCAATTTGTCTGTCACAGACCAACTTTGTAGATCATCAATCTGGGCCTTATATAGTTAACACTCGGAAACACAAAAAGGACATAATGATAGGCCTAATACTAGCAATAATACACGAAGAATATAATTGATCTTTATTGAGTGATACGGAACCCACTTGGCCCATCACGTTGTTTCAACGTTGAACTGCGTACCCCGGTACGTCAATGCAACGTTTTAATAACGTCTTGTGACATGAGTGATCTTGGGCAAGGTGCCCATAAATCAGGAGATGAAAATAACGCTGTTAACCCTTATCCTGCTAAAGCAAATATTTTTAAATTTCAGCCACCTGAAGTTGTGTCTCGCTACCGCGATTCACAACTTCCAAGTGGCTGAAAATTACTGATATTTGTTAAATTTGACACCAAATATTTACAAATATTGATGTTTAAACTCTCATTTCGTTCCCAATAACAGGGATTTAATCGAATAATAAAACCGATTAAAACGAATTTTGTCGTGATTAGCAGGCAAATGGTTCACGTTGATTCTGTTGAGAGCCCACCAAAACTGTATAGATCCAAAAGGTTGAAACAAACTATATTAACCCTTACACGCCAAGCACGACTCTAATCTTTCAAAAAAAAAAATTCAGCCAATCGAATCACTGTTATTGGGAATAAAATTGAGTAATTTTCACCCACTTGAAGTTGTGGGACGCGGTAGATGGGTTGAGTATCACATATCTTATCTCTGGGACCACATTATTACATGCCTGTGGGTGCTAGACAATCATATGTCTCATACATGTATATTAACCTTCCGATGGCTAGACATATATGACATATGGTTAATACAGAGGGTTAACACATGAGATATTTAATACTCTAACCTCAGATTTAAAAAATGAGACATGATTATGCTACTATAGCTAATTAATTGGTGTAAACCAAATGATTTGGCGCGCACCAAATAATTCAGATACACGTAATTAATTGGTGCGCACCAAATAAATTAATTCATGATACAAGTGATACTCTAGCCATCAGAAGGGTAATATAGAAGTCTTAAGATAGTCTAGTCACCGGAGGGTTAATACATGAGATATGTGATACTCTAACCACTAGAAGATTAATATAGAAGGCATATGATAGGCAAGCCCTCTTAGGGTTAATACACGAGACATGTGATACTGTAGCCTCCAGAGGGTTATTACATACGACTGTCGACAAGTGATGGTCTAGCCATCAGACGGTTAATATATGAGACATATTATAATTATAGTCTAGCCCCGGGAGGGTAATGCATCAAATATGTGACATCCTAGCCATCAGAAGGTTAATATCAGATAGAGTTGATACTCTACCCCCAGACGATTAATAGACGAGATAAGTGATACCCTACACATATAATAGTCTAGCCCCCCAGAGGGTTAATACCTCACAAATGTGATACTTTAACCAACAACAGGCAATATAATGATAGTCAATACGCGAGACACTTGATTCGCTAGCCCCCAGAGGGTTAAAACAAGATACATATAATACTCTAGCTATTAGAAGGTTAATATAGAAGCCATATGATAATCCAGACCCCAGAAGATTGATGCATGACGCATGTGATACTCTAGCCATCAGAATGTTAACATAGGACCCATGTGGTACTATAGCCCCTAGATACACGATGAAACATGTGAAACTCTAGCTTCCAAGGGTTAAAACATGGGACAACTTTTTAATATTAAATTTACAATTGATTGTAATCATATATAATATCTCCCACAGCATACCCTATCTCCCAGACTATACCCCATCCGGAATCTGATGGGGTATAGTCTGGGCATGTGGGGCATACTCTGGGAGCTCCCAGACTATACCCCAGGGTATATTCCAGAATATACCCGGGTATAATTCAGTGGGAGGGGGGAGGGTTAATCTGGGCGGTTACACCGGCATTCAGCCAACATTTTCACAGCACACAACGATCCCTCCAGCCTCCTCTGCTCCCCGCACTGACCACATGGACTGATTATGACGTCATCGGCAGTCCGCGGGACTGCTAATCCCAACCCTATGCTGATCCCGAGCTCAGATCTGCCGTGGGTGACCAGAATGACGAGATGGAATGGCAAAGAATATCAGAAGAATTGTGTCTCGCTAAAATACGTATAGGATAAAGTCCGAGGAGCTCTACATTCTTAGCCGTGGAAAAGGCCGAGGCCGAAGTCCTTCCACGGCTAAGAATGTACAGCTCCAAGGGTTTTAACTGACTTAAAACACATCCGACCATAATGTGACATATTTGGAAACTATAAATCTATGAATGGTTGCCCGACGCTGTCGTCGCCCAGGTATTCACGAGATGTTCCTTGATTGTTTCTGTGGGTGTTAACTTCTGTCTTTTTAGGTTCGTATAAAAAAAACACATCCGATTATTGATTATTAATATATAAAAGTTCATCTGATTATAACCTATCGCATATTTAATTATTTCACCTTACAACTATGTTATTAAGCATCCCTGATACTATCGGGATGCTTATAGTGTTTAGCATTTTTCCGTCGCCGCGTCTCCTCCGCCGCCGCAGCCGCGGGCGTATCAGGAGTTTAGCTCTCACTAAGACGATAACTGGAGAATTTTGTTTATTTTACACAGACAGATATTTTTCTTGGGGGGGGGGGGGGTGGGGGGTCGAGCTATAAACGGTCATTTTCCAAGATGGTCACCCGAAAGGCTTGTGGGCACGAACCGTTGGATGGATCGCATTCAAATTTTATAGGGTGGTGGATGTTTTTGAAGAACTGACCTGGAAATGCTTTTAGTGTTTTTATGCCGAAAACAGTATGTTGCGTGACCAATCCAATTAAGCAATCTACTTAACATTTTAAATTCATGTGCATATAGTTTGATGTTATAAAAATAGCAAAATTGAACGAATCTGGGGGGGGGGGAGTCATGGTACATAAAATATGTCATTCGACAGCGGCAGCATTTCAACAAAATGTCGGTTATATGGTTAATGTTGGCTTTTTGCAATCTATATGGTTCAAAGGTGCACTAACAAGTATACGCTAGCACAACTTTCAACCAACCTTATTGGTTGGCATCTGGGTTTTCACCCAGTAAGCACAAAACATTTCTATAAAATTTATACAACGTCGGCCCAACGTCTTCGACGTTGGTCCAACATTGTATAAATGTTATACAAATATTTTGTGTTTGCTGGGCATGGATTCTATGAGTATGTATGCCCTCTTTGACACGTCGTGGGGGGTGAAGGTCAACTCGCGGACCAGCTGTGACCCTGGCATGCTTCAGGCTAGATCTAGCGGGTTAAGCACCGGCTGCTCCATGGTCCATAGGGCGCTAGAGTTCGGGGTTCGCTTCCCAGTCCCGGCGGTTTGAAAGAATGAAAAATGTTTCTTCTCCATCCACTCGTAAAACTCAGTATTGTGGGGAGCCTCCATGACCGAGAGGTAGCGTGCTCGGCCTCAGACCTCAAGGGTTCGAATTTTGAATCCTGTGTCTGGAGGGCATTGTCATCTCATTCTTCTCACCATCCTCAGGAGGTTCTCCTGGCCCAATTCAGCCTGTATGTGCACAAAGGTGGCCTAAAGCCCGATTCATTTAATATTTTTTTCCACGGCCCTTGGTTGATCGGAGCAGACGTGAGAAATTACAGTCTCGCTCCCTCGATAATTTGCGGGACAGAAGTCAGGGTTATGCAGCGACCCATCCGTGACCCCCGCATCATGAACGTGGGTCCAATGTGGACCCAATTTAGTCCAGCGTTCTCAACGGTACCACAGCACTAACTTACCAAACTGGGTCAACAGGGATTTCAATTTGACGTGGGTTAAGACAAGGATTGCAACCCAATAACTCTGGATACAGCAGGATCTTGTAAGCTATGGGGTCCTGCTGACCTGCAAATTACGCCATCCAATCCAGTGGATTTGTTTGAAGCACATCACATCCTTTCCAAATGAATGAATGAATGAATGAATGAATGAATGAATGAATGAATGAATGAATGAATAAATGAATGAATAAATGAATGAATGAATGAATGAATGAATGAATGAATGAATGAATGAATGAATGAATGAATGAATGAATGAATGAATGAATGAATGAATGAATGAATGAATGAATGAATAAAATTTATAAAAAGTTATTACGCTGCAATTACTTATTTAAAAAATCCTAATTTGATGCGGTGGTCAATCATAAGTATTTACTTAACATGTAATACTCCCAGCCTTAACAAGGTAGCTAAGAGTCACTACCACTATCTGGTTATTTTATTCCCCATAAGACGTATGATCGACCGTCAAATGCTGATCAATTAGCTAATGATTAGGGGAAAGCCTATACATGGGTTTTTTTTAAATCTGCCAGAATATATTTTATTTCTTTGAGAGACAAATGCATGTCATAAGTTATTTTTAACAGGTGCATATCGATATGTAATGAGCATGAGATGTTGGATAATTGCTGGGCCAACGTTGCAGACGGTGGCCCAACATTAATCCAGCGTTGTATCTACATCTCGTGTCTGCTAGCCAAGCAGAATATATCCCGACAGAGGCAAGGCTGTGATGAAAGACGTTCACAAAACGCAGGAAATTATTTTTGACCTTCCAGCATCAAAGCCAAGGGGAATATCAGTAAAGGAGACAGGTTTGAGATGGAGTGCCTCAGCAAACACTATACGGTCATCCAGAGTTGATTTAATGTTGGGCCAGCGTCTGCGACGCTGGCACAACATTAAATCAATTTAGGGGATATTTCACTCTACAGCCAGCGCGCTGTAAGGATCACCTGCTTTATTAATGTGACTGAGATAGTCATGTAGGACATTCTCTCAGATGTACAACTCGATGTTTGTAGTTCCCCACATCAAACACCGGACCTCTTGTGTAAAACATTGTTATTTCAATGTCCCTTTGATCATAATGTGTGCAAATCTGTAAACATTTATACATTTAGACAAAAGCAATCTATGTGTTGTTATTTACCAGAAGTATGTCTTTACCGTTACAACGACGTCTTTACCGTTAAATTTTGCCTTGCTTTTCATTTAACTAAACTGCCCGCAAGTCATAGCTGATGAGAAAACGAGTCGCTGTATAGGCATGTGGAGTCTTCCATTCGATTGTATTGGGGTAATGTTGCAATTTTCACCCTATTATGTGACTGTCACTGTTGTCAAAGCTTCTATTGTGTGGAGAGAAAACCATCACATTCCTCGTGTGGAGCTATTTCTGGTAACACAATACTTTTAACCAATGTTGGTTTAATGCTATTAAACAACATTAAAACAACATTGAGTCAATGTATTTCTGCTTGTTAGGATGACTGGCGAGACCATCAGATACGTTCCCTCCCGTCTCGCGTAAGAATTATCTTACAATACTCTAAGTCTCGGGTATGCACGCTTTACGTGCGATTTTTTAAGATAAAATACCAAATTTGAAAGTTGAAAACATCTCTGCCACTTTACAAATTTGCAGATACTAGCATAGAATCTGATTCAACCCTTTAATCATTGTGGGACGATAAGGAATGAACTGAAAGTTACGACTGACAATAATTCTCGACAGTGATTCCTACAGGTACATAATTTGACGTGGATGAAGAAATTGCTTTTATTTGAGACGGGAAATATTGTGAAGGTTTTTAAGGAAATAATGACATATCTGTACAACACCGTCGTTTATTTGTATTTCCATGCTGCAAGACATCAAATCTGAACTAAGAAAACAAACAGTGGTAACTGCTTTCCTGAAAAGAAAGTAGTTACTGCTGTTTGCCTTTTCACGAAAGATTAGGCACAGCGCACAGTAGACGTCTGAACAGTTTGGAGCAGTGTAGACGAAGAACAACAAGCAGGAATTGAGAAGTAAGGAATGCAGTTTCTGCTGTTTGCCTTTGCAGGTCAGAATTTGTTCTTTCTAGTGCACAGTAGACATTTTGAACAGTTTGGAGCACTGTAAATGAAGGACAACAATCACAAACATCCGGCCTTCCGGACTCCACCTCACAGCCGAACCAAATAAGTCATCGCGGTCGTCCGTCGTCCGTTTTTCACATAAAACTGCGCTATTTAATATTCTCACACAGACAGAGCCGCGAATCACAACGTTTCCACTTCAGCTGGCAATAATTATAACGCTAAAATGTCCTTTGTATCGCCAACATGTCCTTTTTATCGCCAACATGTCCTTTGTATCGCCAACATGTCCTTTCTATCGCTAAGATGTTCTTGTATCGTCAACATGTCCTTTGTATCGCCAACATGTCCTTTCTATCGCTAACATGTTCTTGTATCGGCAACAAGTCCTTTGTATCGCCAACATGTCCTTTTTATCGCCAACATGTCCTTTGTATCGCCAACATGTCCTTTCTATCGCTAAGATGTTCTTGTATCGTCAACATGTCCTTTGTATCGCCAACATGTCCTTTCTATCGCTAACATGTTCTTGTATCGGCAACAAGTCCTTTGTATCGCCAACATGTCCTTTTTATCGCCAACATGTCCTTTGTATCGCCAACATGTTCTTTCTATCGTCAACATGTTTCTTGTATTGGCAACACGTCCTTTGTATCGCCAACATGTCCTTTGTATCGCCAACATGTCTTTTTATCGCCAACAAGTCCTTTGTATCGCCAACATGTCCTTTCTATCGCTAACATGTTCTTGTATCGCCAACATGTCTTTCTATCGTCAACATGTCATTTGTATCGCCAACATGTCCTTTTTATCGCCAACATGTCCTTTGTATCGCCAACATGTCCTTTCTATCGCTAACATGTTCTTGTATCGTCAACATGTCCTTTGTATCGCCAACATGTCTTTTTATCGCCAACATGTCCTTTGTATCGCCAACATGTTCTTTCTATCGTCAACATGTTTCTTGTATTGGCAACACGTCCTTTGTATCGCCAACATGTCCTTTGTATCGCCAACATGTCTTTTTATCGCCAACAAGTCCTTTGTATCGCCAACATGTCTTTTTATCGCCAACATGTCCTTTGTATCGCCAACATGTTCTTTCTATCGCCAACATGTTTCTTGTATTGGCAACACGTCCTTTGTATCGCCAACATGTCCTTTGTATTGCCAACATGTCTTTCTATCGTCAACATGTCATTTGTATCGCCAACATGTCCTTTGTATCGCCAACATGTCCTTTGTATCGCCAACATGTCCTTTGTATCGCCAACATGTCCTTTGTATCGCCAACATGTCCTTTTTATCGCCAACATGTCCTTTGTATCGCCAACATGTCCTTTCTATCGCTAACATGTTCTTGTATCGGCAACAAGTCCTTTGTATCGCCAACATGTCCTTTGTATCGCCAACATGTCCTTTGTATCGCCAACATGTCCTTTGTATCGCCAACATGTCCTTTGTATCGCCAACATGTCCTTTGTATCGCCAACATGTCCTTTGTATCGCCAACATGTCCTTTGTATCGCCAACATGTCCTTTGTATCGCCAACATGTCCTTTGTATCGCCAACATGTCCTTTGTATCGCCAACATGTCCTTTGTATCGCCAACATGTCCTTTGTATCGCCAACATGTCCTTTGTATCGCCAACATGTCCTTTGGATAGCCAACATGTCCTTTTTATCGCCAACATGTCCTTTGTATCGGCAACAAGTCCTTTCTATCGCCAACATGTCCTTTGTATCGCCAACATGTCCTTTGTATCGCCAACATGTCCTTTGGATAGCCAACATGTCCTTTTTATCGCCAACATGTCCTTTGTATCGCCAACATGTCCTTTCTATCGCTAACATGTTCTTGTATCGGCAACAAGTCCTTTGTATCGCCAACATGTCCTTTGTATCGCCAACATGTCCTTTGTATCGCCAACATGTCCTTTGTATCGCCAACATGTCCTTTGGATAGCCAACATGTCCTTTTTATCGCCAACATGTCCTTTGTATCGCCAACATGTCCTTTGTATCTCCAACATGTCCTTTGTATCGCCAACATGTCCTTTGTATCGCCAACATGTCCTTTGTATCGCCAACATGTTCTTGTATCGGCAACAAGTCCTTTGTATCGCCAACATGTCCTTTTTATCGCCAACATGTCCTTTGTATCGCCAACATGTCCTTTGTATCGCCAACATGTCCTTTGTATCGCCAACATGTCCTTTGTATCGCCAACATGTCCTTTGTATCGCCAACACGTCCTTTGTATCGCCAACATGTCCTTTGTATTGCCAACATGTCTTTCTATCGTCAACATGTCCTTTGTATCGCCAACATGTCCTTTGTATCGCCAACATGTCCTTTGTATCGCCAACATGTCCTTTGTATCGCCAACATGTCCTTTGTATCGCCAACATGTCCTTTTTATCGCCAACATGTCCTTTGTATCGCCAACATGTCCTTTCTATCGCTAACATGTTCTTGTATCGGCAACAAGTCCTTTGTATCGCCAACATGTCCTTTGTATCGCCAACATGTCCTTTGTATCGCCAACATGTCCTTTGTATCGCCAACATGTCCTTTGTATCGCCAACATGTCCTTTGTATCGCCAACATGTCCTTTGTATCGCCAACATGTCCTTTGTATCGCCAACATGTCCTTTGTATCGCCAACATGTCCTTTGTATCGCCAACATGTCCTTTGTATCGCCAACATGTCCTTTGTATCGCCAACATGTCCTTTGTATCGCCAACATGTCCTTTGTATCGCCAACATGTCCTTTGGATAGCCAACATGTCCTTTTTATCGCCAACATGTCCTTTGTATCGGCAACAAGTCCTTTCTATCGCCAACATGTCCTTTGTATCGCCAACATGTCCTTTGTATCGCCAACATGTCCTTTGGATAGCCAACATGTCCTTTTTATCGCCAACATGTCCTTTGTATCGCCAACATGTCCTTTGTATCGCCAACAAGTCCTTTGTATCGCCAACATGTCCTTTGGATAGCCAACATGTCCTTTTTATCGCCAACATGTCCTTTCTATCGCCAACATGTCCTTTGTATCGCCAACATGTCCTTTTTATCGCCAACATGTCCTTTGGATAGCCAACATGTCCTTTGTATCGCCAACATGTCCTTTGTATCGGCAACAAGTCCTTTGTATCGCCAACATGTCCTTTGGATAGCCAACATGTCCTTTTTATCGCCAACATGTCCTTTGTATCGCCAACATGTCCTTTGTATCGCCAACATGTCCTTTGTATCGCCAACATGTCCTTTGTATCGCCAACATGTCCTTTTTATCGCCAACATGTCCTTTGTATCGCCAACATGTCCTTTCTATCGCTAACATGTTCTTGTATCGGCAACAAGTCCTTTGTATCGCCAACATGTCCTTTGTATCGCCAACATGTCCTTTGTATCGCCAACATGTCCTTTGTATCGCCAACATGTCCTTTGGATAGCCAACATGTCCTTTTTATCGCCAACATGTCCTTTGTATCGCCAACATGTCCTTTGTATCGCCAACATGTCCTTTGTATCGGCAACAAGTCCTTTGTATCGCCAACATGTCCTTTGGATAGCCAACATGTCCTTTTTATCGCCAACATGTCCTTTGTATCGCCAACATGTCCTTTGTATCGCCAACATGTCCTTTGTATCGCCAACATGTCCTTTGTATCGCCAACATGTCCTTTTTATCGCCAACATGTCCTTTGTATCGCCAACATGTCCTTTCTATCGCTAACATGTTCTTGTATCGGCAACAAGTCCTTTGTATCGCCAACATGTCCTTTGTATCGCCAACATGTCCTTTGGATAGCCAACATGTCCTTGGGAGAGAACGACCATAACGATATACTATAGCTCTAGTATACACAGCAAAGCCTGATGTCTTGTGAACCTCAGGGGCTCGTTTCACTAAGGAAATCTTATCCTTACTTTCAGTCAATTACCATTAAAAAGTTAAGATGATCTTAACTTTTTAATAATAAATGACCTAAACTAGGGCAAAGTTAAGATAAGATTTTCTAAGTGAAACCGGTCCCTGACATTTTCTGCATTACGTCAGCCCAGATTCGGTGTGATGAAGCGGGCTGGCTTCCCTCTTCCCTGGACGTCCGGATGGATGGATCTCGTCCCACTAAGGCTAGGGAGCGGCCTTCAGAGCGGGACAATCCCGAACACACCCACTCCCGGGACCAGTGTGACATGGGACTCGCCCTCTTGACGTGGATTTCCGGTGCCTTTCTCTCATGACACTTGGTCCTCCCAGGCTGCTCACTCAACCTCACTGGTGCAGTGTCAAGGGGCATTTAATAATATGCCACAGTATTAAATCACTCTCCCGATTAGTGTTGAATATATGGGTCCAGGATGTCCGAGTCATATTATATATATAGGATGAAGCCCGATGAGCTCTACATTCTTAGCTTTGAAAAGGGCTGAGGCCGAAGGCCGAGACGCTTTTCAAAGCTAAGAATGTAGAGCTCCGAGGGTTTTAACTGACTTAAAACACATCCGACCATAATGAAAATCCCTCATAATCAAAAGATCGGTCGCGCCTGTTGACCGATTATAGTACCATAATACCATACTTGATCAACAATAACTCTCCATTCCCAGCTTAGTATGTAGTGCTCAGACAAAGTAAATAATGTAATGATGTGTTATAACTACAAATGGCTATAATTCCAATGAAATTGAATAAGCAATTTGTGGTGCCTGTTTTTCAGAAATATGAACATTTTTGTCATTTCAAGATAAAAAATTGCTTTAGCAATTCCACTTGAAGGAAAAATACCTTCTGTCATTTTCAACAGGACAAGAGTTAAGTAATGTTTTTATAAATGATATCTGACATATCCTGACAGCAAATATAGTTTCCACCTTACATTGCTGCCAGGATTATCTAACAGGACACTGTTGTTCTTGATTCTGCGACAAGCGGGTCATGTGTCGAAATATAGAGGGAATCCAATATGGAGTTAAAATAAAAGTCGGATTTCCCTGGCTCCCCATATACTTACCGGGCAGTTCGTGTTATACAGACTAAAACAAAAATATGTCTGATAAACGTTGTGCCAACTTCATTCCGTGCTGGCAGTTTGGGTTGATCATGTTGATGTTGCAGATTCTTACTAAGATTAGATGCGTCACGTTTTCGCGGACGTAGATCCGGAAGAACGAGACGCCGGGGAGAGGACGTCTCCAGCGAGCTGGGATGTTGGGCAATCAGTGGCCCAATGCCGGGCCAAGGTATGTAACATCGGCAAACGGTTGAGACAGGCTCCTTCTTTTGCCTGCGTTACATGCCTTGATGGATCTCTCAAAATGGGAGCGTGTTATACTGTAATCCTGTAATATTCACGAGGTTTTAATTTTCGTGAATTTCGCAAGGAGGACGAATACGCGAATTGAAGAATCTCGCGAAAATTATTATTAAAATAGCGCTACTATATAAAAATGCAAAAATGCAAAATCGCGAATTCTAAACACACGAGAATTACCACATCTACGGGACTTGTTTGGCCTATGTATTCAATGAAACTAATTTGATAACAAATACTGTATCTCAAACAAAGGACCATTTGGAAATCATAACAGGTGCAGTTTTCAAATACGTGGGTATTTTTCATTCATTGGAAGATGGAATTGCTGACGCAATTGCCAGCTTCAAATAAATGAAAAATATATAGCCTAAATCTGAATAGCAGTAACTGCTTACTGGTCAAATACACAGTTACTTAGCCTTGGCGCTGCAGAGCATAACACATTATTTGTATGAAATTGAAGAAACATAACGGTTATGGTATGATAGCACAGAGAACTTTAAAACACACCACTACATTATTTTCTTTGTCCGACCACGACATTCTAAGCCAGGAATGGATAGTTATTGTTGGCCAATTACAGATCAATTATCACGGTAGCCCTAATGGTCATAATCAGTCAGGCGTGACCAAGCTGTTGATTATGAGGGATCATCATTATGGTCGAGTGTGTTTTAAGTCAGTTAAAACCCTTGGGGTTCCACATTCTTAACTGTGAAAAAGGCCTCGGCCTTCGGCATCGGACCTTTTTCACAACTATGAAATGAAAATGAAAAAGAATCGGGCTTTAGGCCACCTTTGTGCATATATAGGCTAAACTGGGCCAGGAGAACCTCCTGAGGATGGCGAGATAAATGAGATGACATTGTCCTCCAGACACCGGATTCGAAATTCGAGCCCCGGCGGTCTGAGGCCGAGCACGCTACTTCTCGGTCACGGAAGCTCCCCACAATACTGACTTTTACACGTGGATGAGGAAGAAACATTTTTGTTCTATCAAACCGCCGAGACCGGGAACCGAACCCTGAACTCTAGCGTGAAAGGAAGCGGTGCTAATCACTACCCTGGGCCCCCCGCCCTTCACAATTATGAATGGAGAGCTCATCGGGCTTTATCCTATGCAGAACATTTTTGTCGTCACCTGTCTAGACTTCTGAGGAAACAACATTTGAGAAAGGTTACTTAGCTTGCTCTTAAAGATCATCAGGCCCGATGACCTTTAAAAGCAAGCTAAATAACCCACATAACCTTAAGATTCTTGTAGAGATCCCATAAGTATAATGGGTAATTTTGAAGACAGCACTCACTGCAGATGAATCAGATAACAGTAATAATGTTCTCTCACGTCAAGTCTTAGATCTATTACAATGGCAAGCTAAGAAGGCTTATTATAGGCATACCATAAATTCTATGCACCGGGAAACAAATCTTGTGAAGAAATTGATACCTATATTATTTCAAAACGACCTGGTGCGGTTAAATTGTCAGTATTTTTCTTGTCGTCTCGAATTGTAATGGCGGATGTAATTTACAGACATAAACTCAGGAAGTAATTTCAGCCATCATTATCGAGGAATCTGGTTATCAATTGTGACCTTTTAATTAGGCTACAGTGCTGCCGTTTAATATTTATCATGTCTTTTATATCTTGATTTACGAAAAATTCATGTGTAATTTAAATCTTGATTTACTAAAAATTCCAGCTTTATAACGTTACATGTTAAAGTATCGAAAAGGCGCTAAATATGGAAAATCTGTTCTTTTGATACACAGATTCTAAGCGGTTTTGCTGCTAATAACATTTTCATTCGCCGCAGACCAAGCCTCTAGTATAAACACCATCTAATTTTAAGAGCATAATGGTATCATTCCCGCATAACAACAGCTATTATCAGATTATGATCCGACGATAAAATATGCATGTAAAACATACATTCTATTCAAATAACCAAACCACCATGACATAAATTGGGTATTTAACGATTTATGTTTGCTGTCTAAACGAGTCAGAGATAAATATCTATTGGGAAAATTGCTTTTCCGGCCTAGGTCGATGTATCGTGCTTGATGCGTATATATTACCCGCGTTCACCACGATGGCTGGCTGTTTTTGTAGAATCCAGACTTCACTGGGGAAATCTAAATAAGCCGGCACGTTTGCAATTGCCAATTCTTCTGTGTCAATGCACCTCAATGGATGTTATATGTATCTTATATAAAGGAAGACCTGATAACCTCGGGGCGAGAAGGCAGTGTCGGGTCACTGCTGGGCCAACGTGGGACACGTTGGCCCAGCAGTGACCCGACACTGACCAGTGTGCTGTTTTGGAGTAGGATTAGTCCAGTGAATTTTAAAGAAAGCGTTTTTCGCGGTATACATGGTATATATGGACGAGGTTTTATGATTGATTATGATACTATGCGATGTCCCTAGCAGAAATCAGCCGGGTTCTACTTTGGCATCTTTGGGTTCTACTTTGGCATCTTTGGGCCGAATTTCTTAAGGGCAAAAACAAAATGGCCGCCAGATATTTCATATTTTACCTTGAAATATCTGGCGGCCATTTTGTTTTTGCCCATAAAAAAATCCGCCCAAGGGCGCCAAAGTGTCACCCGGCTGATTCTTGATCAGGACATCCCTTAGAGCCAGAATCAACCATAAAACATCATCCATACCTCAAAACATGCTTGAGCTAAAATATGTCATTTGCCAACTGGACAGTAGATATGCGACAAATCTCTTTTTTCGTATTCGCCTACAATCATGCGAACAATTTTCGCAAAGCAAAAATATAGAGTGGGTGAGGACTCAATAATTCATCAAGCATCACAATAAATCAACTAGCAATTTCAACACGGCATTATCAGACAAGATCGTGTGTATATTATTTATTACGTATTCAGATACAATATGTTGTGGAGAAAAAGCCTAATATGTGCAACTCTTGCCATTTTGCAGGGATGAACTAAATTTATCGTTCGCGGAAGCTTGAATCATCAGCCTGGTGTTTGGTCAGCTTCGCAGACGTGGCCCAATGCTGAACCAACCTTCACCTACTGTCAATGATGTCTAATTCATTCATCAACAGAGCGTGCGGAGACACAACGCTGAATGACTATAATAGTGAAGGGAATACTGTGAATAATTGATGACATCTTCCGCAGCTCTTTTGGGAGAGAGAGATAGTCACTTTGAGGAGAAGAAATCTAAAAGGAAGAAATTGCTATAGATTTATTTTACAGTTTCAGAGTGGTGGATCATTTTTTTGTCATTACATTTTGTCAAATAATTTTTTCCAAATTGCATTTTATGTGAAGATTTTCGGCTCGATTTTATAATATTTTAAAATTCAACCGCGCTGCTAAGAACCAGCGACTGGTAAAGCAATCAAACTCAGAGAGAGGTTGGACACCCCTTCCCCCTCTTACCTGAGACAGGTGCTCCACCTGGCAAATATAACATTAACGAAGAACTAGTTAATGCAATTAGTCGATCCATTCCACATAAAAATATGCATAGTATTACTCTCTGACGTTCTGATGTTACTATTTTAAATTTTCTAATAATATCACAATTATAGTAACTAACAAATAACTATAATTATTTATAACTAGCAGATAAATACGCAATTATTAAAATATTCTTTATTTTAATAAGACATAGTAGATTATTGGCGTATGTTAATCACCGTAATTGATCGTTGTGTACATAATCATACACCAT
The DNA here is from genome assembly GCA_964017125.1 of Flabesymbios commensalis. NCBI lineage: Eukaryota > Metazoa > Annelida > Polychaeta > Terebellida > Flabelligeridae > Flabesymbios > Flabesymbios commensalis. The sequence goes on along the minus strand of OZ024911.1, from coordinate 13,053,466 downwards.
CGCACGGTGAATAGCCAGATGCTGTCAACGAATATGAACAGAGCGCTAGTTTTACCTTGGTGAAATAATTGCCAATTTCAGTTAAGTCTGGGAATTATTCACACATAAAAATAACGCTTTTAAAGTGGGCGGATACGCTTCCGATGCCGGGTGCGGATTCAATCCTCACAGGATCCGGAATGAGACGGCGCACCTTTATTACCAACTCACAGCTCAGAAGACGTTAAACCAGTGATGGCTTAACCCTTTAGGTCCTCGCGATGCATTAAAGCATCATCTTACATCCCTGAAAAAAAAGACTTAATTTTCCTACAACTGAGGGCTTTATAATGAAAATTTACATGAAAATGGTTTACCAATACTAAAGAACCTATATCAATTTTCTTTAATTTTTCACCCACTTCAAATCATCTTCATCCACTACAAGTTGAGAATTGCGACAGCAATTCGCGGCTTGTAGGGGATGTAGATGACCATAGTAAATTCAGGCTTGAAAAGGTTAACCCTTAAATCACTGAATGTTGTTGTATAAACCTTTAGTCGTCAGAATCTGACGTCTGTAGACGTCAGATCCTGTCGACTAAAGTCGATCCCGGCGCTGTAAGGGTTAATGTTGGTCCAAAGTCGTAGACGGTGGACCAGCATTAAGCCAGCACTGGTTCTTCACCGAGCGGTTCCTATACACTGGGCCAGCGTAAGAGATGTCGGCCCGTCTTTGAGCCATCCTTGGGCCATCATTGCAGGAGGATGAAGGTAATGAAGAAGGATTCAGACCGCCACATTCCTTCTTATTAGAGTCAGTCGCCTGATTAACATGATTAAGGGATATATAAAAAACTCCTCCATTTCTTGGTGTGAGAAACGTGTTGATTTTTAAACATAGTATGGAGAATAAGAAAATCCACATGAAACGAGCAACCTCACATTATGGCCGTTAACGCTCGGCCACCCTTGGCCTATCCACTTCAAGACCTACTTTCAATAAAAGTATAAAAATGTATTATCTATCTATTATCTAACAGGCATTATCTATCTATTATGTAAAAGCTATCATTTATCCATTATCTAAAAGGTATACTGGACACTAGAAAGAACCTTTGAAGGCTTTCGAAAATTGTTGAGCTAATCTAGCTGACCAAATGGACTGGCTATGAATGAATATGTTCACTGCCTTTAAACAGTTCCGATGTTATACCTAAAAAAAATTCTAAAATGGTTAAAAAGAAGAAAAAACAATATTTTTAGAACATTTTAAACCTAAGATTCGTAAAGGGTACGTAGTTTACCGCCCTCAATCTTTTTTGATAATCATATAGGTTATGGGAAATATTTATAAATTAATGATTTGACTATTCAGATTATGATAGTTTCATATCTTTTGTTCAGGTCAGCTCAACCTAATGGAACAGCTTGATAAAACATTAACTTTAGATAGTTGAATAAATCAGGTATCGTGAAAAAATACTTATTCTGATACTGTAGATCTGGTAATATTCGCGAGGTTTTAATTTTCGCAAATGTCGTACGGAGGACGAATTCGCGAATTCAATAATCTCGCGAAAATGTTTATTATAATAGCACTACTAAAGAAAAATGAAAATTCGCGAATTCTAAACTTCGTGAAAAGTCCCAAAATCGGAAGTTCGCGAAATGTTTTACTTCCATGCTCACGCATCTGCATTGTATTCAGCAATGCACTTCTGGCAATGCCATGGAAACCTCAATAGCTTAGGTTGGAAAACGGACGGCGTGAACATTGTGTCTAAAAAGCGCTGAAAACCTCCCATTCCAGCGATAATTAGTAGGAGGAGAATGGTGGGGCAATTAATCTCTATTACCCAGGAAGGATATGTACGCTTCCACCATCGCCATCGCCTTCATCACGTCCCACCTCTCTGCCCCTCAAAACAAGAATCTCCCATCATGGCGGAAGAAAAAGGTCGTGTGTTTAAGCCACGTTTAACCATCTCAAGCCTGAATTTACCATTGTCATCATCATCCACTACAAGCCGCGAATTGCTATCGCAATTCTCGACTTGTAGTGGATGAATATGACATGAAGTAGGTGGTAAATGAAAAAAAATATGTCGATATTATTAAAACAGTTCCAGTTCCAGGTTTAGGAAATTAGGTCATTCATCAGAGATGCAAAATGATGCTTGGATGTATCGCGAGGGTTTAAAGGGTTAAAGTAAGACGTTGGCTCAATGCTGGGCCAACATCAGTCGATCTTAGTCCGTCATTGAGCCATCATCTTGTTTTAGTGAAGGGGCGGTCACTTGTTGCGAGTTTGTGATGATGGATGAAGGCTTTTAGGCTCGTTCCATGTCGCCGTTTAGTGTCACCAAAGACATACCACCATCGTAAAGCCACGAGGAGTTTCCTTTGGCTTCAATGCTCGAGGGCCATGAAAGATTCGATATGGATTTGGGTCCAGTCGCGGTAGAAGCACAAAATATTTCGAGATTCGATTACGGTGGAGCACAATATAATGGTGTAGCGAGAAATTAGGTTAACAGTTATTCCTGTACTTGTTATTTTGGACAATGATGTATAAAATTAGATCTGATTCTTGTTTCTCTTTCAAATGGTAAAAGCACAACCCAAAATGTAAAAGACTTACACAATTTAGATGGTCTATTACACTACACATAAACATTTATGTTTCACTAAATTACTAGTATATGTAATTCCAAGTGTTACATTAACACCTGCCTGACAGTGTTTTTTTTATTTTTTTCAGGCACTGGAATATTTTGAAAAATATGGTGGGTGTACCTATATTGTTATAATAAGATCTGAGTAGAATGCCAATACAATTCTGATTAAGCCAGTGAACTTTTCATGAAATTCTGTTCAGTGGTTCCAGCGAAATTTGTTCCCCAAGCTCTTTTTTTCTCAATACAGTTGCATTAGTCATTTTGCATCCTTCTCTGACCAGAGGACAACGCAATCACCATGCAGCATTTCACAATAATAGTGTCATCTGAGCGGAAATAACCAGCTCGTTTTTACTAAGAACAGATCAACTGTTCAGTAATTACAACATTGTGATGTTTGCATTTCTATTTTAATTATGCGAGGTAGCTCATTGATGTGAAAAATAAAATAGCAAGAGTCTGAAGGTTTTGTAAAAGAACATGTAATATTATGTAACAAACATAATAAACATATGTGATAAACATACGATGGACTCTACTCTGGAATTCTGTTCCGAGGAAGGTGGATTTCAGTATTATACAGGATTTAATAACAAGGATGATAAATGCAATTATATCATGCAGATGAGAAAATCAGCGAAAACATGTGAGTGTAGTTATTACGTTGGCAAGCCAGCGTAAAATAGGACCGGTATGGCAAAATGAAGACGTCCATAGAGACAATCACACAACAAAGTGCATCCAGTAATTGTATAATTGTGTATTTCCAGATGACAAAAATGTTTCTCGCTCTTATTTTTCTGTGTTATTTCTGGTGTATATCAGAACATCCAAATGTTTTCTTTTTATTTTATGTTGGGTGTCAGCAGTGTATTTTAGTCGTCAGAATCTGACGTCTGTAGACGTCAGATTCTGACGACTAAAGTCGATCCCCGCACTGTAAGAGTAAAAATAGTTATAATGGCCGTAGACCCATGACAAAAATGAAATGAATCGGGCTTTAGGCCACCTTTGTGCACATATAGGCTAAACTGGGCCAGGAGAACCTCCTGAGGATGGTGAGATGATTGAGATGACACTGTCCTCCAGACACAGGATTCGAAATTCGAGCCCTGGCGGTCTGAGGCCGAGCACGCTACCTCTCGGTCACGGAGGCTCCCCACAATACTAACTTTCACACGTGGATGGGGAAGAAACAATTTTGTAGACCCATGACACAGGTATTCAAATGAATCGGAAAGAGCTAACTAAGACTTATATGATGATTTCAATTTAAATAAAACCCTTTAGTCTCCATGATTAAACAAAATAATTAAGCGCTTTAAGGGTTAAAGCGCCGAATACTTTTTATATAAATCATGGAGACCAAAGGGTTTTATTATATTCGAAAAAATAAATAAATAAATGTATTAGTCAGCTCTTTCTGATTCATTCAAATACCTATGTTATGGGTGTATGATCATTATAAATATGTTTACTCTTACAGTGCGTGGGACGTCAGATTCTGACGTCTAAAGTCGATCCCCGCACTGTAAGGGTTAAAGTATCTTATTAGCCAGTTAAATCATTGTTTTTGCAAATAAAATGAGTACTTGAGCATGTAGATGTTCCCATTGTGCAGTCTCGAACAAAACAAATATGAGTAATTTTCACCCACTTGAAGTTGTGGGTCGCAGTAGCGAAACACAACTTCAGGTGAGTGAAAATGTAATATATGAATGTAGCGCGTTAAGGGTTAGGCCCCTAATATCTGCAGAATTTCAGGTATTTCGTCGCCCCTTCAGTGAAAGTGGCAAATTGTAGACAAAAAAAACAGCACCAAATGTCTTTTCCTGATTTTATGCTGGGTGTTAGCAGCGTATTTTCAATAACTTTGATGTGCATTTAGTTTAGCTTGACATTTGCACAGTGAGGTGTGTTTTCGTGCCATTCGCTGAAAGTGGCAAATAGACAATACAGATCACTATATAGGTATATTAATCAATATACGGGCCCCTATAAGGGCATGTTTAGTTGTTGATTCCCAAATACTCAAATGGTATCAACAGAATAACTTTGTCCCTATCTGATTCGGCACAACAGAAATTATTGACCCATTCAAGCAGGTATATGTACGCACCATGTATATGGAGTAATGATTTATGAATGAGTCAGGTAACGCCACCATTAGCTTGTTGTCATTCTGGCATGATAACTGGCAACTACGATTTTAGAAAATCAATACAATGGCTTAGAAGATTTATCCCAGTAACTTGTGATAGATGTGACATGAATAACTAGGTACGAACAAATGTTAGAGCTCATTTAGACGTCGGTCTTCCGGGTGCCCTTGATTGTGGCTAATAATCAACAGGCACACTTGCATTTATATATCCCCACAAAAACAAGCATGTCTGATCATCGTAGGATTGACTGCATAAAAAAGAATCCCTGAATAATGTATGGCATGGAGAGAGAGCTCTCAAATGTCGACGTTACTCGGTTATGGGAATCTGGGGAATGTCACAATGTCTGAACCGCACTGACCCGAGGCCGTATGTCAATACTGCTCTACAAAGCCAAAAGGGAATAACTTCCTACTTTAAAGTAACAGTTTTGCTACAGTTACTGTTGTTTGGCTGTGCATAGCAGAATACTTGGTGCTTTCTTGATTGCAAGCGTGTCAAATTCGTTAATACTGATTTGTGAAATGCATGTATCAATTCCACCGTACATTGTTTGATTAACTGCAGCCATGGAATTCAAGTATAAAAAGCTACGTTTACATTGGGTACGTTTCTGGTCCGTGTGCGTATTCAGTGTACGCTCTAGTACGGTATACGTACGTGACTGGTGCGTGTATTACCTAAATCCTTTCCAACTGCTTTTCAAACGGACACATATGCATATTATACCTTGCGGACACGGAACCAGCACGGCGACTTCAGATGCCTTGCATATATAGAATAGCAAGTGTGTCATCAACCAAGGACCCGTATTCTCGTAAAGTTTTGATATATCGTAGGCTTCGGATTGGTTGAGATTGACATCTCGACCAATCCCAAGCCTACGATATATCGTAGCATGTACCAGAATACGGGCCATAGGTCCTTGCAGATGCAATCATACATTTTTCATTTGTCATCATTATTGATAAGGTGTTGGTGACAACAGACGATGGTTAACAATGGATCAGCGTTCTTGAGCCCACCCTGCCTGAAATAATGCCTACGGCTTCACAATGTAAAATTTTCAGGTATAAAATTAAATTAGCATTATCTTAGCACGCATAAATCCAGCTTGACCCTTACTTTGCCTGTGCGCTAAAATTATTGACAACAATATGACGGTCATTTCTGACTTATCATAGTTAAAATTAGCATATTGACAGTGTGATGTAACAGCTGTAGAACTGAAATGAGAAAACCAGACTGCCTCTGGCAATGTATCCGAGTGTCTGGCAGAATCTGTCAGCAGACCAATTAGGATAAAGACCAATATTGTTTGTTGGACTAGAATATCTACATACAGGTTTTTTTCGTGGCGCTCTATGTTGTCAGCAGCTCTGTCGTGTTAACCCTTGTGCTGCTGAATTGTTTGTTTGTGTTTCTCATTCATTTGAAGCTGGAATTGCTAACGCAATTCCCAGCTTCAAATGACGAAAAATACTCATATTTGTGAAAAATAGACATCTCCAATATTGAAATATTGGATCAAATAAACACCTGTATGTCAAAATTTATTGATATTTCTATTGATCTGAAACATGCTTGAAACCGTATATATACGGGCCTAGCAGGAAAAGAGTTAAGGTAAACAGCAGTATCTGATTACTTCTCAAGTAAGCAGTTACTTCTGTCTGTATTGGCATTGTAGAGGTCATCAGAGGTCATCAGATCATGATGATATTAACTCTTAACCCTTTAACCGCCGGTGTCGCATATATTCGGGTTTTTATTTTTTATTAACACATTAAGTACCACCTTATAAACATGTTAAAGATAAAAATGTGACACCAATCAGCAATATTTGAAAACAGTTGACCTCCATTTTGTCAAATCTGAATTTTTTTCACTCACTTGAAGTTGTGGATCGCGTCAACGAGACACAACTTCAGGTGGGCAAAAATTTAGATTGAATAATTTGGCGGTTAAAGGGTTAAAGAGCTCAATTATTTTTGTATAAACCATAGAGAACAAATGGGTTTTTTTTCAATTTGAAATTACAACTTAGTTAGTTCTTTTCGATTCCTTTGAATACCTGAACCAATGTTAGTTTAATGTTTTGTTACCGTAGGAGACCAGGCTGTAAAAAAGCATTGGGTTAAAATTTCTAATTTCGGACATGCATATCCAAAATAGGAAATACGGGAATTTCGTCTTTATATCTCGCTTAACTGGTAAATGCAATGCACAAAAATTAAAAAACTTACACAATTATAGTCTATGTTCACATCATATGGTCATATTAAGAAGCCAAAATAAAATCACCGATTTTTTAATGATTTTAGCCTGACTGTGTCGCTTTAAGCAGTATGAGCGAGGTATCCAGTATAGTTGGAACGAGTTCGTAAATAGTAAATGTTCTAGATTGTACGCGAATTACTTCAAATTAATTATTTGAGATCATCATTATATGTAGGAGGACGAATGAGTTTTTTTGGCAATACAATCAAGATTTTACCTGCAAGTCAGACGATATCTATATGGTTTGGAAGAGTGAACAAATAACCTTCCAGCAATTATACCGTTCTGCAATAGCTGCTTACTTGAGAATTAAAACACACCACTATATTATCTGATTATTTTCTTTGTCCGAAAACTACATTCTAAGCCGCGAATGGAGAGTTATTGTTGGCCTAGTACAGACTAATAATCATAGTAGAATGGTAGTATAATCAGTCAGGTGTGACCGAGCTGTTGATTAAAAGGGATCCTCATTATGTTCGGATGTGTCTTAAGTCAGTTAAAACCCTCGGAGCTCTACATTCTAAGCTGTGAAAAAGGCCTCGGCCTTCGGCCTAGACCTTTTTCACAGCTAAGAATGTAGAGCTCCTCGGGCTTTATCGTATACGTAATGCATTTTGGCTTTGCAGAGCAGTATAATTAGTGATAATGTAGGTATGAAATATGTATGGAAGATGATAAAAAATCAGTGTATCTGGATTTGGTAAACACTGAATCAGAAACATGGACCGCCTTTACCATATTGCCACGGCTTACATTATCAATCTATACACTACATGATTTATTTTGTAGTTTGTGGACTATATAAATCGTGATTATCAGATGATACGACCCACTGGCAAATAAATTGACATGCCACCAAACACGAGGTACTGGCCGACAATTTTGTTAATGCTGGGCCTCCGTCGCTGACAGTGAACCAGCATTGCAATAACGGTAGGTCGATACGCAGTAAGATAATTATTTTGCATACTTTTATTATTTTTAAGTCGTGGCCATAATTTAGTAACTAATACGCAACTGCTAATTAGGCGTACTTTTTGGGAAGAGTCATTAATCATGTCGTGGAAAAACGTAGTTGTAATGAAGTACAATTTATCAAGTCGCATGAACGACCTAGAATGTTAGAACGAAATCATGGACACGAGGTACGGGAGAAATAGCTATATTCTATGGAACGACCTTGTATCGTCAACAAGATGTATATACATTTCTCGCACTCATGTTGTTAGCTTTCACCATCAGACATATGGTGAGATCAGCCCATATCGCACTCCAAAACGCTTCACTGCTGGAAGTTGGATATTCCCGCTTTAAATAGATATTCGTACGAGAAAATACATACTGCATCGTTGTGTACGGCGAGATGGGCTGATCTCAGCACTTGTCACCACATCGAGACCTCGCCTAAAGGCTCGGGCTTGATGTGGTGACTTGTTCTGAGATGAGCTCATCTCGCCTTCCCAACGACGCTGTATGCATATAGTCAAGGCTCTCTGTGATGTATAGTTCCCATGATATTATGTGGATCTCACGACATACGATAGCTTTATCCCCCGACGTATAAGCTACTGATATACCGTGAGATCAGGTCATCACCTGAGTCATCCACACATTACCCAATAGTATTTAGACCGATGATAATTAACTCTTAAAATGCAGCATCACCCTTTGTCATTCTTCATTTCGTTTAGCCCTTTAACCGCCAAAGTTTTCAATTTGAATTTTCACTGACTTGCAGTTGTGTCTCGCTGACCCGATCCACGACTTCAAGTCAGTGAAAACTATTCAGATTTGACAAAATGGAGGTCAACTATTTTCAAATCTTGCTGATTGATGTCACGTTTTATTTTCAACATATTTAAAAGCTGATATGCGATGTGCTAAGAAAAAATGTAAAAAAAACGAATATAATCGGTACCGGCGGTTTACCTAAGAGTTCTACTCTTTTCATCCATCTTTGGCGTCAGAATCTGACGTCTACAGACATCAGAATATTCTGACGTCTCAAGTCGATCCATCTAAAATCGAAAGGGTTACTGAAAGTGTTAAGAAAGTAGACTTACTGCGAAGAGGACAGCTGCCACTAGAATGAGGGCCACAGCAAACGGTCCGCTGGCCGCACCTTCGGCCGGCTTCTTGTCCGTGGAGGCAAAAAAGACAAACACCAGAAGAAAAGTGCCGAAAAACTCTATTCCAAATCCCTGTTCAGGAGTCAGCTTATCTGTTAACATGGTCACCCCTAGGTTTCCCCTGTGCTCCTTTGCCGTGAGCGCGTATAGGAGCCCGGCTCCTGTCACCCCTCCTACGATTTGGACAAGCAGGTAGAAGATGGCACGTGCTACGCTCACTTTTCGCGCCACAAGCATCGCTATGGAGACGGCTGGGTTCACGTGACCACCGCTCACCTGTCGTAGGCAGTACATGATGGCGCCGTAAGAGAGGCCATAACAAATGGCGACTCTCAGAGTGAACAGTGAAGTGTCTTCTCCGTCAGTGAACACCCAGCCTCCACAGGTGACGAGGACGAGGAAGATGGCACCGGTGAACTCTGCGGCGACGCCACGCCAGAACACGGCGTGGCGTATGTCGTCTAGGCTGTGCTCCATCTGCCTGTGTAGGCAGGAGGCAAGACAAGCGGGCAAGGCACGTAAGGCCTGCAACGTCCAACGACACATACGGGACCACCAGCCAGCAACAACACTCACTGCTGCCTGTATCCAAGCCCGAGCCCAAGCGTCTGACCGGCCTCTGGCATTGCCGCGGCCCGTCCCTGCGGTGCCGCCGACATCAGCCCCACCCCGCGGCCCGCCGCAGGCCCGTGTCGGCGCCTGGCCACTCATGGACCGAGGCACGCAACCCGCTCCGACGCGTGCGATGTCAACCTGTCCGTGCGTGATCCGTATCCAGGGCGGGGGGATGCGTGTTCACCATGCGTCGGAGCTCACGCCAGCCGCCGATCCACTGGCGAACACGACATCCACATCGCTAAAAACATCCTTGTCACGTCTGCACAGTGAACGTGACTGTCCGCAGACCATCTCTTGTAGAGCCGTGGTCTCTTGTCTTCTAGTCTGAGCCGTTGTCTCTTGTCTTCTAGTCGGGGCCCTCGTCTTTTGTCCTCCTGTCCGGCCTGGATCAGTGATGGACACTGCCTTACACCGTGGGATTGTGTTGTTGTGGGGTGGAGTCCGCACCAGCCCTAGACCGACTGGCTTCTCATCTGCGCGCGTCAGTACCTCGGGGATCCCCCTGGCCATTATCTGAGGGACCCCCTGCCCAGATCCCTGCATGCCCGGACTCCCTGCCCAGATCCCCGTGGCTGAGGGACCCCCTGCCCCCGCTCCCCGTGGCCACCTGTGTGTTACCACAGGCCTCTAGCTGGATCCACCACATGCGCTAATCTCGTATTAATCCTTGAAGCGCTGAAATACTGTTGTATAAACCATGGAAACCAAAGGGTTTTTTCAATTTGAAATCATCATAAATGTCTCGGTTAGCTCTTTCTGGTTCATTTGAATACCTATGTCATAGGTCTAGTCTATGGCCATTAATAACATTTTTACTCTTACAGTGCGTAGGCTCGTAGGATCGAGCTTAGACGTCAGGATCTGACGTCTATAGACGTCAGATTCTGACGTCTAAACTCGATCCCCGCACTGTGAGTGTTAATGGTGCTAACGCACAAAAATGTAGCATTGCAGTCTCCAGTATTTTTTCTGCGTGCACCACATATGCGAAAAGCCTTCCGGGTGGGCCTATAATGGTTACAAACTCCATCGTTTTACCCCAAATGTTGGCGTAATGCTTTGCAATGTGGGGCGAGCGTCAACGACGCTGGCCCTACATTGACCCATCAATGCGCCAAGTTATCGTTTTTGCCAGACATGCAGCTTTATTGATTTTTACCCCCGCGGTGAAAAAGCCACCTGACTCTTGGGCATCTGGATAGCGGTTTTAGGGAATTAATGCAAGAGATGAATACTTGTGAAATACAGACCCGGATTAGGTCTGGATCTACCCCCCTCCTCAATCCAGATTCCGGTCGTCACCCCGACAGTTTCCATGGAGACAAGAGTTGACGCGGATATCTGTGACGTCGACGAAAATACCGCACGTCAAAATACCGCACGTCAGAGGTGGCATTTTGCAGACTATTTTTCAAGTATACTGCGAAACACAGATGATAAACTTTGATATTAAAATAAAATAGCGATAAACTTTGATATTAAAATAAAATATTTTCTCAGCGGAGATGAAAACGTGCTGTCAAGTTTGTGATGTTTTTTGCATATGCATGATACTGGGCAGAAATAGCCAGAAAATGGCTCAGAAGAATCTTTGTTCACAGATGAAGGGATACAATGTGACTTTCCTAGTAATTCCAGGCATCGAGCCTAAAATCCGGAGGTAAAAATAAGAAGTATGATCATATTGCGACGAGGTCTTCCTAGAAACACGAGACTAAAATTTAAAGCAGGTTGAGCAGTTTGAATGTTTGACAGCTAATTCTCACTCGTCACTAACATGCACTGTAGCCTTCGACATAAGATATTTAAAGGAGTAGTCCACTGTGCACCAGCAACGAGCCAAATATACACGGAAAATACCGCGCGGATTACAGAGATATTCCCAGAGCCATCCTGGGAATAACTATAACCAGAAACAGACACATAGAGTGGTCTACGGCTTTAACCTTGTAACGTCGCTTTCCAGCAGACACAAGACGTTAAATCAATGTTGGTTTAAGTTTGATCCAGCGTCGTAGACGGTGGACCAACGTTAAGCCAACATGGATTCAACATCTGCTGGGTTGTCACAAGCGATATCTTGATTTTTTTCGGAGCTTCCTTCTGTCGCGATATTGCGCGTGTACTTTTTCACTGCACAATTCACACCAAAAGTGTGGCATTAAACAACTGTTAAAGAAAATTAGTTTATGGTTTATAGTATATAGTAACCAGAATACGATGTTGTATCACACATATGAATAGCCAATTCACAACAAGGCAACATACCCAGTAAACAAAAAACATTTGCATAACATTTGTACAATGTTGGACCAACGTCGAAGACGTTGGGACGACGTTGTACAAATGTTATGTAAATGTTTTGTGTTTACTGGGGGGGGGGGGGGGGGCAGCTATGCGCCGACAGCATCCCAGCAGATAAGATACCTTGACCAAATTTTGTGTCAGCTTATAAGACGATGGTCCAGCATTAGAACAACATTGGGTCAACGTTTTATTTTTCCTGGGCTAAGCCCTCAACACACAGAATGTCTAGTGAAACCCTGACGATTTACTATAAACTGTTAGGTCCACATGTCGTGCAATGAGATTATGTACAATAAAAAATGTAATAAAGCATGTACTGCAGTCACCTCTTAACCCGGTGAAGACGAGTCCCTGCGATCTCCACGAATAACGGCAATCCAGATACGCATCTTCACCACAGTAAGGCTAGGCTTCTCGAGGTATGGGACCTCGCGATGCCTTGTTGTGGGGAAGTTCCAGATATGAGCCACGAAGATCTCGCAATTGCATACTGACCATAATACCACATAGCCTTTTGAAAACGTTTATTTATACCTTTCTATATTACCTACGAAATAAATTCGCACAAATAGGAACTTGAAAGTTTAAAATGTTTTAAGGGGTTAAAATAAATTCAGTAAATTACTCAAATCTAACATATTTGATCTGGCTTTTCCACCCTTGCTCCTCAGTAGACCGGCTCACTTTAGACGAACTAGCTTTAACCTCGATTATGACACATGATCACGCTAAGGATTTGTGCGCCTCTGAGCTCGGTCCGCTGGGGATATAGGCGCTATAGAAGTTTTTGATTGATTGATTGATTGATTGATTGATTGATTGATTGATTGATTGATTGATTGATTGATTGATTGATTGATTGATTGATTGATTGATTGATTGATTGATTGATTGATTGATTGATTGATTGATTGATTGATTGATTGATTGATTGATCGATCGATTGATTGATTGATTGATTGATTGATTGATTGATTGATTGATTGATTGATTGGTTCGTTCGTTCGTTCGTTCGTTCGTTCGTTCGTTCGTTCGTTCGTTCGCTCGTTCGTTCGTTCGTTCGTTCGTTCGTTCGTTCGTTCGTTCGTTCGTTCGTTCGTTCGTTCGTTCGTTCGTTCGTTCGTTCGTTCGTTCGTTCGTTCGTTCGTTCGTTCGTTCGTTCGTTCGTTCGTTCGTTTGTTCGTTCGTTCGTTCGTTCGTTCGTTCGTTCGTTCGTTCGTTCGTTCGTTCGTTCGTTCGTTCGTTCGTTCGTTCGTTCGTTCGTTCGTTCGTTCGTTCGTTCGTTCGTTCGTTCGTTCGTTCGTTCGTTCGTTCGTTCGTTCATTCATTCATTCATTCATTCATCGATACCGTTTAATTTTTAATTCGTAGTCTATATGATATGAGTACTTTGATGTCGCCTCGCGACCACCTTGCTATCCCCTGGATGCATTGATACGAGTGTTGTACGACTGGCTACAATCGTTGTGAAGTTGTGTCTTGCTACCGCAATCCACAACCTCAAGTGAGTGAAAATTACCCATATTTGTTTAATTTGAGACCAAATATATGCAAATCTTGATGTTTAAAAGCTCATTTCGTTCCCAATGACAGTGATTTATTCAGCTAATAAAACAGATTAAAAACGACTCTAGTCGAGAGAATGTCAGCCTGGCAGAAAACACAGGACCTAAATCAGACGGCTAACTTTGATTGGCTGCTTAACCAACTTCCAGGACACTGGCCCAATATTATGGAATCTTGTTGTTGATTCTTGTGAGGTTCTTTATGTCAGAAAAGTGACATAGAGTAAATAACGTGACGTAAGCGTGCCAAACTAACAAGAGACGGTGTACCGATGCTAGTTTAATATTGGCCCATTGTCTTCGATGCTGTTCCAATATTAAACTAGCATTGGTTCAAAGTAACGTGTTGCTGGTACTCTCTCAAATATTGTACAAAACCCAGCACCATTTAATTCCATTCACTAGGTGACGCTGTATGTGTTTTTTTCTTTTCACATCAGCAGGAAAGAACCATTGAAGTGCTCCAGTAAAGAAGAACAAGATCAAGAATATGGTACATACCTGGTCATAATTTCATGATTTTTTAACAGAATCATATATCTATTCGACAAATATAAGATTTATTTGCACATGGTTACATTTTTTATTAAAAACATACAGTAGACTATCGTATAAAATAAATATTACCACAAATCATCAATATACAGTGAACGCAAAAGATATTTTGTTCTGCCACATGACTTCACAAGACAGTATCTGTGACAATTATGATGGGTTATACTACACTGGCATGCAATGGAAAAGAGGAGTAACTGATTACTTGATTGGTAAACAGTTACTGCTGCTCAACTTTGCAGAACACATCAACGTAAAAGGAAAAACACACTATTTACCATTCTCCACACATAGATGTCGCTCAGGTAAAACCCCGCTCTCTGAGGTCAGAATGACTATTTACTCCGAAGGCAAAAAAACAGACTCTGCCTTACGTGGAGTACACGTGAAATTTAATGATTCGAATGTTAATAGTTTAACCCTTTAAATACCATACAATTTCTTTATATTTGAATTATTTATGAACTTAAAATTTGTACAGGAATTCACACATCATCCTAAATAAAAAAAATACCGCTTTAGAAAAATAGCCAGGTGCAATACAAGAAATAGACGTTAAACACGTTTTGATTTTAATGAATCGTATATAGTCGGATTCTCATTAACCGTGGTAAATGAATTTCGCCGATTTCTCAGTCAATTCTCAACCAATTTTCATGAAATTTTACACACACTATTTTCAATTCATGTGGTGACTACTCTGCGAAGTTTTGATAAGTATTTAAGATGTTAGACCATTTGACATGTTTTAAATAAATAAAAATGTTGCCCTCTATAAACCCATTAGCTTCGTCTCAGAATTTTATCACATGTCAAATGGTCCAGCTTCTAAAAAAACTTATCAAAACTTGGTTGAGAATTGACTGAAAAATCCGCGAAATTCATTAATCCTGGTTGATGAACTTAATGCGAATCTAACTATAGCGTGTTTTCTATTTGTGATGACTGGGAGGTCAAGATAAAACCACAGGGGAACCGGCAAACACGGTACGCTGATTCAATGCCGTTTCAATGTTGGGCCAGCGTCTGCGACGCTGGCCCAACATTGAAACGACATTGGGAGTTTGCTGGGGAGTGAGCAATATCGAGTATTTTTTGTACTGGATTTGCTACACAACAGAATCCGTTGTCAGCAGTCACATCATTAAAACACACCACTACATTATTTTCTTTGTCCGACTACTACATTCTAAGCCGGGAATGGAGAGTTATTGTCCCTCGGCCTTGACCCTTTTGCACAGCTAAGAATGTAGAGCTCCTCGGGCTTTATCCTATGCGGAATATCACAGTAAAAACGAGACGTTGTCCAAATGCTGGTTTATTGTAGGCCAACTATCTACCACGCTGGATTAACAATAAACCGGCATTTGCCTCGATACCACGATCCACAGCTTTCAATAGATGGAAATATAACAAAATGTGTTACAAGTTACGATATATCGTAGTTTTCGGGTTGGTCGAGATGGCCATTTCGACCAATGCGAAGCCTACGATATATCGTAACTTGTACGAGAATACGGACCCTCGTCATTTGCAAGTAAGAAAATCCTGTTGTTTGCCTTTGCAATCTTATTTGAACCAGAAAACTGAGGTACTGTTTTTGAAGTCATATGGCAGTTTTGAGTATCAGTGTGTGAGTTTGGATATTTCCTGTACCCTCTTGAGTAAAGCTGTACTGTGGATTTCTTGTTTCAGTTTTTCAATGTGAAGCTCGTCGTTTCTTATGATGAATTGCAGTCTCTCTTGGTGTTTCCTCATCTCATTGATGTCTACGTTGATTTTTTTCCTCGTGAGCATCATTTCATCTAGCTGGTTCTTCAGCTGATCGAGCTCCCGTCTCTTCCTCCCACCCTTGAAAATACCATCCTCGATGACCTGCAGCGCCTCTTCCACCGTGGAGTTGTTATCCAATCCAAGCGCTTCTTTAATTTTCATCTCTTCTTCTTTAGTCTTTTTAAATTCGTTCTCACGAGCTTCCAAGTGGTCATTCACAGTTGACAGTTCCAACTTGGCTGCTTTCATTTCTTTCTCAATCTCTGCCATTTTGCCCTCCAGTGTTTTTTTCTCGCTCTCGTTTGCTTCGTATCTTTTAATCATCTTGATGGCTTGGTCTCCCATCTGAGTCACCATGTCCCCTCTATCACCACTCATCCTCACCATGTGCGAAAGGTTCTCTTGAGCTTTCTGTAGCTCATTTCTGAACCATTCTTTTTCTTTCATTGCTTCTTCAGTCTTCTTTCGCTCGTCTTCAAGATCATCGTTATATTTTGACCTTAAGAGAACCTTGCTCGCTAACTGCGATAGAACAATGTCATCCAGGTCCCTCCCTGCCAGGAATTCTTTCAAATGCAGATATGTGAGCTCGTCGTAGTCCTGCGTCCCTACAAATGAATCACTCTCTTACACAAAGCTTAGACGTGCGTTATCATTGTCATAGTATTCAGTTTCGCCTTCATATTTGACGCTTATAAAAAATATGTATAATACGAAAATAAACGGGGACATTTTGTCAAGATTATATCTTATCACTAATTATTCAATACATTATACAGTACAAAGACATCTATCCTTGTAGAGAAAGATATGTGTGATCCGAGCAGCAAACACAAAATATTTGTATAACATTTATACAATATTGGACCAACGTCTTCGACGTTGGTCCAATATTGTATAAATGTTATACAAAATGTTTTGTATTTGCTGGGCAGTAGCTGAATCCCATTTTTATAGAAAACCTTGTAATACACCCTTCTTTAAAATATCAGTCTGTATGATCTAGTGTATAAATCAAGTCTATAGTATTTAAATGTTCTAAAATTGTTGTCAAATTTATCACTCCTCCACAGAAATGTTAAGGCCATTAATTGTTATATTATGCATATATACTTAGTTACATTCAGGTGGGACTTGCACATACCTGCTGATGTCTTGCTGTGTATTCCTCTCAACATGTTCACCAGCTCAGTGTAACCATTTTTTTCCAGTATTGTGGTGAACTTACTGTAACTCCTGTTGTCTTTTCGTTTCAAGCAGCATATTAATTCCACGACTTTGCCAGTGGCCGTGTCGTCTTTCTGTTAACAATAAAATAATTCCCATTAACCCGTTAACGCCAGTTACGATTATATTCGTGTTTTTTTTTCATTTTTTATTGCCTGTATCATATGTTAGATTTGTTATTGCAAAACGTGACATCGATATATGCATACGACATCGGTGGGTACGGCGAGACGGGCTCATCTCAACACAAGTCACCACATCAAGCCCGAGCCTTTAGCCGAGGGCTTGATGTGGTGAAATGATCCCGTCTCGCCGTACCCAACGATGCAGTATGCATTTTCTCGTACGAATATCTATTCAAAACTTCTAAATCTAAACTGAACAGCAAAGCGTTCTGGGGAGAGTACGAGATGGGCTGATCTCACCATACGTCTCGTAATGAAAGCCTACTGCCTGAGTGCGAGAATCTGTAACATTTCAAAATTGCTGACATCAATTTTGAATAATTTTCACTCACTTGAAGTTGAGGATCGCGTCAGCGAGACGCAACTTCAAGTGGGTGAAAATTCCAATTGAATAACTTGGGAGGTTAAAGGGTCATCCCGCTTCTGAACCAATGATAGCAAGCATATTCAGACTACAATTATGACCGATGCAATAAATATCAGTTCCCCCAATCAGACCTACTCTATGTAAGTAACTCGAGAATTTTGAAGAGGTCCGATGGGAATTTGACCTCTCAACGAAAATAAAAAAAGTGGGTGTTCTCAAACAAGGATTTTGTAATCTGATACACTGTGGTTTGAGCCGACAACAGTCAAGTAAATGTTGAGTGCCACATGTAGATGTCTACAAGCAATTTCGAACGATGGTCAGGTATTTAGGTTCTGTAACATAATATATTATTATTATTGAGTTAAAATCAAATTATTCAGATAAATTATGACAATAAGAAAGTCAACGATTTTGAAATCTTATTGATATGTCACGTTTTATTTTTATGTTTGGAAGCTGGTATTTAATATGCTAATAAAAAAATAAAAACCTTAATATAATCGGGACCGGTGGTAACATGACTTTAAATTAATTAATAAATAGGCATAATCAACGGAACGCGCAGATACACCCAAAACAAGGGGAAGATGATAGCAGCACTATACACGTTGTGGGTAGCGGTTGACACATATCCTAGTCGTCGACGTTTAATAACCGCCTTAATGGAAACACAACATAATATTTTCACCAGATAAAACGTTAAAAGCTGTATGATATAATACATCTAATAAGGTGATCTTATATACACTAACCTCTGTCTGACAGGGATTAACACAGAGCTAAGACACTGACGCCAGCAACCGCCTCGATAGAAGCACAACATATATTATATTTGGCATTGCACACAAAGAAAATACTGAATCACAATGTGTATACCTCTATTGTGTTCTTTTCATCGTCAGACAGAATCCCCTTATCCAGACAGGACTGTAGCAGAGAACGGGTGACAGGAACTTTATTCTGAAAATAGAACACGCTCCTTGTGATTAACACCTTTTTACAATGGTCCATTTTGTTCTGAGGCGTTACCTCGATCGTATCATGCAGCCCGATTCTCTCTGATCGATTATTGACAAATTAAATCCCAGTATCTGTTCAGCTGTATTTTTTTCTGCCTGATATGTGTATACTTATGTAGGTTAGCCGTTCTGATTGTGTTGACATACGTGTGTATATATGTGTACCCGGCAGAAACTACAGGTTGATCCTATGCTTTTTTAATGTTTGGCCAACGTCCGCGACGTCGGCCAAACATTACATCAGTGTAGGGTGAACATGTAGTGTATAATGCACATGGATTATACAATATGGTGCCGGTTAAACTGCCACGAATCACATTAATCACCGTAATTTGCAAAGCCAAAAGGCAGTATCTGCTTATTGTAAAAGTAATCAGATACTGCCTTTTGGCTTTACATATAGAAAAATGAATTTGTAATTAAAATTATATGTCCTTACTCATGCCAAAGACAAATAAACAGAATTATGAATCTGCCTTTTAATTAAGTATCTGAATCGGATATTATATTATTGTAACTAGACGGTGACAGAGGGTGGATCAAGTTAAGAACAAAGGTCCCTTGGGCTGAGCATGTTAACAGTGATAATGCGCGGTACAGAATATGGATTTATTGTATCCCAGTATTATAGTGTTCACTTATGGCTTGAATGAAGTGAGGTGTATGGTTCCAATATCCCCCCTTCTCTCCTCAAATACGCGGCACTTCATCACTTAATTGAGTCAGTGATGGGCCAATGTGTGATGTGTTGGCCCAGGATTCACCCCACTACTACAGTTCAACTCTAATACTTAATTCGGATACTTCTCAACTGCTTCGATACGACGGAGCTATGACTGAGCTATCCCTCTAAATCCAGGTGTGCGGACTTAGCAAACATCAGTTGTTGACCCAATGTTGATTTAATGTCTACAACATTAAATCAACACTATATCAACGACTCCTGTATGCTGGTAGTGCCTTGTGTTGTGATAGCTATTTATAGAACCCTTGAAGCCCCAATTACCACTATCCTCGTTTACAATCCTTTTTAACCTTCACAGTGCGGGGATCGACTTTAGACGTCAGTATCTGACGTCTGTAGACGTCAGATTCTGACGTCTAAATTCGATCCCCACATTGTAAGAGTAACTGTATTTATAATGATCGTACACCCGTAACATAGGTATTCAAATAAAAAAGAAAGAGCTAACTAAGCTATTTATGATGATTTTAAAATTTAATAAAACCTCTCCATACAAAATATTCAACGCTAATAATATATCCAATAAAATGCATGATAACTGTCCTTTGGGTGTCCCATCAACGATAATTAAAAAAGTTTGGAATTTTTTTTCAGAGCCGTTGCATAAAACTGTATAACTCCTGAAGATATGAAGTAGAGATAGTTTAAATGTTGTTATCCAGGAGCTTAAGGTGTCAGTATAAGCCGACAACCAATTCCTGCGTCACCAGGGGCAACCACACCAATGTCACCAAGATGGCGCCGATAAGTGTGAATAGACGAGAAGGCAATTAGAGTTTTTAATCTCATGTGTACCAATATATAATATCTTGTTGCTGATCTTTGAAAAAAAGATATATTGTACTTAACTATATTATACATTGTTCAAACAGCATGAACTGCTCTACTGTTGCATAATTTTATTGTTTGTCATTTTGTCATTGTCACTAAATTCAGCATCAGAGTGCTTCAAAATAATTGTATATTTCTAAATTTTCATAAATAATGTAGTTGGTATATTGTCCCCTATGTAGGAATTGTTTAATGAAAGTTACACCATATATATGAACGGCCGTGTTATCTTTAGGGTAATATCGGGGGGTATTTATAATGATTGAATTAATTAGTGACGTAGTAAAGAATATAAAGACTCAATTTCGTAATGTCAATAACAATTGAATGAAATTGTTTTAATATTGTAATTGGCTATTTTCTAAAAAAAATGCGTCAAATACAGACGCATGTTGCAAAGAAAACATATTTTGAATGTCATTCGCAACTAAATCCTGAAGAGATTTCTAACCACAGGTTACGTCTTTTTCAAATGTCCAGATTGTATCTATAACACTATAAATCTGTTGTGATTTGTTTGGTTATCCAGCATGATCGAAGCACCAGGCACCAGGCACGGCATATCAGAGTTAGAAGACACCAGACATTGGCAGACTGTTTCTCAATCGTCACTGGACGTTGAATCAATGTTGGTTTACCGTTGGTCCAACGTCGTAGTCCGACAACTACATTGTAAGCCAGGAATGGATAGTTATTGTTGATCGAGTACAGACCAATTATCATGGTAGGCCTATGGTGCTATAATCAGTCAGGTGTGACCGAGCTGTTGATTATGAAATATCCTCATTATGGTCGGATGTGTTTTAAGTCAGTTAAAACCCTCTGAGCTCTACATTCTTAGCTTTCCTACTAAGAATGTAGAGTTCCTCGGGCTTTATCCTATACATAATCATGAATAAGATGGTAACACCTTCCAGACACCATGTTCGAAATTCGAACCATGGCGGCCTGAGGTCCAGCCTGCTACCTTTCGGTCACGGAGGCTCCCTACGATACCGAATCGTTACGAATGGGCGATAATTTTGGTTCTGCGAAACCTATGTACCAGTGTGGAGACGAACCTTCGAACTCCGGTATAACAGCCATAGTAGCATATATAGGCAGCTTTAACCACTAAGCCATGGCTCCACTCTACGCTTTTTTACAATACCTATTTTCTTCGGTATTCTGGTAATTGATTTCCAAGTAATAAATCATCCAGACTATTCATCAAATATAACTCAATCATCGTCTACATGTGGTCTCTCCGAGTATTTTCTTTTAAACTCATATAATCTATACTCAATATTTCCTTGGTATAATATAAACTTCCCATGATCATGATGAGAGCTCTTTTGTCCCACTGCCTATCCCATGAAGCGATTAGTTCAATAATGTTACATTTTGCAATGCATTTTTCTTTAAAGGGAGGCTGCTAAGGTTTTAAAATATAGTTTTGGCCGTTATTTTGGCCAAATTATACTATTTAAAGTACATCCCAAAATAAATCATCATTAAGTTTTAAATATATGCCACGAAAAAGTGCATTTGAAGTAGGCCAAATGGATCTCATATTGAGGGTCATAAAAAACGCTCCCACTATCAGCAGCAGCCGTGTGACGTCACACGGTGAAGTCGTATGCCTACAGCAGTCCACTTGCCCTGATCCTATAGTGATCCCGCAGTCACTACCCATTTGTACAGCGTCTTGTTCATGGATTGTCCTACAAAATTTTAACGTCATCTTTGTTTAAATTGTTATCATGCCAAAACGTTGCGTCTCCGGTTTGTGTAACAATACAAATGCAGATGTTACAGCACTGATACATGGCCAAAAGATTCCCAAATCGCACGCAAGTGGGATCGTTTTGTGAAACTCGACAGAGCTAACTGGAAGCATGGTAATCCCGCATATGTTCTGTGTGGTGTTCACTTCAGACAACTTAATGATTTCATATCTTATGGTCAGTGGAGACATAAATTCAGTTTTCACTCCCGGCCTACCCAGGGTAAATGTCCCAGAATAGATCTAGATCAAACGTCTAGTTCTAACCGTTAGGCCTCCTGCTACCAGGGCTAATGATCACGATGATGACTTCAACACCCCCATAACCACTTATTACTACCAGAACGCATAGCAATCACGACTGTTTTCAATTTCAGCTACTTAACTTTTATACACGTAGAATTGTGGTTCACACCTGTGATACCAGATTGCATTATTCAGTTACATAATTATAAAAATGATAATTTTTTGAATAAAACTGTTCATGAAAGCTCAGCCCCACGGGGAACAAAAATAATTCATATTAGGTGATCAGGCCTACATACTGAGCGACCCAGGGTTGTCACCAAAAACTTGAAAAATTAGTAAGACTAGCCAAACGCGCTGAAAACAAAATTTATATGTTTATTTACAATATTTCAAACTCTCGCCTGATAAAAGTCAATAAGAGCGTCGTTGGGGTTAAATTCCATAATTTTGAGAATTATTTTGTAAATAATTCAATGAATAAATACGACCAAACTTCAAATTCTCATAACTTTAATCTGAGACGTCGCACGCAGATGGTTCGACCATCAACATGCTACACTTTTTAAAGAGAAAAGGAAAATTCCTGTGACGTATCGACATAAACAAGTTAATTCCCATGATAACGTCGCGAAGTGCCTACCCAGCAAACACAAAACATTTGTAGAACTATAACAGTTGTACAATGCTGGACCAAGGTCGGGGACGTTGGGCCAGCGTTGTACAAATGTTATACAAATGTTTTGTGTTTGCTGGGTAACCACATTGGTCCAGCATTGGCGGTGATGGGGATTTCGACAGATTTGTTGTGTCCGAGCCGTTACGCTTTGCAACTCGCATCAGATCCGGCGAAAGGGGGGCATGGGGTCATTAGCATTTATGGCAGGGCGGTTAACAAGGATGCGCGTTGTTTGAATACAATGTCGATCTTTGATGGAAGTGAAGAGAGAAATTCTCAAATTCGACGTTTTGGAAGCAGACCTTCTTTCTGATTCTATTTTCCTTGGTTTAACTTTCGTTAATATGCTAGACTACCAAATATCATCAAAATCGTTTGAGAATTTTGACTGAGTCAGAGTTAGTTGACGGGGGAGTTCACTGCTCTCTGAGAAATCGGATAAATATCCATCGCTAGTTGTAGCCATTTTGACGGAGAACTCTTCATGACTTCAACGTGTGACGTGCCAGGCTGTTCGGGAGTTTCCGTGACCGTTACAGAATCCGAAGTGACTTCAGCTCGAAAAATCTAACAAAAACATCTTTTTTGCCAATAATAAAAAAAATTAAGTAAAAATTAAATTAGCTGTTTTAATTAATAGGATATGTTCTATTTATTGATGCTCACCCAACCTTAACCTTAACACCCTCCCTTTAAAGGGAGGCTGCTAAGGTTTTAAAATATAGTTTTGGCCGTTATTTTGGCCAAATTATACTATTTAAAGTACATCCCAAAATAAATCATCATTAAGTTTTAAATATATGCCACGAAAAAGTGCATTTGAAGTAGGCCAAATGGATTTCATATTGAGGGTCATAAAAAACGCTCCCACTATCAGCAGCAGCCGTGTGACGTCACACGGTGAAGTCGTATGCCTACAGCAGTCCACTTGCCCTGATCCTATAGTGATCCCGCAGTCACTACCCATTTGTACAGCGTCTTGTTCATGGATTGTCCTACACAATTTTAACGTCATCTTTGTTTAAATTGTTATCATGCCAAAACGTTGCGTCTTCGGTTTGTGTAACAATACAAATGAAGATGTTACAGCACTGATACATGGCCAAAAGATTCCCAAATCGCACGCAAGTGGGATCGTTTTGTGAAACTCGACAGAGCTAACTGGAAGCATGGTAATCCCGCATATGTTCTGTGTGGTGTTCACTTCAGACAACTTAATGATTTCATATCTTATGGTCAGTGGAGACATAAATTCAGTTTTCACTCCCGGCCTACCCAGGGTAAATGTCCCAGAATAGATCTAGATCAAACGTCTAGTTCTAACCGTTAGGCCTCCTGCTACCAGGGCTAATGATCACGATGATGACTTCAACACCCCCATAACCACTTATTACTACCAGAACGCATAGCAATCACGACTGTTTTCAATTTCAGCTACTTAACTTTTATACACGTAGAATTGTGGTTCACACCTGTGATACCAGATTGCATTATTCAGTTACATAATTATAAAAATGATAATTTTTTGAATAAAACTGTTCATGAAAGCTCAGCCCCACGGGGAACAAAAATAATTCATATTAGGTGATCAGGCCTACATACTGAGCGACCCAGGGTTGTCACCAAAAACTTGAAAAATTAGTAAGACTAGCCAAACGCGCGGAAAACAAAATTTATATGTTTATTTACAATATTTCAAACTCTCGCCTGATAAAAGTCAATAAGAGCGTCGTTGGGGTTAAATTCCATAATTTTGAGAATTATTTTGTAAATAATTCAATGAATAAATACGACCAAACTTCAAATTCTCATAACTTTAATCTGAGACGTCGCACGCAGATGGTTCGACCATCAACATGCTACACTTTTTAAGGAGAAATGGAAAATTCCTGTGACGTATCGACTTAAACAAGTTAATTCCCATGATTACGTCGCGAAGTGCCTACCCAGCAAACACAAAACATTTGTAGAACTATAACAGTTGTACAATGCTGGACCAAGGTCGGGGACGTTGGGCCAGTGTTGTACAAATGTTATACAAATGTTTTGTGTTTGCTGGGTAACCACATTGGTCCAGCATTGGCGGTGATGGGGATTTCGACAGATTTGTTGTGTCCGAGCCGTTACGCTTTGCAACTCGCATCAGATCCGGCGAAAGGGGGGCATGGGGTCATTAGCATTTATGGCAGGGCGGTTAACAAGGATGCGCGTTGTTTGAATACAATGTCGATCTTTGATGGAAGTGAAGAGAGAAATTCTCAAATTCGACGTTTTGGAAGCAGACCTTCTTTCTGATTCTATTTTCCTTGGTTTAACTTTCGTTAATATGCTAGACTACCAAATATCATCAAAATCGTTTGAGAATTTTGACTGAGTCAGAGTTAGTTGACGGGGGAGTTCACTGCTCTCTGAGAAATCGGATAAATCTCCATCGCTAGTTGTAGCCATTTTGACGGAGAACTCTTCATGACTTCAACGTGTGACGTGCCAGGCTGTTCGGGAGTTTCCGTGACCGTTACAGAATCCGAAGTGACTTCGGCTCGAAAAATCTAACAAAAACATTTTTTTTGCCAATAATAAAAAAAATTAAGTAAAAATTAAATTAGCTGTTTTAATTAATAGGATATGTTCTATTTATTGATGCTCACCCAACCTTAACCTTAACACCCTCCCTTTAAAGGGAGGCTGCTAAGGTTTTAAAATATAGTTTTGGCCGTTATTTTGGCCAAATTATACTATTTAATGTACATCCCAAAATAAATCATCATTCGGTTTTAAATATATGCCACGAAAAAGTGCATTTGAAGTAGGCCAAATGGATCTCATATTGAGGGTCATAAAAAACGCTCCCACTATCAGCAGCAGCCGTGTGACGTCACACGGTGAAGTCGTATGCCTACAGCAGTCCACTTGCCCTGATCCTATAGTGATCCCGCAGTCACTACCCATTTGTACAGCGTCTTGTTCATGGATTGTCCTACAAAATTTTAACGTCATCTTTGTTTAAATTGTTATCATGCCAAAACGTTGCGTCTCCGGTTTGTGTAACAATACAAATGAAGATGTTACAGCACTGATACATGGCCAAAAGATTCCCAAATCGCACGCAAGTGGGATCGTTTTGTGAAACTCGACAGAGCTAACTGGAAGCATGGTAATCCCGCATATGTTCTGTGTGGTGTTCACTTCAGACAACTTAATGATTTCATATCTTATGGTCAGTGGAGACATAAATTCAGTTTTCACTCCCGGCCTACCCAGGGTAAATGTCCCAGAATAGATCTAGATCAAACGTCTAGTTCTAACCGTTAGGCCTCCTGCTACCAGGGCTAATGATCACGATGATGACTTCAACACCCCCATAACCACTTATTACTACCAGAACGCATAGCAATCACGACTGTTTTCAATTTCAGCTACTTAACTTTTATACACGTAGAATTGTGGTTCACACCTGTGATACCAGATTGCATTATTCAGTTACATAATTATAAAAATGATAATTTTTTGAATAAAACTGTTCATGAAAGCTCAGCCCCACGGGGAACAAAAATAATTCATATTAGGTGATCAGGCCTACATACTGAGCGACCCAGGGTTGTCACCAAAAACTTGAAAAATTAGTAAGACTAGCCAAACGCGCTGAAAACAACATTTATATGTTTATTTACAATATTTCAAACTCTCGCCTGATAAAAGTCAATAAGAGCGTCGTTGGGGTTAAATTCCATAATTTTGAGAATTATTTTGTAAATAATTCAATGAATAAATACGACCAAACTTCAAATTCTCATAACTTTAATCTGAGACGTCGCACGCAGATGGTTCGACCATCAACATGCTACACTTTTTAAGGAGAAAAGGAAAATTCCTGTGACGTATGGACATAAACAAGTTAATTCCCATGATTACGTCGCGAAGTGCCTACCCAGCAAACACAAAACATTTGTAGAACTATAACAGTTGTACAATGCTGGACCAAGGTCGGGGACGTTGGGCCAGCGTTGTACAAATGTTATACAAATGTTTTGTGTTTGCTGGGTAACCACATTGGTCCAGCATTGGCGGTGATGGGGATTTCGACAGATTTGTTGTGTCCGAGCCGTTACGCCTTGCAACTCGCATCAGATCCGGCGAAAGGGGGGCATGGGGTCATTAGCATGGCGGTTAACAAGGATGCGCGTTGTTTGAATACAATGTCGATCTTTGATGGAAGTGAAGAGAGAAATTCTCAAATTCGACGTTTTGGAAGCAGACCTTCTTTCTGATTCTATTTTCCTTGGTTTAACTTTCGTTAATATGCTAGACTACCAAATATCATCAAAATCGTTTGAGAATTTTGACTGAGTCAGAGTTAGTTGACGGGGGAGTTCACTGCTCTCTGAGAAATCGGATAAATCTCCATCGCTAGTTGTAGCCATTTTGACGGAGAACTCTTCATGACTTCAACGTGTGACGTGCCAGGCTGTTCGGGAGTTTCCGTGACCGTTACAGAATCCGAAGTGACTTCGGCTCGAAAAATCTAACAAAAACATTTTTTTTGCCAATAATAAAAAAAATTAGGTAAAAATTAAATTAGCTGTTTTAATTAATAGGATATGTTCTATTTATTGATGCTCACCCAACCTTAACCTTAACACCCTCCCTTTAATGCTATATTTTCAATGCTATATCTATAGTTGTGTTTTGTTAAAATACAAGTTCAAAGAAATAAGTGAAATATAATCCATTGCATATAAATTAAATATTATTCATTATTTATCGTCCCGTTGCAAATATATTGTTTAATTCCCAAAAGGATAATGTATGCTTATATTCTCCAATCTAATATTTATGTAACCTAATAATCTAACATATTAAAACATTTAACGGCCGGTCTCCTCGACTAGCGACATCTGGTGAATGTTTCGTCAATATTCAACCACTTGTCAGATAAGAGTCTGGTAAATAATAATGATATATCATGATGGAAATGTAAATTATCTAATAGGAATAATCGTAACACAGTCTGCCAGGTCGCTTTTCTCTTACATTTGAAGCTAGAAATAGCTTTAGAAACTTTAGCTTCAAGCAAAAGAAAAATATTTTAATTTAAAAAAAACAGACAATTCCCAAATCCTCGACTAGCGACATCTGGTGAATGTTTCGTCAATATTCAACCACTTGTCAGATAAGAGTCTGGTAAATAATAATGATATATCATGATGGAAATTATCTAATAGGAATAATCGTAACACAGTCTGCCAGGTCGCTTTTCTCTTACATTTGAAGCTAGAAATAGCTTTAGAAACTTTAACTTCAAACAAAAGAAAAATATTTTAATTTAAAAAAACCCGACAATTCCCAAATTGGTTGATTATCTGATACAATTGTTCAAACATTTTTCAGTTGGCTTTTATTGGCTTTTAAACTAGCTTAAATGCGTCTAATTTACGAACCTAGCAGGGCAGGGTTAAAAGCTGTATGAACCTAGCAGGGAAGGGTTGAAAGCTGTACGAGCCTAGCAGGGCAGGGTTAAAAGCTGTATGAACCTAGCAGGGCAGGGTTGAAAGCTGTATGAACCTAGCAGGGCAGGGTTAAAAGCTGTATGAACCTAGCAGGGCAGGGTTAAAAGCTGTATGAACCTAGCAGGGCAGGGTTAAAAACTGTATGAACCTATAGCAGGGCAGGCTGTACGAACCTAGCAGGGCAAGGTTAAAAGCTGTATGAACCTAGCAGGGCAAGGTTAAAAGCTGTATGAACCTAGCAGGGCAAGGTTAAAAGCTGTATGAACCTAGCAGGGCAGGCTGTACGAACCTAGCAGGGCACGGGTTAAAAGCCGTAGAAACCTAGCAAGGCAAGGATTAAAAGCTGTACGAACCTGGTAGGACAAGAATTAAAAACTGTACGAACCTGGTAGGGCGAGAATTAAAAGCTGTACGAACCTAGCAGGGCAAGAATTAAAAGCTGTACGAGCCTAGCAGGGCAAGAAGTAAAAGCTGTACGAACCTGGTAGGGCAAGAATTAAAAACTGTACGAACCTAGCAGGGCAATAATTAAAAGCTGTACGAACCTGGTGAGGCAAGAATTAAAAGCTGTACCTACCTAGCAGGGCAAGAATTAAAAACTGTACGAACCTAGCAGGGCAAGAATTAAAAACTGTACGAGCCTGGTAGGGCAAGAATTAAAAACTGTACGAACCTAGCAGGGCAATAATTAAAGCTGTACGAACCTGGTAGGGCAAGAATTAAAAGCTGTACGAACCTAGCAGGACAAGAATTAAAAGCTGTACGAACCTGGTAAGGCAAGAATTGAAAGCTGTACGAACCTGGTAGGGCAAGAATTAAAAGCTGTACGATCCTGGTAGGGCACGAATTAAAAGCTGTACGAACCTAGCAGGGCAAAAAATAAAAGCTGTACGAACCTGGTAGGGCAAGAATTAAAAGCTGTACGAACCTGGTAGGGTAAGAATTAAAAGCTGTACGAACCTAGCAGGGCAAGAAATAAAAGCTGTACGAACCTGGTAGGGCAAGAATTAAAAGCTGTACAAACCTGGTAAGGCAAGAATTAAAAGCTGTACGAACCTGGTAGGGCAAGAATTAAAAGCTGTACGAACCTAGCAGAGCAAGAATTAAAAGCTGTACGAACCTAGCAGGGCAAGAAGTAAAAGCTGTACGAACCTGGTAGGGCAAGAATTAAAGGCTGTACGAACCTAGCTGGGCAAGAAATAAAAGCTGTACGAACCTGGTAGGGCAAGAATTAAAAGCTGTACGAGCCTGGTAAGGCAAGAATTAAAAGCTGTACGAACCTGGTAGGGCAAGAAATAAAAGCTGTACGAGCCTAGTAAGGCAAGAATTAAAAGCTGTGTGAACCTGGTAGGGCAAGAATTAAAAACTGTACGAGCCTGGTAAGGCAAGAATTAAAAACTGTGTGAACCTGGTAGGGCAAGAATTAAAAACTGTACGAACCTGGTAGGGCAAGAATTAAAAGCTGTACGAACCTGGTAGGGCAAGAATTAAAAGCTGTACGAGCCTAGTAAGGCAAGAATTAAAAGCTGTGTGAACCTGGTAGGGCAAGAATTAAAAACTGTACGAGCCTGGTAAGGCAAGAATTAAAAACTGTGTGAACCTGGTAGGGCAAGAAATGAAAGCTGTACGAGCCTGGTAAGGCAAGAATTAAAAGCTGTACGAACCTGGTAGGACAAGAAATAAAAGCTGTACGAACCTGGTAGGGCAAGAATTAAAAGCTGTGTGAACCTGGTAGGGCAAGAATTAAAAACTGTACGAGCCTGGTAAGGCAAGAATTAAAAACTGTGTGAACCTGGTAGGGCAAGAATTAAAAACTGTACGAACCTGGTAGGGCAAGAATTAAAAGCTGTTCGAACCTGGTAGGGCAAGAATTAAAAGCTGTACGAGCCTAGCAGGGCAAGACTTAAACACTGTGCGAACATAGCAGGGCAAGAATTAAAAGCTGTACGAACCTGGTAGGGCAAGAATTAAAAGCTGTTCGAACCTGGTAGGGCAAGAATTAAAAGCTGTACGAACCTGTTAGGGCAAGGGTTAGATGATATATGTATTTTTTCTTGAATATTGTGTATGCTTGTATTAACGTTCATGGTGTGCTTTAATGTGTAATGACACTGTCAAAGCTTTATCAAGCTAAAATATAGCTTAACAAAAGACGATTTGAAATTTCAAAAATTAAACTACGTGTAATTTTCGCACTCTTGAATTTCGCGAGCGACAAATTCAAGATGGGGAGAATTAAATGCGGCGCATTGAGCACCTGTGTTGGGGTTATTATTACACAATAATATTCACTAAAATCTTACCGTTTCTTTGGGAATTACAAGGATCTCTTCTCTCTCGTCTCCAACGCTGGAACAACTAATATCAGTACATTATATACCTGCGGCTCAAAGACCGGTGGCATAGTATTTCGCCTGGTATCAGTGGGCCCACCGCATGACAGAGGCAACCAGGCCTACTGAAGCCGTGCAAAAACAAACAGCAGTAACTGCAAGTGACTGCTTACTTGCAGTTACTGCTGTTTATCTTTGCACGGCTTCAGTAGGCCTGGTTATGTCAAAGGGCGAAGATTGTTATTTTCACAAGTCCTTCATTGGCCACTTATTCGTTACTCGGTGGCCATCATTTTCTGACAAAGATAGGTTCTCAGTGAGACAAATTTTTTTGCTCTGTATGAACCTGTGAACTTGTGAAAGTGCAACTTGGTGAGAGGGTGTCGCGGTACATGAAAGTAGTCTGCTGTGCACAAGCAAACGACAGTGACTGCTTTTCAAGTAAACAAGTTATCACCTTTGCCTTTAGATTGATGTGTTTCTGTATGTGCTTTCAAATCATATGTACTGTCAAAGTGTATTTCTCTCTGGCATCATACATGTAGTGTACATGCAACTTTATTACATGAGTTATTTTTTCAGTTTTGGCAACAACTCATATCTCATCTCTTCAACACCAATGATAAATATTATGTTACATTTCCACAAAGTCAGGGTACTTGGCCACTATAATTTTAATGTTCTGCATAAAACAGTTTATCTGTATAACGTTAAAATCAGGTTATATTACCCCCTATTACATTTAATTTGTACTTCATTCCGTTTAATTTTTAGACCAATAAAAATTAACAAACTTATACATAACAAATTAATGGTAATCATGTTAATACCGCCGTATATCTAGACTAATTATTGTAAGATTGACTGTGTACCAGCTTTAAAGTTAAAGTGTCATAGTATTATATATTTTGATTATTTATACTCTACTTATGTTGAGTTAGGTTGAGAAACTTCTGATCAAAGTGATATAGCTGCGAAAATACCCCGTGACAATACATTTGTGCTGATTCATATTTACATATCCCATGTAATGGCATCCTTTTCTGCATTCATAATAGATCAGTTAATATGAAGACTTTGAGGCCTCAGACAAATCAGTTCAGTGTGGTCTCCAGACAATAACAAATATTGTCCAGATATAAGAAAATAAACCGTCTGACCTCAAAAACATTTGAACAAAACGTTTTTTTGTTTTATGTCGACATATGGGACCTTAGAATCCGCAGAAAAAAATGTTCTAAAATTTGACCATGGGGAAGTGATTAATTAGTATAGAAGCAAAATGGCCGCTAGCGAACATTTCGATTTTTCAACATTTGGTATACGAAAAAAACCCTATATTTTAATATAATGCCTCATTTTGGACTAATTTGAATACACTGAGTTCAATGGAATAGTTATTTTTAAGTTTCAGGGTCATCTAGAGGTCAAAAACTAGATGGGTGCCAATAATTAACCGCAATGAAAATGATTTTTTCTTAATTACTGACATACTAAACCTATATTCCTATTTAATACCTCATTTTGGACTAATTTGATTACACTGATTTCATTGCAATTAATATTTCTACGTTTCAAAGTCATCTAGAGGTAGAAAAACAAGACAGCTGTTGATAATCATCTTGAAAATGACTCTTTTAACTTTTGGTATTATAGCACTAGATTATTATGTAATCAGGTAATACCTCATTTTGGACTAATTTGAATGATATGATTTTATTGGAATAGTTAGTATCAAGATTTCAAGGCCATCCCGAGGTAAAAAAACAAGATGACTATGACTGCCACTAATTACACCATATGAAAATGCCATGTTTTCAGAAGAGACCAGCATTACCTTTCAAGTTCTTAACAACAAGCCTAGAATCCAATGCAAAACCTCAATTTAGACTGATTTGAATATATTGTCTACACGTTGCAATGTCATCTAAAAGGTATAACCAAGGAAATGACCCATTTTAACCAACGACTCTCATTTTAACATTATTGTATTGTTATGTTAATGAAACAAATGTATCCGACTGTTGATAAATCAACGCTGAATTGAATATAGGTCTATTTTATATTTTATGAAGTTGACGAAATACCCTTTAGTTTGACAATAAAATGTCATATTCTCACAAAATGGTGCCATATTTCGGCATTATAATACACATCTTGGTCGTATAATGCCATGCATCCTGATATAACAATATCGCATTAACACATTAATATGCCATATGATGCCTATATTTAACTGTTATATAAAGATAGACTTGATAGTACATAATTATTCTAGCATCATAATTGTATTATACATACATTACAAGGACATTTTATGACGTAAAACTGGCACATCTTGACATTGCATTGCCAAATCATGACATTATGATGTTATTTGATGCCATTAAAACGACTTGTCTCCTGACCATATACTACCATATTGTCGACATTATAATTATAATGCTATATCCTGACCATAAAAATGCCATCACTTTACAAGCAATTGTCATATAATGACGCTAAACTGCCATATCCTGATATCACGATGTCATTCTCACATTCATATGTCAGATATAACGCCATATTGTAACATTAAAGTTACATATCCTGACCTTGTAATGCCATATCCAGACTACATAGTACAAACTCCTACTATATTATTGCCATATCTAGAAGATAAATGACCATATCCTGACATTATAATTCCTCATACTGACTTTATAGCGTCATATCCTGACATTCAAGTGTCATATTCTGATGTTTAGCTGTCATATCCTTGTAATATATTGCCATATCATACCATTCTAATGCCACTTTTGACCACATAATGATACATTGTGACATGGTAAAGTCATAATGTAACGATTAACTATTATAAACTGGCATGAACTAGTTTTGATATGACATGTGCGTTCAACTTGGTATAGCAAGAGTGTCGTGTACTGGAAAATAATATGTATCCTAATAAAGCTACTGAATAGTGGTGTCTCAGGGAAATATTATGCTTCAGGCGAGTGGCCGACCATACAAGATATATTGATTAGCATTAAAATCACTCTTACTGACTATGCACATAGGAATGCCATAGGAATATGATAAAAATAATCCACATACTTGTGTGTACGATTATTGGTTATCCACTTACATTAACCATTTCACTACCATACATGACGGAAATTTCCGTCGTCATTCGTCAATGAACGTAACCATAAAATGACACAAATTTTCGTCAAATATATACTACATTTATTTATTTTTCGTCATTTGAAGCTGGAAATTGCGTTAGCAATTCCAGCTTCAAATGACGAAAAATGGAACTCCTACACCAGTATATCTGGATCCTGGCATGCACCCCGGCCTGGAAGTCAAAGGGTTAAGCTATTAAACATACATAAGCAAAGAGCAAAACTAAAAAAAAATTACAAACAACCCTGCATTTTTTGACCACCTTGCAACAAAGCATCATCATACATACACATGACATCGACGTAGTTTTGGGTATCAACAGTTATATGTGTTATGTATATAATAATTAAAACAACCCTAATATAATCAGAGCTGCGAATACAACTATAAACTCTCTGCTAGAGCTTGTTGCGGAGTACAAACAATTCAGAAACAAATTTCACCCTTGACTGACCGTTTTGACTCTCAAATGATCGACAAAGGTCAGTCAACATTTGGTTGGCCGAACACGTTATGGCATATGACACTCATAGAACTTAGTTATTCTCCTTGTAACAAGACATTGTTTAGCCTTGTTTCGTTAATAGTAAATGTATCCGAAATTTTTTTTTTCTAATTTTTTGTCAATAATCACTTCGTGCAAGTGTATTTTTTGGCAAATATCACTTTCCAGTATGTCGAGATACAAAAGCCAAAATCTTGTGGACACGTGTTGTGAAAATTGAATTCCTAGCTTCCTGGTTATATGGATATGAGAGCGATAAAAATTGTGGGAACTAAGATATTCCGATGACAAAGTTCTCATTTGTCAGCCTCTGTGTCCTTGAAAAATAATGTCAAGATCAAACATCTTTGACCTAAGTCTTTGGAGCAGCATATCATAAAGAGAAGTTTTCTTCTGTCCGTGAATGATAGGTAGTTATTGATCAATTGATACGGTTATTGCGATAATCATGGATTTCCCATTTGTGATTTTTCACCTTGAAAAGTATTTCAAGGTCATCCATCTTCGACTATGACTTAGGCTATCACGCTTATTGTGCAATAGTAAGAATCTACGTTGTTCATAATAATTTAGATGACTTATTTGAACCTTGCATGATAAAATAAAAGCTTACTATTTCATTGTATGATTTGGTATTATCTTTATATATGTTAATCCATAGTTTTTGCCATGAAACTTGAAGAATGAACAAAATATAATGTAATATAAATATATAATTTATATTGTCACGGCGGCCATTTTGAAATTATGCAAATTAGCTACTTTCCCATGGTCCGATTTTAGAACATTTTTTTTTCCAGGGATATCAATGACCCTAGGAACAAGTTACAATCAAAAAACCTTTTGTTGCATTTTTTTGGGTCATACCATTGATTGATCTGTCTATAAGTGCTTGATATCAAAATAAGTCTGGTGTAATTAAAGCCCTTAATGTGTTGTACCAGTACCTGAGAAAGGACACGTTTCCGTCGTTTATGATTTATATCCAACTAGTGCTATTCGAGGTTCGTTAAATATATTATAAGTGTACGTTTTGTCTGAGCGATTATTGTTTGGTTGTTCTCATTAGCATCGCTTGGTAATATAGTTTAATATACAAATTTTAAAATACCTTTATTACCACAAGGCATCAATTAACTAACATACGGTCGAACGTAAATTTATTTCAAAATAAAAAATCTGGACTGTGATAAGAGTATAGATGATAGGTTACTATATAATAATATATACACATGAAAAACAACTATGACCAAAAAGATCCATGAAATAAATAATTTATTAGCTTATAACAAACATTATGCGTGATGTACACATGATCATTATGTCTAAGTATATTACATGTATTGCAAATATAGCGTATGTGTACAGCGGTAAAACATTACAAATGAGCAGTAGTGTGTCATATGTTATTTGTGTTTTGTGTTGCAAAACATAATACAGACACTTTTTGGCGTATTGTGTTTGTATTATATTAAGTGACATTTTATGTTAACTCACAATGTTAATACCAACATGACATTTTGGTCCTGACATTAAACTAGCAACCATCGTAACTGTATATATTGAAGTGCACTCACGAGTAAATGAGCTATTTCAATGTAAAAATGTGCGGTTTGTTGAAAACAACCAATCGCGAAAGCAACGCACTTTCAACACAGAAACGTTGTTTGCGTTGAGCAATAACAGGTTATCATAATGTTCGTGTAACATTATTTGGATTGCTCGTGATAAAAATAAAATTTCCATCAGTAAATTAATGTTATATTGTGCTTGGTTATAAATATATATTGGGTTCACTATAAATATACTTAGTGATCTAAGAAGCTATTTTGGCACGTCGGAATATCACTATCCTTACTGTGATAAATGTACAAGCAATTATAATATTATTGTAAAGCACTCGAAGTTGGCAAAATGTGGTAGAAATACAACCTCACTGGAAAGTAATACTGTCTGGTATAAAAGATGCAGCTTTACACAACCTAACATTAAGCTCCACGCAGATTAAACATGTATATATCCAGTTTTAGGTTAAAAATAAACATGAAATAAGAATAAAATGTTGACATATAAATTATTAAAATAATAATGTTCGCTCACTCAAACAGCCATGCCATCATGCATGACTACAAGCAAAAGCCTTTTGTAAACATTAAAATGTAAGAACGTATAATTAAACGCTACAATTAAATGGATTTAGTCGCAACGTCGGTGATAAGTGTTTAATTTTGTGCAGCTTTATATTAAAAGGAAATAGCATAAAACTATTGATTTGAGCAAAAAAGTAACTGCAATGACGCTGTTTGAAAATAAATGTCAGACCATGATGCGACGCTGGTCCGGCATTACAGAATCATTGGGTTAATGTTGCGGCATACAATTTCTGGTGACTATAATTATGTGATAAGTGGTGTACTCGATAATTAGGTAATATGCACACCATCGAGATCATTTCCCAGCACACATGAGACGCTAGCCCAACGTTGATTCACAGTTGGCCCACCGTCTACGACGTTGGCTAAACAGTAAATTAACATTGGGCTAACATGTCATGTTTGCTGGTTTGCAATCATTTTGTTTCGATTTGTCGGGTATGCTAACCATGCCCAAATGTAGAAAAGAAATGAAATGAATCGGGCTTTAGGCCACCTTTGTGCACATATAGGCTAAACTGGGCCAGGAGAACCTCCTGAGGCTGGTGAGAGCCCAAATGTAGAGCTCCACCCAGTTGACACAAGACATTGAATAACCATTGGGTTAAAGTATTGTGTTTGCTAGGTACTCTCTAACCAATGAACGTTGTCACATTTAGTCTCATGCATAACAACGTTGGTACAACATTGTATAAATGTTATACACATGTTTTGTGTTTGCTGGGTAAGCTAGTCGCCAGGGATATTTTATTGTTACTAAAAGTTTTATAATTGGGACCACACTCTCCACAAACACACGCTGTGTAGCCTAGGCGTGGGTAATGTTGAGCCACCGTCGCAAACGGTTGACCAAAAGTAAACCAAAATTGGGATCAACATAATCGACGTGTGGTGATTATTGTGATCGGGTCAGACATACAGCGCACCATCTTCATTATTGACAATAATGATTCATTATTGGTTTACAAGTATATCCAGCAAACAAAACATTTGTATGACATTTATACAATGTTGGGCCAGCGTCGAAGACGTTGTGCCGACGTTGTATAAATGTCATACAAATGTTTTATGTAGGTCCTTGTAAAAGTATCGGAATATCGTATTAGCACCTCAGAATATTCACATTATATATAATATAATCGTTATTATTCCGTGTTTTTTATATTTCAAATATGTACTGAGATCTAGATGTTGCCGTGGTAATGCGGTTTTTTTTTAGAATTAACATTTATTAATTCAGGCGAGAGTTATCATAGATTATGTTAATGAACAAAGTGAAATTAAGTTAGATAACAAATTGAATTGTTGGGATGTATGAATTCTCAGTTGATATTCATTCTTGAGATTGAGATTACAATATAGCAGTGGTGTAGAACTGACTATAAATAGAACCGCCATATCACATTAATATCTCGCTCACGATATTTGGGTGAATATTACAGAAAAGCGAACCATGAGAGAATCAATCCCGTCGAAGTCACGTTAACCCTGGTCCTGCTGAATTTTGTCAATTGTATTTTTTTGTCATTTGAAGCTGGAATTACTAACGCAATTTCCAGCTTCAAATGACGGAAAATATATTTATTTTTTGAAAAAATACATCTTGTTATTTGACTAACTGAACATCTACCACCAACTATATTATCCATTTCAGTGACATATTATTTGCCTTAAAATATGTTTGAAACCGTATATATACGGAAGTAGCAGGACGAGGGTTAAGTAAATGGATCCACAGAAAACAATAATTCTCTCGTGTAGAATACAATCCGTGTCTGGCCTTGGGAATCAAAAGGTTACAATTAAAAAGTGACATATTGAACCCCACGGAGAGCTCATCGTTTGCGTATGGCATCAGTGCACCATGAGTCCCGCGGGGCGCCTCGCAGGCTGTTTGGGTGCTGGCGCCGGTGCTGCCCTCTGGCGTGTCCTGGGCCAGTCCTCACCGTGACTCAGCATATTTGAGGCTGCTGTCATGCTCAGGCTGATGAACTTGGCCGACGAATTGGGCCCACTGAAAACAGATGACAAAGTCAATTAGTGTCACAAACATTTTGTGCCATATAGGCCTACTGTTTGCATATAATTCCGAGGTTGCAGCTGCTTCAACGATAAATACTTCCACTTGAACCACACGCAGACCTAAACAATATATAGCAGAATCTTTTTTGTGATACATTTTACAATGCACTTTGTAATACCATTGTAATCTACATAATTATGTTAATAACATGTAGCATATTTATATTTTCTGTCGCAACAACGACGCACTTTCTATAGTGTGAGATTGAGCAAACTTCAATCTGAATACGTATGATATTATTAATATTGTACTCAGGCAGTAGTAACTTATATTTATCTTCCAGGGCCCAAAAGAGATATATATGTATGAATGCATTTAAACAATGGATGATATAAAGGCTTAGCTTGATCCCTAATCTATTAAAACAATATTAACCGTATAAAGTAGGCATAATACCACGATGTTAGTCTGCCAGTGACAATGTCCACTCCAAAAACATCGGTTCAAATTTCAAAGTGTAAAGAAAACAGCTTATAATTACATCGGGGGAAATTGGTGCAACTCACAAAACAACCAAGCGTGCAATTCATAAACCTCATAAATGCATCTATTAGTGTTTTTATGTTGAAAAACATACTATAGTATATATTTTCTGGCTTTAACCCTTTCGACCCTCACGATGCATCAAAGCATCAATTCGCATCTATGAAGAATGACTTAATTTCCTAAAACCTAAGGGTTTACAATGACAAATTTTGTGGAACTGTTATAATAATAACAATATAATTTTCTCATCAGCCCCCCACTTTTAAGTCATCTTCATCCTCTACAAGTCGAGAATTACGACAGCAATTCGCGGCTTGTAGTGGATGAAGATGACAAATTCAGATGACAAGATGGTAAATTCAGGCTTGAAAAGGTTGAACAGTGGATTTTGTTCGTCAGCGTTTATTGATGAATGTTGATGTCTACTGATAAAGGATAAACAAACATTTTACTGCACATATTGATTTTTTGGAGACAAATCTCATGTACACACATTTGTTTTTATTTCTAAATGACAAACATGTAATGTCTTTCTATGCTTTGTCAATAAAGCATGTGTCTGGCCAGTGGCTGTACCTATATTTATGATTACACATTTTAATAAAATAAAATAAACCTGTGATATGATTATCTTCCCACGCAACTCAAAAGCAATTTTCAACTTGTATGAAAAGAAAATAAGATTCCACTTATTGATATGGCGAGAAAGTTATTGTGTTTTCGCGCCCCTATATTCACTGGTGAGCTCATTGCCACTGTTTCCTATACATACCCATCATTTATGCACCACGTGACATAATGTTAACCCAGTGGCGATCCGGGGGGGGGAGGGGGGTTTGGGGGCTTCAACCCCCCCCCCCCTTTCAGAAAAAAATCATCACCTTATTTAGGGGTTTCCTTATGATTTGGTGATATACTGAGTGAGAAACAGTGCCCAATATGCCTTAGATTGCATGAGAAAGCCTTTGGACCCCTCGACCCCTTTACAGTAAAATATTTTTTTTGTCAAATTTCCCCCCCCTCACTGAAAAGCTAGATCAGCCCCTGTTTAAACCCCCAGAGCACTGAAGTAGACCACAGTAGACATTCTGTGGTTTTATTAGCAACTGTATAGGCCTAACCACTGATAACCAGTTGTTAAAATAAAAGAAGCCTTCAATCTAAAATTACTGATATATGTTGGCACATTATCACTTCACATTATCACTTCACAAATCACATACATTTTCAGTCACTTGAAGTTGTGTTTCGCGGTAGCGAGACACAACTTCAAATGACGAAAAATTTAAATTGAATGGCTCAGCACTCCAGGGAATAATACAACAACTTGCCGTTAAAATGGTCTAATCCCTAATATAAGGAGATTCTGTCCTTTTATTTGATATAATACTCTTGGAGATTTTATAAAATATGATAATATTTATTCACCCTTTTTATTTATTTATAAGGCTTTATATACACAGCTATATACAATAATTGTACAAATATGCAATTGTAAATAAAATTCACTGTGTGCATCAGAACAAAGGCTGATCTTTATATAAAACAAGTAGTTTCTTTCAAGATCTTTACTCATTTTATTTTAACCCAAAGACATCGCATTTACTTATAAATCCAAAATAACGAAGTTTATAGATCAAAATAACGGATAGCTATAGACTCACTACACGTTTCTAATTTCTCCATCAGAAGGGCAAATAGTCCAAACAAACAACGCTTTTACTTTCAAGACGTCTGATCAATGTTTGTGCTTTCGTACTCCGCTGAGTTCACATAAATTGTATTTGCACAACACAAAAGCGGTCAAAGACATCACAGACAATCTCTTTGTCCTATCACGACAACACTATCAAATAAGTAATCTCTCCATCTTTTAATAATGTCGTCTCACGACATGACACCTTACGCGTCACGACAGTCGTGAAGATTAGGTAACATATAGCTATATAACCTTATTTGGTTGTGTTGAATCTTGTTTATAATTATATTTATTAGATTTACGCAATCAATTTTGTATTTCATTATATGTTCTACTCAAGACAAAATGAAATGAATGAATGCGGTTTTAGGCCACCTTTGTGCACATATAAGCTAAACTGCGCTAGGAGAA
Organism: Flabesymbios commensalis; assembly: GCA_964017125.1. Lineage (NCBI taxonomy): Eukaryota > Metazoa > Annelida > Polychaeta > Terebellida > Flabelligeridae > Flabesymbios > Flabesymbios commensalis. Next base: position 13,011,999 of record OZ024911.1, on the reverse strand, counting down.
CCTCCTGAGGATGGTGAGATGAATGAGATGACACTGCCCTCCAGACATAGAATTCGCTTGTTCACGGTGACCCCCCATAATATTGAATCTTTACGAGTGAGTAATGAAGAAATATTTTGTTTCTTTGCCACTTGAAGGCCAGAGTGGGGTTCTAACTCGCGATTTCCGACTTTCCAAGCAGGCAGCTTTACCCACTGCACCAGGGCCCCCGTCCTCTACTCAAGACAAATGCATTCATTATCTTCTTGTATTTAGCCTTTCACGGACATATCGTCACCTTAGTCATAAAAAGGTGTAGACGACACTTCATAAAGTGACAGACACACCCTTTCATATCTAAAGGGACGATAATTATATCGACGGTGAAGGGAATCAAACATATCTGCATTATTTGCAAATGGTTGATTTGTGTCTTAAAGAGTGAAATTAAATATTTTGCCTTTTTACTCGTGCTTTTACAGCTGCGACCTACAATCACGCCACCAGTTTCTGAAAACCCATTCTCCATCTTTATGTGTGATAAAACAGAATTGACGATGATTCGTGAAAACCAACTTGTTATTTGCATTGCAAAGTATCTTACATAGCCTTAATGGTATTTGTAATTTTAATAGTCAAAGCTATACTGCCGTACAAATTCATAAGGCAGTAACTACTTACTTGAAAAAAATAAGCGGTCGTTTAATAACGTGTGATATATGGTTGCCATACAAAAAAGTCAGCATTTTTTTAAAGCTATTATTATATTAAGTTAAAATAATTTTCAAAATAATTTTACCATTCCAGGATGGAAGGAACTAATAGAAATATATCGTTTTTACATAAAGGATATCGTGGGAGACCCAACACCACAATGCATTAAAATGTATTACAAAACAATCGTTTTCTCAAGAAAGGTCAAGAAAAATTGTCGCTAAACTGTCATGATACCCATCCACACATTCTGACCTCAGAGAGCGGGGTTGACCTGAGCGACATCTATGTGTGGAGAATGCCATCCACAACCACCACCTGGGACTAAAACTACACATTACACCAACCTCTGTGTCTCTGATCATTTCGTACTCGAAATTTTCAGGCACAATCAAATCCAATGTAAGATTATATGTATTTGTTAATGGGGAATATGGTGATGCGCAAATGTGCGTAACTAGTTGGTAAAGGGTTAGAGGGATGGGGGTATTAGAACACGGCACTCTGGCATACCAAGCCTGTTGGCCGCCGTGGGGCGCCAATGGGAAGTACGGCAACTTGCTGATAGAATTGGTAGAACTGGAATACGCCTCCTGAAATAGCAATACATCATGAACCATCGCGTCTTCAGTAATTCAATTGGAGTGATTACCATGTAGATCGAGTTGTTTTAACGAGCCTTTATTGTGAAAAGACTAATATGAACTAGTATATTTTAGACCAGTAGATTTAGTGCAGCAGCATTGAATTATTGTAATTAATCATTCGGAACACATAGTGACAGTAAATATGGACCGTGGAAACATAATAATTCTTTCGCGTACAAATTGAGACTACAGTGACGTTCTTGCCACGCTAGGCGTTTAACCGTCAAGATATTCAATTTAAACATTAACTCACTCTTGGAAGTGAGAATTTTAATTAAATAGCTCAAGTGAGATGAAATTATTCAGATCTGACAAAATGAAGTAAAATCATTTGTAAATGTCGCTGATTGAAAAGCTACTTTAAAAGCTGCTGCTTAAAGCTATCATAAAAAAAATAGAAAAACGATCATAAGCGTGACTGGATACGTCTTTATTGTTAAGATTCTATGTCCACGTGATAAACTAATGTGGCAAGCAAGTGGGAAGTGAATGTATTGCAAAATAATACAAAATACCTTTTAAAAGACCTAAGTCGAAACAGAAATACTGATATTTATTGTGCGAATAATGTAGCATATTATTCTTCAATTCCGGTTATTTTAGTTAATTATAACAGACGTCATCAGTGGTCATAATACAGATTTGTGTAGGTATTTTGGACTTACCCGATGCGGTAGTCTATAGGAATGTCTTTGGAACTGTTATCGCTGGACAGTGAGGTGAGGGATGACCGCTTGACCAGTCCACTCTCCATGCTGAGTCCTGCCCCTCCATGACTGTCCACACCAGCCCCTCCTATCTGACCACCCCAAGCCGACCTGGCCCCTTGACGACCTCGCTGTGGGCTATGGTATATTAAACAAATCGCATTTTAACAGCAATATTTACGTATAGGATAAAGCCCGAGGAGCACTACATTCTTAGCTGTGGGAAAAGTCTTTTTATTCCACAGCTAAGAATGTAGTGCTCCGAGGGTTTTAACTGACTCAACAACACATCCGATCATAATGAAGACCCCTCATAATCAACAGCTCGGTCACATCTGACTGATTATAATACAATTAGGCCTACCATAATAAATGGTCTGTATTTGATCAACAATAACTCTCCATTCCCGGCTTAGAATGTAGTGGTCAGACAAAGCAAATAATGTAGTGGTGTGCTTTAATAAAACCACAAAATCATAAAAATGAATAAGATGACAGATTGTTTTCAATATACTTTGCAAATCTAGTCTGTGTCGACTTCTTGAACAAAAATCATTCGACATTTTCAGATTATTCGAAAGTTATAATATCCATTGATTGGCATACTGCAAAACAGTAACATTTAAAGGTTTCGAAGGAATATGACCTATAATATGCACCTACACTCTACACAATATTTGTTCTTCAAAAGAACCCTTCAGTACTATTACCAAGCAACCCCAGCAAATCCCTGCAACGGTTCTCCTTGGGCTGCATGGTAATAGTACTGAAGGGTTCCTTCTGAAGAACCTATATTGTTTAGAGTGTACGTTCGTATCGCATTCGTAATAAAACAGAAAGGTCAACTCAATGCGTCCGTATTCGTAAGTCATTCGTATATTTCATGATAGTCACATGTAGCGATCATGAAATGTATGGACTAAGCACAGAACGCAGCTTAAAGGTAAAAATATCTACCTGAAGTGGAAGTCGTTTGGTAGATAGTTGCCGCCACTGGCAGATCTTCTCGACTGGAACACTTGCTTCTGGAAGTCTTTACGAGTATTGCCATAACCGTTAAATATATGATCACACGAAACCAGTTTCCCACTCTCGTACATCTGTGACAATAAGAAATAATGGAATAATAAATCATCATGCAGAGCTACTCAAATACTCTGTTATAGCTTGACCTTGGAATACTAATATAGCATACATTGTTTTTTCGGTGTATTAACTTGTAATGAGTAGGCCTAGTATATAAGTTTCAAAAAGAGGTGGAAACTATAATTTACACCTTTTTAAATTTAAATTTGTGCATGATTTCTGAGCACAACAACAATTGATTACTTATATTCGATTGTCTAGATTTATGTTTCATTATAACATAGACCTATTTCGATATTGTTTCACATTTAAAGTGGCTTTTCATGACCCACCACATAAGTGGATTTTTTTTCGGAGGGAGGGGGTCACCGTTGGTAGCCATAAATATAATGCTGAAGCACATGAGCTGTAATAATCTTACCAGAAACATTCCTGGCACGACATTATGGCGTCTCAGCAGCAATGGCTGACAATGGTCTGTGTCGTCTGCTGCCGTTGCAACGTCGTACAGCACCACTCGGTAGGGGTCGCATCTACACTGCAGACAAGGCCGCGTTCGATTGCGGTTACGTTCAGAATGCAGTTTCTCGAGCATGTCTTGACCCTTTGCAGCGTCAGGATACCTGAAATGTAAATATTTCAAAATGCTGCTGAGATGTATCTTTCTTTTGTTTGAAGCTAGAACTGGTGGCGCAAATTGAAGCTTCTAAACTATTTATGAAGATTAGAGCAACTATGCATAAAATCAACTACAAGACGTAAGCTTAAAACATGCTTAAGACGTTTTTTATAGGCTGTATGTGTGCTAGTATATACATTTATATCATGTAACCAGCAGCCCAAAGTATAAATCAAATTATCCTCTGGAGATGAAAGGGACGTATATGACACTGTACAAAGTATCTTACTAAAAACATGCACGTCCCTTCAATCCCCAGACGAGATCCACGTTATATTGAATGGTAACACAGGTAGCACGGACGGAGTTTGGTTGCATCTACCTGCGAGGGGGCTATAATTATCGTCTCGTGGGAGCAAAAGGGTCTCTACTCAACTGAAGGGGGATATGGAGACTACAAGAACGCAACAAGTGTGTCCGGTTATCCATTGATGGATGAACTTCATATTTTGCACAAGCATTGGCCTTGACTCAGAGGGTGACTAATGGGGATTTAAATTGTAAGTAGCATTTTTAAAATATTTGTACAACGTTGGACCAACGCCGAAGACGTTGGGCCAACGTTTTCATTTCCCTTGATTCGGGCCCTTTAATTAGTGTTTCTTCTCATGGGCCCAGCAAACACGATATGGGGGGAGGGGGGGGGGGGCGTTATGATACCCATGTATAGGCCACACAGGCCAAATGGCCTCTAAGGCAAACATATTGTGAACGACAGGTTATCTGGTACTTACAATGACGAGATGATGGAGACTATGATGAGCTGTCCAGGTGGAGTGGTTCCGCGCATGATGAACTCGTCATACTCCAGGTCGGTGACGTAGGGTACTTTATGGCGACTGCACCTGTGTGAGTACAGAAAAAATGTGTGGATTATAGTCGGATTCACATTAACCGTGATGAACGATTTTTGCCGATTTTACTGTTAATTCTAAACTATTTTTTATGAAATTTTACACACACTATTTTCCATTCATGTCGTGACTGCCCTGAAGGTATCGCGAAGTTTTGATGAGTATTTTAGAAAATAGACCATTTGACATGTAGTAAATAAATAAAAATGTTGCCTTTTATAAACCCATTAGCTTGGTCTCAGATTTTTATTACATGCCAAATGGTCTAAATACTTGTCACAACTTCGCAAAACTTTTAGGGTAGTCACGACATGAATGGAAAATAGTGTGCGTAAAATTTCATGAAAATTGGGTGTACTGAGAAATCCGCGAAATTAATTCCCCCTGTTTGATGAATTTAATGTGAATCTGACAATAGTACCGCAATACAAAGACAAACAACAGTAACTGCTTACTTAAAATGTAAGTAATTACTGCCCTTTGCCTTTTATACGACAAAGTGGCTGATTATATGTAAGGAAATAGAGACTAAACAGAAACACAAGATTATTATGACAAAACAACTCCCAACTTAAAACTACATTATATAATTTTGTAAAAAAAACGAATCTGTAATAAATTCCTGATACTAGATGTAACTCTGTCTCTTTAGTATTTGTTGCGGTACCGTTATCTTATCTTGGACATGCATAGCCGAAATAAGAAATCGGGAATTTCTTCTTTATAACCCGCTTAACTGGTAAATGTTCAACACAAAAATTTAAAAAAACTTTTGCAGTTCTAGTCTATGGACATGTTTACATCATATGATCATATTAAGAAGCCAAAATAAAATCACCGATTAAACTTTTTTCCTGATATTGAGATAACTAGTATAGTGCCTTAGTGGCCTTACCTGCAGGTTGGATTGAGCTCTGCCATCATCATCATTCTGAGGGCAGCCGGACACTGGTGTACAGCGGGTCCCCATCCCTCCGCCGGCGTCACAGTAGAGACCCGCTGAGGGGCGGACTTCAGACGCGCCGAGGGGGTTCTACAGGCAGACCTGACACATCAATAAAGAAAATCAGTTAAATGCTGTTTTCATTTCAGTGAATCTTTCAGTTTGGATGTGATTAACCTACTTGAGAATAAGTCTGATTAATCTTTAACCATATCCTGCTAAGTTAATTTACTTAAATTTTCACCCACTTGAAGTTGTGTCTCGCTACTATGACCCACAATTTCAATGAGTGAAAATTACCCACATATGCCTAATTTGAGCAAAAAAATTAGCAAATCTTCATGTTTATACACACATTTCAACCCAATAACAGTGATTTCGTCCACTAATAAAACGACAAGAGTCGTGATCAGCAGCATAAGGATTAATCGGTGCTCCGTGCCCCCAATCAACGTAAAAGTTGTACCGGTACTCTGTCATAATTATTGGATTCCAAATCGGTGTTTCTCATATTCGTGCGGGAAAGTTTATAGTGCGATGTTAAGCTAACCAGCCCGCTGGTTAACTAAAATTAGTACTATAATATGCGCACCAGTAACAACCTTTATGGTTATGACTTTGTAATTTAGCACTCTAACTTTGCATTCATCCAATAAATTATACATCAGCACTGAAAGAGTTAACGGTAGGGATGGAAAAATAAACATGTTGTTACCCGCTGCGGACTGACGGCTCAAAAGGAGTGCTAGGAATGGGTACAGGCGAAATGCAAGAAGGTTCCGGTGATGGCGCCACCTCCTCCACGTTTTCATCAAACGTGACCGCCGCGGCACTGGGTGATGGCTCCACCTTGTGACTGATGGGTGAACTCCTCCTGGAAGGTGGTGGACTCTCGTGGTGGCGTCCTGAAGGCAGAAAAAACATGGATCATGGATTGACTGCAATAATCGGTCAAATTCCAGATTTCTTCAGACATGCATGTCCAAAAAGAGAAATACGGGAATCTAGTCTTTATATCTTGCTTTACGGGTAAATGCGCAACACGAAAATTAAGAAATTTTTGCAGTTCTAGTCTATGGACAAGTTTACATCATATGGTCATAATAAAAAGCCAAAATAAAAATACCGATTTTTTTATGATTTTAGCCTGATTGTGTGGCTTTAATTACATGTGTATTTTCACTTACGAGTTGGTGCCGATGGCGCTCTCTGTGAGATGCTGGGTCGCTCCACCTGAGTCGCCATGCTCTCCACGATTACACGACAGCCACCTGGGCTCGACTTCGCAGAAGTGACGTCACGCTGTCGCCGCTCAGGGATGTCCTTGACCTTCTTTAGGTGAGGAGAGCTTATGCCGACAGCAATGCGGTAATGATCCAGCCAGTCCTCAACCAAGTTCCTAGAAATCATAATAAAAACACACCACTACATTATTCATGGTACGCCTATGCTGTGTGACCGAGCTATTGATAATGAGGGATCCTCATTTTGTTCGGATTTGTTTTAAGTCAGTTAAAACCCTCGGAGCTCTACATTCTTAGCTTAGCGCTACTCGGGCTTTATCCTATACAGAACATTATTGCCAACCATTTGAGCGACAATCACAATGATGATAATTATTATGTCTAACCTTTTTTTATTTAGCAGCTATTGAATGTAAAAAGATGTCTGAGCTAAAATATTTGAAAATATTTGTCTTTCATTTTGACAATTTAAAAAAATAAATTTCACCCACTTGAAGGTGTGACTCGTGGCAGTGGGACACAACTTCATGTTGGTGAAAATTACCATAATAACGACTACAATATAACTACATAATACTTTTTAACGTTCTAATTGAATAGAACATTTTAAATCTGAAGCATTTTGACAAATGTAAAGAATTTTGTTGAAGTGAATCAACGAGATACAATCTTAAGTGGTTTAAACTTATAATTAATTAATTTGGTGCATGAAGGGTGCAATATGGTGATTAAAGGGTTAATAGATTAAAAACCAATTGACAAAGTAGATGACAGTGTTTAGCAGTGAAAAAACACTGCCCGTTTAACCCTTCAACCGCCAAATTATTCAATCTGAATTTTCACCCACTTGAAGTTGTGTCTCGCTGACGCGATCCACAACTTCAAGTGAGTGAAAATTATTCAGATTTGACAAGATGGAGGTCAACTGTTTTCAAATTGATTTATGTCACATTTTATCTTTATCGCGCTTAAAAGGTGGTACTTATTGTGCTAATAAAAAATGAAAACCCGAATATATGCGGCACCGGCGGTTAAAGGGTTAAAACAGTACACCAAAAGCTAGTCACATCGAGAATAATGAGGCATCGGATATTTTCGCAAGAATACACTAAAAACAAACAACAATTCTTCGTAAAGATAACTTTATATACAATTTTATTTCTACGTCATAATCAGGCACTAATTAACCCGGTAACCGCCAAATCATTGAATTTGAATTGTCACCAACTTGGAGCTGTGCCTCGCTCACACGATCCAAAACTTCAAGTTGGTGACAATTAGGCCTATTTAGATTTGAAAAAATGATTTTGAAATCTAGCGGATTGATGATACGTTGTGTCTTTAACATGTTCAAAAACTGATATTTAATGTGTTAATGAAAAATGAGAAAAAAATGTAATCGTGACCGGTGGTTAAAAGGTTAAAATAATCGAGTTTGAAACGCACTTGACTTTTCTTTGTAACTTGATCAGTTGTTTGTCGGCCTCCGCGTCGTTCTCTGTCGGCTCAGGTAAATCTAGAACCTTCTGTATATCACTGCTTGATGTAGTCTTAAGCTGAGCAAAATACAAAAAATAGTTATCAATTAATACTATAAAGGTATCAATTAATACTAATGGAACGATATATCCTCCCACTGAAAATTAAAGGGTGTGTGTTACTCTTGACATTTAGTGACAGATACACGTTCTCAACCCCAAGATGGCTATATAATCTTAAAATAACAAATAATATATGTTCACTTAGTATGTGTAATAAACCGTCATACATTATTTAAATATCATAAACCAGGGGCGGGTCTTACTTTTCAGTGAGGGGGGGGGGTTAAAATTTGACAAAAAATATATTTTACTGTAAAGGGGTCGAGGGGCCCGCCTCCGGGGAATTTTATTTATTTCCAAAGGTTCTTTCATGTGATTTAAGGCATTTTGGGCACTGTTCCTCACTCATCATATCTCCAAATCATAAGGAAACCCCTAAATAAGGTGATTATTTTTTTCTGAGGGGGGGGGGTTTAAACCGCTCAAATCCCCCCCCCCTTTGATCCGCCACTGTAAACAAACAACACAACATAGAACCAGGGATAATGCCAGAGTAATTAATGAAATCTGTTTTTAATCCATATTTTTAGCAGATTAAATCACGGTTATTGGGAGGCGAAATAAGTGTTTAGACATCAAGATTTTTACATTTTAAATCTCAAATTAAACAAATATATGAGTAATTTACAGCAACTTTGTGGGTCGCGGTAGCGAGATCCAACTTCGAGTGGGTGAAAATTTAAATATGATAACTTAGTGGGTAATAGGTGAACAACATCACAACCACCACACAACAACGGTATAACAACATCGGTACAAAAGCGTCCACAATACAGCCATGCAAAGTCAAAAGGTAATAACTGCTTACTTGAAAAGTAAGCAGTTATTACCTTTTGACTTTGTACAGACGATAACTGCTCACCAGGTGGGGCTCAGGTAGCATCAGAGTGTTACCCGGATATTCACATTGAGCTCCCAACAATCCCAGAAGCATAATCTTTTGCAGCATTAGAAACATGAGTAAACATACACCATTTTAAAAAAGTTAGAAAACTACATTTAACAACCCGTCCTATTGGATGTATCATAGTCTATATTTGTGTTCCATATTTCAACATGCGTCGATAATTTGCTATTATTATTAAAGCACACCGCCTTTAAAATATGTTTTCTACGGTATTATTATGTAAAAAAAATATGGCATTGTAAATTTGATCTTTCACGAGATGGACATTATTAGTCGCGCATAATTATTGATTATCATACAATTTCATAAGACAATCGTCAAGTGCAACATTGAAAATATACTAGGTCTACCGTTTGAAAGGGTGCCCGATGTCACTTTCTATAAACACTCACCTTTCCTTTCGAGGGTTTGAACTTTCCTTTCTGGGATGAGTGCAATTTTCTAGAGGGTTTCTCAAAATCTTTAGCGGCTTGAGAGCTGAAACTGAACGTGCGCATCAGCTGCATGGTTCCCTGTAAATACATAACATCTGCCACTTGACTATACAAACACAGACACTGCTAGAGCCATATAGGATTTGTATAAAGTAAAAGTCACTTTAAATCTGTCACTTTGCGTTGCATGTTTTTTCGTTCATTGCTCAGGCAATTATCATCCGATCGTCATAAAATTTGACAAGCGTTAGTTTCTAGTCTTACGGCATCTACCCTGAAAATTTCAAGTTCAAATATAAATGTACTTCAAAAGTTAGACCATTTGACATGTAGTTTTTTGCGAATTATCATGATTATGACGCTCCTCTATAAACCCATTGACTTCTATCAGCTTTAATCACGAAATCCCACTACATGTCAAATGGTCTAACTTTTGAAATACTCATTCAAATTTCCCGAAATTTTCAGAGTTGGCGCCGGACCAGTGCTTGCAAAATTTCATGGAAATTAATTTAGAATTGACTGCGAAATTAGCGAAAAATACCCGACACTGGTGGAAGTTGACTGCAACTACAGATGGTTTCAAGCAAGAGAGCAAGTTTTAACCCTTATCCTGCTGATCACGACTATTGTCGTTTTTAATCCGTTTAATTAGCCGATAATATCACTGTTATTGGGAAAGAAATGACTGTTTAAACATCAAAATTCGTAAATGATTGGTCTCAAATTAAACAAATATGAGTAATTTTCAACCATTTGAGGTTGTGGATCGCGGTAGCGATCCACAACCTCAAGTGGTCGAAAATTTAAATAAATTAATTTAGCAGGATAAGGGTTATGTTATTGAACATGATAAAATAAATGAAAACAAATAGTGGGGGCTCTTAGGTAATTGGGTGTGCACTTCTGAATAAAATTGTGAATTTTAGCACACAAATAGTTAAGATATCGCTGTACAGGAAATTTGATGGAAGCAAGTTGGTACGTCCACATTTTGGCCGCCATCTTGGTTTTCAAAATGGCCGCCACTCGGGACCTAGATTCAGCAATATTTCATAAAGGAAGACAATTAGAGAGCTCGTAACAAGCTGATTTTTTTATGAAAGAACCCTAGAGGTATCTAAATTAACATAGTAAACGTTCTAGAAAATCCTCCTCAAGCACTCTGACATATTCAAGATGGCGGCCAAGATGGCCGCCAGCGTATAGTCATATTTGATAAATAGCGTAAAATGATCGATTTTAGCTCGATTTTCTATTGTAATACACCATTTCAAATAGTTTCGTGGTCAGTAAAGCTATATAGGCTATCCCCAGCAATTTCGAAAACATATTTTACCCTTTTATCCCAAGAGGCTTTTTAGCGAACGCCCCTGCGATCTTTATTGGGAAAACATTTTTATTTATAATCAATTAATTAAGTATTAATGGTGATTTATATTGGTTTCAGTAATATAGATATACTAAAAGCACGCTTATTGGTCAATTAAGCAGTATTTTTAGTTATACAAGATGGCGTCCAAGTGGCCACCAGCGTACAGTCATATTTGATAAAAAGCGTAAAATGATCGATTTTAGCTCGATTTTCTTTTGTAATAGGCCCTACACCATTTCAAGAAGTTTCGTGGTCAGTAAAGCTATACAGACTATCCCCAGCAATTGAAAAACATATTTAACCCTTTTATCCCAAGAGGCTTTTTAGCGAAAGCCCCTGCGATCTTTATTGATGATGTATATTGGTTTCAGTAATATAGCTATATTAAAAGCACGCTTATTGGTCAATTAATTAGTATTTTTAGTTATTCAAGATGGCGTCCAAGATTGCTGCCAGTGTATGGGCAGATTTAAGAAATTGAGTAAATTCTTCAATTTGTTATCAATTTCTTTTGTAATACATCATTTTAACTAGTTTTATGGCCTGTGAGTCCGTCCATCTAAAATACTCCCAGACAACGTTAAGCATATTTAGCACCTTAACATGAGGGTTTTTAATTGGCCTACTAACCAAAAACTTACTCTGTTTGTCACATTCTGATCACATCGCTGGCTTAGGGAAGGTTGGAAAGATCATTTGAAGATATACTGCATATGAGCAGAAATGCATAACAATGTTATGTATTTCTGATGTAAGGGACATGGGATTGCATGTAGGTGATATTTCACTGCTTGCCTACAGTCCTCAATTGGGGGACATCGAGTATAATTTTTGTCTGAATGCATTCCCCTGGTAATAATGTCACCATACACATACTTGATCACAAACATTATCAGCAATGCATGTAACTTACGAATATACATGTGCTTTAATGCATGCACTGGTATGTCAATCAATTGCTGCTGGAAAGGTGGTGTATTTAGATATAATGACTATAGGGTGTCTACAGGGATAATGTGTGAAAAAGGTCCTAGATACGGGTCTATTGGTGGAGAATACATGATAGATTATTACCTAATTTAGTGCATATGGTCCTCAGGGGCACTAGATGTACCTTTTTGAGCTACTGTACTTAAATATGTTGCGCTCTTGTCCTTGGCATAACTTTGCAACTATTGGTTTAATGGACTAGACTATCACCAAATGTTGTACAATGATTCTCAGGAGCTCTAGATGTGCTGTTCGTGGCTTCTATACTTTGGTCCACTTTCTATACTACTTTGACCTAGTTTAGTGTGTTTGAACTTGATGGATCGTTACAACATTTGGTACAATCCAGTAACTTTAGGTGTATCTGCACCTTCGTGGTTATTTTCCTTTAGTTTACTTTTAGTAGTACCTACGACTCAGTTAAGTGTCTTTGACATGACCGTTCTTTTCTGGGACATATATGGTAAAATACTTGATCATGCTGATGGATTGCTACCATCCTGTTAATCCTTGAGTAAATCGGGATGTAAAAATGTGATTTACTTTTGCACTTTCGTGTGACAGGTGGTATCGACGATGTTGTTATAGCGCTCTGGTGGTAATTCTCAAATAATGTGAATTCGTTTGACACATATACAGTAAATCAAATAGTAATAACAAGAAATTCAAAGAGTAAAAGTGAAGAAAATTACCATTGATGAGTTTTCTTCCAAAGCCATCTTTCTCCATTTGAAAAGCCCTATATACACTGTCATTATAAATACACCACCTTTCCAGTGGCAATTGATCGACGTCGACAAACCAGTGCATTAAAGCACCTGTATATTCGTTTACGTTACATGTATCACTGATAATTTTTGTGATCCAGTATGTGTATGGTGACATTATTACCAGGCGGATACACTGACAATAAGTGGTCGGTTTCACTCAGAAAACATCACACTTACATGCAATATATCATCAAATGATCTGTCCAACACAAATCAATGTCACACCTGGAAAACAGCTGTAAAATGTTATGGGCCAAGTGGTTCACCAATTACATATTTGTCGCCAAATGAAAACTCTTGTGTTAAGGTGTTAAATATTGCTCAACATTGTCTGGGAGTAATTTAGATGAGCTCACAAACCATAAAACTAGTTGAAATGATGTATTACAAAAAAAAGAAAATTGATCTAAAATTGACGGATTTGCACAAATTCTTAAATCTGTCCGTACACTGGCAGACATCTTTCAAAATAGATGGGGGTAGGCTATATAGATTTACTGATCATATTTCAAATTGTCCATCACAAAAGAAAATTGAGCTAAATTCTATCAATTTACGCAAAAAACATAAATCAGTTTCACACCCGAAAAACGGCTCGAAAAGTTTAAGGGCTAAGTGGTTAACCAATTACATTTTTGATGTTTTATGTCGCTAATTAAAAACTCTCATGTTAAGGTGTGTAAATATTGCTTAACGTTGTCTGGGAGTAGTTTAGATGGACTCACAAACCATAAAACTAGTTGAAATGATGTATTACAGAAGAAAATTGATATAAAATTGAAGAATTTACTCAATTTCCTAAATCTGCCCATACACTGGCAGCCATCTTGGACGCCATCTTGAATAACTAAAAATACAAATTAATTGACCAATATAAGCGTGCCTTTAATATGCCTTTAATATAGTATTACTGACATCCAACATACATCACCATTAACACTTAATTAATTGATTATACATAATAAAGTTGTCCCAATAGATATTACAGAGGCGTTTGCTAAAAAGCCACTTGGGATAAAAGGGTTAAGTATGGTTTCAAAATTGCTGGTTGTAGTCTATATAGCTTTACTGACCACGAAACTATTTGAAATGGTGTATTACAAAAGAAAATCGAGCTAAAATCGATCATTTACGCTTTTTATCAAATATGACTATATGCTGGCGGCCATCTTGGACGCCATCTTGAATATGTCAGAGTGCTTGAGAATGATTTTCTAGAACGTTTACTATGTTAATCTAGATACCGATAGGGTTCTTTCCTAAAAAAATCAGCCTGTTATGAGCTCTCTAAGTGTCTTCCTTTTTGAAATATTGCTGAATATAGGTCCCAAGTGGCGGCCATTTTGAAAACCAAGATGGCGGCCAAAAACTGGAAGTACCAACTTGCTTCCATCAAAATTCCTATACAGGAATATCTTAACTATCTGTGTGCCAAAATTCACTATTTTATCCAGACGTGCACACTTCATCTCATATATTGACTTAAGAGCCCTCACTAAAATGATGATCAGACTATCAGATAATAAATGTACATGTATGTCTTCAAAAACTGATATCGTCTTCGTCATAATATGAAGCTGGGCAATGTGTTCGCAATTCCAGCTTTTAACCCTAATGCTGCCGAATTGTTTCGGACTATTTTTTATTCATTTGAAGCTGAAAATGCTAACGCAATTTCCAGTTACAAATGACGAAAAATAATTATATTTATGCCAACATATACGTCTTCAAAATGTAATTATTAGATTAAAGGGACTGGCCCAGACTAAAATCATAAAAAAATCGGTGATTTTATTTTGGCTTCTTAATACATGACAATATGATGTAAACATGTCCATAGACTAGAACTGCAAAAGTTTTTAAATTTTTGTGCTGTGCATTCACCAGTTAGACTAGATATAGAGACGAAATTCCCGATTTCTAATTATTGACAACCATGTCAAAAATAAGAAATACGGGAATAAAGTATATATAAAGTTATATATTGTGTGGCACGAACACGGCCGCGGAAATATCGTGTGTACTGAGACGTGCTTGATGCTAGATTCATAATGTAAATTTATAATTGTTACCATGATTTAAAAGGACAATGATATTGGCGCTGTACGATGTACGTAAACAAATATCGGCACGAATTTAATTATGGTAATTTTAGAATGTTCACCTTTTATAGTACATGAAGTAGCATTTTCAAAACATTTGAAACTGACAATTGCGACAAAAAAGACCTGCTTCAAATTAAAGCGCTGAGTTTTGTTATCAAAACTTTCGAGGCCATAGGGGGTTTTTCAAATTGAAATCATCATAGATGTCTCACTTGGCTCTTTCTGATTCACGACCATTATACATATTTTATTTCTTTCAGTGCGGGGATCATCTTTATACGTCAGAATCTGACATCTACAGATGTCAGATTCCGACGTCTAAAGACGGTGCCCGAGCTGAAAAGGTTAATGTAATAAGATAGAACCAGAGGTTACAAGTGCAAACCCACGCATCTCTACTTTTTCAGACCACCACATTTGATCTATATTAAAATGATTAGCTGCACAAAAATAACACGAACAAATTAATCTAAACCGCGCAAAAATTACCCTGTCATGCTTAATTGCCTGAAAAACAACAACATCGGTGCAAGTCACCTATCCGCACTTTAAATCGGATGAAATACAGTACACGCCTGAAATAGATTACTGGTATAAAGATGAGTACAGTGTTGATTTTTATATAACGGTACGCTGGTCTTACAGATAGAAAAGTGCTTAGTACACAGATATTTTGCTAAGATTTTTCGTGCAAACTGCGATAATTCATATTGACGATTTCTTCAGAAAAAACATCACAAGATCATGTGGCCCTAAACTCTGATTTACCTGTGTTCTAGGTACAATAAGCAGCATATGAAATTATCACCTTGGTATTAACCCATTCAAGCCCGAATACTTTACATTGTCATCTTCATTCACTACAAGCCGCGAATTGCTGTCGCAATTCTCGACTTGTGGGTGATGAAGATGATTTGATGTGGGCGAAAAAGTAAAAAAAAATTGTGATGTATTGGTAAACCTGTTTCATGGAAATATTCATTCTAAAACCCTTGGTGTACGAAAATTAGGTCTGTTTTCAGGGATGTAAAATGATGCTTTAATGCATCTTGAGGGCTTAAAGGGTTTTAAAGGGTCGTATAGATCTGCCAATTTGTAAAGTGGCAGATACGATTGCATGATTGAATCGCAAGGTGACGAAATGAGAGAAACACATTAAGGGGTGAAAATATTTGCATACTGTGTACGGACAAAGTGAGAGAACGGTCTCAACAAACTACGACTAACGCTGTCCCACCTCCTTTCTACGTATTTTAGGACCTGGGTCACGAGACTACCGGTGCCACATACCACAGAACTGTAATAGATACCTGGCCCCAGTGGCACAAAATCATGTGACATTTCTTTGGACGGTCCTATCTAAGACTTGTCCCCGAAAAATCAGATCGAAATTAGTTTTTTAGAATCATTAACATTTCAGTAACATGCCCACTTGCTCAGCTCACAGGTCGCAAAGTCGCTAAAGAGTTATGGACATTTTTCGGACCTTGGGGTCGTGATCGCTCTCAATCACCACCATATTGAATTTTTCGGGTAAAGCAATTACATCAATCCACGGCCTCGGAGAGGACGGCACGGCTACTACATACCATTTCCTCTCTGGATGGAGCCGACTCCACAGTTTGTCCCACGTTCACTTTGGCCTGCTCCCTCTGACAGCTGAACACCAGCACCATCTGGTGGAGAGAGCTGCAGCGAAACGTCACCTGCTGGTTTAACTGTCAAATAAAAATACATATAAATATAAAATAAGATTGTGTTGTGAATGAAAATGAGAAAAATTAACCAGGTGATAGAGGTTTTAAATATTATAAATTTTCCATTTACCCCCCTTATTACATAGGGCCTACATACGCTACATGGCATATTTAAAAAAAAATCCATTGATTACGAAACGGACTACTACTTCACGATATGGATAATCCGAGCTTTGATTTGATTGTTTTTCTTAAAGCGACACAATCTGCCTAAAATCATAAACAAAACAATATTTTTATTTTGGCTTCCTAAAATAACCATATGATGTAGACATGTCCATGGACTAGAACTGCAAAAGTTTTTAAATTTTTGTGATGTTATTATCCAGTTAAGCGAGATATAGAGACGAAATCCCCGTATTTCTTATTTCGGACATACATGTCCGAAATAAGAAATACGTGAATTTTGCCTGCAAGATTGTGTCGCTTAAGATTGTGACATTTCCATTCACTTCGAGGTGAAAATCATGTGAAATAGTACGGAGGTTTAAAAAATGGTGATCAGTTGGAACGTCTAGAATGTTTACCCCTTCACTTCCACACACGTGACGGAAATTTCCGTCGGCATTTGTCAATATACCTATCCATATATGACGGAAATTTCCATCGGCTTCTGACAGCTTGAGACTGGAAGTGAAGGAATCAACAAAACTCTCGCCTTACTTCCATGAAGGCAGGGCGGGGGCCCCATGGTAGTGGTTAGCACCGCACCGCTGCCTTGGACGCTAGAGTTCGGGGTTCGTTTCCAGGTCGCGGCGGTTTGAAAGAAACAAAAATGTTTCTTCCCCATCCACTCGTAAAACTCAGTATTGTGGGGAGCCACCCTGACCGAGAGGTAGCGTGCTCTGCCTCAGACTTCCAGGGATTGCATTTCGAATCCTGTGTCTGAAGGGCAGTGTCATCTCACTCATCTCACCATTCTCAGGAGGTTCTCCTGGACCAATTCAGACAGTATATGTGCACAAAACTGGCATAAAGCCTGATTCATTTCATTTTTGCAGGCAGCGTTTCTCGCACACTAAAAAGGGGTGTGTACTGATGAATTAGTGAAAACTCACCTGCACGACAATAGTGACGGGTAGTTTTTGAATGCCGCTGGTGGGCCAGTCCCAGCGCTTCACTATGCTCCCATCCTCCTCAGCCATCGTACCCCCCGCGGGGGTACACAGAAACCGGGGGGTGCCGTTCTCATGGTAACAGCATCCCTTCCCAGACGGCGTGAACACGGCCAGCATGTTCCTGGCCGGGTTGTTGTCATACACGGAGATGTAGAAGCCGCCTTTGGCGCCGTCTGCGCGGCTGCTGACGATGGCCAAGCGACCAGATGGGTAGCTAAGTGTACGTCAAGGTCACATATAGCTGATTAGAACAGAATTATTACAAAAGTAAAGTTTAATTGATTAATTTTTCTAATATATTATATCAACGACGAACGAAAATTAGTCAATTTTTTAAATGCCTGAGCGTATTATATTCAATCTAAGCACCAAACTTCCAAATTTTATGAATGGCATTATTTTGTTATATAATGCATTTTATTGCATATGTCAGATATGACCCATATAGCTATGCATCACTAGCAGGTAAATGGTTAGCATGATTAGGCCTAACCACTAAATCAGTGACCTATAAAATATAATTTTCAGTCGCTGTATGTCGTATCTCGCTTCTGCGATTCACAGTTTTGTGGAACTGTTTTAATAATAACAATGTTCTGATTATTTGCCACCCACTTCAAGTCATCTTCATCCACTACAAGTCGAGAATTGCGACAACAATTCGCGGCTTGTAGTGGATGAAGTTGACAATGGTAAATTCATGTTTGAAGGGGTTAATTAATACATGCCAATGACAATAATATATATATACAAGGATACAAGATTGTTGTGGAGCTGTCCGCCAATGTGGTTTGGAACAGGGGTTTGTCTTCTTGCCTGGGCGAGGTGGGTGGTACGCGCGGTACCTGGCCGTTGGTCAGTTGTGACGTGCGAATGGCACCGCCCGCTCTGTTCGTGTACCGCTGTAAAACAAACACATATATAGATGCAATGAGTTGTGTTCTTGCACTTTTAACTAATTTATTTGTTATTTGTTAATTTATTTGTAAATTATGTGAAAATATTTAGGTATTTATATGCAATGATGTGATATTCTACTATTTTAGAAAAAAAGAAGAATGTTTGTAACATGTCTCTCATAACGCAATTTGAGTGGCCCATGTTTTATCTGAAATATTAATGTATTGTTTTTTGTATATTGGGTGAGACAAGATGAAATACTACTACTACTACTACTACTACTACTACTACTACTACTACTACTACTACTACTACTACTACTACTACTACTACTACTACTACTACTACTACTACTACTACTACTACTACTACTACTACTACTACTACTACTATTACTACTACTACTACTACTACTACTCTACTACTACTATTACTACTACTACTACTACTACTACTACTACTACTACTACTACTACTACTACTACTACTACTACTACTACTACTACTACTACTACTACTACTACTACTACTACTACTACTACTACTACTACTATTACTACTACTACTACTACTACTACTACTACTACTACTACTACTACTACTACTACTACTCTACTACTACTACTACTCGACTTTGACTACGAGACGTATGGTGAGATCAGTCCATCTCACATTCTTTCATATACCCTTCACTGCTCAGTTTGATTTTGCGGTTTCAGATAGATATTCGTACAAGAAAATACATAGGCCTACGGCATCGTTGGTAAGGCGAGATGGGCTGATCTCAGCACAAGTCATAACATCAAGCCCTCGCCTAAAGGCTCGGGTTTGATGTGGTGACTTGTGCTGAGATGAGCCCATCTCGCCTTCCCTACGATGTCGTACGCATATAATATCATAGCCCTTGACCTGCAACGCAAGATATTGACCAAATGTGGTTTAACCGTTTCAGTGCGAGGACGTCTTTAGTCTAAAGACGCACTGAAATAATTAAAATATTTCTAACGGCCGTAGACTCATAACATGGGTATTTAAATGAAGCGGAAAGGGCTGACTAAGACATGTACATGTATGATGATTTCAAATAAAAAAAACGGTGGTCTGCATGGTTTATAAAAAAATATTTTAGCGTTTCAAGGATAAATGTCAGGCAAGTGAGGCAGACGATGGTCCAACATTGAAACGACATTGGTTCGTGTTTCCTTGCTTGTCCTGCAAAGCCGTTCATATCTACAATACAAGGGTTTAAGCAAGTTTTAAAGCAAATACAATTTTTCGCTGGTTCAATGTTGCGCGAACGTCGCAGACGGTGGCCCAACATTAAAGCAGTGCAGGACACTAAAATCAAATATAATTAAATTGGACAGAGATTTACATTTAATTAAATAATTAAATTGAACAGAAGTCGTTTTTTCTTTAATCAACACATTTTTCGTCATTTGAAACTCGTCAGCAATTCCAGTTTCAAATGAGTGAACAATAGTCATTCCCACCCATAGATGTCGCTCAGGTAACCCCCCCCCCCCCACCCCCGCTCTCTAATCCCTGAGGTCAGAATGAACAATATTATATTGTATGACAATGACAAAGGCTTGTAATCGACCATTCATTGAGATACTATTATTATATTTCAAGCGAATACACATTCAAAGGTCCAACTATATGTCTCTTCCGGTCTATACAAATCTGGATGAAGTCTCTCACACCTGTCTTTGTCTCACGTTCACACACTTTATTCGCACCAGACATTGATAATACTGGGGGTTTTTTAACTGGTAATTTGTGCGTGTTTAGACTTTCGCGAATTTCTGATTTCACGAAGTTCAGAATTTTCATTTTTCTTCAGTAGCGCTATGATAATAATTTTCGCGAGTTTCTTGAATTCGCGAATCTGTCCCCGCGAAATTCGCGAAAATTAAAACCTCGCGAATATTACCAGTCAGATTTACAGTGTGTAATATCACACCATGAGTGCTGGATAACATTAACAAAGGCTGGGTAATATCAACCAGCGTGCTGCCGAGTTACTGTAGATCTGGTAATATTCAAATGACGAAAAATGTATCTATTTATGAAAAATAGTCATGTGCAAAATTGAATTATAAAAATTTATTTAAATATTATCTGTCACGATCCATTTTGTGGATTTAAATGACATTTTTATTTGGTCTGGCATTTAATTGAAACCGTGTATATACGGCTCCAGCAACACAAAAGTTAACAAAGGCGAGACATAAAACTCCTCTACAAAAACCAACAGCAGTAACTGATCACTGGAAACGTAAGTAGTTACTGTTGTTTGCTTTTGAACGGCATTATAAAGTCGTGACGGGACGTTTTGTCTTATCCTTCAAGTAAAACATATTTGACATTTACCTGAAAGTGATTTGAGGTAAATCAGAGTGATGCGTAAAAAAACGCGTTTATTTATCTGGTGATTGTATAGGAATTGTAATTTGATTAATATTAAAAAGTGAACAGTGTACTTGAACAGTTTTTAGAATATGCCTACATGTATCACCGTTACAATATGTCTAATTTTCAGCATTTACAATTATCTACAACATGTATCTTGTAAACTCAACAACTTGTGGGCTTGTGATTAGAAAAATTACCTGTACTATTAAACTGAGGAAATGATCGAGATATGTCAAAGTGTGTTGTTGCTGTTCACTATTCAGTCAAATAGACTAAATTTTCTGTATATATCACTACACTACATGCAACACATTGCACTAACCCTAAAAGCGCTGAAATATTTTTGTACAAACCATGGAAACCAAAGGTTTTTTTTTCATTTTGAAATCATCATAAATGTCTTAGTTAGCTCTTTCTGTTTCATTGGAATACCTATGTTATGGGTCTACGGCCATTATAAATATGTTTACTCTTATAGTGCGGGTAACGACTTTAGTCGTCAGCTCAATTAAAACTGGAGGTTGTGTCTCGCTACCGCGACCCAAAATTTCAAGTGGGTGAAAATGACTCATATCTCTTAAATTTCAAATTAAGCATTTCGTCGCCTCGGAGCTAAATGATCCTATCTGCCACTCTGACGAGTGTCAGATAGGATCCTTTAGCTCCGAGGCGACGCTTTGCAAATCTTGATGTTCAATGACTTATTTCATTCCCAGTGACAATAATCTGCTACTATAACAGAGCAAACACGACTATAGTTTCAGTCAACTTTCCCATACGCTGGGTGTTTTTAGCTGATTTCTCAGTCAATTCTTGATCAATTTCCATGACATTTTGCATGCACTCATGAAATTTTAGTGAGTATTTCAAAAGTTAGACCATTTGACATGCAACGGAATTTCGAGATTAAATCCGAATGATATCAATTGGTTAATAGAGGAGCATCATAATTTACTACATGTCAAATAGTCTACCTTTTAAACTACATGATATTTTCAAGCCAGTTGCCGTAAGACTAGAAAATACTGCTTGCCAAATTTCATCACAATCGGATGAAAATTGCTCGAGTAATTAGCGAAAAGCATGCAACAAAAATGTGACATATATAAAGTGACTTTTACTTTATGCTCGTGCTGAGCACTTAAAGTGCTTAGCATTCAAAGGGTTAATATAATATAAAGGTTCCAAGGTGCTAATTTCACACGTGGAAACATTTCGCTTTTTTGCAGAATACGAAGTTTCATAACTCCTGGATCCATCAACCAAGCAAACACAAAACATTTGTATAACATTTATACAATGTTGATCGCAGACGTTGGGCCGACGTTGTATAAATGTTTTGTCTTTGCTGGGAATTAACGAGAACACACAACTTTACAAAGGTTAAAAACTAGTTTTGATCTAAATCCTCTCTGTACAGGACTCATAGACGAGCAGATGCGACACATAGAAACAATGTTGGAACAATGCTGGCCCATCGTCTGCGAAGCTGGGCCAACACTTAACCAACATTGTTTCGATGTGTCATGTTTGCTGGGATAAGACAAGCGCGCAGTGCGCGGTTTCCACTGTGTGGGTGCTCGTCTGGAGAAGGTACTATAGTGGCGTACGAAACGATAAGCCACGAATTCAGCAACAACTTACCTGTAATTGATCTCGTCGATTGTCACCATAGTAACGCAGGATCACGGAGCAGTCGTGATCTCTTTTCTCCTCTGCCTCCTGCTCTTTCCTGAAAAAGAGTATTAGCCGATATAACAAGAGCACTGATTGGTCCAATGGTTGTAGTCATCGTTTATTATTTTAGTAACCTGGTGAAACGGCAGCGCTGATTGGCTTAACCCTTGAGGCTCTCACGATGCATGAAAGCATCATTTTACATCTCTGAAAACCGACTTAATTTTCTTACGACTAGGGGTTTTAGAAAGAAAATTTCAATGAAACTGTTTTACCAATACATGACAATTTTCGTAATTTGTCACCCCCTTCAAGTCATCTTCATCCACTACAAGTCGAGAATTGCGACAGCAATTCGCGGCTTGTAGTGGATGAAGTTGACAAGGGTAAATTCAGGCCTGAACGGTTAATAATATAATAACTTATATCATACTACTAATAACAGTTTATTAGCCGGATATAATATCAGAGCTGATTGGCCCAACCAGGGGGCTGTACATCTCCCTGGCTCAATCCACCCTGCTGAGAACGTATAATTTGCCAAGCAAGTTTTGAACCATGTATAATGCATTCAGAGTTCAAAAGATTCGATTTAGAAGCCGTCCATTTTTCTATATTAAAAATAAATATATCTTCCATCTGATGAAGCTGAAATTAATAACGCAATTTTCAGGTTATTTCGGGGAAAATTATGTCTAATAATAAAAAAATGGAATAAACAATAGCTACTCGTAATTCAGCAGCACGAAAGTTAATAAATGTATATGTAGACATCGTTCCCCATCTTTGATAATTTGCGCAAACCGTGTCAGTATTGGCTACTGCGACCCACAACTTCAGGTGTGCGAAAATTGTTTAATTTGAGCCCAAACATTTGCAAATCTTGATGTTTAAACAGTCATTTCATTCCCAAAAATATGAGTGAATCTGATAATGACATGGATTAAAAACGATTAGTATGGTCGCGTTTATCGCTTTTATTGTTAATAAATATACACGTGGACTTCGTCTATCATAATGGTAATTTATCTGCTCCCATCTATTCACCTGTAGATATCAGATTCCATTCCACCACAATCATTCTGATGGATTAGTCTGCTATAGGTCTGATAGGTATATATTACGTGTCTGAATAAATCTATCTCTCAACAATCATTATTATTTATGATGTAATTTCTCTCCAATGTACGTACTTCCTTCTACCTTAGAATTATGTCCAATGTAGTACGTCCCTATATATTTTATATGATCGATGTACGTCAATGTTTATAGTTATACATAATAATGAAATAGTGAAATAACTTTTCTGCGTCAAAGTCTAGGCCTGCAAATATAATGATGGAGGGAAGATATTTTCATGACAATGTTAAGCTCCTACATATATAGTGTGCTAGTCATCTACATCAAGCATGTATCATAGTGGACCATAATGCTGGGTAAATGTAACCACAGTCCTGTATATTATTAGTAACATGTTGGGTTCATGATATGCCGCGGGTGTTTTCAACAGGATGATGATTCATAGGCCGTTGTTATTAATTGTTTTTTAAACATCCGAATGAAGGTCGCCATATATAATAAATAATATCTAGCTTTTATATACAACAGCGCGAAAATACTACCGTGTTTTGATCAAAATGATTAGTTTAAACCTATTTATTACAACATATTCATTAGTGTAATACTATGTTGTAATACTCGGTAACTAATGAATATGCTCTCCTCAAAAGACAAAATAAATAAAATAAACATACATGAGCATTTTACCGTATAAACCATAGAAACCAAAGGGTTTTTTCAATTTGAAATCATCATAAATGCCTTCATTAGCTCTTTCTGATTCATTTAAATACCCTATGTTGTGGGTCTACGGCAATGAGATTCTGACAACTAAAGTCGGTCCCCGCACTGAAAGAGTAAACATATTTATAATGGCCGTAGACCCAAAATCGGTAAGGTATTCAAATGAAGCGGGAAGAGCTAACTAAGACATTTATGATGATTTCAAATCAAACAAACCCTTTGTTCTCCATAGTTTATACAAAAATATATCAGCGCTGTAAGAGTCAGCAGAACTCACTTTTTCCTCATGGCGGCCTGTAGTCTCTGAGTGGCCCATTCCAGCAGCGTGCCCCTCTCCAGGTCGTCCATAGCACTAGGGTGTAGAACCCAGCCTGTCAAATAAAACAGAACCAAAACACTTGACTCTCCGCAAAATAATCTCACCGGATCACGAATCACATAATCGTGGTATTATCTGATTATAGCCAGATCAACTCGTCACTGTGGACTGCATGATAGGCACTGGATCACAGTGAGGACTTTAAAGCGACACAATCAGGCTAAAATCATTAAAAAATCGGTATTTTTATTTTGGATTATAAAAACATGTCCATAGACTAGAGCTGCAAAAGTTTTTTTATTTTTGTGTTGCGCATTTACCAGTTAAGCGAGATATAAAGATGAAATCCACGTATTTCTTATTTCGAACATGCATGTCCGAAATAAGAAATCGGGAATTTTGTCTTTATATCTCGCTTAACTGGTAAATGCGAAGCACAAAATTAAAAAACTTTTATGGATATGTTTATTCACATGTGACATCATATGATTAAATTAAGAAGTCAAAATGAAATCACCGATTTTTTTATGATTTAAGCCTGATTGTGTCGCTTTAACCATTATTCTGCTGATCACGATTTTTGTCGTTTTTAATCCGTTTTATTAGTCGACCAAATCACTGTTATTGAGAATGAAATGTCTGTCTAAACACCATGATTTGCAAATATTTGTGCTCAAATTAAACAATTATGAGTAATTTTCAGCGACTTGAAGTTATGGGTCGCGGTAGCGATACACAACTTCAAGTGGGTGAAAATTTAAATAAATTAACTCAGCAGGATAGGCCTACGGGTTGATGTCATCCAAAGAGGCTGATTGTTGGTCACACCTCAATTTGAGATGTTACCAAAAAACTCTTCAGTGTTACTATGCGTGCCACAAAGGAAACATGACACGATGTTAGAACAATGTTGGGCCAGGGTCGTAAACGATGGACGAACATTGGGCCAGAATTGCACCCCCCCCCCTTATTTTCTTACTTCTTTGGGTGTGTTGGGGAATGCCAACCGAACCAATTCCCATTTGAATGTGTGACCCGTTAAGATTAGAATGTTACGTTTGTATAGTATCACACCTACTTTCGGCTTGTTGCAATAGAAAATAGGTAAAATTGATTGTAAACTATAACATAATTATATAAAAGGTAATAACATCTCGATCTGTACAGGAAAGCAGATACTGTCTTTTATCTTCGCGGAGAAGATATCGTGTAAATTGGTTGTAGGGCTCATTGTTACATAGCTATATTAGAAAAAAATGTTCCAGCCTACATGTACATGTACACAAGAGAGATGATGGTGCAAACTCTATCTACTCTACGCAAATGACGCACAAGATAATTTTTTTTCAAAAATGTCATGCAGTTTAATATGGTGCCGCCAGCACACGACTAAATACCCATTTCATATCACTATAAAACTTAAAGAAGAAGAAGAAAGTCAGACATAAGCACGAGTTTTCGTGAGCTACTCCGGAAAATAATAGCTGTTCATGGTGTACTTTTTTGGTTCCCGGTTTTTATTATTACAACACTACATGCCGGAGTTGGATATGATGCTAGTCGAGTCACGACACGAGCATAATATACAGAAATTGCAAGTGATTAATTCATTTGTACCGGTTCACACACAAGGCAAGATGCTTGCCGCAGTCAGGCCCTGTAGGCCTACGTGCACTTCCACGCAAAAAAAATGTCAAAGCTTATCCTGCTGATCACGACTATTGTCGTTTTTAATTTGTGTTATTGGGAATAAAATGTGTGTCTAAACATCAAGATTTGCAAATAGTTGTGTTCAAGTCAAACAAATATGGGTAATTTTCAGCCACTTGAAGTAGTGGGTCGCGTAGCGGGACACACCTTCAAGTGGCTGAAAATTTAAATAAATTTACTTAGAAGGATGAGGGTTTAGTAAATGACAAAATACAAACCTTTGTCTTGACAAAGTTTTGAAGACAGTTGGAACTGTATGACCGACCAGTAGCCCTGGTTATTGGTGGCCATCATAGCTGAAATAAAATAAAAAAGAATACATGTGGAGAATGTTTGTTGGATGTATCTTTTGACTTAAGAATTTAAACCTTGTGGCTCACTCAAATCACTTATCGTCAACTCTCAAGACCAGCAAACTCTCAAATGACAGATTTTTTTATAAATCGAAATATGACACGATTCCAATATTTGTGTTTCTTTAATATATATTATGAATGTGTATACATGTAATAGATAAACAGAAAATTGAAATATGTTGATATTTTTTTCTATTTCTCATCAATTTTAAAACAAAGAAAGTTTCATATAAATATATTTAAACGAAAATTGTGAGGCACAGGTAAAAATCGTCAGTATTTGATAAATGGATAATGAAATATGACTAAAGCCTTGGATAGAGGCCTTAAGTGACCATAACATTCACTGGCAGCACAAATGTTAATGTCAATAATTTGCTTTGTCCGCTTGAGTAATCATGAGCCCATTATCGTGACCACTGTTTTTGGTTTCTTCATTTATATTTCGCCATTTGCGATTGCTATCCCAGTAAACACAAAGAATTTGTATCAATGATAGTTGCACAATGTTGGACTAACGACGAATACGTTGGCCGACGTTGTACAAATGTTACACAAATGTTTTGTGTTTACTGGAATGCCATCGAAGCTAAAAGCCATGCACAATGTAGGCACTCCTTACCGCAACGGTAGTTATTATGTGGATTCCACGTTTTTTATGTTGGATACCTTAGCATTTAATTTTACATGTAATTTTTAAATATGGATGCAGAACTAAATAAATTAAAAAAAGAGAAAAATTAATGGCTTACGTGCACTTAAAGATACATGTATATATAGATGATATACTACAAATCATTATATATTCATTTGAAATACATTCTGCTACTCACATCGGGAGGTTCCTTCTGAGGCATGGCTAAGGACTGATGAGGTTTCGTGAGGCTTCCTAGCTGAGTGATGACCGCCATGTGGCGGGTGGAGGTGTCTCTGGGCGGCAGCTGGCAAGAAAAAAATAAAACAAATAATTTCACCATACATTTTAAATGGATATGGCGGATACAGCGTCCCCTTGGATATGAAAGGGTGTATCTGCCAGGCAGATACACCCTTTCATACCCAGGAGGACCACTGTAGGCTTATGCATGTAAGTGAAATCGTATAAAACAATGTGAAAATGACAACTTACACTGGAAATTATCGAATTTTAACCCTTTCATCGCGGGGACCGACTTCAGACGTCAGAATCTGACGTCTATTATAGACGTTATATTCTGACGTCTTTAATCGATCCCGGCACTGAGAGAGTAAAATATTTATAAAGACCGTAGACCCATAACATATATGGTATTCAAATAAAGCGAGAAAAGCTAACAAAGACATTTATAATGATTTCAAATTAAAAAAAAAATATGTTTGTCATATTTTATACACACAAAGTTCAGCGCTGTTCAAATACAATAAAAGTGGAGAAATGTCTTGGATTTCCATCTTTTTGTATAATATTTTTGTTCGCAGACAAGTAGAGAAATATTTGCCTGCTGCATAATTCTTGTCACGACAGGCTGCGTGTTTATTTTGTATCACGACTTGTATCACGTATTCTTCCACGTGTTCTATTGCAATTGTATTGATTTGAGATTATTAAAATTATTAAAATTATTAGGATAATCGGTGTGGTCAATTTAGCACTTTTTTAATTAACGTGGATATTTGTTTCGTTTCCAGTATATCATGAGTATGTATGTGAGCCGTTCTATCATAGAAAAGCAAACAGCAGTAACTGCTTACTTGAAAAGTGAGTAGTTTTCTGCTATTTGCCATTGCAGGGCAGAATGAATGTGCTGAACACCTATCACGCATATCAAACATGCATATAGACATCTTAGAGAGTGCTTAAAACAAAAAAATAATTGATATTACAACTTACAATTTCCAACATTTACGAAGTTCTGAAGTCGCACTTGAGTGCTTTGTAAAATAAGGTAATTTTCTTTCATTGTGAAGTGTGTATTGCTACAGCAGTTCACATTGTTTATGGGGAATAAAAACGTCCGGGTAGCCAACGGGTTATATATGTTACGGTACGTATAAAGGACATCATCAGTGATCATGTCCATCGGATATTATTAGCCTTAAGTAATGGCAGTGTTTCCTGCTAAGCAAATCGAAATGAAAGGGAAATCATGGAAATGTCAGGCGAAACATATCCCGGCACCTTTAGCAGTGTTTAACCTTTACAGCGCGGGGATCAACCTTAGACGTCAGAATCTGACGTCTAAAGTCGATCCCCGCGCTGTAAGAGTAAAAATATTTAAATTAACCGTATACCCATAACATAGGTATTCAAATGAATCAGAAAGAGCTAAATAAGACATTCATGATTATTTCAAGTTGAGAAAACCATTTGGACTCCATGGTTTACATCCATGTACCAAAGTAGTTCAGCGCTTTAAGGGTTAAAGTTCATGTGAAGTGCATCATTGTGAATGTCAGAGTGCGCGCAATGAGTCACCGTGATACCCCCGGGGGGGGGGGGGGGTGCAGTCTACAGATTCATTCATGAAATTTGTCTGGGCGATTTCTTCATCGGCTAGACTGCGCAAAGTTGGCAATATTGACTTACGATCACTTAAGTGTACTTGCTGTCGCCGCCAAGCGAACACTAGGAACTGTCTGCATGTTACGGAAATATCATCAACGATAAGGTCCATTCGACCCAAACCTTGGCGTCCGTTATTTGCCATGGGAAACGTAGCTAGTATAATAACATTTATAATGATGGTAATATTTTGTGTTGTAGCGATAACATGTTCTTGTATTTAGTATCACGATTGCCTTAATACACTTGTACTGACTACCCTTCGTGAAAATATATATGTGTTTCTTGAATGTTCTATTTCAAATAAATTTATTAACATAAGCGTTGTTGCCAAGATAGCGTATTTAAATTATTGAGTAGGTTGCTTTCCAGTGATCATGCATGGTGATTAAAAAAGATGAAGATAATACACACTTGTCAAAAAGCATGCATTTGTAATAATATAATCTTAAACATACAATGCATGGTAAACAATACATGTGCAGTTTATTTCGTGAGTGCACCCGTGCCTTTGAATACAATCGCTGCTTGACACTTTTGTAGATAATATGATATATTGGACGCACCCCATGCCGGTAGCAGTGGCGGATCCAGGGGGGGGCAGCAGTCGCCCCCCCCCCCATTTTCGGGAAAATACTTGGCAATCATTGACATCAGAATTAGAATTTCAAAGCAAGCGATGAACACGAGTCTCCCCTGACATTAATCGGTATGCGGCGCCAGGTACACACGCGGATGCCTCAATTGAACGTTGGGTAAATGGTAGTGTGAGGAGCGCGCAGCGCGTTGCCCTGCGCGACATTTACGTCGATACCGATTTACGATTTACGTCGAGGCCGCCATCAACGTGATCGCCCAGTCACATTGAGAAGGGAGAACCCAGCAAACACAAAACATTTGTGTATACAAAAGTTTTGTGTTTGCTGGGAAACAAGGATATTTCTCTGAAAACCCCACGCAGGTTTCAGCGGGGTTCGAACCCGGGACGAATGCATGGCTGGCAAAGAGTCAGGCGATATACCAAAGCGCCACGTCCAATTCGTAAATGGCAGTCTTGTTGCCGGATGTATTTATAGTCACACGGGGTTGCGGGTACCTCTGGGGAGGGGGGGGACTATCTTTCCTTTTAACCCTTTCACCGCTAATCATGGCTATCTTTCATTTTTAATCCGTTTTATTAGTTGTTTTATTAGGAATGAAATGTGTGTTTCAACAGGAACGTTAGCAATTTGTTGGTCTCAAATTAAAATAAGTAATTCTCAACTACTTGAAGTTGTGTCTCGCCACGGTGACACACAACTTCAAGTGGAAGAAAATCGAAATTCTATAACAGTTACTTATGGTGTTAAGGTTTATTATATCTAATTCAGTAGAATTCGCTGCTCACTTTATACTTGATCGGCCTTATGTATGTATCTCGGACACAATAGATTTCACATCGACCACCAGTGAATGCCAAGCAAGCACGAGACTTTGACGCAATACAATATCTGTTGGCCCACGGTGTACGGCGCTGGGCCAGCATTAAATCATCCATTTGGATATGAAAGGGCGTATTTGCCACTTTACAAGTGTCAGATATACCCTTTCATACACAAGGCGACCAAATAGACATTTGTGAACGGCTGGTTGACCACTGGTCAGCCAACACGCCGGTTCTCGGAATCGATTTTCTCTTCAGTCCACTTCGTGATCCTGCTGTGGCGAAAGAG
Organism: Flabesymbios commensalis; assembly: GCA_964017125.1. Taxonomy (NCBI): domain Eukaryota; kingdom Metazoa; phylum Annelida; class Polychaeta; order Terebellida; family Flabelligeridae; genus Flabesymbios; species Flabesymbios commensalis. The sequence goes on along the minus strand of OZ024911.1, from coordinate 12,980,652 downwards.
CATGTATTATTCCTGGCACGCTCGTATCAATAACACAATATCCGGATCGTTAAGTTGTCTATGGGACAGGAAACAGTATTGAGTAATGATGTGTCCATGTGCGACACACAATGCTCCCTGGAGTATGCAGCCCGGTAGCCATCCCGGCGTCTATATATGATGTGCATGTCAACTGTAGTTTATGTGACTGTCTCGGGGTTTGGTTTAATCGGGATGTGTGAGAGTGAAACGATATTTATATGCGTTAATTTTAAATGAAGAATAAGATACGCATGATTCACATAAAAGTAACTGAATATTGCCTTTAGATATTGATCTTTGTGTATTATCGTCATATGTTACTTGATTTAATTTTGCATAATACCACCTTGCTTTATCTGTTCTGCCACTAGAACATGTAGATTTCAGGTGCAAACTCTGGCTGGTTGCTAGGGGACAATATTCACCAGCTGTTTTACAGCCATGGACATTAGGAGTGAGCCGTGAAGATATAGACCTGGAGGGGGGGGGGGGCATGGTTTATGACGCAGAAAATAAAGGGGTTGGTTTCCCACGCCAAACAACAAAACATTTGGCTATAGAATTATAGATATCTTACTCAATGCTGTCTGGCCTGTTCACCACAAAGGGATCTACTGTCCCGATGTGATCATTGAGCTGGTTTATAACAGAACCCCTGGATCTGCAGCCATATGATCCCTAATTACTATAACTGTGTATGATCCCTTACACTCTAAACAATATAGTTTCTTCAAAAAGAACCCTTCAGTACTATTACCATGAAACCCCAGGAGAATTCTGCAAGGGTTCTCCTGGGGTTGCATGGTAATAGTACTGAAGGGTTCCTTCTAAAGAACCTACATTGTTTAGAGTGTACAGCGCGGGGATAGACTTTAGACGTCAGAATCTGACGTCAGATTCTGACGTCTAAAGTCTAAGAGTAAAAATATTTCTAATGTCCGCAGACCCATAACATAGGTATTCAAATGAATCGGGAAGAGCTGACTAGGACGTTTATGATGATTTAAAGTTGAAAAAACCCTTTCATCTCCATTGTTTAAACAAAAATACTTCAGCGCTTGAAGGAATATACATGTAATTAACCCTTGCAGCGCTGAAATATTTTTGTATAAATCATGGAGACCAAACGTGTTTTTTTTTTATTTAAAATCATCATAAATGTCTTAGTGAGTTCTTTCTGATTCATTTGAATACCTATGTCATGGGTCTACGACCATCAAAAATATTGTTCACACTTATAGTGCCGGGATCAACTTTAGACGTCACAATCTGACGTCTACAGACGTCAGATTATGACGACTAAAGTCGATCCCCGCGCTGTAAGGGTTAAACCTTACAACGCTGAAATATTTTTGCATAAATCATAGAGACCAAACCGTTTTTTTAATTTGAAATCATCATAAATGTCTTAGTTAGCTCTTTCCTCTTCGTTTGAATACCTATGTCATGGGTCTACGGCCATTAGAAATATTGTTCACACTTATAGTGCCAGGATCGACATTAGACGTCATAATCTGACGTCTACAGACGTCAGATTATGACGACTAAAGTTTGAATACCTATGTTACGGATATATGTCCAATATTATTATTTTTCAATTCTTTCAGTGAGGGGACTGTCAGAATATGACGTCTGTAGACGTCAGATTCTGACGTCTAAACACGGTCCCCACGCTGAAAGGGTTACGCACATGTATCAGATACTTACATCGCGTTACAGATCGAATGCTGCATTACTCTATCTATCATCGGACAAATGTAAACACGTAAACCGAAGAGAAACGAGATTTCGAAGTGGGGCACCCAGCAAAGATAGAATATATTACATTTTCTAGTAATTTCTAAACGATGGCTGAATGTGGTTTTGAAAAGCTTATTTCATGTTTTGTTTCAAATTATTTAAATATGTCATAAAAATAGTTAGACGTTTGCTTCTGAATGGCCCACAAGTATTTTCCTTTGTTGTTTGTCATGTTTGCATGTCATGATAATTATTCTTCGGTGTAGCTTACCTGCTCAGATGTAAGTCATGAATAAAAGGAAGCTTTTGAATAAATTAACGAAGATGAAAGAAATATTTCTATATTCTAAGAGAATAGTGTATGTATGTAAATGGGCAGAAAATCTAGTTTTAAGTAGTAAACTGGTTATATAATCATAAGGTTTATCACTGACCATGGACGCAATATGGCCTTGCCGCCAATAGGCCTAACAGCCGAGCAATGTTAAACTGCAGTGAGCGCTTACTTCTCAAGTAAACAGTTACTGCTGTTTGCAGACTTTGCACCACAGTATACGTAGCAGCCGGGCGACTCTTTAATCTGTATGATTATGTAAATATGACTAATGCAGTCATGAATCGTAAATGCTGTTATGATCCATGTATGAGTCCCGATCAAGTGGTGCCGACTTCAAGAATCCGCACAAATTAGTGCTCGTGAAGGGATGGTTTGTTCCAGCGTTGCTCCGGTGTTTGACACGTTCGTCTAACATTTAACTTATAATAATATACATTTATTTTGCTTACAGTGTTATCAGTCAGGCAGTCAGCTGTCTACATGTCGTCCCGTAGATATGAAAGGGTGTAAATGATGATTATGGTAAGGTCGCGATACCTCTTAGATATGAAAGGGTGTATTGTATCTCTTTTCAGTATAGCTTGCCAGGGGCACGGGATTCTTCGCATATATCCAACCAGATAACACCATGCCAGGACGACATAATTCTAAATCAGCGTAAAAATTATCTCCATGCGAACATTTCCCGTGAATCCACAGCGATTAAAAGCGCCCCACCACGAAAATCTAAACATTTTTCATACACATTTAATCGAGCCTCCGATTACTTGATTAGTTTTATGAAATCGTGCACGATGTCCCAATGTTCTTCACCTACGGCTAGGTCTGTGACTTCGTCGTTATAATCCGATCCCTGTCGTTTGTCCCCACACCTTTTTTTATTCAACTGCCGATCTTATCGTGTACATTTTGAATGAGTAAGTCGACTATAAGCATGATAAGTAGATAATAACTACTAACTCTTTAATCGCCGGTGCCGCATATATTCGGGTTTTCATTTTTTATTAGCTCTTCATTTACCACATTTTAAATATGTTAAAAATAAAAGCTGACATCAACCAGCAAGATTTGAAAATATTTGATCGCCATTTTGTCAAATCTGAATAATTTTCACTCACTTGAAGTTGTGGATCGCGTCAGCGAGACACAACTTCAAGTGGGTGAAAATTCAAATTGAATAATTTGGCAGTCAAAGGGTGAAAGCTGATAATATGCAGTGGCTTGCAACTACCAAACTTTACCCCGCCTATACCAGCGTATACCAAAAAATGTCACTCGCTATTTAAAATGTTGTGAGCGGGTCACCATTTGAACGCTAATGGAAGTTCTAAGCTACATGCTCTGCACTACTTAGTGCGTGTTGTGCGACATGTTCGAAGAAGAAGAAGATATAAGCCACATGCTGTGGAGATGTCCAGAACACCAGATACCATGAAATGGGACTTAAACATGTTAAAGAGTTAGAAAGGCTGATGCCACCAGCAATGTGGTTTTCTTTCTCTAATGACTTATGAGGAAAAGTCACGTTTTTTAAAAAATGGTCTGAACTGTAATTTTCTGATTGAATAGCATATCTGGCCATTATTAACCTGATTTGGTCGACATATAACCACAGACAACACAAAATTAAATACTCGCAAATTAACTGAAGTGCAATGCTTTAATTACCTGAAACTTTACACTTGACTACTTTTTATGTTTTTTTCACCTTGTCTGAAAATTTAAGCACAATAACCTTGTATGTTTTCTTCAAATTAATGAAAGCAAAAAAGAATACATAGGCCAAGGAATAGATTCCTTGCATAGGCCTATGGTTTATTTCGACCTTATCGTGAAGATTTCTAAATCAAATGATAATTCAAGCATGTTTGCAATTACAATCGGATTGTGTAGGTTGGATTTGTATTTCAAAATTTAAATAATTTTGACAACATTATGACTTCTAATGCTTGCAATAAAATGCCAAAAGTTATACAATATATATAATACAACATAATATTTGTTATTTTTGTTTCATTGCATAAATCGATAAATTATCTTAAACTAATTCTAGAATTTTATTACATGGCAAATGGTCTAACTTTTGAAATATTGATCATTTTTTATTTGACGGCGAGCTTAAAGGGTTAATTTGAATTGCCCATGTTGCCAGCAAACACAAAACATTGTATATCATTTGTACAACGTTGAACCAACGTCGAAGACGTTGGGCCGACGTTGTACAAATGCTATACAAATGTTTTGTGTTTGCTGGCTTGCCGCGCAGTAAACATTGCACTGGTAATGAACCAGTCGTTTATCAGGTAAAGCGTCAAGAGATATGAAATGATAAGCACGATAAACGGTATGATGGGTAGGACAATTGTAAATCTGTCCACCATTGAATATACCTGTCTCACGGTGTCACATACTATATAAATCACGGTGAATGATGGCCTATCTATAAGCACGATAGCATGCGCCATGGCCATGGGTATGGTTTAGATATATTTTGGCATTGCCATGTCATGATCAGATATTTTCTTGGTTTACCTGGCTATATTCTTGATAATCATAGGCGTGATGATATTGATATATTGACTTTGCTCTTTGTCATGTCAACACTAGAAGATGTGTTATTCAAAGATATATACTCTAAAAAAAACGTCGCGAGTACAACCCGTCGACGTGACAATAGAAGATTTCGTTTTACATTAGCATGATTTTTCCTAGACGTCTAGTATCTTTGGTCTGTCCGATGGTGGGGATGGTCAAAATATAGGTTAGCTTTACGTTGATCATACCCGTCGTCAAATTAAAAATGAATAACCAGGATCGCATGATTTTCGGCGATTTCTCCGGCAATTTTGAACCGATTTCCTTGAAATTTTGCAAAGTTCTAGCAGCGGTAAAAAATTCGCAAAAATATATTGAACATTTCGAAAGTTAGACCATTTGCCATGTAATAAAATTCCAGAAATAGTTTAATGGGGTTATAGATGGACGTCGTAATTTTAATTTACTACATATCATATACGGAATACGGCGTTAGCTCATCGCCGTGGCTCTATCACTGAAGTTAAGCAACGTCGCGCCCAGTTCATAATTGAATGGGTGACCGCCTGGGACTGCCAGGTGCTGTATACACTAGGACAAGCGTGCAGCGATGTCGTGTCGAGGGCTCAGAGAACCACGTAAATCAGATGGCTCGTCTGACTGACCTACAATCTGTTTCACCAGATCCTGGGAGTAGCCTTTTCTCAATTTATAGTGTAATTTGGTGGAATTTTGTTGTGTATTTTGAAAGCTAGACCATTTGGCATGTAATATAATTCTTGTTTCACAGTAATGGTGTTAAAGAGAGCTGTAATTTTGAGAATTTATTACATGTCAAACGGTCCAACTTCGATAATACACACAAAAATCAACCAAATGTTGGGTGAAGATTAAAAAATAATCAGAGGAAAATTTTGTTAAAATTTTCTAAACAGCGATCGAGCAATTTGAAAAAAGGCTACTCCCAGGATCTGGTGAAACAGACTGTAGAGTTGGACGTAAAATACCCTCAATGGTCGTAGGTGCAGTTTCCATCCGGCGAGACCCTAGAAAATCCACAATGTGGTGCGATAGCACCCTGAGCCGTTAGTCTTCCAAACTAGGAAGTTGTGCTCAGTATATACAAAACAAACAAAGAAACAAAAATGGTCTAACTTTTGAAATACGCTACGGTATATAATTTCACGAAATTTTCAAGGCTGTTACAGGAAATTATGGCCTTTGCAAAATTTCAAGGAAATCGGTTCAAAATTGACAGAGATATCGCCGAAAATCATGCGATGCTGGCTCACCATTTTTAATTTGACGGCAGGTTTAGCATGTTAAGTCAATCAATTCTCAAGCGATCTTAACGACATTACTAAGCTGGATGTAGCCCCCCCCCCTGCAATAACAAAAGAGCATTCGACATTTTAATATATTTCTTTTCCACTGCAATTATGGTCGGCTGCTGCAATTATCGGCTGCTGGTGCTGGTATTAGGACAATATGATAAAAAGTGCATTTTCAGTTTTTACAAACTGCTGTTATCAGGTTATAGATCTATTTTGATATGTGGGTTAAGGTTTCCATTTAAATATAATTTTTTGGGGGATCTATATTACAATATTTTGGGTAGGCTAAATAAAAGCCCCTATAGACTACAATAATAGGCTTATAATTGCCTCAGCCCATTAATACCCCCCCCCCCCATCACTCTGCATGTTGATGATCTCACCTGAGCCTGGTCGGCTGTCCAGCCTCATGCCACTCTTGTACTTCTCTAGCCTGGTCTTTGGATGTCTCTGGTTCTGGCTCACAGACTGTCTGGAGCTGCTGTGAGGTGTGGTGAGGAACTGATCAGCCGCTTTACCTCCTCCATCTGACCGGCTGGTGCTGGTGGCCTCCTCGTCCTCCACGATGTCACCGAGGATCGTGGTGTTAGCTCGGCTCATCTTGGAACGACTTCGTGATTTGGTGTCAGGCGATCGGTCGCGACCCCCGTGATCCTCGCTGTCAACAGATAGTCCAAGACTCTCTCTGTCGTCGGGAGATGATTCTGAACCGTATCCGTGCTTGAGCATATACTCCTCCCTGTTAGCCGCACACTGCCAGTCCCGAGGGATGTACCGTGTTCCTTGGATCAGTTCCTTGTGGTTGGACTGTAGGTGGTTCTCCAACACTCGAGGAAGTGAAGGCTTCACCAAGTCAAACTTGTAGAGAACGAGAGCCAGCTGATCAAGAAGACCAAGAGAATGCTCTTTGCTGTCCTCAAAACGATATCTGGACGCTTCCTCTTCTGTCAGTAAACTCTCCCTAATTAGAGAGATAGTCCTGTTTATCTGAGGTAAGAGACTTTTTCTGCCGGACTCGAACGCCTGTTCCTTCTCCCTGTCACGGCTGGCGAGATGAGCAGCAACTCTGGGATTGAGGTGGGCATAGCGTAAATCATAAGGCAGCTCTTCTGGAGACTTCTTGTACCTCTTTGGCGTCTTGCGAAAAAGACTCTGTTCAAAAAAGTAGGTGTTCTGTGCCAGGTGATCCATTGTGATGTCACACTTAGAAATTTTATTACGACGTTCCAAAAAGAGCTGGAAATCACAATTTTGTTAGTGTGTTCATCAAAGTGTCCCTCGCACCTGCTGTTCACCAGCAGGTGTCAGCAGTGCGTGGTCGTTCCAACAGCAAAGACATCAATGTACAGCCATCTTTTTGTAAGCCATTGTCGAGATATGTAGGCATATTCCATTGAGTTGAACCGTGTTGAATTTCAGTTAAAGTATAAATGTGGTACCAGCAGTGCTGAAACAGAAGAGTTGCGTTTTATAAAATGTCACATTACACAATATCAGTCGTGGTACAAAGTGTTTCAACTAGTACCGGTACTGCACTACTCCTTGATATTATTCATATTATGCTACACTCTAAAGATATTGCTCCCAAAATAGAAAGTTTTATGTGAATGAAAAAATGATAATATTTTTTGTTAAGCTGTATCTGTATAGGTAACAATTAATGTTTTATTTAATGAGTGTGTGCATGTCCATATTACCAGATACTAGACACAATTTTTGTTGTGAAGAGACATTTCGATAACTCTCATGAAAGGCTTATTATGTTATACTCAATGGTCTTGACCCCCTTTGTTGTCACCGAGCTAGCTAATACAATGGAGTATGGGGGAGGGGGTCTTATATTTTCACCGAGTTCCCATTCAAAACGGTTTCCGGTAATGTCACTGCGTTTCACAGAGTTTCCAGGCATGTGAAAATGTACAGGTAAAAGTATCAGTTTACATTCCTATTTTTATAATGTTTAAATTGTGATTTTGTAACAACGTGAATGAATCTAATTTAGACAAATTTGTCAATCTAGTGTGTCCATTTCATGTATCTTGAACATAACCTTTGTTTGTATGTATTTGTACACAATAAAACGTATCTAGGAGGTTCTTTAACTGTATAGTGATATAGAGAAAGCTTCACATTCATACCAGTTATATATGTGAATACTACCAGAAATAGATCTATTTCTGATACTACATAACATAGACTATAAACAATATAGATTCTTTAGAAGAAACCCCTGAGTACTATCACCATGCAACCCCATGAGAACCCATGCAGGGTTCTCCTCGGGCTGCATGGTAATAGAACTGAAGGGTTCTTTTTAAAGAACCTATATTATTTAGAGTGTATCTCTATGTTATTATTGTATGTAGAACATTTCTCTATATTATTCTGCAACAAAGAACCTTCAATAATCTTTAGTTTTAACAGTTTAGGCAATAGTTATGGGGGTTCACGGTGGTAATCCGCTGGTACACTCATTACAAATCCCACTTACAGTACGTAGGATTACAGGATGATCCTACAATGTACCCCAGCGGATTAACCGTTAACTGTATAACGGGATCACAATAATCTCTGCTGTGCGCTGCCGCGATTACTAATTTGGATTTAGGAGAGAAAACAATACAGACAAACTGGAGACCTTACCCAGCAAGCACGACATGTTGATGCAATTTTGGGTTAATGTTGGGCCAGCGTCGAAGACGGTGGGCCAACATTAACCCAAAATTGCGTCAACGTGTCGTGTTTGCTGGTAACCCATTGTTGCTTTTACGTAACGTAAATCCTATGATCATGATGATACACTGACAAATCTGTAATTTATTTAACATTTGAGTTTTATCTTGAAAATATCTTTATACGACCTTGGCGTCATTTCACAGCACTGCCACTATACTATAAATGAAGGTGTTGTACGACTACATTGATGACAATCCTAACTTGTGTATTTAGTTAAAAAGGGGCATTTGGAGGACGTAGCGATTTTAAGTACATAGCTGCACATTAAGAAGGGACGTTTTTTTTTGGGGGGGGGGGGGAGAGGAGAAACATTCTGATAGAATGATATATCTTTTGACAACGTAATTAAGGTGATTTTTATGTTGATTCCCACTTTATAGACAAGTGATTTTTTTCTTAAGTGAAGACTACAGAAACACTATAACCATGGAAACAAACGGCATTAAAATTATGAATATCTATAACTTGAATGATTATATCAACTATTCATTTGCAAAAATGTAATACCACAACTTAGTTAACTGGTAATCTGGTGGTGATGTCCATTTGAGTATTTCAATGGCGATGTGACTGTTATGACTGTCATTTGTCAGTGAAATAGTGCAATTAAGCACGTTAAGTTACAATCGATACTCAAGTGAAGCGAAGTGATTCGACCATTAATAACTCTCATGTATTGATCATAAGTTCTTGGTGTATTTACACATTCCACTCTCATAATTTTACAGATAAATTTTATTTACCACATTATATTTTTATGTTTTACTTGGTTAAATATTTGTTTATCCAATTCAATTTTTTATCACATATAGGCCTACTTATTCACTGCACAAATGTGTACATTATTCCTCACCATGCACTGATTTGTGTAACAAAACTCCGTCTGTCAATCAGTCAGATCCGATTTGGCACCAGCGATGAATGTGTTTTTTTGCAGATTTTATACGTAAATTATTATTATTAACACTTTCAAGCCTGAGTTCACCATTGTCATCTTTGTCACCATTGTCATCTTTGTCATCATTGTCACCATTGTCATCATTATCCACTACAAGCCGCGAATCGCAATTCTCGACTTCTAGTGAATAAAGATGATTTGAAGTGGGTAGCAAATTAAAGAAAATTGCCATGAATTGGTAAACCAGTATCATGAAAATTTTCATTCTAAAACCCTTAGTTGTAGAAAAATTAAATCTGTTTAAGGGATGTAAAAATGATGCATTAATGCATCGTGAGGGTTTAAAGGGTTAATATCATCTCTGTTCGTGGTAAACTCACATTCAACTTCGTTGTCCAGAATCAGGTCACAATTCGACGGTTTTCTTTATCATATCTATATAATAATTAAATTGTTGTATTTTTAGTATTTTAAACTGTTCGAGAGAACAAAATTATATTTTAAAATTTGTTGGACATAATTTAAATAATCTTGATGGATAAAGCTTGGTAAACTCATAGAGGCAACATAATATAATTGATTTCTCCTCATTTTAAGCTGACATTGCTGACGCAAATACCAACGTCAAATGAATGACAAATGCTTCTATGTTTGTCAATTAGACCAGTTATATTTTGCACAAGGATTTACGTTGGAGGTCTGCAGTTGTGATATTAAATTGAGTTCCAAATCACTCAATATACAGTGAAAGCGCCACAGGCACTGACGGTAACTAATTAAAAGCCAATCAAGCAAAATCTGCATAATTTTAAAATTATTATTATATCATTACTGGAATGAAGACTCATCCCTTATCCTGCTAAGTACATTTATTTAAAATTTCAACCACTTGACCTCAAGTGATTGAAAATTACTCATATTTGTTTAATTTGAGATTAAACATATACAAATCTTGATGTTTAAACGGTCATTTTAAACGGTCAAGTCTTTATGTTGCAGTATACTGCCGTGCAAAGACAAAATGCAGTATCTGCTTACTTTACAAGTAAGCAGATACTGTCTTTTGGCATTGCGTTACAATATAGTGCCCCCTTATTACAAAGGATTGGGTCGATGGCTGTTTGTCAGGCATGACAATACCATTCAGCACCTCTCTGACACAGACACATGTGTCAACAACGACAACAGTCAATACGAGATATCTACAGAACGTGTGACGATAAGTAGCAAATAACAAAACGAAATAAATCACGTGAAAATAGAAAAATAAACACTCACCGGTTGAGATATTGAACCAATTTTCCATTACATGCTGAAATTGCCCAGCTAGGCGACCGTCGCGATTCGCGAGCTTATCCGAGCTTCCTCCATGTTGACAATGTTAAGCCGGCCACGTATCCATTGACAACCAGGTCAACATTACTGTAATATGAAGCGGCCAGTACATGGTGCGTGGTACATGTACAGTCACACGGCTAATACTGTCACCAAGTACCCAGGATTATCTACAGCTACAAAAGCTTGACCCTTTAACCCTTACAGCGCGGGGATCGACTATAGTCGTCAGAATCTGACGTCTGTAGACGTCAGATTCTGACGACTAAAGTCGATCCCCGCACTGTAAAAGTAAGAATATTTCTAATGGCCGTAGACCCATAACATAGGCATTCAAATGAATCAGAAAGAGCTAACTAAGACATCTATGATGATTTCAAATTGAAAAAACCCTTTCGTCTCCACGGTTTAAATACAAAAATAATTCAGCGCTTTACGAGTTAACCCTTGTAGTGCTGACTTTTTTGGGTAAATCATGGAGAAGAAAGAGGTTTTTTCGATTTGAAGTCATCATAAATGTCTTAGTTGGCTCTTTCTGCTACATTTGAATACCTATGTTATGGGTTTACGGCCATAATAAAATATTTGTACTCCTTTATATAGTGCCGGGATCGGCTTTGATCTACAGACGTCAGATTCTGACGTCTAAAGTCGATCCCCGCACTGGAAGAGTTAGTCGCCGATCACGATTATAATGTTTTATATTTTTTATGAGTTCACCACGTTCTGGCGTGATATATTTGGTTGATTAGCAGCAGTGGCGAATTTAAGGTATCAAATTGAAGGAATAGGAGTAATTTTTACCCACTTGATGTCGTGGGTCGCGGTAGCGAGACACAAGTTGACGTGAGTGAAAATTGAAATCGTACAACTCGGCAGTCAAAGGGCTAAAGTCCTATAGTTAATATCCACAGCTGTTTTATGGGTTTTTTTCTGATTTAATAAATATAAAAAGATACGCAAATGGTGTTCATTTGAGTGCGATATGGGAAAATACAGCACTCGTCCAATGAATAAGGTGTGAGCCTTTAGGCGAGCACTTTATTCATTGGACTTGTGCTGTATTTTCTCATATCGCACAAAAAATGAACAACGTTTGTATTTTCTCACAAGATCAAGTCACATATGACATGACTGCCGTACAACATGCATAATGCAGCTAAAACTACAGCTAGAGTGCGATATTGGCTGATACCGTTATACGTCTCACAGTGAAAATCACTGTGCAGAGTGTGAAAATAAAGAATATGATTTCCTCTGAGTGTTTAACGGCAATTCCCTCAGAAATAGAGTGTTCAAAGGAAAATTGTGTCAAGACTGAAAAGTCAATTATTTTTCAACCGCACGGCAATATTTTCCCCAAGAATTTTGTCCTTCATATATGAATTTATGTGGGTTGTCCGGGCACTGTGTACACCTAATTTGCTTTGACCTTTAACATTTTTTGTGACACATAATGATAAACTGTAACAATTTTTCACTAAGATATACCCCTCAAGCTCATGTGTTGTATAAGTTAAGCAACGACCGATGCCGCAGACGATGCGACGAAAAAAATTTCAACGCTGTTGGAGCGTATTGTTATATGAAGCGCTGTAAGAAAGAATGAATACTTTTTATATTTTAATGGTAAAATTGTTTTTTGATTATACACAGCTGGAAATTTAAAAAGGGCATTATTAGGCACTTCCGTATGATTATGTTTTCTCTAACACTAATTTCTTAAACAGCCGTAACTGTTTACTTGAAAGGCCGGTAATACTGTTTCAATTGCAGTGCAGAATAGCGCAGTGTGTATACAAAAAAACGTATATATCGCACTATGCATCCAAAAACAAAACTTCATTTATGTACTTAAAAAACAGCAAAGGCAAAATATTTTACTAATATATATTCAATTACCAAGGTCAAAAGTTAGGAGGAGAGAGGCAGAGAAGGGTTCTGAAATAATTTCGTTTGAATAGTTCACATGCTGATCATGGTAATTATTCCACCTGTTAACTTGACTCATCTAGCTTAATGCCAGAAAAAACTAGATGCTGACCCGATGCTGGTTTGATGTTGGGCCAGCGTCGCAGACGATGGACCAATATCAAACCAGCATTGGTTAATTACCTGGTGCAGCCCCCTCTCCCACTCACAAGGTCTCTGGTTTCAATTACCTCTGATAAACGGCGTCACGTTTTGGAATTCAATCCAAGAATTGTTCAAATAGAAAATGAAGGTAGAGTTATCCATGCAAGCCAAAAGTAATATTTATTATACACATCGTCAATGGAAGATTTAAAAACACACGACTACGACGCAATTTTTTATTAGTCCAAAACCGATGGGCCAGAAGTGGCTGCAGGCTGGGAAAATATGTCATGCCTAGTTTGAGAAATCAGCATATAATATTATGCTTAGATATATCACTTATATCACATGGAAAACAGCCCCCTAGCAGGCAAACTAGTGTATGTGTAACTCAATGAGTGCAAATACGAGACCCTTGACTGCTAGGGACGGTGTAATTTGACAAATTTTCCAGCATGCCAAAGACACACGTTGCGTTGGCACCATGTTGTTTGAATGTTGGCCCAACGTTGCCGGCAATAAAACCACATTGGGTCAACGGATCGCGTTGCCAGATTCAAAATGTATTATGTATGTTGGTTGGTTGATCTTCAGGCACCCTCGTCGCATAATATGGCATATTCGAATGAAATTTATTGAATATAATAAACGAGCAAACACAACGGATGTCGAACTTAGTTAGGGTGCTGGTCACCTGTAGTCGACATCCTGATGTACACAATTTTACTTACAATTGCATATTTGTACGATTATTTTATATTTTTGTGTGTATAAAGAAAGCCTAATATATAAATAAATAAATACATAACGTTGATACTACATTTTTGTACAAATGTTATAAAAATAGTTTGCGCTTACTGGAAAGGACGCTCTGAGATGGCAAATTCTGCGGCACTTTACAAATCAAAGTGAAATTTAAAAAAAAATGCTTATAGTATTAGAAGCAAATTTATATACTCAGATAATACCCACTGGTACCAGAATACAGGGACTAACGTAAACCTAGTAAAATACGTTATTTTGTGTTATTCTTATTTATAATATTAACCCTTACAGCGCGGGGATCGACTTCAGTCGTCAGAATCTGACGTCTGTTGACGTCAGATTCTGACGTCTAAAGTCGCTCACCGCACTGTAAGAGTAAGCATATTAGTAATGGTCGCAAACCCATAACACAGGTATTCAAATTAATCCTAAAGAGAGAACTAAGACATTTATGATGATTTCAAATTGGAAAAACCCTTTGGTCTCCATGTTTTTTTTTAAATATTCAGCGATTTAAAGGGAAAAATAGGTCTACTGGATTGTCTGAATGAGATTAGTCCCCCGACCTTTCTATGTACGCCAACACTACACTTTCATGCATAGCCGAAAGGTTGTAGCCGCTCACTTGAAAAGTAGGCAGTTACTGCCTTCTATATTTGTACGACAGAGCAGGTAAAAACAAATACTGTAGATTTGGCAATTTTCGCGTGTTAAAGTTTTCGCGAATTTCCGATTTGGGGATTTTTCACGTAGTTTAGAAATTTAGAATTCGCGAATTCTCATTTTTCATCAGTAGTACTATCATACTGATAATTCGCAAATTTGTTGTCCTCACGAAATTCGCTAAAATTAAAACCTCGCGAATATTATCAGTATACAGTATAAGAAATAAACGACAGGTAAAACAATAGACATCATCGGCTGACATAAAACACTGACTTGACGTAGATGCTTGGTCATACTTGAGACAGAGAGTATCGGTTTTCCATCATTCCTTACAAATCTGAAATATTTTTTTATAAACCATGGCGACCAAATGGGGGTTTTTTCAATTTGAAATTTTCATAAATGTCTTAGTCAGCTGTTTCTGCTTCATTTAAACACCTATCCTGTGGGTCTACGGCCATTATAATATTTTTAAATTCTTTCAGTGCGGAGACCGACTTTAGACGTCAGAATCTGACGTCTATTGACGTCAGATTCTGACGTCTAAAGGCGGTCCCTGCGCTTATAGGGTTAATCTGTGTTCTATCTGAGTGATGTCAAAAAGAGGTAAATGGGGACAAAAGGCGTAGTAATCAGTAGCCTGACGCCTAACTGGGATTTTATAGCTGCTGTAAATTGATATTTTGATAAATTATTGTGTTTATGTTCAGTAACAAATGAGATTTCGTGACACTTAGGCATCACTGAGCATCATATTAAAATTAAATTTCGGTGCTGAAGGCAAATCCACTTTTAAGTTGAACAGATTTAATCAGGAAAACTCGTATTTCAAAATTATTTTTTAGTTGTTGGATCAATAGTGTCAGTTGTACCTAGTACTATATTAGGTGATGTACTTTTTAAAATAAAATTTATGCTTAATTTTCACACAAAAACTACATTTTGTCAAATCTGAATAATTTCCACTCACTTGCAGTTGTGGATCGCGTTAGCGAGACATAAAGTCATTAAATAAGAATAATTCAACACAATTTAGAGGGGAGATATTCAGATGACATACATTTGGGATTACAGCTTCATGTTAACTTTTTAATACACCCCATCTCTCACCCATTTACCACGAATAGACAATCATTTGATCAATGAGAAACACAAGAAATACATAGCGTAACTATCACACAAGCTTTCATGAGTTTATTAAAAACTAAATTATATCTTCCCACATTTTAACAACAAGACCAGTATTAATACAGTCCCAAAAACAATACTTAGTCAGATAGTCTAAATCAACTACATATTCAGGCTAGTTTCGACACCATATGAGAGTCTCGGGCAAAAAAACATCAATGACCTCTACCAGTTTCAAATTATACGTGTTAAATCAAATAATATTATTTTCATGAATATATAGTTTCGTACATTTAAAACGTTACTTTATAACACTAAACTAATTAGATAGACATACATATATTATATTCGATTCAAATATTGACAATGCAGTGTACATACATAAAATATATATTTAATTACATTTGCAAGTCAATTAAGTAGATTAAATCAAATTGAAAACATAAAAAAGCATCATAAAATACAGAACTGTTCACATGTGGAAATAAGGCTTCATCAAATAAAATAATCATGCAGTTATAAAAGGGCAAACAATTATAATTCAACAAATTGTGTTAGCATTTGACAATGTAACTAAAATAAAAGCGCAGTATAAATAATTATTTCAAAATCATCCAATACATGTTTATAAAGCCAACATTCTAATCTGCCCAAAGAGCATTATCGCTAAAATATTATATTTTCACACTGCAAAAAACAATAAATATGTTGCATGACCTACATTGCCATGCAAATTCAAAATTAAAAAAATGCTTACTTTTCAAGTAAGCATTTATTGTTGTTTACCTACTACGTCACTATACCTTATAGGTAACCTTTACGCAATGTTACATCCAACAAATGAATTACTTTTGAAAATCATTTTATATGTCGCCTATTCTGCCTATACATTTGTGCAAATATTTTTCAATAATACCAACCATGAAGCGTGGAAATTAAGACGTTTACAGCTCTTATTCAATGTTTAACAAATTCACGTGATTTACGTTCACTTTGAAATTGAAACAACATTAAAATTCACAATGTATAATTTCAAACATCGTGAAATTTCTTGTCGCCTTGGAGCTAAATGGTCCTAACTGCCACTCATCAAGGTGGTAGTTAGGACGCTTGAGCTGCTTTTAAACGACCATCTGTTTGATATGCTAAATATGTTCACATGAATGTTTTTATTTATCACGTAACATGTTGAGGACAAAAACTAGCTTTCCATTCGTTGCCTAGAAAGGAATAATGGAACAAAAACAATTATTCAGAGTAAGAATTTGTATAATTTAAATTCGAGCTCAAAGGATCAACGAATGGAATGTGAACGAGTGGGTCGCGTCACGCGACCCCTACCGAGTATAGTGAAATGTAATGCGCTTTTTGGGGACATCTGGTGAGCGACACTGACAAATATGAACATAATCATAAAACAAAAGCTGTTCACTTCTACACAGCCTAAAGTCTAAGTAACATTTACTGTCCTTTTGTCGGATTTGCACGTCAGTATAATACGGCTATAATTAAGATTTTCAAGTTATTATAGCCTTATAAATCAAGTTTTTGACAACATAATTTTTTTGTAAATTGTCCATAGATCGACATTATTTTTCCTAATTATCAACAGTGTCACGGACAAATATGAGAGAACAAGACACAAACCCAGTGTGTAGGCCTATACATGTGCCTCTCCAAACCCGAGTTTAACACTATGCCACCTGTCATATCCAATGGATGTTTATTTCGAGTCTCCACCGGCACATAGAATCATTTGAAAAAATAAAATAAAAGTTAACAATTTAATATAAATGATAAAATATAATTATGTATCATTACATCATAGCACCATTATATAATAAACCAACCAAGTACCACACTTTCGTATGCATGAAAAGTAGTTGTAAAATATAATACAATATAATATAATGTCTTTGTGGAATCTTATTATCAGTTTCTGAAGGTGACAGTACATCACCTTGAGAGTACATTGGTCATCAAATGATGACCAATAATAAGAAAACAATATTCTACCTCTTTTCCGATGGATGGTGTCCTCATTATGAACCCATTATATCAGCATGTCAATAGAGGGGCGTGGGGCAGTGGCTAGAGCGCGGAGCTTTGACAATGTCGCTGCCTGCTGCGCGAGTTCGAAACTCGCTAAGTGCAGGATTTTCAGAGATATATCGTGTTTCTCCCCTCTCAACACTGGGACATTGTGTTTTCAATGTTGTGTCCTTGGGCAAGGCACTTTACCCTCAAGTGCTGCACTTCACTCAGGTGTAAATGAGTACCTGGTGGGACAGAGATGGAAATTGTTGTACGACAAGTCACTAGCGCCACATGGCTGCAGTGCTGTATGCTCCCCGGGGAGTTGAAATGGTAACTGAACGAACAGGTCCAATAACCAGGGATAATATGATGTAAGGCGCCATGAGCAGCCCTAGGCTGGTTATGTGCGCCATATAAATATTCAAATTATTTTTAAATTATTATTATAATATTTCTATAATAAAACCATTTTAATAAAACACATTCAATCCACTGTCTGTGACTTCTGTACATCAAATAATGAGCATTGTGGTAAAATCCACAAAATCATGACTAGATCAGAAATAACACCCTGCTCAAATTCTGCACAGTGATTTACACTGTGAGACGTATATCGGTATCAGCCAATATCGCACTCTAGCTGTAGTTTTAACTGCAATATGCATGTTGTATGGCAGTCATGTCATATGTGACTTGATCTTGCCAGAAAATACAAACGTTGTTCATTTTTCGTGCGATATGAGAAAATACGGCACATGTTCAATGAATAAGTGGTTCGCTTAAAGGCTCACACCTTATTTATTGAACGAGTACTGTATTTTCCCATATCGCACTCAAATGAACACCGTTTGCATATCTTACAGTTTATAATCGTCTGACAAGCTATCCAGCCTGATGGCTGTCTCTTTCAGGATGGTTTCCGTGGATGAGGTCCTGCTGACGTCACCGTGGGTGGACTCATACCTGATAACGTCCGCAACGGGTCCTCCTATACCCACAGGCAGGGTGTAGGCACTAGCAAACACCATTGGCTCCTGCCTCTTGGATGTCCACCCTAGCTTTTTCCCGATCACACCCTCAGTGTGAGTCTTGTTGAAGTCATTGAGACGCTTACGTATAGCTTGTCTCTGCTGAGTGTTGGTACGACTGAGATCCGCTTCCAAGAGGACGCGCCTGCGACAAGTCACCTGGTAGAACAAGCGGCGAAAGTAAGATGCAGTGAGCAGAAGCACCCACAAAGGACTAGAGTATGGAATCAGGGTGAGCAACTCTAATACTTCACGAATGATAATATATACGAAACTATCATTTATATCACCAACTGCGGAGACAATGTGTATGGGAACGTAGGTATGTATACCTCTGACGGACATCAAGTAGATGGAGACGGGAAGCTGGAAAATGCAGAACTGCAGCAGCAAGATTAACATGCTGAAGGTCACTTTGTTCTGCAAGCTTATCCTTATCAAGGCTTCCTTGATATCATCTGTAACGATGAGTAATTTAAGTTTCTTTATTCGGGATCTTAACTCTACTGTCATAATTGCACTGCACACAAGAATAAGACACGTGGGTAGAATGTAGACCAGACTGGCGTACACGTTGTACACATTGTGTACCCAGTGTGACATTGCTGTACAGAGCTCTGATAAAAGAGGTCTTGCCCATAGTGGTGAAGGTGTATCCGGTATAAAGTCCCCGTGTCTGTAACCGCTCAGCATGATGGACATTGGTGGTATATAGATGGCCAGACAGATTAGTATAGACAGCAGACATGCTATGATCACCTTACATGGTGTGGTTACCCTCAGACGCTGTAATGGTAACATCAGGTACAATGTCCTCTCTGCAGCCAGCAGAACCATAAGCCACGAGGACATGGCAGCAATACAGCGCTCAATTCCCTCCAGAAGACATAAACCAAAAGGGTCGCCCTTTCTCAAATGAAGTGAACGAGTCAGTAATAAACTACTGGTCTGCTCAAATAAGTGCCAGGTATGAACGGCGCGAAACCCAAGGTAGGACACGTTAAGCAGAGATATGACTGCAAGGATAATACCGTAAGAGGTGCTCCTCAATTCTCTGGACATCATCATGGCAAACAACCACAAATTGGACACTACACCCAAGATGCAGATGAGGGCCGAGGTACCGCCTAATGCCATCTGCCATCCTGTAAAATCAGCTAACGTCACATTGCCGTCCACGTGTGTAGAATTGTCATAGTCTATCAGTGTGGAATTGCCATATTCCGCAGCAGCGTGTGTGGTGTAGTTAGCAAAATCAGAAACCGATGTGGATGTATTCGTGTCCACTTGGTATGTTGATGTTTCTGGGACACTTACAGGTGTGGACACCATTTTGACGTCTTTTGTCTCCCTCCTGCCACGTCTTTCTCGCGGTGTCAGCTTATTATACACAACCAGTTATTGTGTATGCATGGGACATTATACATCGGTAGTTTTTACCTTTGTGGGGGGGGGGGGGGGACTCCACGAGCATGCGCTGCAAAAGCCACGTTTTAGCAGTAAATATAGCAGCAGCAAATGAAACTTCGTGACTGCCACCTTGTAACCATTAGGCCCAGGAACACAGCCGTGCAAAAGCAGACAGCTGTATAAGCCAACGCCGTTTCACACAATGATTTAATTTTATCCGGGCCAAACACGATTTTGTGATATTAATTGTAACCCTTACAGCGCGGGTATCAACTTTCCCCGCACTGAAAGACAACAAATATTTCTAATGTCCGTATTATCCTGGCCCTGTGCAGCCTGCATGTGCCCAAATGTGGCCTAAAACCCCATTCATTTAATTTCTAATGGCCGTAGACCCATAAAATAGGTATTCGAATAAATCGGAAAGCGCTAACTAAGACATGTATGATGATTTCTAATTGCAAAAAAACCTTTGTTTTCCATGGTTTATACAAAAATAATTCATCGTTGTAAGGGTTGATTATCAAGATAATCCTTAAGAGAGGTTGATGAAGCCAAACAACGCCTGACTTGATATCTGATTACCAGCAGCGCGGATCATTATCTCTAAAAAAGTCGCTAAAGTTGTTGTCTTAGGCAGATAGTACTGACTGCTGACCTTACACGTAAGCCGCTGTTGATGTTTGCCATTTCATGGCAGTAGTAATAATAGGAACTAATTTAGTGCTCATCCCAACGTAGAGCTTAGTTTATGAGCAATAATTGGAAATTAGTTAACAGTTTAAGCCAGCCAGTAGAATGACATTTGTCATTCCTGGATGTCTACGTTATGATGCTGGTCACCTATATTTGACATCCTGATGTACACAATTTTATTTACAGTTGCATATTTGTACGATTATTGTATCTGTGTATATAAAGTTTAATAAATAAATACTTAAATTTACATGCTAGGCGTAATTGGTGCGGAAAACAAAATGATATACCTCCTATGTTCACATATTGGCATTGTTTAAATAGTAATCAAGTATCTGTTATTTTATAGCAATATCCTGTGTTTTACTATGGCAATGCCTTTTAACATGATTTTAATTCTGTATGTGATACCATGTAAATTGTCGTGTGATTTAAGCAAGTTAACCATCTTGTATATACATGTACATATATTCTATCATTTTTATGACAAATAATAATGACTTTTCTTTATGTCAATAAATATCTACATGTTATTTCTGCTGATGGTCTTGTCATTTTTTCAGCTGGTGTTGCAAATCATCCAGCGATAACGCGATATCTGCGCCTACCGTTATTTGAGATGGATACTCTACAGCTCTATAACCTCGCTGAGTGCTTTATTACTATTTGGCATTTGACGTTCATTTGACGCTGACATTTCTGATGCCATGTAGGTCTAGCTTCAAACAAATGAAAAATAGCCATCTTTAGAAAACTATATCTGCTTTAATTTACAATTGATCTTTCCATTGAGATGGGCGCAAATTCGATAATTTTAGCTGTTATAGTTGCGAAAAAAAGTAGCTATAAAAAGCGTTGCCTGCACCGAGCGGGTGAACCCTTTCAAGCCTGAATTTACCATTGTCATCTTCATCCACTGCAAGCTGCAAATTGCTGCCGTAATTCTCGACTTGTAGTGGGTGAAGATGACTTAAAGTAAGTGAGAAAGTAAAGAAAATCGTCATGTATTTGTAAGACAGTTTCATGTTAATTTTCCTTTTAAAACCCTTAGCTGTAGGAACATCAATTGTTTTTTCAGGAATGTAAAATGATGCTTTAGTGCATCGTGGTGACTTTAACCCTTTAACCTCCAAATTATTCAATTTGAATTTGCAGCCACTCGGAGTTGTGTCTCGCCGACGCGATCCACAACTTCAAGTGAGTGAAAATTACTCATATTTGACAAAATGGAGATCAACTCTTTTCAAATATTGCTAATTGATGCCACGTTTTGCGCTTAACATGTTTAAAAGGTGGTACTTAATGTGCTCATAAAAAAATGAAAAACCGAATATGTGCGACACCGGAGGTCAAAATGTTAAAGGGCTAATATTTCTCCCTTGATCATGATCGCTCACTGTGTAACATGAAATACAGGTGCATTGTTCAAGTGCGATCACGTTTAATGTCAATGTAGTTTCAGCTTAAGTGACATTCAGCTCAACTGTCCAATTGTTATCAATATACTGTAGATCTGGTAATATTCGCTAAGTTTTAATTTTCACGAATTTCGCGTGGAGGACAAATTCGCGAATTCAAGAATCTGGGGAAAGTTATAATGGCGCTACTGAAGAAAAGCGAAATTCGCGAATTCTAAGCTTCGTGAGCAGTCCTAAAATCTGAAATTCGCGAAAATTTAAAAACGCAAATATAAGCAAATCTACACTATGCCACTGTGGGATATTCACACACAGCAACATCATGTAAATATACCTATATGTATATGCTGTATGTCAGTGGTTTGAAAGCTAGATAGAGATAATTTTGTAAAATATTGAATGACCCTAGCTGATAGAAGACGTTGAAATAATGTTGGTTTAACGTTGTTACATCGTCTACGACGCAGGACCAACGTTAAACCAACATTGATTCAACGTTTTGTATCTGCTGGGAATAATACTGCCGTGCAATAGTAATTAGAAGGGAATTGTGACTTTGCAAGTAACAATAATGTTTGGACTAGATTTTATTTGAGTTTTTTGAGTTTATTAGAGTTTTTTGTCGGCCATTTTAAATTTTGTTGAGTTATTTTTATCATGACAGATTGATTTAAATTTTGTTGACGGGTTTTTTGGCAGCCATTTTGTATTGAAATTTTAGATTATAGACTTCAGAATTCGGACTTCAGACTTCACATTTCAGAAATCAGAAGTTCTCACTGAGCTTTTGTACCTCATATAGATATATATTTGTTTGTAAAAAATTGGAACACATTCAGAGGGCCCAGTAAACACATTGACTTTGTCTCTTCGCTGGCTGAATGTTGTATCACTGTCTGCGACGCTGGCCCAACATTAAAACAACATTGGATCGACTTTCAACTGGAATTACAACTGTTTTTTTAATTTTGTAATGTAGCATTTAAAAGGATTCTACTTGCGCAAATATGCTATTAGCGCCCCTGCACAAGAACTTGAGCAATTACGCACTTGCGCAAGTACTTGCACACCTGCGCAAGTATTTACTTACTTGTGCACTTGCGTACTATCGCGAGTACTTGAGCACTTACGCACTTGCGCAAGCACATGCGCATTCATGCACGTAAGCATGTACTTGTGCACTTGCGCACTAAATTTGCGCATTTGTATACTTGCACATTTGCGCAAGTACTTGCGAAAGCACTTGCGCATATATTTGCGCACATGCGCAAGTACTTGCTAAAGTAACTACATGCGCCCTAACGCACTCACGCAAGTACTTGCACACTTATGCACTTGCGCAAGTACTTGCGTATTTGCGCACTACGTACTTGAGCAAGTACTTGTGCACTTGCGTACTTGCGCATGTACGCACTTGCGCAAGTAGTTGCGCACTTCCGCACTTGAGCAAGTACTTGCGTACTTGCGCACTTGCCCATTTGCGCACATACGCCCTTGTGCAACTAGTTGCGTACTTGCGTAAGTATTTGCACACCTAAAACACTGGGCTTTTGTACTTTTAAATAGTCATTGTTTTTCAAATGGAAACACATTCAGTGTGCCCAGTAAGCCCATTGACTTGACTCTCTGTTGGTCTAACCCTTTAAGCCCTCACGATGCATTAAAGCATCATTTTACATCCCTGAGAACAGACTTAATTTTCCTACAACCAAGGGTTTCAGAATGAAAATTTCCATGAAATTGGCTTACCAATACATGGCAATTTTCTTTAATTTTTAAACCACATCAAATCATCTTCATCCACTACAAGTCGAGAATTGCGACAGCAATTCGCGGCTTGTAATGGATGGAGATGACAATGGTAAACTCAGGCTTGAAAGGGTTAAAGCTGTGTCATTGTCTGCGACGCAGGCCCAATAATGGGTCGACGTTTCGTGTTTGATGGGATTACAACCCTTAATTCAATTGTCACGTGTAACATTTCAAAGGTCACTAATGTCCATAGTAAACACTCAAGGCTGGTTCAATGGTGGGAATCAGTCTGCAAGACTTGCCCTGCATTGAAACAGCATTAGGCAAATGCAATTTGATTATCAAATCTAGCATTTAAAGATTTAATATGGCGCATTTCAGTCTACTTATACAATGAATGAAGCTTCACCCAACATGTACATCATTGAACCGACATAGTGATCCAGAAAATCCTGAATAAATTTGGAAAAACAATTGAAAATTCTTAAAAACAATAGCAATAAACCGCATTAACTAAGGATCATAGTGCCAAGGTTTGAAGTTGATTGGATAAAAACTCAGAGAGAAATATCACATCATAAGCCCCGACATGTACATCATTGATGCAACGTCGATTAACATTTATTGCTCAAGAAAATCCTAAAGAAATCCGGAACAACAACTGGGAATTCTCAAAAAAGATATAGCATAAAGCCGGACTATCTGAGAAACATTCTGTTAAAACTGCAAGTTGATTGTATGAAAACCCAGGGAGAAATAGGAGGCTAACCTAGAAAATAAAAACGAGAAAGAACGAAAGCAAACAAACATAATAATGTGTGTTTCGTCGGACAATATTGATATTTGAAGTCATCCTTGTACCATTAATTTTGAGCCCTACCCGTGTTATTTGGTCGCTGGGGTTCGCTTAGCGATCAAATGACCCTGGCATGGCTTACATTTTCCAAGTAGAACCTCAGAATCTAACGTCTAATGAAAAAAATTAAAATTAAAATAATGGTCGTAGACTCATAACATAGGTATTCAAATGTAACAAAAAGAATAGGCCTAACTAAGACATTTATGATGATTTCAAATTGAAAAGAAACCTTTGGTCTCCATGGTTTTTACAAAATGATTTCAGCGCTGTAAGGGTTATATAACCCTTGAAGTGCTAATCACGTTTAAGCCTTTTTATTTGTCCTTTTTATTAGTGTGCCGTGCAAGTCAAGGTAATTTCAAATGGAAATGAACATTAAAATAGCAAGATTGACATATATTTTTATTCAAATTATATATATATATGAGACATTTTACCCACTTGAAGTTGTGCGTTGCGGCAGCGAGACACAATTTCGATTGGGTGAAATGTAAATTGTACAAAGTAGCGCTGTAAAGGTTGGCACCTTTAAAATGCTAAACCGCTTTTTATTGTTTGTTTTATTAAAATTATTAGCATTCGTACTACGAAAATTACACTAAATGTGCATAATGTATTTTATTTTTTTAATTCGAATGCACCATACATAATATTGATATGGGGTTTTTTCTCTTTTGCACTTGTCATCAATATTGACATTGTTTCCACTAACACCTCTCGTTGTTAACCCTTTGAGTGCGGGCGACGCTTTTAAGCGCATTCATACTGTTTTTCCACAACTAAAATTTGACAGAAATTGAACAAATATGCATGTATAAATCTTGAGTAAAGCCCCCATTGTGAAATTTAGCAGGTTTAATTTTTAAGTGAGGAGGTATTTTCCTTTCATTTGAAGTTGGCAATTGCGTGAGCAATGCCAACTTCAAATGAAAGGAAAATGTTAAGTAGTAATGAAGCACTTAAAGAGTTAATATAAAACTGGTTAAATTGTTGTATTGTTACACTTGTTTTGGATAAATAATTTATAAATTATGAGCACACCATATCACAATCAATTTCTTCATTTCTTATGGATTAGAAAAAAGAAACTGATCCAATAAACACGCTTTCTCAAAGTTACCCACTCTGTCCTCTTTGACGGCAATTGTCCAATAGCAACATATTCATGATATTGTGGACCATTTGTTTGTTTACCCATGTACATTGCGACGCATAGTATACATTATAGTTGCATGATAATAACCGCATATAAGCATTTAAGCACTTACTACCTTTTGACTTTGTACGGCAATGTAGGCTATATAATCATGGCGATGTTTGGGGAAATGCCAATCCTTTCTTGTCGTTACTGTCAGTTTAAAACAAATAAATCAAATTTGTTAAAATGTCAGCGTGAATCAAGTGATGTCGGGATTATTGCCTTATTACAACAGCACAATTTAACAATGAACTTAAGATGTCCTTCGTTTGACAATTGGACTTGAAATTAGCCACAATCTAAATGATAATGTCATCCCTTTGACAATAATTTATTGACCGATGCAGTTGTATTGTCAGTAGTCACGACAAAATGATATCTGATACGGACTCTCACCATCACTTTACAGTGTGACTGAAATCACAAGGCTCTGACACAGACAATAGCTCTGATACAATCACTCAAGTTCCCCAGATAAAAATGTTCATTTTTAATAGACACTCGAAACATTTTTTTCAATTTCATGTAGGTCCTTATGTATGATTATTCATTTATTCATTCAACATAGACCATTGATCTGTTCGTATAAAAATACAATCGTATTATACAGTAGTGTATCATGCTTGCCCATAGTAACGTTCTCCGTGTATCTTCCCAGTTCTCCATATAGTAGTCAGCTGTATTTCTTTTTAAATTTGAAATTTCTTACAAAACAGTATAAATCCTTACCCAGATTTCACTGCCATCCATTGAAACCAGCATCACTAATTTATCAGATAAGGTGCAAAGGAAACTGGCTTCTGGGGCATATAAATAATGAACACAGCTGAACTGTTTATACACAGCTCACCGCGATCTGCTAAATTTGACTGCGTTTGTGCAAATTTACCTCCACTACTCAAAGTAGGACACGGCCTATACATTTTGTCTAATGCATTTAATAGATGGTCATGTTGTGTTACATTCTGTCCCTTTTTTAAATAATTATATTGTAAAATATTGCTTTCAGCTGTAGATGATATGTATTTTTTTAATCCCCAGAACAGCATCATTTACAATGGTAGATGAAGATAAGAAATTACACTAAACAATCAATCACTCCTTTATCAGCTAATAAAATCTTTAAGTAGTCACAAGAAACGAATTTGTTCATAATACCAATAAGTATAGAAACACTTTTCAATATTGATTATGAAAAGCCCATGTTTTTCTCAACACTATGATGTATACATTAAGGAGTAATATAAAATTCCACATAGATATATAATGGCATGTGAATATATATCTTTAGTAAATAACCTAAACCTATATATGAAATCAAAGATCAATAAAAAAAATGACAATTTTAAGTGGTTATGAAAGCTACGTATGTATATAAAGCGCGTTGGAAATGGTAATTTCACACGTAAAATATCACGCACTGAGTTTCGTATTTAATTCACCAGGTGCTGCTTCGATCGTGAGGTGCTATGTCAACTAGACTAACAAAAAGTAGTCGCACCACCTTATAGTAGTTAAAGTAGTGTCTCGATTTTCTGCTGATCACACTAACAACAATATAATACATGGCCAGGACCGCAACTCTTTGATCACATTATCGATAATATTTATCAGCTTCAAATTCACTGGAGTCTGTATTTATGGTATATGGTAAACAAATAAGAAGACGTGAAAAACTTAGCATTAATTGTGAGGACAATCATACTATAACGGGGGGGTAGAGAAAAAATAAAAATGTATATAATGATTTCGCAATCTGTTATCCATTTATGTGTTACAAATGTTCATGTAACCATATACCTGACAGATAAAAACTAGAAAGGAGGTAATTATGCGGGCAAAATTGTTTTAGACTGCCTGATAAAAGCTAATGTCCTAGTTCTGCCAGGGCCGTAGCCAGGGTGGGAAATCAGACGAGGCGAAGCCGGTGGCCGAGCCAAAATTTCTGAAAACCCTAAATTTCTGAGCATTTTCAGTGATGAAAAAGAACATGTGAAAAGACAGACGAGGCAGTTGCCTCGTCTGTCTCATGCTGGCTACGGGCCTGTCTGCGTACACAATTATTATCTTGATTTGATTACTTTAATAAGAACTTGCCAATCAGTAAGACCAGATTAATGCTAAACCTTGGCTTGCGAAAGAGGGAAACATTCACAAATTTATGAAAGCTGAAATAATCACTGCGTATAACTCTTCACCATTCTCACTACCCGCATCTCCTGAGAATCATCATGCCAGGACCATTGGGCTGTCCCACTACAGCGTGTGAGCCAGCGTGTATGCCAACGTATTAAGATAATTTGTCAGAACGCTGGCATACGTAGAGAACGTTAGGCATACGTTAGAAGCACGTTATAAACACGTTGCTACACGCTGTTACACGTTGTCAAACGCCCGGCCGTCTAAAAAGTTTGCGCATGTTCAAAAGTATCTGACGTATGAGGTGCGAATAAATATAAGTTACTCACACGCTAAACGTACGCAACAAGTACGTTACGCGATCGTTGCACATGTCGGACGTACGCAACGCATACGTTCATGTACGTTCTCTTCTAAATTCAACGACAGTAACGTATAGCGACGTGTAATGACAAGATACCCAAGTTGTTCCTCATAGTGGTTGTCACAATGTTTTAGGTAAAAAGAGGTTTTAGTTGAAGAGTTGCATTTAAGTGATGGCAATATAATGATTCGACAGATGCAAATTCCCAGCAATCAAACCTAATATGCTGTTTTATACTGATACTGATACGTCTGTCCAACATTAAAACAATGCTGGCTCAGCAAATTGTGCTCTTCAGACAGTGTTATGTATCGCCATGTTGGAACAAAGATCATATCCCAGCAAACTCGAGACGTTGAACCAATGTTGGTTTCATGTTGTGCCGACGTCGTAGACGATAGACCAACATTTATATATATATATATATATATATCCTTTCACCTATCCCCACCCTTGAAAAACAATCCACAGAAGCCAGAATGTAGTCAATTATTCATGATGAATTATTGAAACATAAAATTTGGAAAGGGGGTGAATCCTAAATGATTGTGCTTTATTATCAGGGTTATTTCATAGTTAGGCAAATGATAGAAACGATAAAAATAAAATAATATTTGCAAATTAAATAATTCCTGACATTTTGACTGGACAATCATCCAAAAGCGCTAAAAAAAATTCTATACGCCCATGATAGGGGGGGGGGGGTTTCAAAAAGGCACTATCCTAATACAGTTTTATTGTTGTGATTAAACAATTGGAAGTCATATATTTTATGTCATCCCTAATACACATGGGTAGACAAAACACGTGGCGAATATATGTTTCATAACCACAATCAAGAAAAATATAATCAGATTATATTTTCCTTGCTCCAATGAATATAGCGAAAAGACGAGAAACCATTGTTTTTATTATCTGATAATATTAAGCATAGTATATCAGCGATAATCTAAGGCATCTAATGAATCATTCCATAAGCCATTGAATGCAATAAATCAGCTGAGGAAGGTTGACCCAACTTTGTGTCAAAATTATGGTGTTTTGGGGGAACATTTGTTTTAACAAGTACCAGATTAAATCTATTGTTTCCAACATGATGATCAATCACAACAACTACTACATACATAAGTGAGTAAATATCACACGTTAGAAGTACGTCTAGTACGTTACTCATACGCAACACAGACGCCACACAAACGCTAGAAATACATTCAGAACGGTGTCCTCTCATTTGTCATACGTTGGAACACGTTACTACACGTTGCAAACACTTTACGGGTAAGTTAGAAGAACGCGACGCATACGCAATGTATACGTCATTCGTTACAGTCTTTTCAGAAAAAAAACTTTAGCGTATGCCGACGTATTAGGCAATTTGTTAACACGTCGGCATACGCTGGCTCATACGATGTAGTGTGACAGCCCCCTAGTATAGCATAGCGAGGAGTAACTGGTTATAGACACCACCTTAGTTATCATAAAAGATTCGCTGAGTCGGGATATAGAGCTGTCAACCGGTAACTAATCATGCCTATCCTGGCGAACTGATTAAAACTTTCATTCCGTAGTTCTACCGCGCAAAACAGTACCTTTACTTTTACAGAAAGTACTTCCCAGTAAACACAAAACATTTGTATAATATTCATACAGCGGCGGCCCAACGTCTTCGACGTTGG
Organism: Flabesymbios commensalis; assembly: GCA_964017125.1. NCBI lineage: Eukaryota > Metazoa > Annelida > Polychaeta > Terebellida > Flabelligeridae > Flabesymbios > Flabesymbios commensalis. The sequence goes on along the minus strand of OZ024911.1, from coordinate 12,950,504 downwards.
TCCAACATTGTATAAATGTTATACAAATGTTTTGCGTTTACTGGCTTATGGCCTTTTCGGTTTGGCAAAGCAGAGCATCAATGAACAGGGATAACAATGACCAGGGATAATATGATGTAAGGCGCCATGAGCAGTCGTGGACTTGATATGCGCGCCATATAAATTCTCACATGATTACTATTATTATCTGCTATCACGACTTTTGAATAGCAATCTACATGTAACACTACGTGACGTGACATACCTCACAGCAAAACCCGAATTGAACCAATGTTGTTTTAATGCTGGGCCAGGGTAGTAGACGGTTGCCCAACATTAAAACAACATTGAGTGTCTTGTGTTTGCTGGGGGGCGTCCGTCAGCAGGACGTCCAGAACTACCATCTTGTTCAAGCAATTCTAGACCATCTCACAGAGCGCAGCTCACACCACTTGATTGTTGATTATATGAGACCGACACGCTGGCCGAGTAGGCTATGACAACACATATCTCACTATAAACTAGAAGGGTCTATTAACCATTCAACACTGGACAGTGTTTTCTGTTGGCGGTGGTGTGTCCACAGAGTACAAGCTGACACCGATCCAATGTCTGTTAAATATTAGGCCAGCGTCGCCAGTGCTGGGCAGTATCCATTCAGCCCTAGTCAGTACTTCATGCTGGCGGTACCAGCACGATGCTTTGAACCAAAGCTGGGTTAATGTTGGCCAGCCGTGTGTGACGCTGGCTCACATTTAGCGTGTTGCCAAACACGACACAGTAACCCAATATTGGGCTAATGATTGGTCAGCGTCGTAGACGGTGGGCCAACATTAGCCAAACATTGGGTCAACGTCTCGTGTTTGACCGCTTGCAATATAGAAAGCGCTGGAGAGAAATGAATGGGAAACAGACACAGACTGAGACAGACTGAGTGGACATAATTAAATGAATATTGATGAAAACAGTAGAGTAAGACTGCTATTCTCAAAGTACGTACACCATTACATTGGCCCTGGTGCTGCAAATGAGCGCAGAACATATCGAATGCTATGTAATTTTAGGCCTTGCTGTACCTATTTCAGATAGTTGACATGATTTAACATATTTTTGTTGGTGGGACGGGGATGTATATGTAAGTGAAAAATACACATATAATTTATTCTTCAGAATTTCCAAACGGCTGCCATTTGCCTATATTGTGCGCATCTCTGTTTGGACAGATGCAGAGTGCCCGGCAGAAAATGTCAGAGGTGCACAAACAAAAAAAAAGATTTGTTGACCAATGTATATCCGTGGCAGCGGCTAATGTAGTGGTGAAACCCATGTGGTCATAAATTAGCGAGATGGAGTATTTTCATTCAATTTAAGATTCAAGCGGGAGCAATTTATTTCGAAATGTGACATTTGAGTCGGAGGCTCATTCCACTTGCAAATTTCGCTATTTCAAGTGCTTGTAATATCAATTGAAAATCAGAAATACAGACACTGACACTGACATGGTCTAGCGAATATTGATCACTCCTATAAAACAGAACTGGATCAATGGGAAGACCATTTCCATTACAGAAGAAAGCTTGGTATGAGTACATGTATGGTGAGGGTATTTTTTTAATTGCGGCAGCTATGGATCAGGTTCGTCAATAAGAATGAGTGAGCAATATTGTCGAGACATTGGATTATAATTGTATTGAGTTAAAATTTTAACCCACTTGAAGTTATTTCTTGCTACCGCGACCTACAACTGAAAATTACTCATATTCGTTTAATTTGAGACCAAACATTTTCAAATATTGATGTTTAAACACTCATTTCATCCCCAATATTAAATAACAGGGACTTGATTGGCAAATAAAATAAATTAACAGATTAAACACGACTATAATTATACCGTTTTTTTATTATTAGCCAGATTGTGTAGTATGCCTAATTCAGCAAAATAAAGTCTTTCTGAACTTTTATATATTAGCGTAGTCGGGTGTTTGATAAGATCACGCAGTACATAGCAAATTTTTGAAGTTTAAACATACACTTTGTTCGCAATAACAGTGATTTGATCAGCGAATATAACAAAGTTAAAACGACTAAGGTCGAGGTGTAAGGATTACCCCTTTGAAGCCTGAATTTACCACTGCCATCTAGTATAAACTAGTAGTTTTTTGTGTAAACAAAAAACTGGAGATGTCTCCCCTCCATGTAGCAGCTTAAAGGTTGATAGCTGATACCCAGCAAACACGGGTCATTCACTCAATGCTGTTTCAATGTTGGGCCAGCGTCGATGACGGTGGGCCAGCATTGAAACAGCATTGTGTGAATACCCCGTATGTGTTTGCTGGATAGCTAAGTGGACCCGTATCATGCAGGCCAAGTGCCTACCACACTATGCCCAGCAAACACGACACGTCAACCCAATGCCGGCTCAATGCTGGTCCATCTTGCTGGCTCTGGCCATCAACCATTCAACACTGGACAGTGCTTTCTGTTGGTGGTGGTGTGTCCACAGAATACAAGCTGACACCGATCCACTGTCTGTTAAATGTTGAGCCAGCATCGCCGGTGCTGGGCAGTATCCATTCAGCCCTAGTCAGTACTTCATGCTGGCGGTACCAGCACGATGCTTTGAACCAAAGCTGGGTTAATGTTGGCCCGCCGTCTGTGACACAGGCCCACATTTAGCGTGGCGCCAAACACAACACGGTGACCCAATATTGGGCTAATGTTGGGTCAGCGTCGTTGACGGTGGGCCAACATTAGCCAAACATTGGGTCAATGTCTCGTGTTTGACCACCTGCAAGATAGAAAGCGCTGGAGAGAAATGAATGGGAAACACAGACACAGACTGAGACAGACTGAGCGGACAGAGGTAAAGCAATATGTCCCCACCTCTGTGTAGAAATAATTAAATGAACATTGATGAAAACAGTAGAGTAAGACTGCTATTCTCAAAGTACATCATTACATTGGCCCTGGTGCTGCAAATAGAACATTAAATGAGCGTAAAACATATCGAATGCTATGTAATTTTAGACCTTGTTGTACCTATTTCAGATAGTTGACATGATTTAACATCTTTTTGTTGATGGGACGGGGGTATATATGTAAGTGACAAATACACAAATATAAGTCATTCTTCAGAATTTCCAAACCGCTGCCATTTGCCTATATTGTGCGCATCTCTGTTTGGACAGATGCAGAGTGCCCGACAGAAAATGTCAGAGGTGCGCAAACAAAAAAAAAAGATTTGTTGACCAATGTATATCCGTGGCAGCGGCTGTAGTGGTAGAACCCATGTGGTCATAAATTAGCGAGATGGAGTATTTTTATTCAATTTAAGATTGAAGAGGGAGGAATTTATTTCGAACTGTGACATTTGAGTCGGAGTCTCATTCCACTTGCAAATTTCGCTATTTCAAGTGCTTGTAATATCAATTGAAAATCAGTAATACAGACACTGACACTGACATGGTCTAGCGAATATTGATCACTCCTATAAAACAGAACTGGATCAATGGGAAGACCATTTCCATTACAGAAGAAAGCTTGGTGTGAGTACATGTATGGTGATGGTATTTTTTTAATTGCGGCAGCTATGGATCGGGTTCGTCAATAAAAATGAGTGAGCAATCTTGTCGAGACATTGGATTATAATTGTATTGAGTTTAAATTTTAACCCACTTAAAGTTATTTCTTGCTACCGCGACCTACAACTGAAAATTACTCATATTTTTTTAATTTGAGACCAAACATTTTCAAATATTGATGTTTAAACACTCATTTCATCCCCAATATTAAATAACAGGGACTTGATTGGCAAATAACATAGATTAACAGATTAAACACGACTATAGCTATACCGTATTTTTGATGATTTTAGCCAGATTGTGTAATATGCAGAATAAAGTCTTTCTGAACTTTTATATATTAGCGTAGTCGGGTGTTTGATCACATCATGCAGTACATTATCCACTACAAGCCGCGAATTGCTGTCGCAATTCTCGACTTGTAGTTGATAAAGATGATTAGACGTGGTTTGAAAATTAAGGAAAATTGCCATGTATTATTAAACCAGTTTCATGGAAATTTTCATTCTAAAACCCCTAGTTGTAGGAAAATTAAGTCTGTTTGCACGGATATAAAATGATGATCTAATGCATCGTGAGGGTTCAAAGGGTTAAGAGGGTTAAAACAGCTACATGTGAACTTTCCTGCTAAAAAGGTTTACTTTACAAGAAAGCAGTTACTGCCTTTGGCTTTGTATGGCAGCATAGGCCTCCCAGCAGACACAAGACGTTGAATCAGTGTTGGTTTAGCGTTGGACCAACGTCCTGAACGGTGGACCAGCGTTAAACCAACTTTGATTTAATGTTTTGTGCCCAGTTTATGTATGCCAGGCTACCTCTCGACCTTTGTGAAATCATTTTAAATAGTTGTGCCACAGGGGAGTGGTTAGCACCGCTGCCTTTCACGCTAGAGTTCGGGGTTCGTTTCCCGGTCTCAGCGATTTGAAAGAAACACAAATGTTTATTTCCATCCACTTGTAAAACTCAGTATTGTGGGGAGCCTCTGTGACATGATAGCGTGCTCGGCCTCAGACCTCCAGGGTATGCATTTCGAATCCTGTGTCTGAAGGGCAGTGTCATCTTACTCATCTCACCATCCTCAGGAGGTTCTCCTTGTCCAATTTAGCCTGTATGTGCACAAAAGTGGCCTAAAGCCCGATTCATCTCATTTCATTCCTCTCGCGATATTTCTACAAAATGCATAAAGCGACTTTTTAAACTACTTTCACTCACTCAACCATAATATATAAATCCACAGACCCACTCACACGGACATTCACTGCCCCATTCACTCACTCAACGCACCGGTGCAATAAAAATATTCTGGAGTCCATGTACCACAATTGATGACGTCACCATGAAGGTGTCATCTAGACGAGCAGCTAATTGGACTGTTATCAAGTCCACCAAAGCTGATGGTCCGCATTGCAAAATCGACATCTGCTCGTTTACTGCCAGCGACAAGCGGAGTGCATGTGGAGCAGTAATCAGATGAAAGCCTAATCCCTGGTGGCTTATCGACTCTCAGATATCAATGGAGACGTTGTATCAACATTGACTAAATGCGGGGGCAACGTCCGCGACGTTTGCCCCAGCATTCAGTCAATGTTGATCAGATGTCCCAGTCATGTTGATCAGATATTGCTTGTTGCACGCTCGGTCACCCTCCCCCCCCCCCCCCCCACTTGCTCCTGCAGTAGATCTCTAGCTTCTGTCGGTTCAGTCAGGCACTGATTTCAAAATGGCCTTCGCAGCCGGTGTTCTCCTCTGCTTCATCCTGCACCTGCTCTCCGGTCTTGGAACGGCTCGCGATGACTACCGCATCTGGAACATCCAAGATAACCGTCACCTACACACCTGCCTCACCTCCACAAGCTACGAGATGCTGCAGATGAAAAACGAGAACGCGTGCGCCCGGAAGTGTTTGAGGGACTACCCTACCTGCGTGGCCGCCGTGTACCAGTCTGTCGGAAAACGATGCGGGCTGTACAGCGAGTACAACCCGCGTACACTTGTGTCGGGCTGTACAGGAAAAACTCTACTAGTCGTAAACGTCACTCAGGTCCCGGTAATTTTATCACTTTGACTTTTTTCTCTAACCTTTTAAATTCTGATCACAGCTTAGATAATTTTAATTATTTTGTATCTCTTATTTTATTTATTGATTCAAACATATTTATACAGGGTAAAACATTACAAGCCATTGGCTATTTGTGCCCTGTTTTATGACATATATGTATATACTATATTTAAACAATTTTCAATGTACAATACTTGTACAAAAATGTACAATAATTATAATGACTAAACTAAAAGGTACATCAAACATTTAAAATTATCAGCCAATGATTTATGCATAAATTATTTGAGTTAATTGAATAGGTTTAGGAATGATTATACCTACACATTTATAGCAAGGTAAAAAGAAAAAAATCGTTTGTGTTCATGGTATGTGGTGAGAAAAAAGTCAATTTGGAAAAAATAGTTTACTTATTTGATTAAAAACACCGCGAGAGGGTTTTTATTATCTGTCTACTTCTTCATTGAGTGTTATCAGTGGTTATGCGCTATCCAAAAATTGCAGTACTTTGAAATGTGTCATTGCGAATTGTATGGAAATCAATTAGGTTGTCATTATACGTCAAAATGTATATTTTTAATTGCTGGCTACAAACTTACTGTGGATTACATAAATTCTCGTAGATATGATTGCATGTGAACCTATTGTTTGATAAACAGTTTGTAAATTATCAGTGTCTCATTCAATCGTTTATGGCCATGTCACACCTGGCCGGGCTAAGTTACGATCACCACCGAGCAACGCCAATTTTGAAATCAGTCAAGGAGAAAGAACGAAATTCGATAGATTCGTAGATCCGAATGTACTAGGCGCACAGCGCCGAGGATATTCGGATCTACGAATCTAGCGTAATTGAGTTATTTCTTCGACTTAAAATACACAACATAGGTACATGTACTCCAAGATTTGATATAAAAAATCTCGTTTTTATAGTCAGCATGGTTATCTATGAAACATTAGTCATGCAGTGTCATGCTGGAATATTTATATTGTGCGCGACCCGGCCAATGTAAAAATAACAGTAGATTCATAGATCCGAATCTACTGTTTTAAAAATAGACTGACTTCACCGGTGTATGTTAAAGACAGAGATGTCACCCAAAGGCAATCAATTGGCGAAGTTGTAGAATATTTGGAGACCAAATAATCGGCGAAGATTTGGCGACAATTGCGAACAATTTATCACCAACTTTTCGCAGATTGGATAAATTTACAGGATGTGGTTGCAAGATGCGAGCCGTTGATGACTGTTGATCCCGCCGGGATGGCGACTATTTTGCGACATTGGCGAGTGCCAAATTTGAGAAATTCCCAAAATCTTCACCAAACGTTGCCCTCCTCTGTCCGCAAGCGCTCTCCGTGTTGACTGAACGTTATCTGAATGTTCACCCGAAGTTGTGGAAAGGTTCAATATGCCGGCGACAATTCGGGGAACCTGAAATTCTACTGGTCACAAAAAAATGAAACTGGCGAACAGTTAGTAAATATTTGCCACAATTAGGGGATTATTTTGGGAACATTCGATGGCTTTTCTGCTGAATGTTCGCTGAATATTCACGTGATAATCGCCACATGCGCCGCCATTTGCTCACTAATAGTTTTTGAACATTTGGCGGAAGAAAACAAATGGAAGGAATCGGCGAATAATTAGCAAATTTAGTGATCACTTGGCGACAATCAGATGATTGCTTTGTGATGGTTCGGCAAACATTTGGTGACTAATTGGCGAGCGTGGCGATCGATCGGCGAATTGGATACTACTTGGGAAATGTTTGGTGAACGAATAGCGAATGTGGCGAACAGTGGCGAGCAGTTGACGTACATTTGGCAAACCCGGCGAATAGTTTTTTTACAACTTGGTGAATATATACTTAGTGAAAATTTGCGGGAAAACCGCAACTTTGTGATTTTAGGTGAAGATTCAGAAATAGTCGCAGGGATTTTGAACTTTCCCAAAACTTGAGAAGAGCGTTCATCGAACACGGATAACGTTTGGCGAAAGTGGATAATATTTGGGAAATGGTTGGGAAGATTTGGGGAATTCACAAATCCAAATTGCAAATAGTCGCCAGCCTATATACTAAGGCTTCAGATATTTTCAGGACACTGAATGTGAGAGGAGCGGCGCAGCGATAATTTATATTTATTTTGTTTCAGGATCAGACTACGACTGAGATAATATCGGCAGATGCTGTAGATGAAGGCAAGTAATAGATTTCTCTATGTTTTACTGATAGATATGTAAATTGCAAGTGCGCCTATTATACTCATTGCGTCCTCAAATGTTTCATTAATAATTAATACTGTATGTACGGTGTCTTGAAGTAAAACCTCAATAATTAAGGGCAAAACGATCTAACGTTTTTATGATGTTTATTTTTAACCTATAGATATAATTGTGATGCAATTATATGGTGTACATTGACATTTGGGAGAAACAATCTGAGAATGAATGCCGCGATCATGTAGAATTTATAGCCTATATAGACATACCATTCGTACCTGCGAAGCTTCACTTGGTATTTGATTAAACATATGTTAAATGAAACATACATTACACCATATCTAATATTTTATTCTTAAAGTACATCATTAAAATAATTATAATTATATTTTTTTGATAAATAAATCACTTTTTGAAAAATTGTAGAGGATGAAAAATCCATTGTGATACACAATGGCTGAGAGTAATACCGGTACACCGCCGGATTATATTTCTTATAGATCAGAACAATTTAGCTAATTTAATTTAACCAATATCATAGACATGGTGATGATTGAATAATATAATCAATCAAATATTTTCTTAATCTTTCAATACCATTTTTTATTTGAAATAAGCTATACTATCCGCGAGTGTGTGTGTGCCCAAAAAGGTCACCGTTTTTTCTGTTATGTAATTTCAACAATGAGATTAGAAAACCAGATGATTTCTTACTGAAGACATCCATCACTTTGCAGTTATTATAGAGACTTGAGTTTTAAAAATGCGATTGATTGTTGTTCTATTGTATGTTTATATTATTAAGAATTCTTATGTAAATCTGAAAATGAATTATATGATGGAATTAACAGCAAAGGATATGGATAGCTGGTGAAAATTATTAATGCGTGTGATCCAAACCGACAAGTTTTTACCCACTGAACATGCAAAAAGCTTGTGTATGACGTCCTTTAACCCTTTCAGGCCTGACTTTACAGTGTCATCTTCATTCACTACAAGCCGCGAATTGCTGCCGCAATTCTCGACTTGTAGTGAATTAAGACGAAAAAGTAAAGAAAATTGTCATATACTAGTATTGGTAAACCAGTTTCATGGAAATATTCATTCTACAACCCTTGGCTGTAGGAAAATTAGGTCTGTTTTCAGGGATGGAAAATGATGCTTTAATGCATCGTGAGGGCTTAAAGGGTCAATACGTCCATTCTCGGTTATTTGAGGCTGTATCTCACACTGATAATATCTCACAGAAAACCGAACTTAGTTAGTCATCCCAATGCGAGTATATATACTACACAAGAGTAGCCCTATACTGACGCTCACAACATCTCTAAAGGTCATGTACATCTTCAAGACATGGATAAAATTATATCGCATTTTCTACATCCTGGTTACTACATTTTTTAGCAAGCGCCAATTTAATATTTTGTAGATTTTTTAGTTCAAAAGTAACCTCGATAGGCAGATCATTTCTGCATATGGTAATAATCCATTTAGTATTTTCCAATACAATTATGTCTCAGAAAAGATATCGAACACCTGACAGCGTCTTATGTACAATACTGAAAGAAAGTCAAAGGGCAGACAATACACATCATGGATTTAGAATTTCTTCTGACGGCAAGCATCAACGTAGCAAGTGGTCAGCCACGTGTGTTGCAACTGTCACAACAAATGTTGTTTTAGGGTAGCGTCCGCGTTTTGTCGTAACATATGTGAACAGTCCCGCGCGTTATGTCGTAAGCGTTTTGTCGTCGGCCGCGCCGCTAAAAGTCGTAACAGGTCTGAACGGGTCTTAAGCGACAACAAATACACAGAAAGCAGCAAACAAATTGACTACTAAAACGGAATGTCTTGAAAAATGCATCAAAAGATGGCAACTGTTTTTATGACTAAGACGCTAACATGCTTATGATGCTGTGTTCATACAAGGATACTAGAACATTCTAGTATCCTTGGTTCATATTATTCACAAATTCCATACCAATCTGGACGATAAAGCTACCCCGTATAGTTTCATACTATTATAAACAGATCATAACAATCACCCCCCGCTACCCACTAAACATTTATACAATGTCGGCCCAACGTCTTCGAGGTTGGGTCGACATTGTATAAATGTTATACAAATGTTTTGTGTTTACTGGCTGGTGCACGTCATTCAAGAGCGGGTCGATTGTCGGCCATATCCGGTAGATCGCGGTCACGTTAGCGCAACCTGTATTTACATATTGATTGACCAAAGATGACAATGTCAACATCTATATGATCCATGTTACTCTGTAAGGCCACATAAAACAGTAACCATTCACATGGGAAAGGAGCGATTACTTCCTTTTGGTTTTGCAGGGCCGCATACTACGTTATTTGGCTTTTGACTCCTTTCCATTACACTGATTTCTTCAATATCCGGATTAAGTTGAGCAATTTGGGAATATTTGAGTTATCGAGGCTTATTATTAACAGAGATATAATTTTAAAAAAGCAAAAAATTACTGTGGAATGCAGAAATAAATGTTACGTTTACATTTCATTTGGTGAAATTATCTATAATTCTAAATTAAATTATTAGTGTTTTTTTGGAAACTAAACTATATATTTTGCAACCATTAATAATAACCTATTATCCCCGAAGAGAGGGCATACGGAAAATTATTCTTTTTAAGTGCTAAATGGTACTTAACAAACATCAACTAATCACTCGTCATCTAAACAAAAATGAAAGCGTTACTAAACCAGAGCTTGTCAATAAACCAGAGCTTGTCATTAAACCAGAGCTGGTCAATAAACCAGAGCTTGTCAATAAACTAGAGCTAGTCAATAAACCAGAGCTTGTCAATAAACCAGAGCTTGTCAATAAAACAGAACTTGTCAATAAACCAGAGCTTGTCAATAAACCAGAGCTTGTCAATAAACCAGAGTTTGTCAATAAACCAGAGCTTGTCAATAAACCAGAACTTGTCAATAAACCAGAGCTTGTCAATAAACCAGAGCTTGTCAATAAACCAGAGCTTGTCAATAAACCAGATCTAAAATTACAAAAAACGGTATTTTTATTTTGACTTTTTAATATGACCATGTGATGTAAACATGGCCATAGACTAGAACTGCACAAGTTTTTTTTAATTTTTGTGTTTGCGCATTGACCAGTTAAGCGAGATATAAAGACGAAATTCCCGTATTTTTTTATTTTGGACATGCAAAAATTAAATTATTTTTTTACATCTATGTCTATGGACATGTTTACATCATATGTTTACATCATATGGTCATACTTGGAAACCAAAATAAAAATACCGATTTTTTGATGATTTTAGTCTGATTGTGTCGCTTTCAACGCAGGGCCGACGTAGCCGAAGTTGGCCCAAAATTTACTCACGCGTTACGCCAACGTTTTTTTTCTCTACTTTTTCTATAGGCTTACATCTAGCTATAGATCAATCAAGTGAATAAGTCTCAATCGGGATTTATGGGGATACCATGGATCTGTAAGAGGTGTTATATTATGCTTATGTTACTCTGGGAGGGTGCACCTGATATAAAATCAATCACCTTTTATCTCATGGCTTCTATTTCTCTTATAATAACAACTGCTTTACAGCGGGAATAGTTTTTTCCAGACTTGCTGATCACCGATTTAGTGGAAATGTTTCATAAGTTCACTAGGATTTAAACAGTTTTTTAATACTAAAACAATTATTTTTAATATACGTGTCATGTCATACTATATACTATGCCATGTCATGATTTGGCATGTCATAACTCGGTATTTTATAAAATCGCATTGAAAAACGTTAGGACATATTGATAAAACTTGCATATTCTGTCATTAATCTTTCAGTGCGGGCATCGATTTTAGACAGCAGAATCTGACGTCTGTAGACGTCAGATTCTGACGTCTAAAGTCGATCCCCGCACTGTAAGAATTACAATATTTATAATGGTCCTAGACCCATAACATTTACTGCGTTCAAATGGATCAGAAAGAGCTAACTGGGACATTTATCATGATTTCGAATTGAAAAAAAACCTTTATTCTCTATTGTTCATACGAAACTAATTCAGCGTTTTGAGGGTTAAACTGACCCTTGACCCTTTCGTTTTTTTTCGGGTGTGGGTGGCGGGGGTCCTGGGGTGGTGGTCAGCACCGCTGCCTTTCACGCTAGAGGTCGGGGTTCGGTTCCCGGTCTCGGCGGTTTAGAAGGAGCAAAAATGTTTCTCCCCCATCAACTCGTAAAACTCAGTATTCTGGGGAGCCTCTGAGACCGAGAGGTAGCGTGCTCGGCCTCAGATCGCCAGGGCTCGAATGTCGAATCCTGTGTTTGGGGGGGGGGAGGGGTAGTGTCATCTCACCGTCCTCAGAAGGTTCTCCTGGTCCAGTTTAGCCTATATAATAATAATAATAATAATGATAATAATGTTTATTATCTGAAACATACATATAACATACCTGATAGCATATAACAGAAAGTGAGGACAAAGGTGGCCTAAACCCCCTCTCATTTCATTTACAGGTGTAGGATTGTCTTGCCCTGGTCTGGATTGGCATCGTCTGGGATCACAGTGCTACTTGTACCAGGAGGTCCCAGTACAATTCTACGAAGCCGACACGAAATGTCGTCTACGAGGCGGGCAACTAGTCAGCATTCACAACTCTCAGGAGCAGCAGTTCCTGTCTGAACTCGTGTGAGTATACAATTCTGCAATGCAAATACAAACAGCAGTAACTGCTTAACTCTTTAAGTGCTTCATTACTACTTAACATTTTCCTTTCATTTGAAGTTGGCATTGCTCACGCAATTGCCAACTTCAAATGAAAGGAAAATACCTCCTCACTTAAAAATTAAACCTGCTAAATTTCACAATGGGGGCTTTACTCAAGATTTATACATGCATATTTGTTTAATTTCTGTCAAATTTTAGTTGTGGAAAAACAGTATGAATGCGCTTAAAAGCGTCGCCCGCACTCAAAGGGTTAAGTGAAAAGCAAGCAGTTACTATTGTTTACAAAACTGCTTCACTTAGAAATTAGCAGCTGTGACCATTATTTGTCTTTGCAGTGCAAAACTATACGATCGGTACCAACTCATAACATGATATGACAATAAACGAGACAATTTTAAATATTCAGAAGCTGTCAAATTTTGAACGTTTTGTTTGTTTGTTTGTTTGTTTGTCTGTTTGTTTGTTTGTTTGTTTGTTTGTTTGTTTGTTTTATTCGCAACTATTTATTGTTACCGTTTTAACTAGTATTTTAATGTCATCTGCACTTATTCTAAATGAAACATTAGGGATATTATTTAAAGAAATAAGCAATTCCCTCACAAATTGCTCTTTTGCCACTCTTTTGAAGACACTAGATTATTTTTAAACATGTTTTTTTTGCAATTCTGTATGAAGACCGGACAATCAGTTGCTTTATATGGGACTACTCAAGCAATCTGGATTGAAAGCCAACCCATCATACGTGTGGACTGATGGAAGTGAAGTGAACTATGAGAAATGGCTGCCAGGCGAACCAGCTAATGAACCACCACTACGCTCCAACTGTATCAAGATGGCTACCGGAAGTGACAAAACCGGATGGCAAGATGGTAGCTGTTACGAAGAGCATCCGTTTATTTGCAGAACCTACGCCGCTTGAGTAATCAGTCAATATTGGTAAAGTGACGTGGCTCATGGTCAAAGTGACGTGTATGAAAACAAACATTCACTTTAACATACTGGTGGTCACGTAACGCTTCTCCACTTTATACCCATCAAGTAGTTGAGCAGAAATGGATCCAAGTATTATCGAACCGAACTGGTGGCATACCCCGGACAAAGCGGGAGCAACAGCGTTTGGATTTATTGAGCTATTTCACTTAAATTGGTTTGTGAACTTGCAATGGCCTATTTTACTTGAATTAATATTTAAAAAGGAAAAAACTTTGAAACTTTTACATTTTTAAATAAACACTTGACCTGAATTATTATTTAGAAATGAACTAGTTGACTTCAATTAATGTTTTAAAATTATCTATTGTGTCTTGAATTTAGTTAATTAGCCAAAATTATAACTTGAACTAATGATTTGAATGAACAATTTGACGTCAGTAATGGCTGTATAAAAATAAGTGTTAACTCCATATAGATACATAAACATTTTTGTGTATTCTTTACACATCGACCTGAATTATATATCAAAATAAACGCGGTCCAATTAGGACGTGTTTAAAAAAACAAGACGTTGGACAATATTAAAAGACGTTGAACAATAAAATCGATATAAACCATGCTAAAAATTGAAAACTTTATGGTCGCACGCCCCCGTGCATTATTTAATCGTAGCATTATTTCGTATGCGCTGCATTGTTCGTCACTGGATCGTATATTTCCCAATAAAATGTTGTGTTGTTGTGTTTATGTGAGTTTATTATCATTTCAAAAGCTATTCATTTGTCTTTTTTGCAAACACGAGGAGTTTACCCAATCTTTATTTAATGTTGGACCACTGTCTGCGACGCTGGCCCAGCATTAACTCTTACAGTGTGGGGATCGACTTTAGTCGTCAGAATCTGACGTCTTAGACGTCAGATTCTGATGCCTAAAGTCTATCCCCGCACTGTAATAGTGAAAATATGTCTAATGGCCGTAGACCCATAACATAGGTAATCAAATGAATCAAAAAGACCAAACTAATTAAAACACTTATGATGATTTCAAATTGAAAATAATCCTTTGGCCTAACTGATTTCATAAAAAATCAACCCTTTAAGATCTAAGGCAGGGGAAGTGACAGGACGAATAATATAGGCCCACATAGCGTCTGGAAAGCTTGAAGCGACATAATCAGACTAAAATCATCAAAAATCAGTATTTTTCTGTTGGCTTCTTACTATGACCATATGATGTACCTACACATGTCCATAGACTAGATTCACTAGAACTGCATATTTTTTATTTATTTTTGTGTTGCGCATTTACCAGTTAAGCGAGATATAAAGACGTAATTTCCGCATTTCTTATTTCAGACATGCATATCCGAAATCGTCTTTATATTTCTTTATTGTTTGTTTATCTGATGTGGCGTACGCGTACAGGAAATGTATCATGTGACACGAAGTGCACACATCATGCGCACGCAACTTTATGCAATGCCTCCTGGGTGAAAAGGATTTGAATAGAAATATAAACAATTGGTGTACATAACACCAATGTTTGGGTTACAGCCGGCTCAGTTAATAAATAATAAATAATGATTTAGGATATTTACAAACTTCGTATGTGCTTTTGTGGGCTATAATTGGGACTAGTAGACTTCAATACTTTACATAAAAATAATTTTCTTAATCGCATGCCATCATAAGGAGCTTTAACTGGTAAATGTGCAACACAAAAATTAAAAAAAAATACGCCAGTCTAGTCTATGGACTTGTTCACATCATATGGTCATACTAAGAAGCCAAGATAAAAATACATTTTTTTTAAATGATTTTAGGCTGATTGTGTCGTTTTAACCTTTGCTGTCTTACGCCCGTATATATATGGTTGTATCATAGGCCTAAGCTTCAAACGAATACAATGTGACTGAAATTGACCAAATAGTTTGTGGTGGATGCCCAGATGATCAAATACCCGGCATAACCGGCCTGCCTATACCTTAGGCCACAACTAACCAGTAGCGCAAGTTTTTCGTAGATTTCTCCGTCAATTATCAACCGATTTTCATGAAATTTTGTGAAAATTATATTTCAACATAGTTCTAATACTCCTATTTGACATGTAGTAAATTAAAATTATGACGTCCTTCTTTAAGCCCATTAAACTAATTCTAGAATTTTATTACATGTCAAATGGTCTAATTTTTTAAATATTCAATATAATTTTGCGATTTTTTTACTGACGTTAGGATATGACATGAAAATTGTCTGTACCTTATTTCAAAGAAATCGGTTAAAGGGACTGGCCCACGCTAAAATCATTTAAAAATCGGTGATTTTATTTTGGCTTCTTAATATGACCATATGATGTAAACATGTCCATAAACTAGAACTGCCAAATTTTATAATTTTTGTGCAGTGCATTTATCAGTTACGCTAGATATAGAGACGAAATTCCTGATTTCGAATTTTTGACAACCATGTCAAAAATAGGAAATACGGGAATTTCGTCCCTATATCTAGCCTAACTGATAAATGCGCAGCACACAAATTATAAAATTCTGCAGTTCTAGTCTATGGACATGCTGGTACATCATATGGTCATATTAAGAAGCCGAAATAAAATCACCCATTTTTTTATGCTTTTAGCGTGGGCCAGTCCCTTTAATAATTGACGGAGAAATCGACGAGAAGCATGTGCTACAGATTTACCCAAATGAATGTGGCCCAGAGCCTGACTCACTTTGCAGCAGACCCGGTCACAGTGACCGCCATTTTATTTACACAGCAAGCTGTGTAACAACACTCGCGCCGCCTACCGGGAAACTCGGATGCCATGAAATTTCCCCAAATATTTCAAGTGCCTATTAAAACTACAACATTTTCAGATGGCGTAAGCGTATTGGAACTATTCCACTCAAAAATTGAGGTCTCCGTGTCAAAGCCTTGCGATGTCATCAGGGTAATGCTCACATACATGGAGTTTTAGAAACGTCTATTTTTTCAAAAATAGAAATCTTTTTCGGCATGCCATTTTATATACCACCCGTTGAGGTCAAAGCAAAGTATCTGCCACTTTGTATAGCTTTGTAGATACATCAGATACAGCTATTCGGGCGCCCAGTTAACATTTTCTTTCAACATTGTTCACCACAATACATAGTTTGGGTGGCGGCAACCAATCACAGACAGAGATAGGTCTGCTTATGTATAAATATTCACCAGGTGGCGCTTATTGTCGTCAAGTGACTGGGCTAAAAATAGGCCGGAGTGCGAAAAATATGGCATATGGCATAGGGCACGTAACGTGTAGTGATATAATCCATACATAGTAATTTTCACCCATTGAAGCGGAGTATATGTGACGAATATTCCATGCTAGAGGGCACGGCATAGTGGTAGCAGCATTTATCAGGTGAAAACAAGTCAATATTAATGTCTGGACAAGAATAGGATAGGACCTTATTTATCGATGAAAGGTTAAGAAACACTGATATTACATCATAGCTCACCGTGGACACCATTATATCATTATAATTCAGGGCCAGCGTTTTTGAAACAGATGAACTTGATTCTAGGCAACTGATTGGTCGAGAAGGCAATCAGCAACAATAAGATACATAGATCTTTAGATCTTTGGCAAACTGTTGGATAATTATACCATACAGTTATCTGAGGTATTCACACAATTAAAATCGCCTGAGTCTTGGTATAAAAACCTAAAACAAGAGATCCATTCTGAACATAACCACTTCTCAACGATTTTATTATTGTACGTTTTAAGAATAATATGCAAATAATCTGTTAACAAACTAGTTACAGTGAAGTTCTGCCAGATAATGGTCTTTAGATAATAGGCCATAGAGTCCATTATCCACAAGGCATATTTGTAATACAAAACAATGAAAGAAACTTTAAACACATTATAAGACTTGGTGATATTTTCACAAGGCAAAATTGATAATCAGCCATAGAGTCCATTATTGTACAAGCCATAAAAACAGTGAGCGAAAAATGAATCAAGTAGCTTTAACTATAGTAAGAACACATTTTAAGATTGAAGATATTTTCAAAAGGCATACTATTTGTATTATGAATCTGTTTTAAAAACATCTTCTATATTTTATTTTATCACGTTTAGCGTAATAGAATAATATAATTATGCAATCGATAATCAGAAAATAAATGATAATGGGAATATATATACAGAATTGGTGATATTTACAAAAGGCAAAACATTTGTATTGTGAATATGTTTATAAACATTCTCTAATTTGATCACGTAACCAGTAATGAAAGCTGGTGATAAACTAGGGCGTCATTTCCTTTAATAAACGATTCATTTTATTTTATAGTGTTTAGTGTGATAGAATAATATAATTATACAATCGATTAACGACGATTATCAGAAATGACAATGGGAATGTATAAAAACCTTTTAACCCTTTAACAACCGCTCCCGATTATATTCGTTTTGTCAATTTTTATTTACACATTAAATACCAGCTTTTTTGACATGTTGAAGACAAAACGTGACTTCAATCAGCAATATTTCAAAATCGTTGACCTTCATTTTGTCAAAACTGAATAATTTCCACCCACTTGAAGTAGTGGATCGCGTCAGCGAGACACAATTTCAAGTGAGTGAAAATTTCAATTAAGTAACTTGGCGGTCAAAGGGTGAAAGATGTTAAAGGATATATTATTGATATTATATAAGACAATCAGCTGCAGCCATCGCTGATAACTATGACGGACTAGTAAGATAATCCAAAATGGTGAGACACTCTAAAACTAGTTTTCAGAAAATGTAGAGAATTTGAACCACATCTGGTGATAATATGTTGAGCCAGGTCTGAGAACACTATCAGGAAATCCAGGCTGAAAATCAAGAGGTTTAATATCAATAATATACAACGTAAATAATTCAAATAATACATTTACCTATGACTAACTCATTTTGGCGGTGGTTTTTTATGGCCACCACAATTGCAAGTTACACGTTGTCGAAATGTAAGTTAATGTTGTCGAATTACATCTTAGCTTATGTAATTCAACACAGCTAAGATGTAATTCGACAAGGTTATAACTTGTATTTTCACACCGTCTAACTTGGCTTTGTGGTGGCCCTGAAAAGCCACCGTATATTTTATTATATGCACTGCTTTTCTGTTTTGCCGGAGAAAAGTCAACACAAATTAAATACATTATTTCCGAAGTATAGAGCATGGTGTGGTAATCATCTGGGAAAGTAAAAAAGCAATCCATGTGACATTTATAAAACCATTATAATAATTGTTTGTTGACATTTGAAAAAAATGATGAACCTTTAGTAAGTAGCAAAGTGACTTAATTACACTTATTTGTATGTTGAACTGTTCATTTCAGTGTAATTTGGTAGAGCTATTTAATAATGTTATATAATTGGTAGTTATTTAATGACCCGCGTCTGATATGAGTAAATAAAGAGTAATGAACGTTATAATTTTAGTGTAGCTAACAACATGAAGGGAAAATAATAAGGCCTTTACAGCATTCGTGGATCAACTCATTGCTTTAAAATAATTATGTGATATTGTGTGAGGGGAAGTCGATTAACAGACTTGGCAGACAAAATCGGGACAACACGTACAGATAAAACAGGTGGGATTTAAATTGTAATGTGTAATCGCACGCTTTCAGTTTAAAAAAACTTAATATAGGTAAACAAACATAGGAATATATTCTTTTTGTTTGAATTAAAGAACACGGTACATAATATATGACTTACGTTGTTTATTGCATCACAGTTGTTCTGAGTTTCCAAACAGAACCCTGAGTGAGCTCCATAGCTGTGACCCTGCTTACCGCCTGTCACATTCACATAGTCTGATGTGTAGAATACCACCCCTGGCTGGTTAGTGTACACCTCTAGTCTACGTCCACTGTCCCCATGACTAACCCTAAAAAACACACATAGTGAACAATTGCCAATTAAAAAATGTGCCTTAAAATTGCTTTTAAAACCCTTTCAACCCTCACGATGCTTCAAAGCATCATTTTGCATCTCATCTAAATTTCCTACATCTAGGTGCTTCAGAACGAACATTTTCATGGAACTGTTTTAATAACAACGAGATCTTTTTTCATTTACACCCACTTCAAGTCGTCTTCATCCACTACAATTAGAGAATTGCAACAGCAATTCGCGGCTTGTAGTGGATGACGGTGACACTGGTAAATTCAGGCTTGATAGTTTTTTTGTCTCCACTCAAGTAACATGTCACAATGTACAACGTATCGTACTGTATCTGTACTTGAGCCCCATATCTCCACTTTATAGAATGAATGAATGAATGAATGAATGAATAAATGAATGAATGAATGAATGAATGAATGAATGAATGAATGAATGAATGAATGAATGAATGAATGAATGAATGAATGAATGAATGAATGAATGAATGAATGAATGAATTGGGTTTTAGGCCACCTTTATGCAAATAGTACTAAACTGGGCCAGGAGAACCTCCTGAGGATGGTAAGATGAATGAGATGACACCGCCCTCCAGTCACAAGATTCAATATTCGAGCCCAGGCGGTATGAGGATGAACACGCTACCTTTCGGTCACGGGGACTACCCACAATAGGGGCCTACTGAATATTTACGAGTGAGTTTCTTTAAAACCTGAATGCTAGAGCGGGGAACGAACGAAACCTTGATATTAGCTTACCAAGCTGCAATGATAATACATTCTCAGTGTTGCGATACACAACTTCAAGTGACTGAAAATGTATGTGATTCGTTCAATTTAGGTCCCAACGTATATCAGTGTTTCAGGATTGAAGGCATATTTTATTTTTAACAGTTTTTAATAAAAACATAGAATATCTACTGTAGTCGACATCAGTGCTCTTAGCATCAAATCACACAAATTTTCGATCACTTGAAGTTGTGGATCGCGGTGGCGAGACACAACTTCAAGTGACAGAAAATTTTAATTGAATATCTCAGTGTTCTAGGGATTAATTATTTTGTTTAACCCGGAGGTGTCTTCTTTTAATTAACAAAATTGAATTACTAGTACCTATAAATTTTATATTTATCCAGTTTCACAGATATGTATTGATATCATTATTATGAGTGCACAAGCTAAACTAGGTAAGGATAAAAAAGGCGTCGTGTATGAAGGAACACGATTTAAATAATTTCAAAAATAAAATTGGGTTTTGGAAAATGGCACGTGCACAAGGTTACCATTGAAATGCGAAATCATTTAATTGAAATTTTCACTGGAAGTGAGAATATTTTTAATTGTCGCAGAAAGTGGGCCAATTTGTCGATCTTGTTGATCAAACACATAGTTCCGTGAAAAAAACTATTTACTGGAATAAAAACTATTTACTGGAAATATAAATAGTTACTTCCCAGCAAACACGAGGGAAGTTGGTTTAATGTTGGGCCACCGTCTTCGACGCTGGCCCAGCATTAAACCAGCATCGAATCAACGTGTCGTGTTTGCTGGGTTATGTAGGGCTTGTCATAAAGGCAAACAGTTACCAGTACTGCAGATCAACCAACAACATATTTGCACAAAAACTTAGCTGCACGAAGCCCTCAAATAGATGAAACATATTCATCTCCAAAATGTCGTTTTTATTGTTAACAAGTTTTGTGGATTCAAGACATATCTGTCTGTCTGACTGTTTATCCCTCAGGTAAATTATTTTCGAAGTTAGTATTGAGACCCTTTGCCTGCTAATGACAGATCAATGGAGGTTGTCAGAAAAATGTTGGTGAATTAAAACATAAATTTAACTTTTCAGAATTGTTTTTTTACGAATGCTTTAAATAAATTATGGTCATCAATCTTTAGTTCTAGTTTTAATTATATCGGCATCAAATTTCGTACGAGGCTAAATTTTGGCTCTTTCGCTGTCACCTAAATTCGTGTAAAAAAGTGTTTGCCTAATTACTGATAGTCGTTACTCGACCTGTAGTAATTTTTGTAACCCCGATTTCTGACTCGTAATCACATGACGTAAGGCGGTAAGTGAAATATGGAGTCATTGTTGCTAATTGGCGAGCGGTACATTTACGCTTTAGGTCCAGTCGCTTATGAGTTATTAAAGTTTGGTCTTATGTTGCTTAGTTTCACCGTATCAAAGACGTTGATATAAATTATAATCATCATATAAAGCTATGTGGTACTGCACTAACTAACGTTACTTAACAAAATAGTTATCGTACTCTGTAGATCTGGTAATTTTCGCGTGTTTAAATTTTCGCAAAATTTCTGATTTTGTGACTTTTACGAAGTTTAATATTCGCGAATTTTTCATTTTTCTTTAGTAGCGCTATTAGAAAAAATATTTTTTGCGGGATCCTTGAATTCGCGACTTGGTCCTTCTCGCGAAACTCGCGAAAATTAAAACCAGATCTACACTATCTCTCTCTCTCACTCTCTCTCTCTCTCTCTGGCATGTCGTGTCGACATGATCACATGTAATTTACTGTCACTTGGTTGTTTTTCAGATTGTGGGAAGATGTATACGATTAATTTCACACAGTCACGCCGCGACCATTAAGCCTTTCAAGCCTGAATTTACCATTGTCATCTTTATCCACTACAAGCCGGAATTGCTGTCGCAATTCTCGACTTGTAGTGGATGAAAATGATTTGAAGCAGTTGAAAAATTAAAGAAAATTACAATGTATTTGTAAGCCGGTTCCATGGAAATTTTCATTCTAAAACCCTTAGTTGTGGGTAAATTAGGTCTTGTTTTCAGGGATGTAATCTCATGCTTTAATGCATCGTGAGGGCTTAGCCCTTACAGCGCGGGGATCGACTTTAGACATCTGTAGACGTCAGATTCTGACGACTAAAGTCGACCGCACTGTAAGAGTACACATATTTATAATGGTCGTAGACCCATGACATAGGTATTCAAATGAATCAGAAAGAGCTAGCTAAGACAATTATGATGATTTTAAATGGAGAAAACCCTTTGGTCTCCATGATTTAAACAAACAAAAATCAACGTTTTAAGGGTTAAACCGAAGTATGCTATACCCTGTCAAACAAACAGCAGTAACTGCTTACTTAAAGGGACAGTTCCAGGCTAAAATCATCAAAAAATCGGTGATATTATTTCTCAATATGACCATATGATGTAAACATGTCCATAGACTAGAACTGCATTTTTTTAATTTTTGCTGCGTATTTATCAGTTGGGCTAGATATAGAGACGAAATTCCCGTATTTCTTATTTTGGACATGGTTGTCCAAAATAAGAAATCAGGAACCGAATTTACATTATATGGTCATATTAAGAAGCCAAAATAAAATCACCGATTTGTTTATGATTTTAGCCTGGGACTGTCCCTTTGAACAGTAAGTAAAAAATGAAATGAATCGGGCTTTAGGCCACCTTTGTGCGTATATAGGCTAAACTGGGCCAGGAGAACCTCCTGAGGATGGTGAGATGATTGAGATGACACTGTCCTCCAGACACAGGACTCGAAATTCGAGCCCTGGCGGTCTGAGGCCGAGCACGCTACCTCTCGGTCACGGAGGCTCCCCACAATACTGACTTTCACACGTGGATGGGGAAGAAACATTTTTGTTTCTTTCAAACCGCCGAGACCGAGAACCCCGAACTCTGGCTTGAAAGGCAGCGGTGCTAACCACTACCCTAGGGCCCCCGCCCTAAACAGTAAGTAGTTACCAGGTGGTTATTGCTGCGTGTCTTTACACGACAGACCAGTCGACATCAGGTGAAACTCCGTTCTGATCCAACTATCATTAAGTTTAAATAGTAGCGGAGAGATAACAGTGCCTTGTCACGCTAACTCTCACACCTGCTAACTGTCCCGTGAAAACGTCTCTTGTACAATGTGTCCAGTATTTACCAAGACTTCAATCGTGTAGGTACCGCAATATTAACATGGTTAACCAACTGTGACTGGCGTGTGTGTGAAAGAAACGTTTCATTTCGTGTCATTTATTCAAAACGGAAGCAGCAAAACGAGGTTGTCAGTTATCTATTTCTCATCGGTACTGATGGTATTAATATATTTAAGAGTGACAGATCCAGTAGGCTCAGGGGGCCTGGGGCCCACCCTATAAAACATCTTAAAATTAAGATCATCTTAGCTTTCTCTTATTTGCATTAAAAAAGTTAAGATCATCTTAACTTTTTTAATGCAAATAAGAGAAAGTTAAGATTATCTTAATTTTTGTTTGTGGGATGGGCCCCTTGACTTTTGTCCTCTTTCAGAAATTAAATTATCTAACCATCATCAGATCTTTCAAAAAATGGAAAACACCGGTATCTGTCACTCAATGGTAGCCTCAAGGTTTTTTTTATTATTAACCATGGTAAACCTGAGGCCAACAAAATTGCTCCATTCTATCTTCTTTCGCAAAATTTTGAATCCGCCACTTTTAATTCAATTAATCACTCTTTAGTAGTTCAGTTATCTAATTGATTTTTTTATTGATTTTTTTATCTACCTGAAGTTTTCTCTCGCTATCGCGATCCTCAACTTAAAGTGGATAAAATGACTTTTCGAGGGCAATCATTTGTTTACGAGCTAATACTATCAACAGGATCAATGAAACCAGCAAATTGTTCGGAGGACACTACTCCTCCCGTTTTAATACTTTTTAACTGACATCAATCAGCATGCGGCGCCATTAATTGATAGTGAATGCTGCTCTAGGAGCCCTCAACCCGCCAACAAGTAGCACTGTGTAAAATGGCGGACGCCGAGGACTTACGTACATTATCTGATTATGTGAAGGAGATCTGTTTATAATATATGTCTCTGAAATATTAGCAGCAATACAATTTGCTGTTCAGCAAATTTTATTGCTGCTAATATTTTAGAGACATATATTATAAACAGATCCCCTTCATATAATCAGATAATGTACGTATGCGATACAATTTGCTGAACAGCAAATTGTATTGCTGCTAATATTTTAGAGACATATATTATAAACAGATCCCCTTCATATAATCAGATAATGTACGTATGCGATATAATTTGCTGAGCAGCAAATTGTATTGCTGCTAATATTTTAGAGACATATATTATAAACAGATCTCCTTCACATAATCAGATAATGTACGTATGCGAAGTTGCGAACAGTAACCATTCTTCTCCATATGCTTCACACACTAAAATACTACTTGCATGATTTAGCATTATGTTCTCTGTCCCATAATTTTGTGTGCAGAATCCGTCTATGTCAATTATATAGCAGTATATACCACTTTTCTATGCCGATATTTGTTTCGAGAAATGTGATTTTGTATAAATTACCCAGCCGTCTCAAAACGTAATACTGGAATAATAACGACATACTAGTAGAAATAATAAATTTATACACCATGCAAAGCCAAAAGTAACTTACTGCATTGTGACTTTACATAGACCCTGGGCAAGTAATGACGTGCAAAGCCAAAAAGGCAGTAAATATACACTTTTCAAGTAAGCAGTTACTTGCATAGATCCATACCTAGCAGCCAGACGCTTGCCGTCCGGACCCCTAAGTTGATAATCCGTGACAAACAGTTTCAGGATATCCGGTACGTCTCTGACACGGGTCCTCAGCAGGGTGGGCTTCCGGAAGTCACAATCACATCCGGTGACGTCTGCTATTTCACCTAAAATAACACAAGTAACATTTTGCAGGGTCTCTGTTACTATTATTGATTATGAAGTATTTAACATCAAACCGCTGTTTCGTCATTCTATGTATTTTTAAATGCAAACTGGGGGCATTACGGTTTGCCAACATAGGGGGACAATGATGCCAATTAATGCAAAGTGTAGAGTTTGTTTATTATTTTACAGATTTAGTGTGTTTTTTGTTGATGACGTTTGAGTCGGAACTTGTACAAATATTTAATAAATTGTCAGCAAACGGTTAAATTTTTAATCGCCAATCATGAATATAATCGTTTTTAAATCAGCTCCTTGGGATGAGAATTTTCAATTTTGTCAATTTTAAAAATTTAATTCATATGAAGCTATATAGCCTACTGATCCTAAATAAAATACAAAAATATAATAAAAAAACAATGTTAAAGCACTGAAAAACACGAAACCAAGACGTGTATTGTCATGTAAACAAGCTTGTTTACATCATACAACATTATAGACCACAAAAACTGACCATCTCAGACGGCATGAGCAAAGTAACCACGTAGGTACTTCATTAGCTACCGCCCTTAATTGGCCGGGAACGCGTTGATCAGGGGGGTTCCCCACAGCACCGATTGTCTGCTCAACGCTGGGCCGACTCCATCAACATGTGGCCTGATACTGTAGCAGGTGTTTAGGTATACAAAAAATTATGTGGTACACACTACTTCATTACAAAATTAAAAGGGGCGACTGAAAGGTAAAACGTCGGAAAAACTAGCCTAGGGCTAAAATTTTTCACTCGTGCCCATAAGAGTAAATGAGGACGTGTGAAATAGTGAAGAGTACGGTTTACCTGTGGGAATCAGGTCACTGCGGGTTGGTATGTACTTGTTGGCATGGATGGTCACTTCATGGTCATAGATATCACCGGATCCCTTGTCGTGAACAAACACAAAGTATAAAATGTCAATTCCTGTATAGTTTAAATTATTAAATAATTTCAATTACAATCTGTTTTTACCCTTTCAGTGCGGGAACCCTCTTTAGACGTCAGAATCTGAGGTCTATAGACGTCAGATTCTGACGTATAAAGACGATCCCCGCACGAAAAGAATTACAATCTGTTTTTAACCTTTCAGTGCGGGGACCCTCCTTAGACGTCAGAATCTGACGTATATAGACGCCAGATTCTGACGTCTATAGACGATCCCCGCATGGAAAGAATTAAAGAATTATAATGGCCGTATACCCATAGCATAGGTAGGCCCTATTCAAATGAAGCAGAAATAGACGGTTGATGGTTTCAAATTAAAAAAAGCTCTTTAGTCTCCATGGTTTATATTAAAACATATATCAGCGTTGTAAAGGTTGAATTTGATCAAATTCGTCCACACGATCACTTCACCAGTATGTCTGTGTAAGACAGGCCCCGCGGGGGTATTCGCCTTAGAAATGTGTAGGGTGTGCTTCTGGCATTGTCAAAACCTGACCCTGTCGCAATTTGCCTCATGGCTCAAAATACACCCGGTCCAATTTTGAAATAAACACTGATTGGTTTATGGTGTAATTACTACCAATTTACTTTATGTTTTAATGGTATTTTCATACTCTTTAATATTTTTTTTCTGAAAAGTTTAGTTCTATCTGCTGTGAAAATAGGAAACGGTGATGGCTGAAAATGGCCTGAAAAATCGGCAAAAACATGCCAAAACGGGTGCTAAAGCTGGAAGCTAAAAAAAGAAGACAGCATGTGGTGTATGTTAGAGACACCACACATTATGAAAGAGATCTTTCCACATGTCACTGAAAGCAACACAATCAGGCTAAAATCATCCAAAAATCAGTATTTGTATTTTCGCTTTTGAATATGTCCATATGATGTGAACATGTCCATAGATTAGAACTGCGTAATTTTTTTTTAATTTTTGTGTTGCACATTTACCAGTTAAGCGCGATATAAAGACGAAATAGGCTACCCGTATTTCTTATTTCGAACATGCATGTTCGAAATAAGAAAAAAGGGAAATTTGTCTTTATATCGCGTTTAACTGGTAAATGCGCAACATTTTTTTGTAATTACGCAATTCTAGTCTATGGACATGTTCATATCATATGGCCATATTATGAAGCCAAAATGAACTTTTGATTTTTTTTATGATTTTAGCCTGATTGTGTCCCTTTAAATATCAGGAACGATACATCCAGCTCAACAAAAAAATAAGCTCGGTGAGCGCCATTATTGTTGTTTGCACGGCGCATCAGGATTACTTTGTGGTGCCGCATAGCGATTGATGTCTATGTCGGTGGGGGACTCGTTTTCACTGAACACTTTACTAGATTATAATGCAACATAGTTGTAACAATGTGATTCTGTTAAAGGCCACATGGTGTCGTGAATGACCATGTGCTTTTTATCTATAGTGATTTTGCACTTACATTATTGAAATGGCAAGGAATCCCAATTTTTTGTACACAACAATGAATGTGTATGTGCAGCGATAATAATAATGCTGCATTCTATCTGATATTTTAATGCTTCGCTATTAAATGTAGACAGGGATTCTTCGCTTGGGGTGTTAGCCCAATATTGGACGTGCAGTCATGAATGTCCAATACAGGGGCGTGCACAGGGGGAGGGTCAGACTCCCCCCCCCCCTTGAGCTGCAGATTTTCAAAAAATTCTGGGGACTCCCCGCAACCCCCATATTTTTCTAATTTTTACTTCTTGACCCCCCCCCCCCCCTATGTCGGAAAGATGCGGACGCCCTGCAATATAATTGGGTCTACTAAGGACTATAAGTTTTTGGTCATAGGCTGCTACCTATTATAGGCCTAGTCAAGATAGAGCACCCCCCCCCCCCTATGTCGGAAAGATGCGGACGCCCTGCAATATAATTGGGTCTACTAAGGACTATAAGTTTTTGGTCATAGGCTGCTACCTATTATAGGCCTAGTCAAGATAGAGCACCGCGCACTCGAAACTTGGTTGAGCAAGATTCTGATAACAAGTAGGTATACTTTTGTTTAGCAGATAGGCCTGCAGTCTATTTCACATTGACTATACAGGGAGTTTTTATGAAATATTTTTACAAGAAATTGAATTCTAAGTGTTATTTTGTAAGGAAAATAACACTTAGAATTGAATTTATTGTAAAAATATTTCACAAAAACTCCCTGTATAGTCAATGTGAAAAAGACTGCAGGCTATCCTGGCTAGTTGAACACCCTTCCGTTGCCACTGTAACAATAAATGGAAAGCAAGAAAGCGGAATACTAGGCATATATAGCAGATATTATTGTGATATCTATACGTAACACCTCCCGACCAAGACGATACCTGATATAAAAAATATATATATGCATACCTCTCCAGCCAGATTAAAGTAGGGATGCCATCCCACGTTGATGGGGGTTGCCATATGTGGGGATTCCGCTGTAACGTCAACCACTATCTGGTTGTCGTCAGTCAGCTGAAGGGATACCCTGACAGTGACGTCACCAGGGTAATTCTCGTCCCCGTCAGGGCTGTAATGCGTGAATATAACGTGATCTCTCTCCGCCTTGGCTTCCCAAACATACTGAAAGAAGATATGCAAACGGTGCTCATTTGAGTGCGATATTTTCTCATATTGCATGAAAAATGAACAACGTTTATATTTTCTCACACGATCAAGTCACACATGACATAATTGCAATACGATGCAGTTCAAACTATACAGCTAGAGTGTGATATGGGCTGATACCGATATAGGCCTACGTCTCATAGTGAAAACCACTGCGCAGAGTGTGAGAAATAAATGTACATTCTCAGCCAACACGACACACAAGAACATAAGCCGTTGTTGGGTTAATGTTGGGCTATAGTGCCTCCCCAGTAAACACAAAACATTCGTATAACATTTATACAACGTCGGCCCAACGTCTTCGACGTTGGTCCAACATTGTATAAATGTTATACAACTGTTTTGTGTTTACTGGGTGAGGCGGTAGGTAAACATTAAATCAACATTGGCTCAACGCTTCGTAGTTACATGGTTGATGACCTCATTATTCAGCTTCATGCAACCTTATAAACAACATATATATCGGAGCTAAATAGCCATGAATATCATTCTGCCATTCTAACAATACTTATTTATTCGTTTTCAAAATTATAAAAAATAGGTCATAATCATGATAATTAGGATGCATGATCAAATGGGACCTTTAGCTTCCAGGGGAAGATATACACGGCACTATTCAAGGGAGGGGGGGGTGTCTGTAACCCCCTTACATATCCCTAAGATGCGTTGTACAGAGGGTGGACCAAAGCATGGGTGAAAATTTGCATTAAAAAAGTCAATGTTTCCTCTAGATTTCACCAGAATGCACCATTTAAAGTCTCGTTTTTCACAATTTCCTGGGGGACATACCCTAAGATGCCGCGGCCACGCGTACTACCGATGGTCGTTCTGTACCCCCTCCCCTTTTCTCTTAGTCTGGATACGGCTCTGATATATACACAAGTAATAGGTGATTATTTTAACTATCTAAGCCCTCATGAGATGCATCAAAGCATCATTTTACATCACTGAAAGCAGACTTAATTTTTGTACAACTAAAGGGTTTTAGAAGGGAAATTTCCATGAAACTCTTTTACCAACACATGGCAAAAATGACACTTTTCGTTAATTTTTTACCCACTTCAAGTCATCTTCATCCACTACAAGTCGAGAATTGCGACAGCAATTCGCGGCTTGTAGTGGATGAAGATGACAATGACAAATTCAGGCTTGGAGGGGTTGAAACAGTTTTTTATTCAAGTGTCTTCACCGGGTCACAACAGTTGTAGAAGTAATGACAATCTTCTGCGAATCAAAATAGTGCAGCAAGGATTATATCTCGGAGAAAGAAACTTGATCGTGGGACACCTCTTTTGAATCAGTTCCATTGGCTGCCAATCAGACAAACGATAGAATATAAACTTCTTCTTTCCTTCAAAGGGCAACATGGCCTAGCACCCAGTTAGCTAAAAGACTATCATCCCTTATACTCCATGTCGCCCACTTTGCACCAAACATCTGTTGGTGGTGCCTCCCACAAAATTAAAAACATGGTGATAGATCATTTAATAAAGCTGCCCCCTTACTTTGGAACAAATTACCATATCACATACGAAGCTGTAACAAACTTGATCAATTTCAGCGACACAGCAAAACTCATTTGTTCAATATCGCATAATTGTAGAGATGCTATGATTTTTCACCTTAAGGTACCAAGTTGATCATGTTTATTGACATATTTGTTTGTATAGCGCCAAAGAGCAAATTAAGGTTGGATATGGCGCCATATAATTGTATATTATTATTATTATAGTATTATCACTAACATAAAAAGCGTCACTAACTGGGATTTATCAATATAACTAACCATACTCCAGCCTTTGGTTCCACCGTGTATGTGATTCTCTCCGTCGTTTTTGCTTAGGTTGTACGTGTGTCCTTCCAGGGTGAATTGTGCATCTTTTATTCTGCCTATCACCCTACCCACCATGGCGCCAAAGTAAGGATTCTCTGTCGTTTCATAGCCTGTGTTATCAATTCCGATTTAATGTTGGGCCGACGTCGCAGACGGTGGGCCAGCATTAAACCAGTATTTATGTTCAACACAATATTAATATGTAGAGGTCATAGAAATGGTTGAACAATTTGAACAACGAGTTAACCCTTTAACATGTTTA
This sequence comes from Flabesymbios commensalis, assembly GCA_964017125.1. Lineage (NCBI taxonomy): Eukaryota > Metazoa > Annelida > Polychaeta > Terebellida > Flabelligeridae > Flabesymbios > Flabesymbios commensalis. The sequence continues at coordinate 12,919,664 of OZ024911.1, read as the reverse complement.
AACGTGAATCACGATTATAATTGTTTTCATAGTTTTTATTAGCAAAACATGCTAACGTTTGATCTCAAATACCATATATCATATTTTGAGTATTCTACTCATTAGATGATGTTGGGAAATTTAAATTATTTTCCAATGTCGCTCAAAGAGTTCATAAAAGCAGCATCAAATAGTTATTATGTTTAAAGCGACACAATCAGGCTAAAATCATCAAAAAATCAGTATTTTTATTTTGGCTTCTTAATATGACCATATGATGTAAACATGTCCATAGTCTATGTTCTAGTCTATGGACATGGTTACATCATATGGTCATATTAAAAAGAGAAAATAAAAAATATTTTTTGATCATTTTAGTCTGATTGTGTCGCTTCAAGTTTCGGGATCGATATTATCATGTATGCCCACGGTGTCAGCATTTAGTGCGTTTTGTATTTTTGTTTTACCTGCCACATTATCGTATCCAAGGATGACGTCACTCAGCACCCCATTCTTATCTGGAACGTGAACTGCCGCTAAGGTCACGCCAAGGTCAAGGACGTCCACTGTCATGCCATTCTTGTTTTTTAATCGATACCTATAAAGCAATGATTTAGGTTACTGGTAATTTGCAAAATATTGAAACAAAGCGTACAAACGTATGTTCCATGATATTAGTCACGACTCACATAGTATTGTTTTGTAGGCACTATTGTATCTATCAGGCACTAGTTGTTATAGTGCTTGGTGGGCTATTGTATCACCTTAGGCACTATTGCATCTAGCGTGCGCTATTTGAGCATGACCTATATTTGATTTAATATACCTGACTATTGGCATTCTGTGAGTAACTGGGATGAATCTGAATGCCAACCGAGCAAGGCGCCGGATCAGCGTTGTTTACAGCATTGAAACAATATTCCATCCATTTTGGATTGACATTTTTACTTGTATTTTACATCATATGCCAATGGTTGCTGGACTGGTAGAGTGGGTGGTTCCATCTTGTTTCATGTTTGTAAGAGCAAACGGTTAAGCCTTCTTCAATTTGTTATTGAAGGTCAACATAATATATATAATGTAAACTTATGTTTAAATATTGCAAGAATATAATAATCATTATGTCTGTTACTAAGTCAATTTGTTCTTTTTATGCATGTGAGGAGACTCGTCAGCCAACTTTACATTTTACCCATGTCACAAGTTTGTTTTGAAAATTTCAGGGGCAGCTGCCCCCTCCCCGCAGGGGCCAGCCCTGTGTATCAGCAATAAAACAACATTAGGGCGATGTCTCCTATAAACCAGGAAAGCTTACATGATGTAAAAATCGCTACATGGAGGGATCAGAAAATAGACAAATGAGATACCGATGACATACGGATGACATACGGATGAGATACGGACACATGGAAATGAACCTTGTGTTTTATGATAAAAAACGATTTTATTACGGATAGAATACGGACAGAATACGGACAGAATACGGACAGAATCTGTACACATGGAAACGTAGCTTAGATGTCTTACCTTTGGAATCTTTGTATCTGTCACTACATTGAATGTTAAATGTCTTGCCTTTGGAATCGAAATAGTGTATCTGTCATTAATTTGACTATTAGCATGTTAAATGTCTTGCCTTTGGAGTGTCACTACATTAAATAATAACATGTTAAATGGCTTGCCTTTGGAATAAAAGGATTGTATCTGTCACTACATTAAATAATAACATGTTAAATGTCTTGCCTTTGGAATAAAAGGATTGTATCTGTCACTACATTAAATCATAACATGTTAAATGTCTTGCTTTTGGAATAAAAGGATTGTATCTGTCACTACATTAAATCATAACATGTTAAATGTATTGCCTTTGGAATAAAAGGATTGTATCTGTCACTACATTAAATCATAACATGTTAAATGTCTTGCCTTTGGAATAAAAGGATTGTATCTGTCACTACATTAAATCATAACATGTTAAATGTATTGCCTTTGGAATAAAAGGATTGTATCTGTCACTACATTAAATCATAACATGTTAAATGTATTGCCTTTGGAATAAAAGGATTGTATCTGTCACTACATTAAATAATAACATGTTAAATGTATTGCCTTTGGAATAAAAGGATTGTATCTGTCACTACATTAAATCATAACATGTTAAATGTCTTGCCTTTGTAATAGGATCTGTCACTATGTTATGGGTCAGTATGGCCATTATAAATATTTTACTCTTTCGGGGATCGACCTTACACGTCAGAATCTGTCGTCTTCGACGCTGGGCCAACATTTTACAAATGTTATACAAATGTTTTGTGTTTACTGGGAGGGTTATTAAACACGTATGTATACATTTTCAGATAAGTGGTGGGAGTACTGAATTATAATTACCTGCTCACCTCCTGGCCCTCTTTGGTTGTGCCAAAGACCCCTTTTTCCACGGTCACAGAACTGATATCCTGAGAACAAGCAACAGATTCAAACATCATTTTCTCAGTTGGAAATCTCTAACTCTCTACAGCAAAGTCACGCCATGCTTCTTTCTGTCTGTATAGTGTTCACAGATACTACTTCTTTGATTCTGATGCACCATGCGGGGGTATGATAACGTGTAGTATACAGCAGTGTAAGTGCAAACAGTGGTAACTGCTTACTCTACGAGTAAGCAGTTACCACTGTTTTGCCTTTACTTTGCAGTATACAGTATGGGAGACTGAACTAAACATGATACTGACAGCTGTATGCGTCTGTTAAATGCTTCAAGTGAACTATGACCTGGTGCAGAACGCTCCTAACCCTTGAAGTACTGAAATATTTTCCTCTATAAATCATGGAGATCAAACGGCCATTATAAATATTTTAATTCTTCAAGTGAGGGGGCCGTCTTTATACGTCAGAACCTGACGTGATTCTGATGTATAAAACGGTCCCCGCGCTGAAAGTGTTAATATCTCCAACAGCTGCGCGAGTTCCATCAAACTATATTGTAATTCGACATCTGGTTAAATTGATTTTGATAATGTCATACCTGCCGTAATTTTACTGTTGACGAACTAGAGCAGCATACTTATTTATAATGTCATCGATTTTGTTGTGACGATGAAAACTGTTGTGGAAAATGCATATTGATATTAGGAATACTTCTGTGTTTTGATGTTTTGTCCTTGGGCAAAATGAAATGAAATGAAATGAATCGGGCTTTAGGCCACCTTTGTGCACATATAGGCTAAACTGGGCCAGGAGAACCTCCTGAGGCTGGTGAGATGATTGAGATGACACTGTCCTCCAGACACAGGACTCAAAATTCGAGCCCTGGCGGTCTGAGGCCGAGCACGCTACCTCTCGGTCACGGAGGCTCCCCACAATACTGACTTTCACACGTGGATGGGGAAGAAACATTTTTTGTTTCTTTCAAACCGCCGAGACCGGGAACCGAACCCCGGACTCTGGCGTGAAAGGCAGCGGTGCTATCCCCTACCCTAGGGCCCCCGCCCTGTCCTTGGGCAGGGCACCCCATACTCCCATGCTTCATTTCAATCAGGTGTAAATGGGTACCTGATACGACAGAGATGGCATTATGTACGATGAGTTCCCAGCGCCGAAATGGCTGCAGTGCTGTATATGCTTCAAAATGTTGAAACGGTACATGAATGAAGTGGTACTTGATTGAACATGACCGGTGACCAGGTAATGTGTGTGAAGCGCACAGAGCATGGTTTTTTAAAAATGCTCTCACGCGATAAATAACTGATAGAATGTTTTAAAATCAGCCAAATGGATTCATATTTCGGGGGCGTTAATTTGGGTTAAATCGAACGTGTGCCGCCGGCGGAGTTCCGTATTTGCGCAATCCCCATTTTTATAAAAGCGGCTCCGTTGGATGACATCATTTTTATTAATTTTATAGTGAAGTAGTGTATACCACAGATCATGATTTTATTTATTTCAGAATTTTAAGATCTTTTAAAATATTTTTTATCAACATTTCTATGAATCCGTGAAAAACCTAAACAAACTATTTGTATACCTGAACTCCTGCTAAAGGACGGTTGAATGTTCCTACAGCAATGGGCCACATGTTGAGCGTTGAGCAGACAATCGGTGCTGCGGGTGAACCCCCTTGATATCAATTGAATTTTCAAAATTGAAAATTCTTGTCCCAAGGAGTCGCTTTCATATATTTAATAACAAAAATGAACCAATAAAATTATCAGTCAATGAAATACGCTTGGTTGACATAATACATGTAGCATACAAGAAAATCTCTTAAAAAATATATTTTTAACCCTTTACCTGCTCGGGACGTATGTATGCGTGGTATGACATATTATCAATCAAAATAATTTTATAAAAAGCTGAAGATGCTCTGAGCTCTCATTTAAATATATTACACTTGG
>OZ024911.1:12727791-12910291 GCA_964017125.1 Flabesymbios commensalis | reverse complement strand
ATGTTGCAGAGCCAGGTGTAGTCCTTGTTTTCTTGGATCATCTTGAGTCCCTTATCGTACCATTCAAACTTGGCAGCCATGTCCTTGCGTACCATGGTGGACATACCACCCGAGGCGCACTTGATAATGTCACCGACACGCTCCACTGCTCCCATGTCTAGGATCTCGATTTCATCCACAAATATCACATCAAGCTGCAAAGACACGTACAAATGTATGTGGACATGGCTCGTATAATTATCTTCATCAACTGACATCAGCAGCAGCAAATGCATACTTTTCACGTAATCAATCACTGTGATTCGGCTCTGCTTACTGCTGTTTGCTGTTGTACTGCACAACAAATAAACAATAGAATTCAATTCAATTCAATTGAACCGAATTAAGAGGCGCGACAATCCAAAACGATAATTAAGAAGTGTCCATATCAAAGACGGGTCGTCAGCAGAGTGCCGGACACTAAAGGAGCTAGGGAGGAAAAACAGATTGGAGCTGTTTTTGATGGACAAGTGGCGCCAAGATGTCAGTCAAGCAGCGGAAAACAAAATATGCATAATTTAAAATGAATTCGGAATTTAATTGGTAGCCAATCCAATGAGATTAATATAGGGATGGAGTGGCTAAAGCGTGGAATAATTAAACTAATAAATAGAGCTACTTTTTGTATAATGGATTATTATAAAACACAGTAATTTAGACCTATTTAGTTTTTTCTATCATTATTCACCCAAACAATATTCTAGGCTCATTATTTTCACTGTATTACAAAAATATACACGTCAATGTTATTGGCCAGTAATCTAAATCTAACAAAACTCAAATTCTTACTGCTCTGTCGGCTAGAGCGTCCTCCAAGGCCTTGGTATCTGCATACAGCTGGGCTTTACCGTCAAGAGAAACCCCCAGAGCTTTAGATAGACACTCGGCGTTTGTTCTGAATCCGGATCGGAAACCTGAAAAGTCAATGTATTAATTAATATGTTATTTGCCAAATGTCAAAATTATGTGAAACTCAGTGACGTCACTCGGTGAAAACAAGGTTATTTAACACCCCCTCCTCCATACTTCATTCTGTGAAACGCAGTGACGTCACGCGCTGAAAACAAGGTTATATAAGACACCCTCCTCATACTTCATTGTATTAGCCAGCTCGGTGAAAACAACGGAGGTCAAGGTCATTGAGTTTCACAGAATAACAGTTCTTTTGATAGGCGAACACTCAATAACCCTTTCCGCGCGGGGAACGTCTTGAATCTGACGTCTACATACGTCAGATTCTACGTCAGATTTTGACGTATAAAGGCGGTCCCCTCACAGAAACAATTTAAATATATATAATAGCCGTAAACATAGGTTTTCAAATGAAGCGGGAAGAGCTAACTGAGACATTTTTGGTTTCCATGGTTTATACAAAATATTTAAGCGTCGTAAGGTTTAAGGGAATACTAATTTGTTACAAAAAATGTTTCACTAAACCAGATTGTGTCCTTCCCCACATACCTCAGCGATTACTGATCTGCGGCATGCAACATACAAACCGGGACAAGGGCCACCTGGTGAATAACTGTGCATTACCATGCCTATCTAGGTATATAATTGGTTGTTGGTAGTTGTCGTTGTCCGTCACTCACCACATGTCACCGCAGGGGGTGATAATCCACATAATTGTCACCCCCCGCGAGGACTGTCATGGTGAGTGAAAGCAAGGGTTTAAATCCCCTGGTGGCTCTGAAAAGAGAACAAGCGAACCTTCTTAATTTCACAATTAAGATGACACGCTTCTAGGAATTTTCTATTTCTCAAATTATCAACTTTAGACACCTTTTAGACCATTCCAACCAAATTCAACGAAATTACATAACTCTGACGTTCTTTCTCAGGGTATGCGGGAGTATGGCGATGGCACACAGACAGTCAGGCAAACAACACGAGGTAAATTGATCATAATTGATCCAAAATTCAGAACGCAATTTTAAGTATGTCAAACATACTAAGTGAACTTAAGTGTACACGAGAGGCATAAGTTTAATAAAAGAAATGTCTCAAATGTTCATTTAAAGGATCTGTCAAAACTAAAACTTTATCGGCCTTTTCTATCCAGATTTCAAGAGTTAAGACACGAGATACAGGGTAGCTACCGGCTGTTTCAACACCTCATTTAGACCACCGCGACCCTCTGTTCGCCGAGGGCGCATCAAAATTAATTAAATTCTAAATGCTTCTGTTTCCAGGTTCCTTGCCTCCCTTGCCAACCAGACATTTTCTAATGAGTATTATATACTAATGAAATATTTGGATAGGCTAAGAGAAAGCTTTCATACAAGCTTCGAATGCCTTAATCCCACTCTCAGCACCCTTCGGGTGCTAGGGTTCACTCAGCCGTCGTTGTCCGTTACCCGCCATGCTCTATAGGCACACTTTTACCTGGCAATGGTGTAGGTGCGCGATTATGACTTAAATATGCCTTTAGTCATAATTGCATTGCCTTTATGTTCCACTTTACATTTTAGCAACAAAGGTTAATTTCTGTTTTTTTGAGTTATCATCATCCTTGGTATTAATACAGTGTGGTAATCTGACCCTTTAATACCACGGTAACGATATAGCCTCGTCATGGCGTTATAGTAAAGTAAAGGCCGTAGTTCACTGCAGACAGTAGCATGCTAATAGAACGTTAGCACACCCATCAAACACAAGACATTTGATGTTGATCCACCCTCTACAATAGTGGTTCCGCATCAAATCAACACTGGGACCCTGAAAGCGCTATATCGATACCATTATAAACTAAAGAATTTTCGTCAATAATCTCTCCAATCACTTTTCCATACTAAGTCGTCCTCTTGGATATGAAAGGGTGCATCTGCCACATTTTAAAGTGCAGATACACCCTTTCATATCAAAGGGTGCGAAGTATAGGCTACACTAAATGAATGTGCATGGAATTTACTCATTAGTGCTGCCGTGTACACAGAGGAGGTTTCTCTCTATACATAACACAATGTTGCACCTGTGTAAGTATGCAGTCAGGATTTGCTGTGTTTAGTCAGATTTAGCTGGAGAAGGGTTTGTTTGATTAGTTGTCTGACTGCTCTCCACATGGATGCCATAAACACAAGTCAAACGAAAAACATTCACACCAATAATAGTTTATTTCAGTTGTTTTGGGTGTGGAATTTTTTTGGGCGACAGTGAATAAGGTCATGCATGTAACAACCCCCTTATATTTGAAGAGTTTTACAGTTTTACCAACCCACTAATATAAGAAGATAATTACAATTAAAGACACCATTGTAAATCTTTTTTCCGTTTAAAGTCCTTGTGATTCAAAACAAAAAATCTTTTCCATCATGGCAGATACATGTACTAAATGTATACTATATCAAGTTTTGTGTCACGTGTGTCTCTCTGACGCTTGAGAATATATTGTCTTGACCCAAACGTTGATTCTTGCAATGTAAAGTTTGCCATTATGGCGACTGACTTACAAAGAAGGATTGAAATTGACCTTTCAAATTCTTAGGCCCTACTTCCATCTTTTCGATGTCGACAGCTTAGCAGTACAAATGACTTGTTTCAACTAGACTTCCACCTAATTAAATCAGCAAATATGCTTTTATCGAGTTTATGTCTGTCCACAATAGACTGGTACAGTTTTCATCACCAGTCTTACCACATGAGCTCAGAATCTAGTATCAAGCAAGTGCATTGTTTTGTGTGTATTGATTGTTTAAAAACAGCTCAATTACGCAGACTCGATAAACGAATAGGTGAACATCTGAAAACTACTTACAATGTCAAGTATACAATTTTTACATATGTTAACATTGGCTAGACAGGAAATTGGGTCACAACTGATATTATGAACAGAGGAACATGTTGAGGTAGCTAAAATGGCAGAACAATGCCCACGCTATCAGCGGCCATGCAAGGGGAGGGCGAGGACTCAAATGAATCAAATCATACCAAATCTGTTTGCATTTTTCGTGATTTCTTCCACTGTGTCCATGTTATTACCCCGTCTTACAAACATATAGGAGGCAGGCTCGTTGGCATATTCTCCAAAAAAGCTGTAGGCTGATAATCTTCTGGCGTTGGGTACCCAGTTAGTCAGTGCTGTGTACCATCCGTCATTCAGCGCTATTCAAATCAGAATATCAGTCCATGGTTAAAATACAGTCGGTCACTTTCACCCACCTGGTGTTGTTTCTCACTACCGCGACAAAACGAGAACATGACGATAAATACACAGTCTCTTTACACAGCCGAAAGTTGAAGATAATTCTTCGATTTTTTTTAATATAATTTTGGATCCAGGTATTTTACCATATTCTAGACGAGAGAATGTATTACATATATGTCATATATGGTGTCTTTACCATATTCTAGACGAGAGAAAGTATTACATACATGTAATATATGGTATTTTTACGGTATTTTAGAAGAGAGAAAGTATTACATACATGTAACAAATGGTATTTTACCATCTTCTAGACGGGAGAAATTATAACATAGATGTAATATATGGTATTTTTACCATATTCTAGACGATAAACTTAAGATAAAATCAATCCTTACTTTTTTAGCCTTATTTCCCGCTGTACTTACAGATGGACTTATCAGAATCATCCCAGGCCACGCTGTAGTCGTAATATACAGCGTATTCACAGTGCTTCTTCATGATCTTACATATGGCCCTGGTGATGTCAAAACCTAGACCCATCAGCTCACCATCACTATTACTAAAAAATAAACAGACTTGATTATTTTAGAAGATATACATTTTCACAATAATAATTATGATCCCTGCGTTGAAGCATTCTTGACTTTGATACCCCAGTAAACACAAAACATTTGTATAACATTTGTACAATGTTGGATCAACGTTGAAGACGTTGAGGCGACGTTGTACAAATGTTATACAAATGTTTTGAGTTTGTTGGGACAAATATTCCTAACCATTTAAGTACCCGTGACGCATATGAAAAAAACCCCTGTTTATATGGCTTATTTTCTTCAAGAGAATATGGCATAATATATGGTGATAAATCAAGATAATACTACTACTAATAATAATAATAATACTTGGTGTTTATTCAACTAAAAGGACATGGCAGCCAAAAGGCTGAAGAATTGTCATTTTACATAAAAAAATTAAATACAATATATATATATATGATGCGATATTAAAATTGAATAAGTTAAATAAGTTAAATAAGTTAGATAAGTTAACTGAGAATCTGAATAAATACGCGCGGCAGAATTATAAGTAGAATCAATATTGAGTTAATAGTCTTTAATTTGCATTTTAAAATGTACTTCATACATTAGATGTCATAAAATGAAGAAAAAACTTACAGGCGCTCATAAGGTCCCCAGCTATATCCAAAACCAAACAGGTAAACATTGTCGTCCTTGTCCATGTCAGACCTAAGCAAATATAGCACATTAGATCAGACTAACACACATCTCCGTTACATCTACTTACTAGTATAACTAGATTACCTGTTGCTGAAGCAACATGAAATGAGTTTGGACAGTTGGCATAGAGAGCCTGGATGGGCGATAATAGGGGATTCCATCAGATTTGACAGGATTTTAATATACTTTTTGTCACATCGGCCACTTTTATTTTTTGTCGGCCATTTTGCCAGCCATTTTGGATTCTATTTCGACTGATAGTCGTTTAACCGTTCTGTTCCAAATTTCACTCCTTCTCTGCCTCTGACGCACCGTTTTCGAGATATTTCAGTTACAAATTGTATAATGCAATCTCTTTTCATGGAATTTCCCCAAAGTCTCGGCAAGCGGGTGACAATAGGGAGTTTTATTGTACCATAATGGAAGCGCCCCGAGGTGGTGTCCTATACATGCGAGGTGGTGTCTTATATATCAGGTGTCCTATATATCAGTTTTGTACCCAAAGGGCCCAAATTTCACTCCTTTTTAGTCTCAGACGCATGGTTTTCGTGATATCGCAGTTTTTAATCCAGCCAATTTGCTAATGTTATTTCAACGGGATTTTTTCGAGCTTTAACCCCGCGGTACTCATACACTATTGGTTGCATGGCTTAGAAAAGTCATAGCAACCTATTTGGATACCTTAGAAAACTGAGGGAGAAATAGTGTGGCAATTTTTCTGTCAAAACTCAAAATTGCAAAAACAATAGTTTGGAGGAAGTCATTTGTCCAAACTAATAATTAGAGAGTCTGCAAACCTCCGCCGCGCAACATATAGTCACTGATGACATAAAATCCTCCTGCAAAGTGATTGTGTATTGGATCCAGATTATCATATTGACCCGAGCACATTTTTTTAAATTCTGGATCCCGATCATGGACTCTGATCGTAATCCAGATCATCCACAAAGTTAATGGATTGTTCCGTGGCCCGAGACACACCTCTGGGGAAAGTTTCATGAAAATCCGTTCATTCTTTTGAGTTTATCTGACAGATATATAAACAAACAAACAAACAAACAAAAAAACGAGCGAACGAACGAACGAACGAGCGAGCGAACGAACGAACGAACGAACGAATGAACGAACGAACGAACGAACGAACGAACGAACGAACGAACGAACGAACGAACGAACGAACGAACGAACGAACGAACGAACGAACGAACGAACGAACGAACGAACGAACAAACAAACAAACAAACAAACAAACAGACAAACGAACAAACCCCCCCCCCCACCCCCCTCCATGAATGGTGGGAAGAGTCTTTGCTGAAGACGTCAGAGTCACGTCTTTTTAACTTCAAAACCAATGACCATACCATAAAATAACCAATGGAAAACAAATATTTTTTTTAAATTAAAGCTAAAGACTTCATTTCAAATATGTATGGTGTTCGCGATGTGTAAAGTTAAAATCATCTGAGTTAATTATTAAGGTTCTTAAATTAAGTTATTTTGCAGTCAGGAAATGGCACGTGATTTAGTGGTCCTTTATTAGTATGTGTAATTACCATACCATAAAATTACTGATGAAAAACCAATACAAATAAAGTCGTTAACTGATGGCTTTAACAAGAAAAATGTGTGCAGCTAGTTTAGCGTAAAAACAAAATCATGTCTAGCGTTTTAATTAAAAGATTTAAAAAATGAGTATTTTTGTGGTCATATCTTAGTATGTGTAATTACCATACCATAATTTCTTTTAAATGTGGTTATTCGGAGGACACTTTGAAGTCATTTAGGATGACTGGGCATTTTAAAGTAACATATTCATACCAAAAAACGAACACGTAAACCAGTTATTTGCACACAAAGACCTCAAAATGACCTCCAAACAACTAGCAAATGGAGGTAAAAATATTCATGGAAGACACAATAACAATTGAAGAGCTGAAGAGACATATATCTGCCATTTTATAAAATGTACATTGTCTCTTTATGATCCCGATAGGACGAATTAGTGTGGGTCTTTTTTTATTATTATTTTAGTGTTGCTGGTGATAATTTAAATCACCTGATATATAATACTATGGAAAGATAGACTATGCCAGTGATTACACAACGAATTGTCGAGTTATTTACTTACAATAATCTTAGGAAGATACATATCTCAGTGGCGGATCCAGGATCTGAAGAAAGGGGGCGCCTGAGGTTTTGGGGGCTTGCTCCCAAGATTTTTTTGGTAAATGTTCGCCAATTTAGGGGACTTTTTAAAGTATTTGGCGAAAATAGGGGGCGCGCGCCCGCTGCGCCCCCCGCCCCGCCTCTGAATCTGCCACTGCATTTCACTCCACATCAGTCACTCGCCCCAGGGGACACTAGAGTGTAAACTTACATTGGACACTTGTCTTCATCAGCCATGATTAATGCTGGTGCGAGTGTACCCAGCAGCAGCAGAGACAGCCACGCAGACATCATCTTAAACAAACAAATACATAGCTTATCACAGCTGTGTAAAACTAATGTCACTCGAATATATCGCAAAAGAAAATATTTAGGAAATTACAATATTGTCTATAGTTGTCGACTTAATAATGTTAATACAAACGCTTTTATATTATGTATCGACCAATTTTGAATTAGGAGATACAACAGCTTTCCTTTGGAAGAACAAATTATTATTATTCGTACATATTATATCGTATATTACACACGCACAAATAAATATAACTACTAAATATTATGCTTTTGATGGGCTGTATATAATAGGCATTTTAGCATAAGCTTACTTGAGTACATACTTGAAAATTGCGCAATAAAAAAAATGAAGCATACCCTAATAAAGAAATGTGTTTGGTATATTCTTGCAAATATGTAACGTACTTGGACCAATGTTGACTTAATTTGGGGGAAGCCCCACAGATGACCAACATGAATTCGACATTAACCCTTTAAGCCCTCACGATGCATTAAAGCATCATTTCACATCACTGTAAACAGACTTAATTCTCCTACAACTAAGGGTTTTAAAAAGAAAATTTCCATGAAACTCTTTTACCAATACATGACAATTTTCTTTAATTTTTCACCCACTATAAGTCATCGTCATCCACTACAAGTCGAGAATTGCGACAGCAATTCGCGGCTTGTAGTGAATGACGATGACAATGGTAAATTCAGGCATGAAAGGGTTAATTGTAAACGTCTCATGTTTGCTGGGATTCAACGTTTCCTGTCAGAAAGAGTGATAATAACTCGAATCGTTTATGTGGAAAACTAGTACACTATGTTATTCAGCTGTCCAGCACGGGCGTAGTTTTATTTCTAATCGATATGAGCATAATAAAGCGACATAATCAGCCTAAAATCATAAAAATTCGGTAATTTTATTTTAAAATTTAAAAACTTTTGCAGTTCTAGTCTATGGACATGTTTACATCATATAGTCGTGTTAAGAAGCCAAAATAAAATTACCGATTTGTTTGATGATTTTTGCCTGATTGTGTCGCTTTAAGTAATTGTGAAAAATAGCATATGTAGCGAATTACTGTTCAACATAACTTGCTAAAAATCATCGAAATATGGCAAAAACATCGAGCCGAGATGTGAAACACCGACCTTACAGTCAGCCAACTTTTGATCAAATTATATTTAATTGTTTACCATAGATAGCTTTGCCTACCTTGGTTCGTTTTTAATGGTGTTTTTTTACTGCTATCTTTCCTCTCAGACAAGTAGCTGGTGACTGGTGATCATAAACCGAAGTTCGTGACTATCACACATCCAAGCAAGCTGTGTGTGTGCTTAACCAAACCCATCCGACGGCTCAATATAGGGTTATCATCTGCGACATTGTCGCTATGTCACACCTGCGCTAGGCAAACAGATGTCGTGCATATAATTCCACTATTTACCCCGTATTCAGGTATTCAGGCCCCTGGGAGTTTACACACTTGTAGATACTCACTGTCATTGTGTGAGAGTATCACGGAATTATCTGAAATTATCATCCAAGTTTGAATGGAAATGTTCCGTGTGCCAAGGGCATCCCAGCAAACACAAAACATTAGTATAACATTTGTACAATGTTGGACCAACGTCGTTGGGCCGGCGTTGTACAAATGTTATACCAATGTATACTGTTTGCTGGTATGTACATTTGTCTTTTTCGTTCGATTTATTACAATGAACACGATGTTGACATTACATACACGATATGAAAATGATGATTTTATTTCAGAGCATTTATTTATTCATTCGTTTATTGATTATTTATTCATTCATTTTCGATAGCACGTGGAATTTTACAAAAGAAACATAAGAACATGACAGAAATTGAAAAATAGAGGTGTTGATGAGCTCTAATTTTTTTATCTAACAAAATAAGATGTGTTATGGGATTTATACATCATTGTAGGACAAATTTAGAAGCTAGATCTACTTAACCGTACGTAGGACGCGTAATGTCGATCCAGGAAAATGTATGAATAATCTTTTTTTTAATATACAGAAACATTGTATAATTTATATTACAAACACTCGACACATAGATGCGTCACAATGCGAGCGACGGTGCCCCGGCATTAAACCAGCATTGGATCGGAAGCCTACTGTAAATAAAAGTAACTTCCTAAAAAGTTCTAAGCTCTTGATATATTGCCCTATCTATATTGTACTAGTCTATGACACAATTATCTGGAGCGCATGCTTTTCGTCGATTTCTCCGTCAATTATCAACCGATTTTCATAATTTTGTACAGGACATTTCCAAGTCATGTCCTAACATCGGTAAAAAATTCATAAAGTTACATGCAGAATTGCAAAAGTTACACCATTTGACATGTAGTAAATTGAAAATATGACTTCCCTCTATAAACTCATTACGCTAATTCTGGAATTTTATTACATGTCAAGTGGTCTAACTTTTGAACTGTTGAATATAATTTCGCGAAATTGTTACCGATGTTAGGACATGACTAGAAAATGTCCTGTGCGAAATTTCAAGGAAATCGGTTCAGAATTGACGGATAAATCAACGAAAAGCATGCGCTCCAGATAATTGTGTCATAGACTATAAATATCTATCTATATTATTAAAAAAGTAACTTCATAAGAAGTTCTAGTAGATATCTATCTAAATTAATAAATAAGTACTATTAACTTCAAAGACAGTTCTATAGCTATTGATATATTGTCCTATCTATATCAATAAATATCTATCTATACTATTAAAGCAATAACTTCATATAAAGTTCTAAGCTCTTGATATATTGTTCTATCTATATTATAAATATATATCTATATTATTAAATCAGTAAATTCATACAAAGTTCTAAGCTCTTGATATATTGCCCTATCTATATTAATAAATATTTATAGATCTATGTTATTAAATAAGTAAATTCATAAAAGTTCCAAGCTCTTGATTTATTGCCCATCTATATTATTAAATATATTCGATTAAATATTATCTTTAGTAGTGTTGCATAACATTTCCCTAACTTTTTTAATCTTGGATTTTTTTCGAAAAGCGGCTGAGCCCTCCACGTATACGCGATGCCGCGGTAACATGTTAGACTGCAAACCAATGGGTCCCGCACTCGATTCCCGTCTGGTGAAATGATTCATCTGTCCATAGTTCTACCTGGCTACCTTAACCCACTCACTGCAGAAAAATTCATAAATAAATATTTATTATAAAAACTTGACCTGTCGTTCACCGCGCTACTCGTGCACCAGTCCAACGGTGTCATTCATCTACCAAACATCATAACATCAGCATGATCAGTGCATGTCATATCAGGGGATAATTTTATTCATTATAGTGGGACTGCTAATGACCAAATATCACTGGAATTGTTCAAATTGTCACAAAAGCAACAAATTTGGTACACATGTAGCTTTCGATGTTTAAAATGATTTAAGAAATGTGGACACGTGATCCGCTCATGCTGACGGCTGCCATTTTGGATTTCAAATGGCGGTCACCAAAATCTTAACAGGGTTAAAAAATGATTAAAATTCGTAAGTTATTTGTTACTTAAACACCTCTTCTAGAATCACAGTTTTGAAATACATATACGTTGTGTTTATAAGTAAATATATTGTAAAACCTTTGTTTTAACCCGAAATTTACTGCTAAACCATACTCCATATAATTGTCATTGCATTTCAGTCAGGACAAGTTATGGGTTACTAATTCATATTCTTTGAGCGTGTAATATTGCTAGTACTGGTAGGCCTACTTGCTATACGCATACCAATGGAATGCTACTTTCCATTTCATACGAGCATGTTTAAGCAAGCCAAGTGTGTACAGATTAACAATGCTTACCAACTCATGTCACTTTCATGATTTCATGGTTGTGCATAGTGTTAGACTGTGGTCTATACTATGGCTAAACAAAACAAATTTGTCGATTATCCCAGTACAAACAATTTAGACACAGTACCAATAGCTTGGGAGAAATGTATACTATGACGGAGCGACATAAACGAGGTTAACACGGTGTCCTGCAAAATCATTGAAGAGGAACAAAGAAATAGGCTATGGGACATTGATTGGAAATCTTTCGGCTTTCAATGAATTAAGATCAATGCCAATTCACATAAATATACAGCATTTGAATAGTGGTCAAGGCTTAGCGGAAACTTTAATTTTTCATTCAACTGTTTGGCATGATTCGTTCTTTGGTAGCGTGAACAAGTAGAAAGTTGAACGTGCTGGAAAAAAACAAGCTAGTAGATGACAGTAATGTTCACAATTGTCCCATAAAAACTAGACGAACGTGTAATACGACACATCAACACAGCTTGTGTTTTTTTCTGTGATGACCCTGCAGGTAGGGGGCGCTCAATTCACGTTGCATAATTTTTCATCTATATATAAAAAAAATAAAAGGATGTGCCACTGATTTGAAAGACACTAGATTATTTGCCAAGGACATAGTGGCTCTGTATGCGTCATATCATACAAATTGCCTGTCCACTCTTTATATCGTCATACCAGTCTTATTATATATGCGATCCAAAAATCTGACTGATAAGATATGCATATGGCACTGCTTTTTGGTCAGTAAAGGTAAATAATTTGCAACCGCAGAACGAATTGTTGACAAGTTTTGGTCGATACAGGAAGTTATCAATACAAGTCTCGTGGTCGATAACTCCTGTGGGAGTATGATAATTGTGAGATGACTAACAGAGCTGAAGGAATTGCACTAGCAGAATTAGTGTCATTCATTGAAAGTGAGAGAAATGACAAATTAGCTCCCGTGTTTAAGTTATTTGAGTTGGTGAAACTATACATATCTCGTTTAACAGAGCTGGGAATTAAAATTGTAGGAAGAGTTAACAGTACAAGGTCAAAAGAAAGAATATAATTATTGACTTCGAGTCTGACGTCTCAAGGCAAGGAAATTATATTCATTTTTGAAGCAGATATTAGAGGTGCTATCAAGAATGCATGTGTAAATGACCGGGAAGTAATGCAATTCATCTCGCTCGCGCTGCTGATATAGTGAGAAAAGATATATCTGAACACAGACACAACTTCACTGGCTCTTTTGATCCAGAATGTGAAGAAAACGCAGTTCCACAGTCGCTAATAACTGTGAGTATGATTTTTTAAAGTCTTTAAAGTCCAAATATTGAAATCCAGATCAGTTAAAATCAAAGCAAAGTAAATCTCTGTTGCATTGTTAATCTCTGAACTTTTGATGTTCAACATCGTTAATAGGTCTCGTGCATCTGACCCGTCGTCAGTTCACCACAGTACAATTCACGATGAAATTCCATGCCTTGACAAGGCAGAAGCAACTGATAGCTATGTTCCATCATCTAGGACTTGCTGTGTCTTACTCTCTTCAACACCGATCAATGACAAAGTTCGGCTTTCTCCATGCACACATGAAGAAGCAGACACCAGATTTATGCTTCATGTGTAGCACTCAGTTCGTTAGGGCTTCGAAAATCTATGTATCAGAACTGTTGATACGGATGTTGTGGTCCTTGCAGTGGCATCAGTGGATGAGTTGAGACAGTGGGAGGATCTCAATGTAAGCTCGAACAACTTTGGTTGGCAGTTGGCACTGTAAAAGTTGCTGCTATATTCCTGCCCACTCAATTGCCAGTCAGCTCGGCTCAAATAAATCCAGAGCTCTGCAAGTGATGCATGCCTTAACTGGATGTGATGTTGTTTCTAGTTTATGTAGTAAAGGAGAAAAAATCCGTTTGGGAATCCTGGAAAGTTTCCTCAGCTATAACAACTACATTTAATGCATTGGCCAATAGACCAGAGACTATTACTGATGCAATTTTCAAAGCGATGGAGAGGTATATTGAGGTCATGTACAGCAGGACATGTCCTTATAATTCAGTCAATGAAGCTGGCAGGTACATGTTTTCTCAGGGTACCAGGGCATTAGAAAATTCGGAGAGAAACATAACAAGCTGGTTATATCTGGGGGCAGTGTTTAATTGCATCACCTGTTTACCCCAGCCCTGCACAATGGGGTTGGCAGAGGGATGGATCTCGATGGCTACCTATTTTTTCTACGCTACCGGATGCTTACAAGGCAGGTAAAGAGCTAGTAGGCCTATCGTGCAGAAGCAATCCAGATAAAGGCTATCATAAACTTTGCAAGTGCAACAGAGCAAATTTGCCATGCACCTATCTATGCACATGTTGCGGTGGCTTTTTGTAAAATAGTTCAATTCGCCTGTATCATGGCTGAAATATTATAATGAATATTAGAGACTAGATTATTAAACATATTTCAATTATATTGTATTCAAATTGTTGTGTTTTGATCGATTACTGATGCATGCTGTATGCATGACTATTAGATGTAGCTTAAACATTGGCTAGCACTAAAAAAATATTATTTTGGTGATGATTTCTCAAAATAATAATGCATTATATAAAGAGCACATCATTTTGAGATTAGTTGTGTGCTGTTTTGACCCCGGTGACGTGAGTGAACAATAAATGATATCATGTCATATGACTGAAATGAAAAATGATGGCAGCCATTTTAAAATTTCAAATTAAGCACCGTCAGCACCGCCTGATCACGTGTCCACATTTCTCAAATTGATACCCATTCAGTAAGCATCATTTGTGAGAAATCTGTTGCTTTTGTGACAATTTGAACAATTATACCATCAACCGCCCCACTATTAATTAAATAAAATAAACTATCAAACATGTTTATAGCCTTGTCACAAAAACTGCGTCTGCGAAATATTATTACTTCGGCGTTCGTTCAATGATGGAACAACGTCAGAGTTGTTCCAGTGTTGAGCGAACGCTGAGCCAAAAAGCTGTTAAAAATTTGAAGTGAGATGTAAATCGAGCCAGAATAGTAACGTTTAAATACTAATAGTAGTATTTATTATTGCATTTGTCATAGCGTGCTTCCGTTCGGGTCAAACACATAGCCAAATATGTCGCAGTTTTTTCAGAAATTCCCATGGTGTGCTGGCATGTCAAATATGACAAGTCTATGTCCCATTTTAGATTAGTTGAACGATGTTTTGCTACTATATATAATTAGTATATTAAACATAGTAGCTATTTTATCTCTGGTTTTGGTGCGGGAAGCAAAATGATAGACCCCCATGTTATCTTGGCTATGCCTTTTAATTTTATTTTGAGAAGTAGTCATTTGTATCACCGAAATACCCAGTTTTTATTATGGCAATGCCACCTAACATGATTTTAGTTGTTTATCATACTATGTATATTGACTCATATGATTTTAACAAACTAACATTCTTGTATATACATGTACATATATCTCTCTTATTACTATGACAAATAAGTCTGTAATGACTTTTATTTCTGTCAATAAAATATCTGTCTGTCTGTCTGTCTGTCTGTGCACGATTTTTGTGTGATAATTGTATCTAGGCATGGAGCAAAGTACAGGTGGACAATAGAACACATTTAGAATGTATGTCTGTTTGCAAATGAACTTAGGCTTAATTTCTTCAATTTGAACGATTAGAAAATGTAAAAATATCAAATATCATGTTTTAACACAACACTATTTAAAGCGTAAAACACAACAACGCGATTGCCCGTGCGCGCGACGTCGCGTCGGTTTTTCAAACACTATTTATTCTTTTGCACAACTACCAGCGCGATGACCGCGACGACGTACGCGAGCGCGATAGACAACGCGATATTTTTCAAAAGAGTTACATTTTCGTCGCGCCGGTCGTCGCGCCGGCCGTCGCGCCTCCTATGTTGCGTTGGGCGTCGCGTTGGTGTGTGGAAAGTGACGGGTCTGTCGTCGCGTCCAACGTCGAGTGCCTAATCGCGCGTGTTTTGCGTGTTTTGCGTGTTTTGCGCTTCAGAGGTTGAAGGAAGGGGTTTTCACACCCAGTAGGCATAGGGTATGTGTAGCCGGGTGTGTGTATGGCGGACTCGAGTAATTACTACTCTGGCCAACGAGTGGACTCTTTGGCTAGATTCGTAGCGCTCAGGTATCACGGTCGGTGGCTCGATCCCCGGGCTGGACAGTTTCAACACTATACAATGGCGCTCAATGGCGGTTTTTCTGCCATGTAGTGCCCTTGTAGGATATTCTAGGTTTGTAACCAACACGGTTGCAGTAAAAAATGACTATGCAGGAAATTGAAGAATTCAATCACGAGCGTGTTGAATGTTTCTCGGGGACGAGCAGGTATTTAAGAGGGGACTCCCGGAGTATGTATGGGCGGGTGTGTGTATATGGCGGACTGGAAATGAAATGAAATGAAATGAATCGGGCTTTAGGCCACCTTTGTGCACATATAGACTAAACTGGGCCAGGAGAACCTCCTGAGGATGGTGAGATGGCGGACTGGAGTGATTACTATTCTGGCCAATGAGTCGACTCTTTGGCTAGATTTGTAGCGCTCATGCATCACGATGCCAGGGTCGGTGGTTCGATCCCCGGGCTGGGCAGATTCAACACTGCAACATAATATGTCACAGCGTGAATGCAGTCTTGGTGATCCTTATAGTATAACAAGCGAGAACGAAGTGTTGATGATTCTAAAAACTATCATCAATTTTCAGGCCCGTACCCAGGATTTTGATTTGGGAGGTGCGTTTCAGTGTATTGTGGACTTTAGTTACTCTGACACGGCCTTTTCTAGTAATGCTATTTTTCTGTTAGCTTGGACCCTTGGGAAGTAAGTTTGACTTGTCTGCTCTGCAAAATTCCCCGAGAAAAAAAATTATTGAAGCTTTTGTACGCGAGCCATACAAATTTTGTCCGCAAAATCTCTTTTCCCATTTTTTTCACAGAAATAATGTTTGGAAAATCTCCATATCATGAGATTTATAGCTCACCTACATATTTTATGTCATATCCATAAATTCACAAAATTAAATGAGATTAATGAAAAAATCTTCATTTTTGAGCAATTTTTGGCGTTTTTTTTCACTTTTGTTTTGCAATATGTATATTAGTTCAATTTAAAAAAAAGAAAAACTGAATTTATTGGACATTTGAGTATATAGCCATCTTCTGTGATTATCATTGTTGGGATTTAATGAAAGAAATGTGATTTTGCACAAATATTAAATGATTTATTGCCAGTTTTAACCCATAACCACAAACAATTTGCGCGCAGATGGAAATAGTTAGTACACCATGATTGAGACACTACTACTTACAAAGTAATTATCGGATTTCCATGAAACTTTCACCAGCGATGTGTCTAAGATCTTGGGATAGGCCATTGAATTTTGTGGATGATCAGGATTACTATCCGTATTTAGGATCCGGATTACTATCCGGATCGCTCGGCGGTGCACTGTGTTAGTTGGTAGGGCGTGTGGGTGTGTTTTGCGCACCCAAAACTGTCGCAACACGCCATAGAATTTAATATGAATAGGCATGCCTAGAAAGCGAGCGGAAATTATTCTGGACTAAACTAGGGTTTCATGTAATTAGATAGTCTATAGGCCTACAATAAGTATTAGTCAATGTAACGTGAAGATAACGTGTAGGCTACAAATGGCGGGCCCTGCCGCAGGGTGTTGAGCGATCCATATATTGTCGGAAGGCCCAAGCCGCCCACTTGCTAGCTAGCTAAAGTCTATACCAAACAAAGAAGAAACATAGGGCCCTGGGACACTGAGTTCAGTTAGATTAGTTATTTACACTACTATTTACAGAAATGTAGTGTTATCTAAATCGTCAATGTTTAAAAAGAAGAAAATGAATCTGATGAAAATACGAATGCCGAAAAATAGACTACTCTGCCAACAGGTCTACCCACAATTTGATGAGTCGTAGGGGGAAATGTTCATGCGGCTATAGACTAGTGATACACATCAACTGTCCTACCCACTCGCTAGGTGGTACCACAATCACATGGGCGATAAAACGGGAAAAGGACGATGAGAATATCTGTCTTAGTATGGGGCCAACAGAAGCTGACCTTTGACATCTGAACAGAAAATTAACAAACAAGATGTCAGCGCCCATGAACATGATCAGAGGCATGTTGGACCACGAAATATCAGTCATAACACTGTGTCTGTGTCTGTAACCTGGGTTAAAAATCAAATCTGACCACACACGTTGCTGTAAGAGCTCGCTCCCGCGAGCTTGGGCCCTTCGGGCCCCAGCTCGCGCGTCCGCTCGCTATTACCACGCCCTGTCAAAACACCCCTGCTTATAGTCAAGGGGTTGTTACACACCCTGTTTCACACCCTGAATTTTTTTTACACACCCTGTCAGCCCAATCATAGCTGACACTGTGCGGCGAAGGTTTGAATTTTTGAACAGTTTTAGGTGTAATTGTTTTTTTTTAGAATATTAATTTATAGTATTTTTTATATTTAACTTCTTTGGTTATAATAGATGGAATTTATTGAAAGAAGTGTAATTTTATCAGAGGTATTAATAGTATTATTACCAGTTTTCACCCATAACCCCTAAGTAGGAAAATTTAGCGTGTAGATGGAGGAAGAATAGAAAAAAAGAGAAGGAGGAGAAAGCAGGGAAAAAGTAAAAGAGTTGGGAGAAGTAGAGAAGGAGGAGGATGGAAAAGAAAATAATTAGGAGGGGGAGAAGAAAGAAGAAGAAAGAAACGTAGAAGTAAGAAGGTTGTGTAAGAGAGTAGCAATAGAGGAGGATGAGGAGGAAGGGGCGAAAGAAGAAGAAAAGGAAGAAAAAGAGGAGGAATAAAAAGGAAGAAGAAAAGGAAGAGAAAAGTAGGAGAAAAGAAGGAGTAAGAGGAGAAAAGGCATAGGAAGACGTAGAGAAGAAAGGAGGAGAAGGAGGAAGTGAAATACAAAGGTAAAGATGAGTAGTAGGAGGAAAAAAGAACAGGAGTAAGGAAATGGTGGAAAGGAGGGAAGAGAAAAAGATGACGATAAGGAGAACGATGAGAAAGAGAAGGATAAGGTGTAGGAGGGGACGAAGAAAGAGAAGGAGGAGAAGGAGGAAGTATAGGAAGAGGTGGGAGTAAGAGAGAAGGAGGAGGGGGGAAAAGATGATGAGATGAAGGAGGAGAAAAAAACAAAAGAAAACTATGATGATGAGACAGAGGTGGAGAGAAGGAGTGGGAGAACGAAGTGGAATACAAATCTAGTCACGCCCGCTTGTTTTTATTTCACGTAGACCACATATGCCACTCGTGATTTCGTTTTTTGACATGTTGATCTCCATATAGGAAGAGGAGGAGAAGCAGCAGCAGGAATGAAGAGAAATACGACGATGGGGAGAGGGAAAATGAGGAGGAAAAGGACAAAAAGGAAATGGAGCAGTAGGAAAACAACCAGAGAAGAAAAACAACAAAAGGATGAGAAGAAAGAGGAAGAGAAGTAAGAGAGAATGAAGAAGAAAAGAAAAAGACGAAGATGAGGAGGATGCTATTCTCCTCCTGTTTGCTCACCTCTAACTTCTGCCCCTCTTCCTTCTCCTCTCCTTCATTCTTTTCTTCTTCATCGTCCTCCACTTTATCCTCCTCCTCCTCCTCCTTCTCCTCCGCCTCCTCCTTCTCCTCCTCCCTCTCCTCTTCATCTCACTCATCTTTCTCCTGCTAATTAGTGTGGGGTGTGGATTGTGTGTTGAAGGCGGATGAAGAGGAGGATAAGGAGTAAGGAAAAGAAGAAGGACAAAGAGGAAGACAAGCAAAAAAGAGGAGGTGAAGTGGGGATTTAATGTAGGAAAATGTAATTGAGGATGATGATAAAAGGACGAAAAGAGGATGAGGATGACGAACAAGAAGAGAAGTATAAGAAAAAGCCAGAGAAGCGAAGGAGAAAAATGGAAGAAAAGGAGGAAGATAAGAAAGAGGAAAAGAAGGCGGAAGCAGAGGAAGAGGTGGAAGAGGTGGGAAAAAAGAGAGGGATGAGGAAAAGTAGAAGGAAAAAGAGGATGCTGAGATGGAAAACAGCGGAAGAGGAAGACGACGATGAAGGTAAAGAGGAGACATAGAAGTGAAAGCGGAAAGAGAAGGAAAAGGAAGAAAAGGATCTTGAGAAGACGAAGGAAACAGTGAAAGAGATGGAAAGGTGAGAGAGAAGAGAAGAAGAAGGATGAGAAGGAGGGAGGAGAACAAAAAGAGTGAGATGGGTGTGATGCAGAAAAAAAGGAGGAGTCGGTGGGAGATGGAGAGGGGGGAATGAGGAGGTAGTGGAAATAAGGAGGACGTGGACAAAAATTGTAAGGTTGGAGAGGAGAAGAAGAGAAGGGAAGATAGGATGATGAGTCAGGAAAGGGGGAAATAAAAAGAGGAAGAAGGGAAAGAAGAAGAGAGGAGAGTCAGAAAAAGGAGGGACAGGTGCTGGAGAAGGACGATAAGGGGAGGAGGAGAAGGTGTATGATGAGACGGTGGTGTGGGGAAAGGTAGGATGTAGTGGAGGGAAGAGGATGAGGAGGGAGAAGAGGAAAAGACGTAAAAGGAGGAAAGAGGAAGAGAAAAGAGAAGAAATAGCACAAGGAGAAAAAAAATATTCAAAAGAAGAGAAGAAATAAAAAATTAAAGAAAATGGAGAAAGATAAGAAGTAGGAAGAGGTAAGGGAAATTGTGAGAAGAGGGTGATGAAATATAAGAGGGAAGAGTAAAAAGAGAAGAAAGATAAAGATAAAGAAGTAAGGAAGAGATCCTCCTACTACTACCTGCTCTCCACTTCTTCTCGTCCTACTCCTATTCTCATTCATCCTCTTCCTCATTTTCCTTCTCTATAGTTTCTTCTCCCTCCCTCTTCCTCCTGTCTGTCCTCCTTCTTTTGATCTTCCTTAATGTGTTTCTTCTTCCCTCACTCACCTAGCTCTTTTTACCCCTCTTTATCATTCTCCCACCACTTCTCTTGCTAATTATGATAGCCTATGGGGTGTGGGCTGTAGGTTGAAAAAGGAGGAGAAAGAAGAATAAGTAGTAGAAGTAGTAAATCATTGTTTTACGTCACTTTTTGGCACAAATGGTATTTTAAGTGATATTGTAATACGATAAAAACGTTGTAGGCAATTAATGAAATGAATGATGTACAGATAATATGTGAGGGTGGGGGTGATAGGGCATGGTGGGTTATTGAGAGCGTTTTCCTTCGCTCGCCCGATGAGTAGACTTGGGTTTCGCTGTGCAATTTAATGCTGAAACTCTGTGGCATTTCACGCAGCTCCGCTATCCTCGGGTCGGATAGTCCCGAGAGTAACAATAGAAAGGCTAACTCCATTTATTTCCCGTGAGAGACCTAATGCCAACACACGCTATTGCCGGTTATTTAAGGCTACCACGGTCTACACCAGCGCCAGCACTGATGTGGAGGAAGAGGAGATAGATGACAAAAGAGGAGACAAAAAGGAGAAGGGAAAGGAAGAGGATTAAACGAGGAGAGGACGGGAAGCTGGTTGAGAAGGAGGATGAGAAGGAGGGAAAAAGGAGGCAGGAGAAGAGGATGAGAAAAAAGATGAGGTGCCGGTGAAGGGGAAAAAGAAAGAAAGAAGAAGACGAAAAAAAGAAAGGAAAAAAGCAAAAAGTCCAAGTTGGGGAGTAAAAAAAAGGAGGATGAGAAGAAAGAGAAAGAAGAGAAAAAAGAAAAAAATGAAAGTGAAAGAAGAGAAAAATAATGTAGAGGATGAGAAAGAGAAAAACGAGGAGGAAGCAGAGGAAGAAGTGGGAAGGTAAGAAAGAGAAAGAAGGAAGAGGATGGAAAAGAGGAGAATGAGAGTAGGCCCTAGGGGAAAAAAGGAGGAAGAGGAAATTAAGAAACGTACGAGAGAAGAATAAAGGAAAGGAGGAGTAAAAGAAAGAGAATTGTTGGCTACATAGTCCTGAAGAGAAGGTGGTGTGGGAGAGTAGGATGCCTATATATAGGAGGATAAGAAGAAAAATGAGGAAGGGGGAAAAAAGGAGGAGAAATAAAAAAAGCAGGAAGAAAAGCTAGAAGGACGAGGAGAAGAAGAGGAGTGGGAGTAAGAGGAGAAAATGAAGATGAGGAAGGAGAAGGAGGAGGGGATACCGGTACCGGGGTAAGGGAATACGAAGGGAAAGAGGAGGAGAAGAAGGAAGGAGTAATAGGAGAAAAAAATGGGAGTTTAGACGAAAAGAAGGAGGCAGAAGAAAGAGGAAGTGTATTACGTGTGGAAAATGAAGGCACAAATACGAAGGCACAGATACGAAGGCACAGAGAAGAGGGTGGAGAAGAAGTGGGAAAATGAGGATGATGAGATGGAGGAGGGGAAGAGAGAGGAAGAGGTGGGAAAGGGAAGGGAGGCAAAGAAGGTGGAGGAAGAGAAGGAGGAGGAGGAAAAAGAGAAAGAGGAGAAGGAGAAAAAGAAGGGAAAATTGGATTCACCACTCCACGACTAGTCTAGCTGATTGATTAATTGATTGATTCCCTGGACCACAGAAATGATACAACGTTTTACTTTAGTATTATTTTAAAACTTTTATTGCAAATGATTTTAAAAACTGTGTAGACAGGTGAACTATATCTATATTATTGTGTATAAATCCCATTCGTCCTACGATTCTTATCTAAAACAAAACAAATATGCTCACGAACTGCTCGGCCGGAGTGAAGTGTGGGCGATAAAACGTGAATACAGATATGAGATAATAATAAAAAAAATAGGCCTACAGTCTGTTTCACCAGAACCTGGGAGTAGCCTTTTTCTAATTTGCTCGGTCGTTCTTTAAAATTTGTTAACAACATTTTTCTCGGATCATTTTTTCATGTTCCCCTAACATCCCTGAAAATCTGGTGCAATTTTGTTGTGTATTTTGGAAGTTAGACCATTTGGCATGTAATAGGATTCTTGTTTCACGGCAATGGTGTTAAAGAGAGCTGTCATTTTGAAAAATTATTACATGCCAAATGGTCTAGCTTCGCTAATACACAAAAAAAAATTCTGTATTCTCAGGTATGTTGGGGGAAGGTGAAAAAATAATCTGAGAAAAATTAAAGAGCGACCCAGCATATTGGAAAAAGGCTACTCCCAGGTCCTGGTGAAACAGACTGTAGACTATGGCATGTATGGGATAGGTCTAAATTATTTTCAAGGAATTCAAAAATACCAGACGATATTAGACGAATTTTAGAATGTTCCTATAAGTTTTCGTGGGAAATGGCAATATCCAATGTTGATCAGAAGAGTAAACTGAATCTGAGATGTTATAAACATTTCAAGAATGTATTTGAATTTGAAAAAATATTTGTTTTTTTTTGCCTTACTATAGTCTGTCCGACGGTGGAGGATGGTCCAAAATTAAAGTTGGCTTTTTGGTATCCAGTCAGTCAATTATCAAGCGATTGTCACGAAATTTTGCAACCATTATTATCTAGACTCTAGTTAAGGATGGCAGGCCATTTTTTATTTCAGTGCTGAAGACCTGAAATTTTTTTCACATAAGGTCCATTATATTCATGACTGTATAAAAAAAATTTATACAAAAAAGCAAAATATTGACAAAGTTATGATACATTTTGTATAGCACCCGTCTGAATTTCGGAAATAAAAAACCCAGAAAAGACGCCGAAAATGGCAGATAAAATCTATCCCAATTTTTAAAATATTTCTAACAGTCGAATTTTTTTTATTTTTTTACCACATCCTGAGAAGAACATACTACTTATGATTTTCTAAACAAATTGAGGACAAAATTTTTTTAAAAGATCCTTATGTTATTTTTTATTACACTTTATATGGTGAATTTGGAAGAAATTCACTATATATAGTCAATTATAGTGCATAGTAGTATCTAATTTAAAATATTATAAGTTGACCTGGGTCTACATGCCTAAATTTAAATATTAACTCAGTGAACACTTGTCAGTAACATTATAAGTCACAACACTATTTATTTTCATAAAAACAGACTTAGTAGTTTAAAGCACAATGAGGATATATCGGGAAATAAAAATAATACAGTTTTGGATATATGGCTTAAAAATATATGAATAGATGACAATCATAAAATGCAGCTTTAAGTATGACACTATTTCTCAGATCTCATAGATATTCTGTTGCAGTTTACACTTAACATGTTTAAACCTATAAAATAATAGACTCAACAAAGGATTTAGCAAAAAAATCCTCTGGGGCCTAGAGTACCAGAATACACTGATGTGAAGTAGCTCTTAATAATTATAGAATAATACTGAATGGTATATTTCTTACTGTATTTTCAGTGATTATATTGTCTTTAATTTTAACATAAATATATATATATCTTACAGATGACTTCACATTTATATTTTTGATATAGACTGTATATAAATATTTTACCCCTGCCCCCACCATCTAATTATTCTCTTTTTCCTCATCTTCATCAGTTCATTCAATCTATATTTATAAGTCAATTACTGTTGCAAATCCAATCACAAATATAATCATGGTAATCAAATAAGAGCAGGGGAAGAGCTAAATGCCATCTCCATGGTTACATTTGAACAAATTGTATTTATTATTGTGTTGTTCAAATTTTAATTAACAAAGCTCAGAAATAAAATATACTTGAAGCTGTTTTGTCTTGTGCTTTTTACAAAAGATACAAAGTGGTTGTTGTTTGTTCTCTAAATCACCAAAATTACATTGTACATAGTGTCCGAAGGCGAGTGGCTATTGGGTGGAGGGCATGAGCCAGTGATGTAGACTGAGACTACAAAGCTCGAGTCTCCACCCACCCCACATAGATTTCTCAGTCAAAATAACTCAATTATAGAGAAATACAGTACTGTCAGCATTTATTTATCTATCCATGTAAAAAATGTGACGTCAGAATCACACCAATATGGCCTGGGTAAGGCCCTTCCTTAAAACAAATCGGTGAAGCGGTCAAGCTCTTGAGAGTAACATGTGATTTGTAGGCTATCTTGTATTTTGCAGAAAAAAAAGAATAACGATTGTTGCGACATATTTCTCAGGACCAGTGAGCATACCCAAAAGATCAAATTTGAGCTGCATAGCTATATTACCATATTAAATAGCCAAAATGAGCAAAAGTGATACGTCCTCTAAAATTCTAAAATATGAGAAAATCATAGTTATTTTTATCAGAGTCACACCAAAAACTGATCAGCAAACATCCAGGATAAGGTCTTTCTATTAAACCAAACATGAAACCAATCAATGATTAAAGTAGTGCAAGCGCTAGAGATTGACATGTAGGATTTTGTCGGCTATCTTGTATTTTGTTAAAGAAACTGAGAAACATCAAAAAATTACCAGGCAAATGTATGCAATTGCACTCTGATACTGTTATTTCAACAATTAAAAATTTAATATTAACTGTCATTATGGCCGGTTTCCTTGGCTGTGACTTCTAAATGGCTTTGGTTATTGTTTTGGATCTTTAGATGACATTAAAACGTAAAAATAACCATTCCAATGAAATCAGTGTATTCAAATTAGGCGAAAATGAGGTATTACCATGATTACCGGTACACTAGATTCCAGGGCTATTCTAAAATTTATTATTCAATATATGGCCAATGGCAGCCATCTTGGTTTTGACCCTTAGATGATCTTAAATTGTAAACACAATCATACCAATGGAATCAGTGTATTCAAATTAGTGAAAAATCAGGTATTACATGAGATTATAGGGTTATTGTGTCAAAACATAAAAATTCAAGATGGCTGATAGCAGCCATCTTGGTTTTTACCCCTAGATGACCCTAAAGCATAAAAATAATCATACCAATCGAATCAGTGTATTCAAATTAGTCAAAAATAAGGTATTACATGAGATTCTAGGGCTATTCTGTCAAAACATAAAAATTCAAGATGGCCGACGGCAGCCATCTTGTTCTGACCCCCAGATGATGTTGAATCATAAAAAGAATCATATCAGTGCATTCAAGTTGGTCAAAAATAAGGTATTACACAAGATTCTAGGGCTATTCTGTCAAAAGTTGAAAATTTAATATGGCCAACAGCAGCCATCTTGTTTTGACCCCCAGATGACATTGAATCGTAAATAGTCATACCAGTGGAATCAATGCATTCAAATTGGTCAAAAATGAGGTATTACACAAGATTCCAGGGCTATTCTGTCAAAAGTTAAAAATTCAATATGGCCGATGGCAGACATCTTGGTTTTGACCCCTAGATGACCTTAAATCGTAAAATTTATCATACCAATGAAATTGGTATATTCAAATTATTCAAAAATGAGGTATAACATGAGATTCTAGGGCTATTATGTCAAAACATAAAAATTCAAGATGGCCGATGGCAGCCATCTTGTTTTGACCCCTAGTCTGCCTAGATGACCTTAACTCTTCCTTTGCCGACTTCCCCCTGATAAAACTTCCCCCAGAAACTGGCTTTTTTTAAGGAGGACCCCTGAAGTAGCCCCTTATAGCTTATAGCTATGGGCATGCGCACATCGCACAAATTAAAAATCAAAGAGAACATTGCGTCCATGTCACTGACCATTCTGGTTGGCGATTTTGAACCATGCATGTAATTAAATATCTCCATTGCAATAAACGCATGTACACATGTGGAATTCACATAAATGCGAAATTGGTAAAGAAAGGTAGTTTTCGCATAAATGCGAAATTGGTAAAGGAAGAGTTAAAGCGTAAAAAGAACCAGTGCATCCAAATTGGTCAAAAATGACGTATTACATAAGATTCTAGGGCTATTCTGTCAAAAGTTAAAAATTCAATATGGCCGACGACAGCCATCTTGCTTTTGACCCCTAGATGACTTTTATTTGTAAAAATAATCATACCAATGAAAGATTCTATGACTAATCTGGCAAAAATTCAAAATGGCAGACAGCAGCCATTTTGGATTTATCCAAATAAGCATATCAAGGGAAAAAATGAAACATCCCCCTACATCAGATCTTATTTTACATATGTTGGATGACATGTATGCAAAATTTCATAACTCTTTCCGGATTTAGACTTTCTAATGTCGTATGAGGTATACTAGGCCTACAGGCTACAGTACAAGGTCTAGGGGAAGAGAGGCATAGACTGGTTCGAGCCCTGCCCAGCTGGGTACATAATTAGTCTGAAGCAGAAGAAGCAGGTAGTTTGACAGGCAGACTCGTACTCATTGGTTCTAAGAGATACATTTTATGCTGCCTTAGCGATACATTCTATTCTTGCCGGGAGATAGTGAGCGATCGATAATGTCGGAAGGCCCGGGTCAGCCCTATCCAGGGCTAGCTATCCCAAACAACAACAATTAAACAATGAAAATGTGTCAAAAAATTTTCGGGTGGGCTGGATAAAGTTAAATTTTATGTACAAAACGGTGGCTTACGTTAAAAAAAACTGATCTATGATGGAGTTGACATGATAAAGAACATCTGAGTAATATTTTGATATGTGATAAAGTTTGATAAAATAAAGTTATAAGAAAAAAAAAAATTTTATTAAAAAATAAAAGGTGTTCCTCACTACAAAATCTCTCCTGTCAATAAAGGGGGCAAGCAGAAATATGTCAACGGGTCATATCCGTTCTAATATCGAATCAAAAGACTCCTTAGATTCTGTAATTGACCCCTAACCTAGGTCACTGTTTCAGGCTAATTCGATGAGAGAAAATATGCCATTTGCTGAGCCAGAACTGAAAGTGAAGTTCAGCGCCACCTGGTGAGCGCTGCCATCCTTACTCTAGTCATTTGGCAACAACCCTGAAAATTTCGCGAAATTCCATTTAGTATTTCAAAAGTTAGACCATTTGACATGTAACGCAATTCTGAGAATAAACCGGAATGAAGTTAATGGGTTTATACATGTTATAGAGGAGCGTCATAAATGGACATTTACTACATGTCAAATGGTCTAACTTTTGAACTATCCAATATATTTTTACGAAATTTTCAGGATCGATGCCAAATGAGTAGAAAATAGGGCTTACAAAATTTCATGAAAATCGCTAGAGAATTGACTGACTGGATACCGAAAGCTAACTTTCATTTCGGATCATTCACCACCGTTGGACAGACTGTAGAGGAGAATAACATCTAGTGATTTCAAGTTAAGAAAAGTAATAAGTACACTAAAAATAAGTGCACATAATCTTCACATTGAAATGGGGAGATACAAAAAACCTAAAAAAACTCCTTTATAAGACAGAATTTGTGTGTGTTGTAAAAATGAGAAAAGCAAATCTGAAATAGAAGATGAGTATCATGTTTAAATTAGATGTCCAAAATATAGAAGCAAACGTGAAGAAACTATAAATGAACTTTCGAATGTTATTGATATAGACAAGTTTTGCCTTACTGATTTGTTCTACATGTTGTTGCAGTGTAAAGATTACGATATTATGAATAAATTTACTAAATTTTCAAAACATTGTTGAAATAAGAGGTAAAATTTAATTATATCAGTTGTTTTATTAAGATGCCTCAAGTTATAGCAGTTGCTTTATTAAGATGCCTCAAGTTGAGATGTTAATGACCAATTATTAGATTTTGACCTTCAAGTTTTGTGATTTGAGGTTGTTCCAAACCTCTAAAAAATATAGAAGATTTTATAATTTGTTTGTTTGTAATATTGTTTTTTGTTTGTTTTTTGCTGTTTCTGTTTGTTTGTCATGTATTGTCATGTTAAGTTATTTTGTTTTGTATAAGAATAAAATATGTACACTTTTTTACATGAAGTTCTCAATAAAGTGCAAAGTTCAGAACTCCGCCCATCTAACAAAAATAACTTTGTCACAGTTTTTGTTGTGCTGATAAGTATATGAACTGATGAAGTGTAACGTTTCCACAACCTAAATATGTGTTGTTGTGATCCCAATGTCATCTGTTAACCTCACAGAGTGTACCGATTTTTTAATCTGAAGTTTTGTTAGGCCTATTTTAGGTGCATTCAATAAATTTTAAAATTGTCCAATAAAATTATGCTGAGCCTTTTTTCGTAACTGCTGACATGCTAAAAGAAATATTTCACCACATTCCACAGTTTTCACTGAGCAAGAAAAATGATGTGCTAGATCAAAATCTGAGCTAAATTATAAAAACGTCCAAAAGATGTCACTTCAATGTTGCAAATTGTTGAAGGGATACAGAATCCAGAACATCACACAGACACTTGAACTTTTTGAAGCAACTGAATTTTGCAGTGATTAAATCATGATGGATTGAATTGCCTGGTATTGAATTAGTCAGTTTGAGAGCCGGAGGATGATGTCTCCTACCCTGCCTGCTGATTGGCTGTTGTTCTATTTGCAAAGGACTAAGGAAAATACATGTTTTATTATTATGAATCCACTGTACATTTTTAACTAATATTTATAACCATTTTTCAGAGGGAGCTTCATTATCACTGTACTGTCAAGTAAATGTTCTAACTTTTTCTTTCAGTTTTAATACACACCATGGCAAGTGGTTCAAAATCAGTTGGAAGTTTGGATGCGCGCCCAAAACAATCTCTACCAGCCATTATTTACAGTAATGAAGGTGAGTACAATCTTTGTATTGTTTTTTTTTCTACTATTCTTACAACATTTTTTTCTTAACAATTACAACGCTGAAGTATTTTTGTATAAACCATGGAGACCAAAAGTCTTTTTCAACTTGAAATCATCATTAATGTAGATATCAGGAGGGAACTGCTCCATAACGTAGAAATTTGCCAACAGTTCAAGTCGTCAAAGCGATCGTGTATGAGTGTGATATGACAGTTCAGATAGTGTCAACACCTTTTGCCTGGAGTCACTCCCACAAGTTAAAAAAACAGTCAGTGATTACTAGCGTTAGCTTAATTTACTTTGGATTGGAATAAATCAAATAATCACGGTTTTAATCACGGTTTTAACACTTATTTTCGAAAAATAAGTGCATCTTCAAATATAAGTGCATGCAGTATAATAAATTTGTGATATTGTACTGCATGTTGCTCTAAAACCTTTTGTTTGAAATAGGGAAAATTGATAAATTTATTGGTCTTGCAAATTATTCTTGTGATTTTAATATAGTTCGGCAACAGCCTATTTTAAATTTTCTGTCTTTGTTTATTTTCAGACCCTCAACCAGCTGATAGGCATCTTATAGAGCAAATTTTCTTACCACATAAAAAAGACCTGAGTCGATTAAGTGATGGGTAATATATGTTTGAATCTCACATTGTTTGTTAAAATATGAGCCAACATTTTATCTTCACATTTAACTGACATTGTTTACACAATGTAGTCATAGATTATCAGTTGTATATGCTTCTTAGGCATTGCTTCTATTTTTTGGTTTTGCTTTAATACCTCAGTCGATTCTGGCAGCTTATGCACTAACGTTACGTCACTCCATTCATAAAACTGGTAAACATGTGTATTTCATTCATGAATCCGTCCATAAGCTTCAGTTTCAAGGGGCCTTTCAAATTAACAAATGGACTACAAAATCTTCTATCAGTTTGCACAAACATCGTTTATTCTTAGATGGACCTTGACAATTTTGGGTAGACTACTAAATACAGCTCCGAATTTGTCATTTCACGTAAAGGTATTTCATGTGGTTTCACATGGTACTCTAGTCATTTTGGAGATGACCCCACACTGGCTAGTAGTAATTTGAGAGATCGATAGTACACGAGAATGAACAGATTGTGTGTGCTGTTCACTATGTGGCTGCTGCCGGTATGTTGGGAGACCTGGAAGCCTGCCAGACAGGCAACATTCCCTGTCATCTGTGTGCTGTCTATATGCTGTTGTCCTTGCGGCCGTCTAAAACATCTATGTAGATGCTGTAATACATCTAACTCAGTGCCTGGACACAATAAACAACACTTTTAGAGGCAAGACTTTGTCAAAAGTACTCTTGAGTATTCTCATCATTTTTATATCCTTATAACTGCAATGTTTAGAATCCGGGTAAAACATGATTATTCACAGAGACTTGCAGCTTGGTTTTCGACTTTGGGCCCCTCCTTTCAGTCAAGTCCCATGGGTCACGTTTTGCTTTGCAAATCCCCAGGTTTGGCTTATAAAATCAACACAATTTTGGTGTGAAAACCAGGAAAAAGCCTCATCCCACTGATAACCGTATTGATACGCATATAAGGGCATGTCCTTGTAAACGAATATGTCCTTGTGATCGATCAGAAGGGCATGCCCTTGTAA
Organism: Flabesymbios commensalis; assembly: GCA_964017125.1. Classification (NCBI taxonomy): domain Eukaryota; kingdom Metazoa; phylum Annelida; class Polychaeta; order Terebellida; family Flabelligeridae; genus Flabesymbios; species Flabesymbios commensalis. The sequence goes on along the minus strand of OZ024911.1, from coordinate 12,879,344 downwards.
GCGAACAACTTGTAGTATTTCACACAGTGCCCTCTCTCAGCCCCAAACACATGATGCCCTTGGCCCTAGTTAAACATAATGGTTCTCTGTGATTTGTGATTTTATCAATAATCAGTCTGGCATCTTCCAACTAACCTGCTCCTTTCATCTGTCCTCCTCATCTAGAGAGCCTTGGTAATATCTGTAATGTCAGACTGACTGTAACATAGGCTGCTTTTCTAATTATTCTGAACAAGTCATTCTACCTAATTATCTTCTTTTACTCAAACTGTTTGAAAAAACAAATTGTACTACTAAGAGAGTACTGGTACCCCACAAATTGCATAAAGTGAATATTTATTGCACTTGTATAAGAAAAAATTCTTATGTTTAAGATCATCATTTTATACATTTTCAGGAAATCTCTGGGCTTTCACAATGTAGCAGAATTTCTTGATGTTGGAATGGAGAAGGCTGCTAGAAAGAATGAATCATATGCAAGTGTGTCCTTTTTAACTTTCCTCTAAATTTAATTATTTATTGTTGTCATGCTGCCATCCGTCTGTCCATCCAGCCGTTAATTGTCTTTTCCCTGTCTGATCATCTGTCAGCTCTCACAGTGTTATCACCGGTTTCATGTTAGAGGAATCAACTTCAGTCAATCAATGAGTAAAGATAATTTCTATAGTACATGTACCCAAGTTCTCAGTGGTTTATTAATCCTGTATCACAGCAAGTTTGTTATCCAGCAGCTGGTCTGACAGTTGGAGTGGCAAAGCCATGGGAAATAGGTGACATTTTCGGACATTGTCATTTTTTATGACATTGACTTTGCATGATTCTGTATCAAAATCCAGGCCCAAGCTAATTTGTCAACCGGCACCTGGTCTGACAAACAGTTAAGGCGGGAAAGCCATGTCAAATAGGTGAACTATCCTTTTGGCCTTCCTTATGGACACTGGTAGGGCATTTCATCAGAGTGGGACCTGGTACAGTTTAAGCTTGACACAGGTCTTTTTTATAAAGGAAGAAACAAATTTGCTATGTCGATTTGTAAAGCGCTGATGTTTTAAGTATTTCAGTGGTCAACAAGATATGTGTTCAGAAGTAAGTTTACTGGAAACTATAGCAAATTTTCAGTATAGAAACAGTTCAATTCAGCCTTTATGAAGAATAACATTTGAGGTGAACAAATGATACCCCTATAGTGGCACCCCTTAGTGGTAGTCAGGTGAATTATTTTCATTAAATTATTTTATGAAAAATTACAGAGCATCATTTTGCAGTTGGAATTTTCAATCAAAAATACATTAACTTGAGATTATACTTTACTTAGGGTTAAGATGTTTAGCTGACCCAATTTTTTATTGACTTTAGTCAGCAGGCTATTCTATTGACTTCTTTGATTGCTCAAAGTGACAGAACTTCATTGAGTGTATTATTGATTTAAGGAAGTCTTTCCATAGCCAGCTAGCATGATGGTGAACAAGGTGTGGCTAATGTTATGAAATAATTGCATTATTTTTTTCTCAGCCAAAAATACTTCAGATGGAAGGCTTGGACCCCCCAGTGTGGTTTTTGATGTGTCTGGCAGCTCGGGTACCATGGTTATAGAGTCTGACAGACTAGGAGTAAGTGTGTACTTCTAAATCTTCATCAGGGCGTGTCTGTCTATGTCGTATTATAATTTTCTTTCAACAATCGCTAATACCTACAACAAAGTAATTAAAGTTATCCCTTGAAGCCCTAAGTTATGAAATTAAATGTTTACCCTCTTGAAGTTGTGTCTTAGTATCGCAACCAATTTGAATTGGAACATAAGACAATTTAGCAAATTTCACGTTCAGCTCTCTTTAACTCATCAGCCGCCAAATTATTCAACTGGAATTTTCACCCACTTGAGGTTGTGTCTCGCTGACGTGATCCACAACTTCAAGTGAGTGAAAATTATTCAAATTTGATAAAATGGAGGTCAACTTTTTTTAAATTCTTGCTGATAAATGTTGCGTTTTATCTTCAGCATGTTTAAAAGCTGATATGTTATATGATGATGAAAAAAATGTAAAAAAAGCTAATATACTCGGTACAGGCGGTCTGTAGCCGTCAGATTCTGACGACTAAAGTCTACCCCCGCACTGTAAGAGTAAAACTATTTATAATAACATAGGTATTTAAATGAATAGGAATGACCTGAATAATACATTTATGATGATTTCAAATTGAAAAAAACCCTTTGGTCTCCATGGTTTATGCAAAAATTGTCAGTGTTTTAAGGGTTATAATTGCCTAGTTCGAAGGACATATAAAAAAGATGAATATGTTCTCATGTTTATACACTTTTTTTAAAGACACTTATTGAAGTTAAATTTCACGATTCATTCTTTAAATCCCATGCTATAACACATAAACTGTTGATGCATGTGTTTTTGTTTAGGTCACAAGTCGCAGTAATTTCAGTACCATTAAAGCGAACAACTGTGTATTTCAAGGTAAGTATTGTGTGTACTGTGTAATAGATCTCTTATATCATAGATATGACACTGTTCTCTCTACTACAGGTATTTCATGAATAATTACTCTAAGTTTTTCATAAGTATTTTCAAGTTATTTGAGGCTGGAATTACTCATACTAATGGCAAATTTAAATGATTTCACATAATGCAGATATGTTGGTAAACCCATTTGTGACGAGCCTCGGAGATCTTCATGTTTTGATTGCATAAAATAATAAAATCTTGTCGACTAAACATTACATTATATATAAAACCCTTTATGTCCTTGCGATGCATTAAAGTATCATTTTACATCCCTGAAAACAGACTTTATTTTCCTACAACTAGAGGTTTTAGAATGAAAATTTCCATGAAACTAGTTTACCAACACATGGCAATTTTCTTCAATTTCTCACCCACTTCAAATCATCTTCATCCTCTACAAGTCGAGAATTGCGACAGCAATCCGCGGCTTGTAGTGGATGAAGATGACAATGACAAATTCAGGCTTGATAGGGTTAATACAGTTTCCAGATAGGATGAAGCATCATCTGCATCTTGTTGTCAACAGATTATTATATAGGTAGGCCTATCTACTTTTTTCATCAGCATAATTGCTAAAACTGTGTAATTGTCTTTTTCTGTAGGAAAATGGCTTTTTGAGATTATGCTCGGCTCCAAAGGTGTGATGCAGATGGGATGGTGTACACTAGCATGCAAGTTCTCACAAGAGGTTAGATTGATCTTTTCAACAAGCTATATAATTATAAATTTTGTTTTGATTGGATACCAGTATTAATTCGAAGAGAAATAAGTTTAGAGAATTGGTAAGCTACATATTGCAAGCTCTTATGGTCAGTTAATTTTGTGGAATCAAACTTGGAACTACAGTATATTCCTGTGGATAATGCGACACTGTATAATAATAGGATAGCCCATAACAAATTTTGCAGATAAAAATACAAAATTCACTCCATATTTATCAATGCACTGACCCAAAATCTGCCTGAAGTAGTTCATTCTTACATTTGAACCACATGCACATAAGATGCTGTGTTTCTTTTTTTGTTACTCTATACAGTGAGGGTGGTCTTATGGCAATGATGTGATCTGAGGCAATTTGATGATTTAGTTATTATGATTAAAAAAAAAAAATCCACTAAACTACAATAATAGAACATGTATGTATGTCATTGTTGTGCATACCACCTTGCCATTGGTGAATCAGACATAGCTCTTGATCCAGATTTAACATGCTATAAGTGCTTCAGGTTTATACAAGACCTTGAACTAATGATGGCAATAATTGGCAATCACAAACACGATATGGGGAACTTGTCGATGGTCACATAGGCCACATACCTCTTAGAGTAGTATACATAATGTTATGTGTACATACCGGTTATCTAGTATGTGAAACTAAAAAAGTCAAGTTAACTGCTAGTTAAATGTGTGTGTAATTTCAGAATTGTTTATTTTTATTTGTATTCAGGAAGGAGTGGGTGACACAGATGATTCTTATGCTTTTGATGGCAATCGTCTGAGAAAATGGAATGCTAAGATACCAAGGCAATATGGAGATGTATGTTACACCACTAAAATACAATAGGCTATTAACCCGGATTGCTGCCGGATTGTTTCTGACTATTTTTTATTCATTTTAAGCTGGAATTGCTAACGCATTTTCCAGCTCCAAATGACGAAAAATAATTATATTTATGAAGAAATAAACATCTTTAAAATTTTGTTTTTAGATTAACTAAGCATCTACCACAAAATATTTTAGCAATTCGAGTTGAAATTTATTTGGTCCGACATTTGATCATCATTGAAAACGCATATATACGGTCCCGGCAGCATAAGGGTTGATGAATAATGAATAATTTGACTGAATAAGCATTGCCACAGACCATACTGTATTTTATCTGTGAATAGATACCAAATGTATAACTTTTTAAATTCTCTCAGCGCGGGGATCGACTTTAGACGTCAGAATCTGATGTCTATAGGTGTCAGATTGTGACGTCTAAAGACGTCTAGACGGTACCCACGCTGAAAAGGTTAAGCGCTGAGCATGATTATAGTCGTTTTAAATCTGTTTTATTAGCAGGTTTAATCACATTTATTGGGAATGAAATGAGTGTTTAAACATCAAGATTTGCAAATGTTTGGTCCCAAATTAAACAAATGTGAGTAATTTTCACCTAGTTGAGGTTGTGAATCTTCCAACTGGGTGAAAATTGTATAATGTGGCGCTGACTTATAAAGACGGTCCCCGTACTGAAATAATTATATTATTTCTAATGACCTTAGACCTATGGGATTCAGGGTTCCCACAGAAAAAAAAATCATCTAGCTGTTCTCTCAAAAATCTTTACTTAGAGCGCGTGAGCAGCATAATAAAGTGTTTACTTTTGTGCGCGCTCTAGAAAAAATCAAAGATTTTTTTAATTAAGACACAACAAAGTACAGTATTCCCCTTCTTATGCATGGACCCATCATGCCATCTCTGAGCGCATGCATAAGAGTGGTGCATGCATGAATGGGGGATGCAAAATTTTTGAAAACCAAATAGTTTGATGTTTATATTTTTATGTTATATTAATGTATCATAAATATTTCATGGTGGGCCCTATAATAATGCATCATAATCCATACTTTTTATTATAATTTTCTTTTCTTTATCCTTTATTTTGGCTTGTAAATTATTCTTAATCACATGACAGGAATGCTTATGATTTACCTCCAGTTGCCCAAACTATGCTTATCACACTATCTGGGCGTATCAATCTAGTTGTATTAACACACTAAGATATGTTAGACCAGCGTTCTGTGTTATTGGGTGGGGCTAACCATGTAGGCCTACACAGTGAGGAGCTATAATGTAAGATGTTCATTAGCATGGCAAAACTATGTCTGAAGCAGGGATAATCCAGTAAACATACCAATATCGGCCTACTGTAATTGTTGGTCGAATGTCCAACGCTGGCCAACATTAAATGAACATTGTTTCAGGATCAGTGTATCTTGTGGACAATCGATGAGGGGGGGGGGGGGAGGAGGGTCATTCGCATTTAGTTGAGGGTTGCTTGAATGCTGGGCCCCATGCAGGAGTGGTCACCAGACTTGCATGTATGTGTATGTAGGCATACACCAGAAGTGTTTGACCAGGGCTGGCTGCAGGTTAGCCCAGCGTGGCAGATGTGTGATCGCTACCACGCTAGCATGTCAACTGCTCACTGTGTACATGTAGCCTCTAGAACACACTGTTTATGGCAAGTATACATGTATACACCCCTCCCCTCTCATCAGTGCTTGTCGCCAGCTGACGTAACAGGTGACGGCATTAAGGAGGGAGGTGCGCTCTCTCCTGTTTGGGTGACCGCTAACCCCTAAAACACAGGGTGACTATTGGCAAATCTACCATATTGATGACCAGATGACAGCCGGATGACACCTATTACATGCTGGTCGGTATAAAATTCATCTGGTCGGGCAACCGGCTCTGCCAGTACTGTGGGGAACCCTGGGATTAATAGAAAATCCTAGGTCAGTCAAAGTATAAGTTTTTAACAATGCTCTGTAAAGTATGTGATGATAAGTAGTAGATACGTGGCCTTCTATAAAATAAAAAAATTTAGTTAGGTGTGACATCAATAAATGCTGATAAAATGACTTAGTTTAAATCTCTCTAAGCTATTACAGACTCTATCAAGTATCTGCACATCAAGTTTTTAAATTTTATTTTCACAGTTATGGCTTGTGGGGGATATCATCACTGTTTCTATTGATTGCAACAAGGGAACTGTATCATTTGGAAGGTAGGTCAATATCTATGATAATTATTCAGTCTTCAAGACATCAGCAGTAAATTATATACATGTATATTTTTGTGATATATCTGGACATAAAATATCTCAGTCCTCAACTTTGCGTTATTTGTTCCTCACCTTGTTGGAGACAGACAAGCATAACCTTGAGTGTTCGTGCATACATGTGTCTGTGCACTGTTTCTTGTATGCTTGTTAATAATAGCCATTGTTTAATGTTTACCCATTGGTGGTCTTTTGATGGAAATGATGGCATTTAGCACACAAAATCGGGCTTCAGTGGCGAAAGGGTCAATATGCATAATATAGGGAAAAACTGTGCCATACAGCTAACCCATTACTATATAACAAAATGTGTTATTGCAGGGAGGGATATGCCCTTTAAAATATAATGGCAAACTCTGCTAGATTGGTAAACCATTTTACTGTAATGGTTTACCAGAGTTCTGCGAAGGATGCACTCTGAAAAATTTCTATCACAACGGCAGTACAGGGATTATGGTGGCCATTTGGCTTCTTGTTTTAATTTGCGAGATGTACTTAGTGAGGTGTAAATCACCACCCACCTATACGAAATACTATGCATATTTCGGAAGTTTGTGAACTTAGGAGATGGCAACTAGGATTAATGTGTCTGACAATTGCAGTCATGTCTATGTTGTCAGACAAATTCGAGGATGAAGGCTGTTCCATATTGGGGTTGTCATGTCATTTTTTCTGCACATGATACACTCTTTAAATATTCACCCTCACAGTGCCGAGATCGACTTTAGTCGTCAGAATCTGACGTCTGTAGACGTCAGATTCTGACGACTAAAGTCGATCCCCGCACTGTAAGAATTAAAATATTTCTAATGGCCGTAGACCCATGACATAGGTATTCAAATGAATCAGAAAAAGCTGACTAAGACATTAATGATGATTTCAAATTGAATAAAACCCTTTGGTCTCTATGGTTTTTATATAAAAAAATCGGCGCTTTGAGGGTTAAACGGATTGCAGGAGGTGTGGGAGCACCATCTGCCTCTGACAGAATAGTCAATTTTGGATTGTACACATTTTGATGACACATGTATTTTTAAATCCTATCTTATGTGTTCCTTGTTTTTTTTTTTTCAGAAATGGCCAATGGATGGGAGAGGCGTTTGAAAATATAAAACTTGGCCAAGGAATCGCTTATTTTCCTGCTGTCAGTTTATCACTTGATGAAAATCTACATGCTAATTTTGGAGCAACACCACTTCGATATCCTTTCTTGTTTAGCTGATTAATTCTTAGAAAGCTGATCTATTAAACTAACACAATCAGGCTAAAATCGACAAAAAATCATTATTTTTATTTTGGGTTCCTAATATTGCCATAAGATGTGAACATGGCTATAGACTAGAATTGAGGAAGTCTTTTAAATTTTGGGCTGCTCTGGCATTGTAGCAAGTGTGACGAAAGCCCCATTTATCAGTTATTCCCGTATTTGTTATTTTGGACATACATGTCCGAAATTAAATTTTGTCGCTATATCTCTCTTAACTGGCAAATGCGCAACACAAATTTTCGAAAACGTACGCTATTCTAGTCTTTGGACACAATGACATATTATGGTCATCAAGGAGCAGAAATAAAAGTACTGATTTTTTGATGATTTAACCTGATTGTGTCGCTTTAAATTTAAATTTTCATTTATTTTGAATTTGAGTCTAGCTAACGTGATCCACGTGAAATATAAATTGCCTGTATAATCAGTTTTGCAAAGTTATGACTGGTTTTACTTTTAATATCTGCTATTAAGATAAGTTCAAATAAAACGATATCAATGCTTTAGGAGATAAGCTAAACATTGTTAAACTTGTTCTGTATCTGCCTCGTCAATGATTGTGACCACTGAATGACTGTCTATTTTTATATAATAACACTGGTTTTGTGATTCAAGGTGATCCTTTTTAAAGCTAACCATTTTTTTTAAAGCTCACCAATTTCATCCTTTCTATTCTAAGAAGACAATTCGAAGAAGAAATGAGCCTTAACCCTTTCAGTGCGGGGATCGACTTAAGTCATCAGCCCCAATCTGATGTCTGTAGACATCTGATTCTGACGTCTAAAGTCCCTCCCCGCACTGTAAGAGTAAACATATTGATAATGGTCGTAGACCCATAACATAGATATTCAAATGAATCAGAAAGAGCTAACTAAGACATTTATGATGATATCAAATTGAAAAAAACATTTGGTCTCCATGGTTTTTAAAAAAATATTCCCCCTTATCACGAATTTTGTCGTTTTTAATTTGTTTTATTTGGCGATCAAATCACTGATATTGGGAGCAAAATGTGTCTTTAACCCTTTGAAGCCTGAATTTATCATTGTCATTTTAATCCACTACAAGCCGCGAATTGCTGTCGCAATTCTCGACTTGTAGTGGATGAAGATGACTTGAAGTGGGTGAAAAAATAAAGAAAATTACCATGTATAGGTGAACCAGTTTCGTGGAATTTTCCGTTCTAAAAACCTTGGTTTAGGAAAAATTCAGTCTGTTTTCAGGGATGTGAAATGATGCTTTAATGCAGCGTGCGGGCTTAAAGGGTTAATCATCAGGATTTGCAAAAGATAGACCTTGATTTAAGCAAATATGAGTAATTTTCACCAACTTGAAGTTGTGGTTCGCGGCAGCGAGACACAACTTCAAGTAGGTGAAAATTTAAATTAATTAACAAGGTCTAATGCTAAGTTACTTCTAGCTTAGCAGGACACAGGTTAATTCTAATAATTACAAAGGTTAATCTGCATACGGTGAGCTTCATGTTATCCTTAACATCATCACATATCCTATGGACGGTCAATATAGACCTCTGCAAGATCCTCCAGCTATTGATCTTGTCAAGGCTCAGCATTTATTTCTTTATTTTGATAATTTAGTGACTATGCTGACAACTAATAATACAGTAAGTATAAAAAATTAATCTGTTGTATCGTCTCCTATTATTATCCCCCGCCCTTTGGGTGGGTTTTGGCGTCGCCTTGAATGTCCATCCGTCCGTCAGTCCGTCCATCCGCATTTTAGTTTCCGGAGCAGATCTTGGATTTTCTTCATATTGCACACACACATCCCTTAGGTACATGTGCGTTTTGGGGGTTATGACCTTTGACCTGCTTCATGTGTATTGTTTTATACATCAGATGATCTGTGAGCTTCACTACTGTGAAATTTCTAATTGTAGCCGCAGCTTTAATTAGAACGAAAATTCTCATTCTCCAGTGCCCAATGCCATAAGTCAACTTCTATTGGATGTTTTGTGTGAAAAATTAAATCACTGCGCGTCGATCACTCTGAACTATCGGTAGAACCCTTCATGTCCAATAGTAAAATAAAGATATGCCCTATGAATCAGGTTATTGCTCACATTAGACTAGTCCGAAAGTTTATAATATTGTTTATTTTACATAGCACTAATTAAACAGTTTTTACAATGCAATAGTATTAAATTGTTTAGAGAATGTAATAAGTAGATAAACCATAATTAATTATATAAATAAAAATGTGTATAGCACATGTGAAAGTCAGCAGTAACTCAGTTGTGTGTTGACTGGTAGACAGACATCGCAGCACTTTGTGAACACCGTCATAATTATGTTATCTACAGCCCTGTCAGTCAGCAAGCAAACCCCTCTCCAGTCTTCAATGAGTGAACCTGTCAGTCATGTGCTATGCTGTCGTCACTCACGGCACAGTTGGCACGAGACGTTGACATATTTAGTCAGCTCCTTCTGTTTACCTGTATCATGTGTATGAGTCCTCTGGGTTGTAAATTGATGATGACAAATAAATATTGGAGTTTATATAATGTAATTGTCATTTGTAAATTACAATGGATTTTTATTTAGGCCTACATATATGTAAAGAAATAGCTTCAAGTCAACCCGAAACGGCTACAATTATAAATTTTACGGTATAATAATTTTGATCTTTTATTTTCAGGAATCTCCTCAAAGAGCAGAAGCTATGGGTGTAAAATGCCCTCAATCACGCAGCAAGAGAACAACTCTATTACTTATAGCAGCTCATCTGTTTGACAAACTCGCTCCTCTGTTGGTAAATCTTTTTGTATTCTTAGTTTGAAGAATAACATTAAAATTCCTCTGTTGAAGCCCATCGTCAGCAATGATATAGCATTTCTAAATTTTGCCATTTCTAACCATTTCTATATGGTCAGAAGACACAGCTTTTTAGACAGGTAGTGCAACAATTTAATGCTCAAATATATTAATTTTACAAAGAGCTTTGGGCCTTCAATTTTAGCTGAGCAATATTTATTAACGTATTTTCCGGGTTATAAGACGCGACTTTTCAACTCGGCCGAGGACAACTGGAAAAAATCTAAAGTGGCCTCTAACCTCTGTCACGTAATGACGCGATTACCTTCATGAACCGCTAACGTCATATCATCGTTTGAGGCCATTGTATGTCAGTTTTAATACCATTTGGGACTGTTATTTAGTTTATTATTGATTAGCATGCATAAGGCTTAAAAACTATGTATTTAATTTATGATTAATTGGGTAAGATAGAATGTTTTAGTAAAAGATCGTGACTGTTTGTTTGTTATGATTGCATTTGTATGTCAGCCATTTTTCTCTGCATCCGGTCACAGTATCGTCATTCGCTAGGGGGCGAGACAATCGCAAGCAATTTACCGCATAAACACATCTATAGAGTATAGAGGAAGTCACATTAACCTGTAGCGCAAGATTTTCGCTGATTTCTCAGGCAATTCTCAACCGATTTTCATGAAATTTTACAAGGACTATTATCGGGTCCCCCGCCAAATAGCATGAAATTTTCATGACAAAATAATCTATAGCTCAAAAGTTAGACCATTCGACATATAGTAACATAAATTTCTAATTACGACATCCCTCTATAAGCCCAATAAACTGTTTAAGTTAAAATCAGTTTTAAGCCATGAATTGCATTACATGCCAGATGGTCTAACTTTTAAACTATACAATATTCATCAATGAAAATTTCCCAGTGTTCGGCAGGGAACTCGATAATAGCCCTTGTTAAATTTCATGAAAATCGGTTGTGAATTGACTGAGAAATCGCCGAAAAACATACGCTACAAGTTGTTGTTATTATTAATTTGTATTCACTGGGCTATAACCTGAATCAATGCCCTTTATCGACATCGCCACCTGGTGAGTGTGGGTCAGTTACGGAAGTGGGAGCTCTCTAATGAGGTGAAAAAGAAAACAATGGCGTCTGTCTTTCATACATGGCATTGAAATAATTTCGAATAAATTACTAAATTTTATGTTCACGTACATTGAACAATATATTAAACACTTTTATTATAGACTTTTAATATCGGTCTACCAGGCTATTAAATAGCATTGACTCTGTCGTCTTCTCTTGCTATAAACACCAATGTACTGACACCTGACACTTGAGTTTCGTCAGACCTGTCTCTGAGCCTGGTGCGTCATATCTGCCGGTGCGACCTGTCCATGGTTCGAGCCTAATCTTGAGCCTAGTGCGACTTATACTCCAGTGCGCCTTATAGGCCAGCAAATACGGTATATGCATTTTTCTGTAAACGGGATATCAATCTAAATGAAAGTCTACTTTTGCTATATGAATACTCGTCAGAACTTAGTTCAAATGCATGTTAGAAACATTGATTCCACAAATACAATAGTTTAGCAAAGTCATATATTTCTGTTTTTGCAGAGAAATGGTTATGTTATTGAAGAATTCCTCTTGAAATTACTTCTCAAATATGTGAAGACAAATGATGATCCAGATGACCAACCCGATCTCGACCTAATACTTAAGCTATTGTGGTCCATGCTACAAGTATGTTGGTTATATACATTTCTAGGTACATGTTCTATTGGTCCAACCATACAGTAAGATTTTAATGGAAAATTATTTTAATTATGTACATTGTTCAAGGAGAGAGCAAATGTCATATTATGGTGAATGGTGAATATCAATTTTTTTGATGTTTCGACATATATCTTAACATGTTTTGATTTACATTATGTCCCCAGTCTTCATGTTTAAGCAATATTTTCTTATCCAGATTGTGTTAGTAATCAAAATGGTTGTGTACTTTTAGCTGATAATTTTCTACAAATCAATTATTTCATCACCTATGATATCTCTCATTATTATTATGCATGTATAGTAATGTACAGTACTATATTTATTTGCCTCTGTTAGACTGACACCAGAAACATTACGTAGTCATGTTGTCAGTCTGTCTGTCAATCCATTCCATCCATGAGCTTAGATTTTCTAGATTTACAATTTTTAGCATTCAAGCCCTGATCTGTGAACCCTTTTCTCGCTAAGTGATCTGATTTAAATTTTCACCCATTTGAAGTTGTGTCACACACTACCCCAACCCACAACTTCAAGTGGGTGAAAACTACTCATATTCAAGACTGAATTTAAAATGGTCATCTTTATCCACTACAAACTGTGAATTGCTGCCGCAATTCTCGACTTGTAGTTGATGAAAATGATTTGAAGTGTGTGAAAAATTAAAGAAAATTGCCATGTATTGGTAAATCAGTTTTAAGGAAATTTTCATCATAAAACCCTTAGTTGTAGGAAAATTAAGTCTGTTTACAGTGATGTAAAATAATGCATCGTGAGGGCTTGAAGGGTTAATTTGAGAAAAATACATTTGCAAATCTTGCAATGTTTGAGCACTAATTTAGCTCCCAACAACAGTGATTTGATCAGGTAGACTAATAAAATAGATTAAAAATAAGTATAGTCATGATTAGCAGTGAACAGGTTAAACCACCAGGAGCACATGATGCAACAAGCGATACCCTGGGGTACCCCGGTACAGCGTGATTTGCAGCCCCACCTGGTGAATGCGGAGGCAGTTATTGCAACAGGTTTCAACATTGAAAGATGTTATTTTCTCAGTCCTTAGTGACCAAAATGACCCTAAAACAAGAATATTTTGCAAAATAAAAACGTGTCACATCTATTTTTGCTTCTTTTTTTTTTAAATCTTACACTTTTTGGTATACCGGGGTACAGCCCTGAAAATAAAATAAATAATTAGACAAATGGCGGATTTCTAATTGGTACCGCAGGGTGCCGCGTTGTGCATCACACTATCAATTACATCTGTTTCAATGCATTTTTCTGATTCCAATTTTAACCCTTTAAGTGCCAAATTATTCAATTGGAATTTGCACCCACTTAAAGTTGTGTCTCTCTGATGCGATCCACAACTTCCAAGTGAGTGAAAATTATTCATATTTGACAAAATGAAGGTCAACTATTTTTAAATTCCTGCAGATTGATGTCATGTTTTATCTTCACCATGTTTGAAGAAACAACTTGGGATGATAATTTTCAACTTTGTAAATTAAAAAAAATAATTTATATGAAGCTATATAGCCTACTGATCTTAAATGAGAAAAAAAACAAAAAAGCATTGGTAAAGCACCGAAAAAGTCGAAACTAGCTTTATTTCATTTCTATTTCTAATTTGTTTACATCCTTCAGCACATCAGACCACAGCTACTGACCATCTCAGACGGCATGATCAAAGTAACCACATGCTTACATAACATCAATAGCCACCACCCTTAATTGGTCTGGGAACGTGATGATCGGGGGTATTAGGTACACAAGTTTGGTTGGGTTTTCAGCGGATTCATAGAAATGTTGATAAAAAATATTTTTTTTAAATCTAACAATTCTGAAAAAAATAAAATCATGATCTGTGGGATACACTTCTTCATTACAAAATAAAAAACGAAAATTGATGTCATCCCAAGGAGCCGCTTTAAAAGCTCATATGCAATATTCTAATAAAAAAGCTAAAAAACGAATATATTAGGTACCAGCAGTTTGAGGATTGATAACACATTTATGTCCAAATTATTTTTTTTTTATGTTAAGTTAGACCAGTATTGAGAACACTAAACCTTACAGCACGGGATAGAGTTTAATCGTTAGAATCTGACGTCTAAAGTCAATCCCCGCACTGGAAGAGTAAAAATATTTATACCCATAACATAGGTATTCAAATGAATCAGAAAGAGCTAACTAAGACATTTATGATGGTATCAAATTTAAAATAAACCTTTGGACTCTTGGTTTGTATAAAATATTTCAGCGCTTTAATATTAATTTGTTGTTGGTTTCAGGATCACGAGATAAAAGTTTGTCTGGAGAACTTGTTTCACAGTTTGCTATCTGCATATAGATTTACACCAGTTGATCTGGAATACACATATCAGGTGAGAATAATTCCACTCATTCAGCCTGCTACTATTATCTGTTATCTAATTATAGTTGTATCAAAAATCTTTTAAAATAGAACATTTCGTTGGTGGGACAGACGATCCGTACAAAATTAAAGAATCCCTCTTTTACTCCTCGTTGTATAAACACTGCCATTTTTTTAATTCGTTTCAAGTCATGAATTATTTGTGTATGTGTATCAGGCTGCCAATCGCTAAAAGAAAAAAATTAAGGACTTTTTGGACTAAACTTTGTGGTGACTGCTGTTGGCATCTGACACTTTAACTTGCTACTGTATATGTGGGTAAATAATGATGGCCATTACAATTATGCTGTATGATGTATTTTTTTTTTTTTTTTCAGAAAACTATACTTGTTCTTGTTTTAACCATACTACAACATGAGAATAGCCGCAAATTTCTTCTGAAAAATGTGTTGTATCCTTTTATCAATAATAAATGTATGCATTTGTATTATTTAAATATTGTGTTATATGAGCTAGAATTGTGTGTTTTTTTCACATAGTAATATCGAGTAAACTGAATGATATTCAGAAATTTACCTTGAAAATTTGACTCATATGACAAGGTTTCACGCTCCATCATGAATTTGTAGTTTCGCAGTTTCTGGCAGTGCGGGAATACTGATAAATTATGTTTTTTAGCATCAGATTCACAGTAAAATTTGAAAAAAGCTTAAAAGTAATTTGAATAAGAATATTATATATTAAAAATAATTTAAAGAAAACTATTTAAACTTTATTCTAGTACTATTTTTGAATTTATTTTTGGGGTTAATTCCTCTTCATTCACTAGATAGTACACAATGCTGTACATTTCTCAGGGGGACCTTTGATTGTCACATTGTCCATTTATAATTAGTATATAATATCTAAGTCCAAGCTGACAATGTAACTGACTATGTCACGGACAGACAAGACAAGACATAATGCCTTATCGGAGAGGGGGGGGGGGGGGTCATAAAAACATCCAGATGGCAACAGGCAGTCTACCAGAAAGGTAGATCTGCGCTATCTATCAATTTTTGCAGGATTCAATATAAATATTATGCCTATCATTTAAAATGAATTATGTTGTTTTTGAACTTTTAAGGTTCATATTACAATGAATAGAATTTTTTTATTCTGTGTGATACAATTTATTTAAATTAAGGACCAGTTTTCCTTTAATTGTACCAATGTGATGCTTACCATTATCCTTAATCAAATTTCGACAAGATTCGACAAAATGAAGTTCCCGTTATTTCTTCTTGTGAAGCCCCTGGATGATGACGGCCTCGCTCACATTGTTCAAACACCTTGGTGGGGGTTTGTGCATGATGTAAGTCGTCATTTGATCTCATTACAGTTTTGCTAATTATTTTTATGCATCTCCATGTTAGGTTTGGTGTTTAGATTCTCATTCGAGAACCACATCAAATTTTAGCACTGTGGGCACCATCATCTTACTAAATTAGGCTGACGTGTTTTCATTGTGATTAGGTGATTTAATTTTTTTAAGAATATGTCTGCCATTTTATATTTTTGATTAAAAGTACCAAAAACAAGTTGATTTTGTTTAATCTATGTTTTATAACAGACATGCATAATAAAACGAATATAAATATTTTAGGACCCCTTCGATTTAATAAAATAGATACATTTTATTAAAGGTGTACATTGTCAAAACTTTTCATTACAATTTTTTATAGAACCCATTCGTTAACTTATAGTAATGCCTCACCTACATTGAGGTAGAACAATATTAATGTCTGTAATTGATCATACTTTTTTATTTTATTGAAATTCAGGATGATGAAGATGACGTATCACACGATAAAGGCTCGGCTGCTGACACTGAAGCTGCTTCTGCTTTCCAATCTAGCTGTAAACATTTACATAAACACGTCTCAGTTTTAGAGCAGATTCAAGTGAAGATTGTCAAAGCACTTTTGTCAAACACAGACGGTGTCAAAGTTAGTTTTCTTAACCCCTAGAACATTGATGTCGATTACATTAGACATACTGTGTTTTTGTTAGTTCTGTCAACAATAACCAGAATTTTTGTCACTTGAAGGTGTGGATCGCGGTAGTGAGACACAACTTCAAGTGACTGAAAATTTAAATTTCTTAGCCCAGTGCTCTAATGGTTATTTTTTCTATGTTAAGCTCCCAGCAAACATGAGGCATTAAACCAATCTGGGTTTAATGCTGGTCCGCCATTTAGTTAGTTCTCTTAACTCTTAGAACACTGATGTCGATTACAGTAGACATACTGTGTTTTTGCTAACACCTGTATAATCATTTATTAAAAGTAAAATATTCTTTTAATCTTGAAACACTGACATATGTTGGGACTTAAATTTCGTAAATCACACAAATTTTTAGTCACTTGAAGTTGTGCATCGCGGTAGCGAGACACAACTTCAAGTGACTGAAAATTTTAATTGAATATCTCAGTGGTCTAGGGGTTAACAATAATATAACAATAAACAGAATTTAATTTATGATATTATGACATCGAGAATAGATCTGATGACAGATGAGCCCAGCAAACATGAGGCATTAAACCAATGTGGGTGCACCATTACACATTAATTCAACATTGCATCAATTTCTTGTGTTTGCTGTGAGTGTACACAGTGTACTGTAATAATTAATCATACTGTAATCATTGTACTGTATTCTCTGACAATCTGACAGAGCCATATTATACCAGAATATTACAGAATCAGTTAATCATAACCTGGTATTTTGCTGTAAACTTCTCTCTGAGAAATAAGACTTCTAATTAGTGTCGGCAGAGTTTCAAATGTATTGTCACTAAAAGACTTTTATATTTAATCTGTTACCACCTGATGATCGTTAAATATTTGTAATCATATGTTTTTAGGGGCTGACAGCATGTTCTCGATTTATATTTCTATACAAACTACGGGAATTTCTCAAAGAATATTCTCCAACACTTCCCAGGGTAAGAACAGGTTATATTTGTAAATTATCGCACTTTTGATCAGGCTTTAACCTGATTGTAAAATAATATTAAATGTGTATGCTGGCCCAAGAAGGCGTATAGCATACACCCTGACAGTACACTTACCAGTGTTTGACAATTTAATATATTATTTACCTTAACGTAAAATGCTGAGAATAACGTGCACTGTTAAAATGACCCTTGAGGGGGTGAAATCCTTAACATTTAACTCACTTTTTTTCAGGCACAATTGATAAATCTGTGTCCACCATCGGTGTCACTGTGTTTTTTCCACCGCCTAACTCAAGCACTACGTCAGCTGTGGGATGAGTTTGCATCATCACACCCATCATCTGCAGTACCAAGTACAGGTGAGCTGACATTAGTAACTACAACAGTTAACCCTTGTGCTGTTAGAACCGTATATAAATTTTTAAACCAAATAATATGTCACTGAAATGGGTAATATTATTTATGCTCAGTTAGTCAAGCAATTGAATTTAGAAGATTGTATGTTTTAAATAAATAATAATAAGTAAGATGAAAGGAAATCCACAAACGCCATATTTCTATGATTCAGGTATTTATTATCAAGCCATGACCATGGTTTCGCTGAAGCTCCATCAGATATTTCCTTTCATTTTACTCATCTTTACACGATCCAGTATCACATATGTGATCCACCATAGCAATGCGATGAAGCGGCTACCTTTCCACCTGGTTCAATTTCACATCTATCTAAATAGAAATATTTTTCGTCATTTGAAGCTGGAAATTGCATTAGCAATTCCAGCTTCAAATGACGAAAAATTAAATAAAAACAATTCAGCGGGACAAAGGTTAACCCTTACAGTGCGGGGACCAACTTTAGGCAATTGCATGAGCAAGCCCAGCTTCAAATGAAAAATAGACACACACAATTCGACAGCAATAAGAGATTTACTCAAGGACTTAGCCAGGAAATGATAAAAAGGAGTCCAAATTTACTTATTGTTGGGCCAGGACGTGGTCTCGGCTCCTCCCACAATGCAAATTTGGTGGAATCTGGTGATATTTTTCTACGTCCAGGCTGTAAATAGGCCGTCCAAAAGACGGCTGGAAGGGTCTCTGGTCTCGAGTCCTTTGATTTATTGTTTAAAAAATAGCTTCTGCTTTTTTTATGCTTTAATGAATAATATTTTATTTGATGGATGAATTGAGTGTTATTAATTTTAAGATGTGTGGGTGGCATAGGTAAATGTACTTTCAAAAAATTATCTGAAATTGTTGAATACATTTCCTAGGTTCATACAACATTCACAATACATTCAAAGAAATATCTTTGTGAAGAAAAAAACTTTGTGACTTTATGTTTATTGAAATAATATAGGCTACTTCAAAATTGAATTATTTGATGAACTCAGCATTATTTAATTAACTATTATTTTCAGTGACAATCTTTTATAAATGTTTTTTTAGAAGCTTTTGTACCTTGCAAGAAGTTTTGTGATGAAAGTCTCAATTACTTAGAAGTTCAACGGCTTGGAGGTTTGGTTTCACATCTCAAGAAAGCTTATAGGGGTTAGTTTTTTTTCAGTAAGATACTTTTTTCATATCGGCAATTATCAATATTAAAGAGTTATGATATACCTTGTTTATGTTATTGATTGACTGGTAATTTTGTGACAGAAATGTAGATGTGATATCACCTTAATAAATGCATCGGTAAACTTATTGTGTCTACTCTTTGTATCCAAATTAAACAAATATTTTGCGGTAATGAGACAAAAGTTTAATTAGGTGAAAATATAAATTATATTACTCAGTGCTGTAAGGCTTAATGGGCTAATTACTTCTATAGACTTTCCAGTATTAGCCCTTATTTTGCTCAGTTAAATTATTCAAACTTTCAACGACTTGATGTTGTGTCTCGCTGCCAAGTGGGTGTAAATTACTCATATTTGTTTAGCTTGAGCAGAAATATTTGCAAATCTTGATGTTTAGACACACATTTAACTCCCAATAACAGTGACTTGGTTGACTAATAAAACAGCAATAATCATAATCAGGGTTAATGTTTGTCTTTCAAAAAACAATATTTGATGGAGAAATAAGCATTAATTTGCTAGATTGACATATGTTTTGATTTAAATTGTGTCTATTCTATTTTACTAATTTGTACTCGTTCGACAGTTGTACATCACGATACGAGACACAATTTAAGTAGGTAAAAAATTAAATTCTATTAACCCTTTCAGTGCGTCAGAATCTGGCGTCCGTAGACTTCAGATTCTGACGTATAAAGATGGTTATGACCCATAACACGGGTATTCAAATGACCCAGAAAAAGCTAACTAAGACATTCATGGTGATTTCAAATTGAAAAAAACCTTTGGTCCCCATGGTTTAAGCAAAAATAATTCTGTTGTAAGAGTTAAAGCTTTTTATTCGAACAAAAATAACAGGAGAGTGTGATATTTTGCTGAGCCTTTTGTCTTGTATTTGTAGAAGAGCTTCACAGGACTCTACACGGTTCTCCTACGTCATCCATGCCACAGTACAAAAGTAAACACTGGATTGTTACTCACTTTATTTGCTATTTAAAGAAGACCCAACATTTCCAATTTTTATTAAAGAGACAAAAAATAGATGGCTCAGACTAATCTCTTATTGAATAAAAACGTAATATCTGTGAATTTTTGTTTTAAAATTTTACACTATAGATTTTTACACATATGGGTGTGATCTTCTGTAAAAAACGAAAGTTTTGAACTATTTGAATCGGCTCCTGTAATATCATGGCTATTATTGTAATATCAGTTATTTATCAGCTGGTTATTTTTCCCAGAATGCATTGAGTTTGGTGAGGAGTTATTGGCGGCTCAGCGTTGTCTGTACCTGGATGAGCCAGATGAACAGGAAGGCGTATCAGCTCATTCTCTAATAGAGCTGCTAGATATCATAGTCATGCTATACAATGTGGCAGCACATAGACAACTAGCCAAGGTACTGCATTTTGGCTTCCTTAACCCTATAACTGCTGGTCCCGTATATATTCTGGCTTTTCACTTTTTTATTAGCACATCAAATACAAGCCTTCAAAGATAAAACGTGACATTAGTCAGCAAGATTTCAAAATAGTTGAAATAATTCTTTAATTATAATCATGTACAATAGATTTGAAATAAAATTAAACTTTATTACAAGGCCACCTACTATAGATAGTACAGCTGCTGAGTATTCTCATTTTAAGCAATCTACCATTTCTCAGTGAATAAGCATTCATTTCAATTATTGAGATCCACTCTACAGAGTCATGTTGACAGAAAACTGATCATCACCTCCTTTTTACTTTAAATATATCTTTCAATTCTTCAAATACATCTATCAATGATATGTACATTTATACACAGTGAGGTAAACTCTAAAACTAAATTATTCACTTCTACTTTAATGATTTGAAGAAATAGAGACATAATCTACATCAAGCACATAATCAAATTGTCACATTACAGATGTCAACCCTGAGAGAAAACATCAAGGAGTATGTCAACGCTCTGGAAGACACTGACAAAAAGCTGAAACAATGTCCTAAAAATGTAAGTGCAATTTTTGGTAAATTTTCCAATAGTACAGAATATTTATTTCTCATCCTGCACTTATCTGATTCGTCTGAAAAGTTGTTTAACCTTTCTACTGGTATTTACTACATGTACATATATAATGGACCTGACAAAGTCATTGCAGAAGCTGCCACAGTAGCACATTATGAAATCTATGAAAATGTTTAACTTGACAAATGTACCTTTGGGAAACTTCATAGAATTTAGGATGTGCTTGTTTGAACTGGACTCTCATTCAAAAACCACATTCACCTGATTCACAGCTGTAGGCACTTTTAGCTTACTGCTGTTGGGTTTTCCTTGTGAACAGGATATCTGGAGAACTGCTAGTTTTAGTCAGTCAAATGTTCTATCATCTTGGTATGTTTCGCCTCTATGTGCACAAGAGTGGTCTAAACTTCCGGTCATTCCTTGCCTGGCCGAGAAAAGAAACATTTTTGGTGTAGGTTCGAACCCAGGATGCATGCATGACTGACATGGCAGTCAGGCGTTCTACTAATTTAAAAAGTTTTCTGAGTGTTTGTCCCCTTATATATTGATATATTTATCTTTTCCTTGTGAGCATGATATCTTGAGAACATCCAGTCCTTATCACTCAAGATATTGTATGTACTTATCTGCCTGTCTGCAAATGGTTAACCATTACAGCACAGTGATAGACTTTAGTCGCCATAATCTGACGTCTGTAGATGTCAGATTCTGACGACTGAAGTCTATCCCCGCACTGTAAGGGTAAAACTATTTATAATGGCCATAGACCAATAACATAGGTATCCAAATAAAGCACAAATAGCTAACTAAGACATTCCTGATGATTTTAAATTGAAAAAACCCTTTGATCTCCCTGGTTTGTACGAAAGTATTCCAGCGCTCTAAGGGTTAATGTCTCTTGTGTCTATGATTGATGGGGACCATCAACCCTTTCAAGCCTGGCTTTACCATAGTCATCTTTATCCACTACAAGCCCCGAATTGCTGTCGCAATTCTTGACTTGTAGTGGATGAAGATGATTTGATGTGGTTTAAAAATTAAAAAAATTACCACGTATTGGTAAACCAGTTTCATGGAAATTTTCGTTGCAAAACCTTTGGTTGTAGAAAAATTAAGTCTGTTTTCAGGGATGTAGATGATGCTTTAATGCGTCGTGAGGGCTGAAAGGGTTAAAGTTTACTATGTACAAACTATAAAAAACAACGCTATGTTTTCAGTTACCCCAAGTTATCAAGGAATTGAAAAATGCGAAGAAAGTTTTCACAGAAAAACTTACAGAGCAAACCCGACACATGGCCTGGGTATTTGCTATTGTCTACGCTAAGGTGAGGAAAATACCTTGTTACATTTTAACCCATAAAGTGCTAATCATGTCCAGCCATTTTTAGCCTTTCTCTCTGTGCTTCTAAAGAAAATTTTCAAGAGAAATGAGCAATAAATTGAAAAGGTTAGCATATATTTTGATTCAAATTGTACAGATACAAGTCAATTATTTGTGGTAGCTAGACTCAACTTCATGTAGGTACGGTATACCTCATTAGGTTAGCGTCCATAATATTTGCATATCAATCCCATAAATTTTAGCGCGCACAAGTAATTTTATACAGTATGAGTATGTATCAAGATGTTAACACATTATAACTAATTACAGCCATAGATATTGAGGATAAAATGCGCAGTCACAAACGTCGCCTACTTAAAGGGGACACAGATATAATGTAGTCTACAGTAATAAATTATATACTTCAGTGTAGAGCTTTAAAGATTAATTAAATTATTCCCGAGCTGCTTATGAAAATACTATTCTGTGATTAGAAATTTGTGCAATTGTGGTTTCATCAAATCAAATTTTGCAATTTTTGCAGGATAAACAAGAGGATGTGTTCTGGCTGCTTAAATCTGTACTGAAAACGTTAATGGTGTCTTCAGCCGAAGATAAGTTATTTACGTTTGTTCCCGACTTCTATGTTGAAGCTTGTACCAATGCGTACAATGCTATAAGAGGGTACATTCATCCAACATGCAAATATGACAGCCTTCCTGATTTCACAGGTCTGGTTCAGGAATACGCCACTTTCCTAAGTACACATTTCTTTGATGATAGAATTGTCAACGCAGATGTTAAAGGTGAGAAACGACTGTCCTGTTGTCGCTTTTGTCGAAAAAGTTAAAGAGCAATCTTGAAATATTTTTTCTGTGTTACTTATTGACAAATATTTGTTCATCTAGACTCGGTGGTGCAAGCTTTGGCATGTGTGGTTTGTTATCCTATGTCCTTGCGGGCGTTAGAGAACATACCCATGGAATATCAACTTAGGATGACAAAAGCATTGTTATCGCCATATGAAAATCGATCATGGGCGCAGACTAACTGGATTCTGACCAGACTTTGGAAAGGATGCGGGTGAGTTTCTTCAATGCTCATAGTAAATTTAACTGTTTAAATTCATAAAATAATGAAGCGCCTAATTACAGAATATAACTAAAGCCAAAGTTATAGAACATATCTTTTACCCACTTGAAGCTTTAAGTTGTGTCTGGCTACAACTTAACGTTGGTTACATATATACAATTTTATTTTTAAAATATTTTTTGTTTACTCCTCTAACACCACACTTCTAATAAGTGAAATATCATGGTGAATTATTGAACTAGAAAATATGTGAAATTATATCCACCATTATACATGTATATATTTTTTACCCAGATTTGGTTTTCGCTATCGCCATTTGCCACATCTTCATCCCACTAAGAATCAGCACAGAGAGATCGGTTCTGCGGGTCTCCAGCGCCCCTGTCCTTCACCTGTCTTTCAGCAACACGTTGCAGTTGTTCTGAGGCAAGATCAGACAAATGCAACCAAACTAATAGACAGTTTACTCAATCAACTTAACTGGGCTTTTTCAGAATTTATCGGCATGCTCCAAGAGGTAAGCTGAATGTGAAGTATTTTATTTAGTTTTAACCCTTAAAAGTGCTAATCACTGATATAGCCCTTTTCAACCTTTTTTTCCCCTTTAACCCTTTTAAAAAGCGCTGAATTTTTTTTAAGAAACCTTGGAAGGCCTATGGTTTTTTTTCAATTTGAAATCATGATAAATGTCTTTGTTAGCTATTTCTGATTCATTTGAATACCTATGTTATGAGTCTACGGCCATTACAGATATTTTTTACTCTTACAGTGCAGTGATAGACTTTAGTTGTCAGAATCTGACGTCTACAGACGTCAGATTCCGACAACTAAAGTCAATCACCGCACTGTAAGAGTTACCAAGAAAATGAGCATTAAATAATTTGTTAGATTGGCAAATGTTTTGATTCAAATTCTACAAATATTAGTAATTTTCACCCACTTAAATTTATGTGTCGCGGTAGCGAGACACAATTTTAAAATTTTCAAAAATATTAATTATAACATTATTTTTAAAAAAAAAATTAAAATTATCTAACTTTGTGCTTATACTTATGAAATTTAAATAATTTAACCCTTTGAGTACTAATCACATCTATCATTTTTTAAATTCTTTTAATTAGCACTTTATAAAACACGCTTTCGCACACCAGAAAGATTTTGATCAATTTTGCCCCCATCGAGATATGTTTGAATAAATTCTGTCCACTTTTAAGTAGACAATTTGGGGGGATTTTAAGGCAGTATAATTGATGATAGTTGTAGTATCTGGTACTTACTTTATAACACAATATTAGAATTTGAAATGGACCCTTATGAATGGTCATATTTCTGTAAATAATATTTTACAAGCAACTAATGTTTTCGTATTACTCATGCTTCTATTTGTAGTTACAACAATTAGCATCTCGACCTGTCACCGCATATGTAGATAGCCGTCAACTGAACATATGTGCTACCTGTTTTGATATATCTGTTGGACTACTTCGAGTCTTAGAGATGATAGTGCATCTAATGCCGGAACTGTTCACAAATTGGAGTCAACCGACTGCTGAATTACTGCTATGTCGTCTCTTTCAGGTTGTATTAATATCCACATCACCCATTTATTCCCCCCCCCCCCTGGAATTATTACGTGCATATATTTTCCCACTCTTGTGCTGCTGGGTCCGTATATATGGTTTTAACCCTTAAAGCGCTGAATTAATTTGTAAAAAAACATCACAACCAAAGGCATTTTTAAGTCTCCACCCACTATGTGGTGGTGGAGACTTATTGTTTTTGCTGTGTCCGCCCGCGGCTGCCGCCGCCACTTGTTTCTGCTCTCACTCGAAAACCCCTACTCGAATTATTTCCAAATATTTGCAGTATGCATACTGGCCCTGGGGAATTTGCCTGGTAAATTTTTTTTTGCGTTTTTCAGTTTCTTCAACAAAATCCAACATGGCCGCCAAAATCCTATGGCGCACGCTACAGCTTGAACCGCTTCATCGATTTGTTTCATGTTTGGTTTACCCTTTTCACCACCATTGGCCTGATGAAATAGGCTGTTTTCCACCATCCTCCTGATCACACTATTGGCTGTACACCAGGCCCCTGAGCATGTGCGGCTTACCATTATATTAATAGCTGGCCTCTGATTGGTCGAAAGTCAGCACATGGACATTACAAAGTTTTTATTACAGTGACTCTGATTGGTGCACTTCTGGTCAGCCAGGGTCAAAGGGTGGCAATAACATGTGGCCACTAAAAACAGTAACACGTGGCCATGGTGGCTCAGAACCTCTGCCCTCTACAGAGGGCAGTGGTGGTGAAGCATATCAGCCCTCTACAGAGGGCAGCGGTGGTGAAGCTGGCCAGCCCTCTACAGAGGGCAGTGGTGGTGAAAAGGTTGAAGAAAAGACCCTACCCTGGCCGTGAGCTGAAAAGCTTTTGGTGTGATTCTGATAATAAAAACTTTGATTTTTTACGTTTTAGTATTTTAGCGGATATATCTGTTCTGCTAATTTTTGCCATCATCAAAATCTGGTAATACATGTATAGCCATACACCCTTACTCGGATTATTTCTAAATATTTGCAGTATGCATATTGGCCCTAGAAAATTTGCCCTGTTAATTTTTTTCGGTGTTTTTCAGCTTTTTCAAAAAATCCAAGATGGCCGCCAAAATCCTATGTCGCTCTCTAGAGCTTGAACTGCTTTATGGAATTGTTTCATGTTCGGTTTAAAGGAAAGACCCTACTCTGCACATGTGCTGATTAGTCTTTGGTGTGATTCTAATAATAAAAACTATGATTTTTTTACGTTTTAGAATTTGAGCGGATATTTCAGTTTTGTTCATTTTGGCTATCATCAAAATTTGGTAATATAGCTATACACCCCTGCTCTAATATTGCTAAATATTTGCAGTAAGCATATTGGCCCTAGGGAATTTGCCCGGTAAATTTTTTTGGCGTTTTCCAGCTTTTTCAACCAAATCCAAGATGGCCGCCAAAAGTTTAAACTGCTTCATGGATTTATTTCATGTTTGGTTCAAAGGAATAACCCTACCCTGGATGTGTGCTGATTAGTTTTTTGTGTGATTATGATAATAAAAACTTAAATTTTTTTTTTTAAGATTTTTGCTGATATTTCAGTTTTGCTTATTATCTAAATTTGGTAATACAATGTATGGTTATTCAGTAGCCCTGAGAAAAAAGTCAGGAAAATTGTTTTTTTCATTTTTTCAACAAAAGTCAAGATGGCAGACGAATCACATGTTACTCTGAAGAGCTTGAACAGCTTCACCGATTTGTTCCAAGGAAGCAACTTACCCTGGCCATATGTTGATTAGATTTTGGTGTGATTCTGACATCACATTTTCATGTGGTTTACATAAAAATTTGGTGACAGCACTGTATTTCTCTATAATTAATGTACTATGTGGGGCGGGTGGACACGCAAGCTTTGCCCCTCAGGCAAATCTATTTTCAATAAATGTCTTGGTCAGGTCTTTATTCATTTGAATACCCATGTTATGGGTCTACGGCCATTTGAAATATTTTTAAATCTTTCAGTGCGGGAAATGACTTTAGATGTCAGAATCTGACGTCTACAGACGTCAGATTCTGAAGTCTAAAGTCCATCCCCGCGCTGTAAGGCTTAAGCAAGTTTATAGCCAACTGCTGAATTGTTTGTTGCTATTGTCATCGATTTGATGCTGTAATTGGTGACACTATTTCCAGCTTTATTTGAAGCTGGGATTTTACGTTAGCAATTCCAGCTTCAAATCGATGAAAAACAGTAAGTAACAATTCAGAAGCACAATGGTTTGGAAATATCTTACTCTAAAGTCGGTCATTCATTAGTTGCACTAAGCACCCACACATCTTATACCCAATTGCTTGTCAAATAAATAATGAGTACCTTTATTTTACAGTCTATTGCACAAATTTTGAATCGTGTATCAACAAAAGATAATACATTTGATATGGTGGTCAACGCTGGAATTCCCGGTTAGTACAATAACTCACTGCTTCTTCACAAACACATTCAAATTTAAACTTCAGTTTGCTATTTAATAAGTAAATGTTCTACATTTTCCCCACTTAAAGTTGTGTGTCGCCACTGCTATAGATAACTTAAAGTAAGTCAAAATGAATGGTATATTATGTAGAATTTGAATATGACATTCAGATTACAAAGTGGGCTGCCTGACACATTGTCGATATATTATCTTTCAGGTATGGAATCTGTTGACCATTTTCCAGTGTTAGCTGCAGTTACTGGTATTTTAGTTCAACTACTTTTAAATGGTACATCTAAAAGGTAAGTAAATTACATGTATATTGATCATGAAAATGATCATTGTCTTCAACACAGCATAGTTACCGTTTGAGTGTGCGTCTAATGTTTACCTTACCAAAAACATACTGATGATGGTATGAAAAAGGTGTTTGTGTCTAATTAATACCAATCTGAATTAGCAATGTTGTGAAATGTTCTGACTATCACCTGTGACAATTGTATAGTATTATTTAGTTGTAAGAATATTAATGATGTCTGATTTCATAATATTGTTAATTCAGTCGAGAATGTGCGACAGTGGCCCTGCTTGCTGAACCAGGATTTCAGTTGGATTCTTTGGAGTTTCTGCTCAGTCATGTAGAATTTAAAAGCATTGGACAGTCTCCTAGTGCTATTGGCAGCAAACAACCTTTCTCGTTCACAAAATGTGAGTTTTCGCAATATTTCTGGATAATGAATCTAGATATAACATTTATTTTATATATATTTTTTAAGTGTGAATAAAATCGAAGAAATTCCGATTTGTCATAAAGTATAGAGTATGTGCGCTGTTAAGTAATGCATATTATTGAGACATTTTCTCAGTTAAATTATGGTGTCTGCTTTTACATGGATACTCATTCTTACGAGGAATCACCTTAATCTGCTGGGGAATTGAAATCATTTCAAGCTTATTCGCTTTTCAATTTTAAAAAAGCAGTATTTTAATTACCAGGTCGCTCTGTTAACATTGTTAAGCTTTAGATTCAGAGTACAACTCACAGTTTATAATATTATATTATGTATTGCATTGCATTGCATTGCATTGCATTGCATTGCATTGCATTGCATTGCATTGCATTGCATTGTGTACTTTACTTTACTGTAATGTATTGTATCGTATTGCATTGTATTGTGTACTGTACTGTACTGTACTGTGATGTGTTATATTGTATTGTATTGTATTGTATATTATTGTATTGTAATACCCAACAGACAAAGAGATTAGCGAGGAAGAAATTAAACTAGTTGAAATGCTGATCACACATATGAGGACACAGCAGAGTCGAGTTCAGCCACCACCTGAGGTCAGTTTAACCCTTGAAGCGCTGGATTATTTTTGTTTGAATCATGGAGACAATTTGAAATAATCATAAATGTCTTATTCAACTCTTTCTGCTTCATTTGAATAGCTATGTTAATGGTCTACGTCTTTAATAAATTTGTATTTCTTCCAGTGCTGGGACTGTATTTATACGTCAGAATCTGACGTCCACAGACGTCAGATTCTGACGTATAAAGACGGTCCCCGCACTGGAATGCTTTCTCAACTGGGATGCGTAATTTTATGTTTATTACTTTTATTACTATTTTTATTGCTATTATTCTTCTTAATTGCACTCAAACAAAAAAACAACGAAATTTAAATAACTGATTAATCAGGTCATCAGTTGGTAATCCTTTGCACGCCAAGTTGTCTTATTTAAATTTTCAAATTACTTATATTTGTTTAATTTAAGACCAATAAATTGCAAATCTTGGATGTTTAAACACACATTACATTCTCAATAAATGTGATTGAACCTGCTAATGAAACAAGATTAAAAACTAATATAGTCGTGCTTAGTGTTGCTCTAAATATTTTTTTAAACATTATATACAATATTGCATATTTTGCATGTACTGCTCTTATTGTTATTATGTATAGGTCTGTTTTATTTCACTTTCACAGAATATTGATGATGATGACATATGTAACATATGTTATGCTAGACCAAAATCTGTGACATTTATTCCTTGTGGCCATGAATCATGTCGGTGAGTGATAATATGTGAACATAGTTTATTGTTTCTTTTACAAACCTGCTGCCACTCAAGAATTTGTAATCGTGATATCTTAAGATTCGAGTCTCGTATGTAGGCACCTACCTGCCTTGCAGCAAAATTAAAACGTTTTGGTTGTAGTAAAGCGGTTTTCAATTTAGATTCCTAATGAATATGATATCTCAAGGACCGGTAGTGCGAATCACTTGTTATTTTTATGTAGCACTTTCTGTTATGTGGGAATTTACATGGCTGGTCAAAAAAGTAAAACGTATTTGTGAACATGTTGCTTTATTTGAAAACAGCTAGTTGGTCATGATTTTGAATGTAGGCGATTTTGATTGTGTATGCCTGGCCGTGAAATGAAAATATTTTGGTTTTTAAGAAAATGGCGGCTGTTTAAAAAATATTGAGTTCTTGTAAATGTGATATTTCACGATTCACAGGTCCTAATCACCAGTGATACTGTATGCAGGCTATTACATGCCTGGCTGTGAAATGAAAAGGTTTTTATCGCAGTTCTTTCAGGAATCTTCATGAGATCATTTTCACTTGATCAATAGTTGTAGATTAGGATGTTGTATTTGAACCACCGTTCTGTTTCAGGTCATGTATTGCACATCATTTGATGAACCACAAGGAGTGTTTCTTCTGCAAAGCCAAAGTGGAATCATTTACGGATGAGCAGACAGCGAATGTGTCTGGTGTATAGCATGCTAATAATCTGCTATCACCCCCTGGGCCGCTGACTTGTTTGTTACAATTTTTCATTCATTTGAATCTGGAATTGCTGAAGCAATTTCCAGCTCCAAATGAATGAAAAATACTATTATTTATGAAAACTTGACATCTCTCATATTGAATCATTTGATCAAATGATCACCTTCCACAAACTATTTTTCCAATCTTAGTGGTATTCACTTTGGTATGGAACCAGCTTGAAACCGTTCGTATACGGTCCTAAGTTAATTTGTTATTGTTGTACTGCATTTATCAAATAATTACATAGACCTCACAACATGTACAATCCTAGAATCTGTGTTCTATGTTTATCTTCAACCATCACAAAATGTACGGGAACTTCTTTCCAGTAATCTAGATCATAAAAAATTGATCGGAAGAAATTGAAAACATATTGTTCTGGTCAGGCATTTCCGACGGTGGTCCGGTTGGCCCAGATGACAAACGCAAACGATATTGGGACTACTATAGTCTGATTTCAATTGTGTTTGTCGTGCTTCTGAGCTCGGATCACCGAGGATTTGGGTCCTATAGAAATAAATTATTATTAAGCTAAACCCACCGACTTTATTTATGCATAGATTTATTTTTTTCTAAAATTTACCTCAGATGAATTATTACGTTTTTATTACATCCATCATATCTACTTAAGAGTGTGTTGTGTATACCAGAGTAAAATGTATACACTGTAGCTTTCACATTAAACCTAGTCGTGATGCATTGTTTGTTAATATTTAGCTCCCGCCGTCACCGTAGGTGAGTCGGAGGGAGCTATGGATTCCGCCTCCGTTTTTTTTTGCTTCTTCTTTTGCCTATAACGTTGTGAAAAAATAAGCTGGGATAACAATTTTTGGTATGTGGGCTACTTCCAGGTGGATAATGGACAGGTTAAAATATTTTTAATCTGAATTCAATACGCAAGGTCTCAGAGGAGAAAATGATGATGTTACGGCATTGGGCCGTCCGTAAACAATTAGTTTCCGGAGCATATCTCTGACAGTACTTGTCCGATTGTCTTCAAATTTTACACACAACACCCCTGTCAGAACTATGACCTATTTAGACGTTTTGACGCGCACTTCGTTTCCGGAGCAGATCTCGAAAAGTACTGGGCCGATGACAGTCATATTGCACATACATGTTCTCTAAGGTCCCTAGTTGTGCCTTTTCAGGTTTTTGGAAATCGACCTTGAAGTTGACCCAGCACTTTGACCTAATTTATAACATTGGTAAATTCGACTGAAAGATTTTACGGAATATCATGAAAACCGCTCAAGATAGCTACACCACTACTATAAAACAAATTGTGAAGTTTCAGGAGAGGATGCATCTTGAAAAATTTCAAGTCGATTAAATTAAAAATGGCCGCCTATCGGCCATTATTCACCTCGACGGGCCTGATATTGCGGAATATCATGAAAACCGCTCAAGATAGCGACACCATTAATATGAAATAAATTGTAAGGTTTCAGGAGAGAATGCATCTTGAAAAATTTCAAGTTTATAAAATTCAAAATGGCCGCCTATCGGCCATTATTCACCTTGACAGGCCTGATATTGTGGAATATCATGAAAACCGCTCAAGATATCTACACCATTACTATAAAACAAATTATAAGGTTTCAGGAGAGGATGCATTTTGAAAAAAATTAACTCAAGTTCAAAATGGCCGCCAATCAGCCATTATTCACTTTCACATGGCCGTTATTTGGTAAACCGTGCTAGATGGCTAGACCATTACTATAAAACGAAATGTGAGATTTCAGATGAGAATGCATCTTGAAAAAAATTGACTTGATCAAATTCAAAATGGCCGCCTTTTCGGCCATTATTTATTTTCACATGGCTGATATTTGGTAAACCGTGCTAACTGGCTAGACCATTACCTGATTACTATAAAACAAAGTGCGAGTTTTCGGGGGAGGATGCACCCTGACAATTTTTAACTTACGAATTCAAAATGGCCAACAGTCAGCATTATTTACCTCGATAGGCCTGATATCAGGTAAACCGTGCTAGATAGCTAGACCATTACTATAAAACAAAATGTGACTTTCGACTCAATCAAATTCAAAATGGCCGCCTATCTGCCACTATTTACTTTCACATTGCTGATATTTGGTAAACTGTGTTAGATAGCTGGACCATTACTATAAAACAAAATGTGAGATTACAGGAGAGGATGCATCTTGAAAAAAATTGACTAGATCAAATTCGAAATGGCCGCCTATCGGCCATTATTCACTTTCACATAGCCGTTATTTGGTAAACGGTGCTAGATAGCTAGACGATTACTATAGAATGAAATGTGAGATTTCAGCTGAGGATGCATCTTGAAAAATTCTGACTCGATCAAATTCAAAATGGCCCCCTATCAGCCATTATTTATTTTCACATGCCCAATATTTTGCAGACTGTGTTAGATGCTAGTCCATTACTATAAAACAAAATTTGAGGTTTCGGGGGAGGATGCACCCTAATTTTTTAACTAGTTTATTTCAAATTCAAAATGACTGTAAATCAGCTATTAGTTACCTCGATTGGCCTGATATTGGGTAAACCGTGCCAGATAGGTAGACCATTACTGGGATACTGATTAGGATCATTAATTTCAATGGAGTTTTGCAATCTCTGACAGACTGTCTAGTTCTTATCTTACTCTTAGACTGAGCTTCTTAGACCTAGTTGTCTTGCGTCTTGATTTTTGACCTAGCCTAAGACTACATTAATAACCCTACACAAAATTGCCTAAATCAAATTCTAATTCGGAGTGGGAGCTCCTGGACTTATGTAGTCTTGTTTTCATTCATTTGAAGCCGGAATTGCGCATGCAATTTCCAGTTTGAAATGAGAACAAATATTTGTATTTAAATGACAAACTGACCTGTAAAATATTGCCTCAACCCCATCAAGTGCATGACCGTCAATTGCATTTGAATTAATAATCTGATATTTATTAATGAGTACTGTTATGATAAATAAATCTGATATTTATTCAATTTTGTTGTCTGTTCCCATTATTTACAGCTATAGAAAAAATTAGTAATTTACTTGTTAGTTGATAAACAGATTCACACAGTTGTTGGAGATTCTCATTTTTTTAACCAACCACATTTTCGTCCCCAAAGTAGATCTCGAAAACCATAATCTTATCGCTCTCTTAAGAGTCTGGTCAATTCCCGGTTGCTATTATTACACATACTATTACACACAGTTCGAGTCTATTTCTCCAGAATGTAATCATTAAATATAGAAATAGGACAATGGAGCTGATAATATAGACAAAAAAAAATAAAGCATTAAGATGCAATTGGGTTTTGCATATCATAAGACTAAAGTCCAAGGATTCATGACCTTGATTTTTTTGTCAAGGTCAAAGGAAACGTTTTTCCTCACGATATCTCCACACCCACAATGTATTACTTCCATATTAATACCAGTGATCCATATGATGAAACTCCAGATCAGGGATGGCCGACCTTCTATTTGTCAAGGTCACAGAGGCTGAATTAAAACATAATTTTTATCGCTTTCGTATCCATACAATTTATGGAACTTATAAAACTGTAGGTCAAATTGAAAGATGCTGTTTTTGTGCTATGTTTATCCCTCAGCCATTAAGGCTGTGGGGTCTAGTGATCACCAGAGGCGGGCGGGCAGTCAGAAATTCAGCTGTTACTAAAAAGTTAACTGATGAATTTTGTTGATTTTTTTATAGACAAGACCTATGTGCCTGGGCAATTCATCCCATATATTTTTTTTTGGCAGCAAGCCATAAGGGGCTATTTTCCAAGATGGCCGATTAAAAAGCTTGTGGGCACCATAACTTATAAACCGTTTGTTGGATTACGTTCAAATTTCGTATGATTGTTCTCTAGGTATTTCTGATGATCTGATTAACTTTTGGGATAAATCCATTAAAAACAAAATGGCTGCCGCAGCCATTTAAAAAAAGATGGCCGCCTAAAAAGCTTGTGGGCACGATAACTTATGAACCGTTGCTTGGATTGCATTCAAATTTGGTATGGTTGTTATTCAGGTATTTCTGATCTGTTTATTTTTTGGGATGAGTCCATTAAAAACAAAATGGCTGCCACAGCCATTTAAAAAAAAATGGCCGCCTAAAAAGCTTGTGGACAAGATAACTTATGAACCGTTGCTTGGATTGCATTCAAATTAGGTATGGTTGTTCTCTAGGTATTTCTGATGATCTGATTAACTTTTGAGATGAATCCATAAAAAAAAACATGGCTGCCACAGCCATTTTAAAAAAAATTACCATGGTGGTAGTGGGGGTCATTTTTTTGTTATCAAACATTGTGATCACGACATCTCAGAAAACTCCAGGTCAAGGGAAGAGGAGATAGGCCTATATTGGCCTCATGTGATGGCAGAGGCATACAATAAACGCATATTTGTCGAGTTTCCCTTCTAGTTCATTCCACTTTAAAAAAAACTATTTTTTCATATGCAAAATGGGGATCGCAGCTCGTGAAACAAGATTATCATACATTTCGCTCTCCTTAAAAACCCACATACAAACCTGTCGCAGTTCAGTCATATATGATCTTTCAAGACTAAAATGACTATCTGATCATCAAACGAAAGTAGAATCACTCAGCAAACAAAAAATCACAAGATAGAAAATATATTTTTTTATTTTCTAAGGATATGTACAAAGCAATAATAACAGTATGAAATATGACCAGAGATTCATTCCCACAGTTGGCCCATGCATCCCAAGTTTATACGTCCTCTGGTTATTGAATGGTGATGATGATGATTGATGACTGATGAAGTATTTATATGCATTACCTCCTGACAAACAATGAAATGATTTGAGAATGAAGCGAGCATATCTCATATACATAAACAAGAAAGTGTCCACTCAAATAATATTTATGGCATTCTAACCCCTATTTAAACAGCAACAGAAAAACGGGCAGTGATTTGCTGATGACGTCATGTGACCCTTTAACAAAACGGGATGACTACTCGACCGGAGTTGGCAGTCACTCAGGTAACATTACTCCGAAGATCTGTATTCACATTTATCACCCACTGAATAATATCAGCTCCAGGTGAGCAGCGTTTTCCTTAACAAAACATAAAATTAACTATACCTTGACTTGCAAATACAACATTTTATAAAATTTAAAAACAATTATTTTTTTCAGAATAATTATAAATCACTGATACTGAGAAAGTGTTTGTGACCTTCACTTTTCAAATACCTTTGTTACTTACACCATTTAACCCTTTAGCCACCA
Organism: Flabesymbios commensalis; assembly: GCA_964017125.1. Lineage (NCBI taxonomy): Eukaryota > Metazoa > Annelida > Polychaeta > Terebellida > Flabelligeridae > Flabesymbios > Flabesymbios commensalis. The sequence goes on along the minus strand of OZ024911.1, from coordinate 12,843,695 downwards.
AACTGCCTAATAAGCTGGAGGACACAGGATTCAGCTTTTATATTCTTTGGTGATAGAAGGGTTAAATGAGACGGAGTTATCGAAGCATTTGATCATTTCTCATATATAGAATTAACTCATCAATTTGTGACAGTCAACCACCCATGGTACAAAGAGACAAACCGTTAATATTGACCCTTACAGCGCTGAGGTACTATATCAACATGTTTTAACCACTTGAAGCTGTGTCTCGCTACCGCGACATACAAGTTCAAGTTGCCGCATATATTTGGGTTTTCATTTTTATTAGCACATTAAGTACCACCTTTTAAACATGTTAAAGATAAACTGTGACATCAATCAGCAATATTTGAAACAGTTGACCTCCATGTTGTCAAATCTGAATAATTTTCACTCACTTGAAGTTGTGGATAGCGTCAGCGAGCCACAACTTCAAGAGGGTGAAAATTCAGATTAAATAATTTGGCGATTAAAGGGTTTAAGGGACTTAATCATGCTAAAATCATTAAAAAATCGCTTATTTTATTTTGGCTTTTTATTATGATCATATGATGTAAACATGTCCATAGCCTAGAACTGCAAAAGTTTTTAAATTTTTGTGCTGCGCATTTACCAGTTAGGCTAGATGTAGAGATGAAATTTCCATATTTCTTATTTTGGACATGCATGTCCGAAATAAGAAATACGGAAATTTCGTCTCTATATCTAGCCTAACTGGTAAATGATCAGCACAAAAATCAAAGAAACTTTTGCAGTTTTAGTCTATGGACATGTTTACATTATCATATGGGCATATTAAGAAGCCAAAATTAAATCACGGATTTTTCGCTGATTTCAGCCTGATTGAATCCCTTTAAATTTAATGCTCATTTCTACTTGTATTTTTTTTGTTCTTAGAACAAATAAAAAAGGTAAAATCGCTCTAGATGCAATCAGCGCTTTAAGGATTAACATGTGCATACATGTATATAACGTTCCAGTGTACAATCCCATAGATTCGTCAACAGTTTCCCCAAATACATCAAATAAAGTTAAGTACAGCCATAACTAACCTGGCCCCTCCTGTACCATTCCCCACTGTCTATTCATGCCACAAGTTAGTTACTATATATTACTATCAAGTCACTATGATTGTACCTTCATGTCCATTATAGAACATAATCTGATAATAAATGGTAAACATCACAAAAATGTGATATAAATATCACAAAAATGCGTCCTCCAAGAGAACCCCTGATTCAGTCGGATCTTTAAAAATAAATATATATATAATTGTGTGTATATATTATTTCCAAGATATTAACTTTGACCTCGTTTTTAAAAGAGTACAATAGCTTCAGAGCAGCCATCCTTCTATCTACTAACCACTAAACATCTTTTATGCAGTGCGAATGAATTCACAGCAAGATGAAGGCAAACAATTCGGCAGTTACAAACAAATAAAGATTTCTTTTGAAACAGGCATTAAAACAGGATCAAATAAAAAGTACAAAAATAGGAAAAATATGTTTAAAAAAATGGGAGAAAAACAACAAATAGTAGTAGAAAATAGGACATAACCAAAATATATTATGTATTTCCTAAAAAGGTAGCAAGATATACTAGATTTAGGTTACAACAACACACTCACTCTGTCTATGTAGTTACTTTACAATCCGAATTGAAAAGTGTGTGTGTAACAACAGTGTCATACCGCTTTACTCCATAGTACTAATGACATAACTATAATTGATTTTTGTGAAAAAAATATATGATCACCCCAAACAAATTCATTCATTATTATATTTCATATAATAAGCAGCAACATGGAATCTGTTTTTTTCATCACAATTACATCCATAAGGACTATACAGTACAAAATACAGGTGATATTTATTGTTTTGTGTACATATGAATGTTGATGAAACCTTTGCATTAGCATGTCCACACAAATATTCCACATGAATGAATTTGAAATGAGTATAGTAACTGCTTCATGCCTCAATGATCTATATTTACACTGCATAGTCAGGTTTGACAGAGACAAATTATTTAGACTAGTCCGGTATAGACAACTGTAGTAAATAGGAAAATCACAATAAAACATTGTCACACCTGATTTTGAAATTAGCAAGTACAATGGGTTACAGACTTGTCCATTGTTTTATTGGTATCCTTGAAATACAGATTGCCCATTTTTCTAACATGGACAATTCCTCCTACAGTAGTTATAAAACATGGCAACCTTTGTCCTGGTGACACCATGTTACAATAGCAGCTCTTATATATCACAGTGTTACTCTGTATATTATAGCCTGCTGGTGTACTATGATAATTTGTGGTGTAGAGTTGGTTTTCAACAGCTATACGTGGTGGTTTTGGTGATATTCTTACTTTGAATAATCATAGACCTAGCCCATGGTAAACGTTACAGCTAGGCCTCGTAGATTAAATCACAGTTACTGAGAATGAATTTGTGCTTAAACATTGCAAATGTTTGGTCTCAAATTAAACAAATATATGAGTATGTTTTACTCACTTGAAGGTGTGGATCGTGGAGAAAAAAATATTTTTAAAACTAAGTACTTTAAGGGTTAATGGGTACCGGCTATTTCTACACCTCCTCAGCCCTAGCAATAAATCATTATTTTTGAATTCATTTAAATTCATTTTCAAAATTTAAACTGTTATATTGGTATTTATTTATTTAAAATCAACATACAGACACTTATATGAGCTAAATGTAGAAAATATCACATAATGATTTGGGGGTTAGGTACGGACTCTCCTATAGATTTGTGTGGCAAAATTCGTCCACCATTAATATATATTTCGTCCTTCACAACAACATCTTCACCCAACACAGACACATTTTCCATCCTCGCCTGAAGCAAAAACACAAATAAAACAAATTATAATAATTATTAGTCAAATGTATTTGAGGATATTAAAACTATAAAGCGCCAAATTCTAGAATTGAATTTTTTACCAACTTGAAATTGTGTGAGTAAAAATTGTTCAAATACATTTACGGTATCCACAATTGGATTAATCCTTACAGTGCGGGAAGGCGATCCCCGCACTGTAAGACTAAAAATATTTCTAATGTCCGTAGACCCATAACATAGGTATTCAAATGAATCAGAAAGAACTAACTAAGACATTTATGATGATTCCAAATTGAAAAAAATCCTTTGGTCTCCACAGTTTTCATAAAAAAACTCAGCGCTTTGAGGGTTAAAACATAAGCCAATCTAACAAATTTAATGTTTCTTTCCCATTCAAATTTTTTTGTTCAAAGGACAAAAATAAATCTCCAAAACCTTTCTTCAGAAAATACATTTTGAAGAAGAAATAAGTATTAAATTAGCAATGCAGCAAACTGGTCATTCTACAATAAACCTAGGCCTACATTTAGATGCCTAAATAGGTCTTTCTAATGCTTCAGACATTCATTATGAGCACCCTTTAAATAATGTATGTACATATTGAAATTCAAAGTATGGCTTATGACTATATATGTATAGACTATAGAGAGGAAGATCAGGACTATAGGCCTAGTGGTTGCATGATAGGGCCTACATTATGATACAAATGTAAATATATATATCACTGCACTCTCCCAGTAAACACAAAATATTTTCATAACATTTATACAACACACGTTGGCCCAACGTCTTTGACGTTGCCCCAAAATTGTATAAATGTTATACAAATGTTTTGTGTTTACTGGGCTAGCGTTCACAGTGTCACAGCAACCTAGTAAAAATGAGACGTTGAGCCAATTTTAAATAAATGTTTCGTCAACATCGCAGATGATAGTCCAGTATTGAACCAGCATTGGTTCAACGTCTCATGTTTGCTGGGCTGCCAGACATGACGGGAAAATCACCAGGAAAAATATAAAATGACAAATGGGGAGATGAACGCGCGGTGGATGAACGACGAAATCGCTACATGTGCGCGAACTGGCTGTCGCAACGCGTGTCACACCCAAACGTGCCAATGGAAAGGCAGCCTTGCGTGGGACTCTCAAGATTTTTACAAAATTTGTTCCAAAATTGTGCATTAATAACTGTGAAATTTACTCACCCACTGTCCAACTTGACAAGCCCAACCAATGATACAGGAGTTGATCCAGGCATGAGATTTGATGAGGGTTCCTCTTAACACAGTGGATCGTCTGATACATACCCCATCTTCTATTACCACATCTGGACCAATTGTTACGTTCGGTCCTATCCGACAGTCCTTTCCAATTTTAGCTGATGGATCCTAACACATACAGAACTTTATCAGTAAAACAGTACACCTATGCTAAATGCATACTCTCTGAATTGACCACTGAGTAAAAAAACATTTAGATGTCCATAACATAAGTACATTCTAGATTTACATTGCTCACCCCTCAGTCTTCTCAGATATAGAAGTAATATATTAAAAACTGTTCAATCTTTCGCCCATTCAATATATTAAAAACTGTTTAATCTTTCGCCATTGAATTTTTTTTATAAGTAAACAATACTTACAATTAGAACATTTCCAACAAAACCCTCCCCTCGAGTTAGATTTTCAGGTGACTTTGATCTCGTGGAGTCCAGGTACATGCACATTCCTGTTAAAAAATCCTTTGGCTGTCCCACATCCATCCAGAATCCTGGAAGTAAATGAAAGAGATTGATAATGATAAATAACATGAAAATTTATATATAAACTGAAGCTACAATTTTTCTGAAACATGACGAGTGATGTCACCGAACACTCATTGACTGCTTGCATGCCGACCTTGGATAAAGATTGCGAGGGGAAAAGCTTTTACAAATAGAATAATTTTCTCAAGTATTCCGTAAATGATGGATATCTTGATTTTTAGGTCCCTTTACTGAGCAATTAGAAAGGCTTCCAAGGTGAATTTTTAAAAGAGGATTACAATATTTGTAAGGACAACAAAATTATATAATGTGTTGTGATTTCGATTGTACAAGTTTTATCTGTGCTGTTAACCCTTTAAGTGCTAAGCTATAGTAATTTTTAATCTGTTTCATTTGCTGACCAATCAGTCTTATCAACCCTTTGCAGCTGAATTGTTTGTTTCTGTTTTATATTCCTTATCTTATTTTATCCATTTCGGTGACATATTATTTGGTTTAAAATCTGCTTGAAACTGTATATATATGGGCGAGGCAGGACAAGGGTTAAACGTAATGATAGTATATGCATACGGTATCATTGGGAAGGCGAGATGGGCTCATCTCAGCACAAGTCACCACATCATGAAACGGCAAAATCTAACTGAGCAGGGAAGCATTTTGGAGAGAGTGCGAGAAGGGCTGATGTCACCATGTACGTCTCGCAGTGAAAGCCAACAGCATGAGTGCAAGAAGAAATATTTTTACTCTCACAGCGAGTGCGGGGATCGACTTTAGTCCTCATAATCTGACGTCTGTAGACGTCAGATTCTGATGACTTAAGTCGATCCCCGCACTGTAAGGGTTAATACTAATTTACCTTTTAACTCCATGGCAAATAAGTTTCCATCTTCAGCCATATAAGGAAACACCTCTTTCTCTATTGACATCTGTCTCAGTTCAATGCGATCCAGGACTGATGGATTGAAGATGTACATGCCAGCATTGATTTTGTTCGAAACAAACTCTTGAGGTTTCTCCACGAAGTTGTTTATTTTTCCCGTTTCAGGACTGTACACAACTACACCATACTTGGAAGGCTCTTCTACTTTGGTCACCTAATTAGTAAATAAATAGAAAACAAATTATAGCACTATGTCTTAAAACTAATCTAAGCAATGTCTTCGCTAGGATTAGACAACGGCCCATGTTTTTTTTCCAATTTTTGTATAACTGCCCGTGCGTTTCCTCCTTTATAGTGTAATTTGGACAATTTTTGCCCGTCATTTTGACTTTATACCCGTCAAAAAAACGGGTGCACGGGTCGCTGGCTAACATGGTGCATCTAAGTAGATATTCTTAAGACACAGTCCATATAACTTCTAAACAACAAGATAAGAAGGACATCAACATTGAGAAGATGCAACAACATTAAAAGATAGACAACAAAGTGTAGATGGGTATAAATATTTAGACAACGAGAAAATTCAGTAGAAATTTGTTTTTGTGCTACACAGAGAACTGAAACTGGAGCATTGGCTTTACAAAGAAAACATGGTTATGTTCAAGCTGTTAGCATTTTAAATCAGATTTGTTTTATTCTTAAACTTGTGTGCAGCTATTTTGTAGAGTGAGCATAATTATGTTGAAAGAAAAACCAGAATGTTGAAATAAAAACTTGCAAGTCAATAACACTTACAATGGTATGTGTAGAGAGATAAACGTACATGCTCGGATGTCTAATGCAAAAACAGCAATAAAATAAATTTAAAAAAAAAATTAACAATCAAATGTACCACAATTGTGCCTTCTTTGCCATGGTTTCTGTGGAATGCCAGCATATCCTTGAAGGGAAAGTCACAGATAATATCTGCATTCATGACAAAAAATGGTGCTTTGTCCTTGCTGAGAATGTCGTGAGCTAATGCTAATGGGCCAGCTGCACAGAATAAATAAACAAAGTTATTGACAAACTGATAAAATTACTGCAATCTATGTAAAAATTCAAATTCTAAAATAATAATATTATTAATATAGGCCTATTCATATTAATCATATTTGTTTAATATTGTACTAACATCATATACATGTATCAAACTACTTAACTTACAGTATTGTAAAGTGAATGATAACAAGTTCTTACCTGTGCCTAAAGCTTCTTTTTCCAAAGATACAGATATTTTGATCCCAAGCTGCAAATAATTGATAAAAAAATGAATTTGTCATATGAGAATATGCAATAAATTAAATACCAAAAAGGTCTTAAGCAGACAAATGTCTTTAAGTAACTTTATCAGTAAAATAATCATTGCTTTTATGACTTTATTATCAGAATCTAACCTTCTCTTCTTCAGCACGAATCTCTTTCTCCAGCATTTCTGCTTGGTAGCTGACAGCAAGGATAATATGTCTCACACCAGCCTTAAACAACAAATTCTATATTAACCCATTGAAGTCAACCAAAGTACAGTTCTGTAAAATGCGGAGAATAAAGTGCTGTGTTGTATGAGCAGAGGTGTGAAAATACCCCTTTAACCTTTACAGCGCGGGATAGACTTTAGACATCTGAATCTGACGTCTGTAGACGTCAGATTCTGAAGCAGATTCTAAAGCACTGTAATAGTAAAAATATTTATAATGATCATAGACCCATAACATAGGTATTCAAATGAATCAGAAAGAGCTAACCAAGACATTTATGATGATTTTGAGATTTCGAATTGAACAGAACCCTTTGGTCTCCAATTTATGGTTTATATAAAAAATATTCAGCGCTTTAACCCTTACAGTACGGGGACCGACATTAGACGTCAGAATCTGTCATCTACAGATGTCACATTCTGACGTCTAAAGTCGATTCCCGCACTGAAAGAATTAAATTACTTACAATGGCTGTGACCCATAACATAGGTATTTAAATGAAGCAGAAAGAGCTAACTAAGACATTTATAATGATTTCAAATTGAAAAAAGCCCTTTGGTCTCTTGGTTTATACAAATTTGTAATAAACATCGCAACCGAATGGGTTTTTAGCTCCCGCCGTCACCGTAGGTGAGACGGAGGGAGCTATGGATTCCGCCTCCGTTTTTTTTTTGCCTCTTCTTTTGCCTATAACTTTGTAAGAAAATAAGCTAGGATAACAATTTTTGGTATGTGGGTTACTTCCAGGTGGCTAATGGACAGGTTAAAATATTTTTAATCTGAATTCAATACGCAAGGTCGCAGAGGAGAAAATGATGATGTTACGGCGTTGGGCCATTGGGCTGTTGGGCCGTCCGTAAACAATTCGTTTCCGGAGCATATCTCTGAAAGTACTTCCGATTGTCTTCAAATTTTACACACAACACCCCTAGGGGGTCTAGTTGTGCCTTTTGGGGTATTTGAACTTTGACCTACTTTTGGTTCAGAACTATGACCTATTTAGACGTTTTGACGCGCACTTCGTTTCTGGAGCAGATCTTGAAAAGTACTGGGCCGATGACAGTCATATTGCACATGCATGTTCTCTTAGGTCCCTAGTTGTGCCTTTTCAGGTTTTTGGACCTTGACCTTGAAGTTGACCCAGCACTTTGACCTAATTTATAACATCGGTAAATCCGACTGAAAGATTTTGCGGAATATCATGAAAACCGCTCAAGATAGCTACACCATTACTATGGAACAAATTGTGAGGTTTCAGGAGAGGATGCATCTTGAAAAATTTCAAGTCGATAAAATTAAAAATGGCCGCCTATCGGCCATTATTCACCTCGACAGGCCTGATATTGCGGAATATCATGAAAACCGCTCAAGATAGCTACACCATTAATATCAAATAAATTGTAAAGTTTCAGGAGAGGATGCATCCTGAAAAATTTCAAGTTGATAAAATTCAAAATGGCCGCCTATCGGCCATTATTCACCTCGACAGGCATGATATTGTGGAATATCATGAAAACTGCTCAAGATATCTACACCATTACTATAAAACAAATTGTAAGGTTTCAGGAGAGGATGCATTTTGAAAAAATTCATTTCGTCCAAGTTCAGAATGACCGCCAATCGGCCATTATTCACTTTTACATGGCCGTTATTTGGTAAACCGTGCTAGATGGCTAGACCATTACTATAAAACAAAATGTGTGATTTCAGGAGAGGATGCATCTTGAAAAAATTCAACTCAATAAAATTCAAAATGGCCGCTTATCGGCCATTATTCACTTTCACATGGCCGATATTTGTTTGATCAACCGTGCTAGATGGCTAGACCATTACTATAAAACGAAATGCGAGATTTCAGATGAGGATGTATCTTGAAATCAAAATGGCCGCCTTTTCGTCCATTATTTATTTTTACATGGCTGATATTTGGTAAACCGGGCTAGATGGCTAGACAGATTACTATAAAATGATTACTATAAAACAATACTATATACTAATATACTATATATATACTATATATGATTACTATAAAATATATATATTAGTATATACTATATATATACTATATATGATTACTATAAAACAAAGTGTGAGTTTTCGGGGGAGGATGCATCCTGAAAATTTTTAACTTACGAATTCAAAATGGCCGACAATCAGCATCATTTACCTCGATAGCCTGATATCAGGTAAACCGTGCTAGATAGCTAGACCATTACTATAAAACAAAATGTGACGTTTCGGAAGAGGATGCCTTTTGAAAACTTTCGACTCAATCGAATTCAAAATGGCCGCCTATCGGCCACTATTTACCTTCACATTGCTGATATTTGGTAAACAGTGTTAGATAGCTGGACCATTACTATAAAACGAAATGTGAGATTACAGGAGAGGATGCATCTTGAAAAAAATTGCCTCAATCAAATTCAAAATGGCCGCCTATCGGCCATTATTCACTTTCACATAGCCGTTATTTGGAAACCGTACTGGATGGCTGGACCATTACTATAAAACAAAATGTGAGATTTCAGGAGAGGATGCATCTTGAAATATTTCGACTTGATCTAATTCAAAATGGCCTCCTATCGGCCATTATTCACTTTCACATGAGCGATATTTGGTAAACCGTGCTAGATGGCTAGACCATTACTATAGAATGAAATGTGAGATTTCAGCTGAGGATGCATCTTGGAAAATTTCGACTTGATCAAATTCAAAATGGCCGCCTTCAGGCCATTATTCACTTTCACATGGCCGATATGTGGTGAACCGTGCTAGATAGCTAGACGATTACTATAGAATGAAATGTGAGATTTCAGCTGAGGATGCATCTTGAAAAATTCTGACTCGATCAAATTCAAAATGGCCCCTTATCGGCCATTATTTATTTTCACATGCCCAATATTTTGCAAACTGTGTTAGATGTTAGTCCATTACTATAAAACAAAATTTGAGGTTTCGGGGGAGGATGCACCCTAATTTTTTAACTAGTTTGTATCGAATTCAAAATGACCGTAAATCAGCTATTAGTTACCTCAATTGGCCTGATATCGGGTAAACCGTGCCAGATAGGTGTTCCATTACTGGGATACTGATTAGGATCATTAATTTCAATGGAGGTTTGCAATCTCTGACAGACTGTCTAGTTCTTATCTTACTCTTAGACTGAGCTTCTTAGACCTAGTCGTCTTGCGTCTTGATTTTTGACCTAGCCTAGGACTAAATTAATAACCCTACACAAAATTGCCTAAATCAAATTCTAATTCGAAGCGGGAGCTCCTGGACTTATGTAGTCTTGTTTATAATTTGAAATCATCATAAATGTCTTCGTCAGCTCTTTCTGATTCACTTGAATACCTGTGTTATGGGTCTACGGCCATTAGAAATATTTGCACTCTGTCAGTGCGGGGATCGACTTTAGTCGTCAGAATCTGACGTCTACAAACGTCAGATTCTGACGACTAAAGTCGATCCCCGTGCTGTAAGGGTTAAGGGTTGACAACTTACGTCTGCTAATGCTTCCACCTGATGAAGCAACATCGGCTTGTTACAGAACTCCACAATAGGCTTAGGTCGACTGAGTGTCAGGGGTCGTAACCTTGTGCCATAGCCCCCGACTAAAATCAGTGCCTTCATTTCACCTTCACCGGTAAGCAACTGGAAAAATGCATTAATATTTCATAAAAATAATCATGGATAATATAAAGGTCTGCAGTTGTATGACAAATTTGTCAAATAGCTAAAAACAATAATTTAATTTTCTTAATAACAAATAAAATACCAGCTTTCTCAAACTTCCCAAGTAGGTTAATGCAAACAAACAAGCCAATTTTTGAAACAATTAAATACTATTGTAAATACTAATGTAAAGGACCACTCGTCATTTATTTTAATTATCCAGACATGGGCTACTAAACTTAAATGACCTTGAATTAATTAATTATGTGAGAGAATGAAAATAACAATAAAAATTAAGATAGGTAATGATTGATGTAAATCTTCCCAAGTTATTTAGATTTAAAAAACCTATTGCAGTCAGGACAATTTCAGTTCTGGACCAGCTCAATAAATGGAGTTAATTAGGGAAGCCATCACACGCTCTGAAGGTGAGGTTCCTCACATCTGGTTTTATTGCCGTGTAGATGTCATCTGTACGATCCTGCTGAGATACTTGTTCTGGTGATTGACTGTTTAATATGCATTCAATGTCATCCGGCAGATTTGGCTCTTAAAAAGTCACGAAACGGAGATAAAGTTTTGTATAGAAAGGATAAGTCGTCTACTTTCACTTAAAACAGGTAATTGGTGTCTGTGACATTGCACTGGTATTGAACCACCATTGTGCAGACTATTATTTATGCTGTGAAAATGACAACCATCTTCAAACGTTTGACAAACTGTAAATTCCACACACCAATTAATCCTTGTGAATACAATCATTGATTTGATATGATAATGAGAAGTTAACACTAAAAATATTCAGTTCAGTTTTTATCTCATAAAAAATACATATCATAGAATGTTCAAAATACAAAAAGTATACAACCGGTCACCAATATACCAGATTATACGAAGTTGGTTAGTACTCTAAAATTTGTAAAATGTTTTTTTTATATATTTGTGTCACAATACACATTGATTGTCATAGTTTTCACTACATAAATTATTATTTCCATATTCCACTAATTATTAGACCTTCTATCTATTTCTCATACTGTATGTGGATTAATGATGTTCTGGTGAGAAATCCTGGTTAACAGATCTTTACTAATCATGTTAAATGCAGCACTAAACTAGAATGTGCTCTAATTATGTGACAATAGCATATCATTTGGACTAATGTATTAGTTCTTTGGGTTAGTTATTGAGATTTTTACTGGTAGTATTTTGTTGTTGTAGGATGTAAGAGTTTTAAAAAAAAAATTCACAATCATGATCATGATCATGATGTCATAGTCACATTACATAACAGAGCAAAGCTGCAGTAATCCCTAACCAATCGATTTCAGATGACTCACTAAGATAATCATGATAATGGCATAACCTTTATATTATGGTACCCTAACGTCTTACACAAGAAGACAAAGACACAAATTTCAAGACTAAATAAAATACCATTGAAATGTGTAACATATCTTGTGGTAGATGCTCAGTTAATCAAATAACTCAATTTGACACATGTCTATATTCATAAATAATATTATTTTTCATTTATTCGAAGCTTGAAATTGTGTTAGAAATTCCAGAGCTTCAGATAAATAGAAAAAACTCACAAACAATTCAGGGTCAAGATTTGGCTGAACAAACGCTGATAAGACACAGAGAAAACACTATTGGCGACATCAGTGCTCTAGGGGTTATAGGATATAATTATTCTAGCAGTGACTTGATTACAAGAGACCAGTGTTTCACCTAGCTATTTCTAACATGGCGCATGGCCATGTTTTCTTTTGTGAGCGCAATGTTGCCCTTCATGAGCGCCATGTTGCCCTTTATGAGCGAAATGTTGACCTTCAAGTGCACCATGTTGCCCTTCTAATATTCAGAAAGTGGAATGCCTCTTTAAACTATTGTTACATCATATTCAACACACCCAGGCCATTTTGACAGTGATTCGAAAACACCCCAGTCACTAACTGAACATAGGATTTTAAACAGCTGGACTCAAGACAATCTATTCATTATTTCCAGCTGTCCAGTGAATTAATTGCGGGGCTGCCACAAACACGAGGAAATGTCTTACTTATGAATCTGAAATAATGATTATGAGTAAGAGGAAAGTCTATTGATTGTTTGACAACCAGGATAAAAACTAGGTTGCAACTAAAATGAAAAGTGTATCACAATATAGAACGTTCTAACAAAATAGACAAGAAGTTTTATCCACAAACACTGCACACGTACAGTAAATAATTGAGGGAAGACATTGTGTTGTTAATATACATTGCAGAGGTGACAACCTTGGACTTTCAAGACAAATAAGATGTAATGTTTCAGAAAGGAAAATGACTATGCCCATCACAGACACTTCTGCTAGGCTGGTACGTAAAAGTATTTATTTTATTTTTTTCACATTTTCTTGCATTCTATGGTTAACTCTGAGCGACAAATGATCTAATTTTGAAAAGTTAACCCTTGTGTTGCTGGAACTGTATATATATACATTTCTCAGCAAATTTCAAATAAAATGAAACTGAAATTAGTCAAATATTTTGGTAGATGCTTGGTAAATCAAAAAATCCCATTTACTAGATCTATGTCTATTTTTCATAAATAGAACTATTTTTCTTCATCTTAAGCTGGAAATTGTGTGAGCAATTCCAGCTGAAGATAAAGAAAAATAGAACCAAACGATTTAACAGGACAACAGTTAAGTTGCCCACTCTCTGAATATAAATTAAAACCAATGTAAAACAAAATATTACAGGTACGATCAAATTGGCCTGTTGATTTTCCCCCCGGCAGAATGCAGAAAAACTATTACCGGTAATCAAGATCTCAATGGTGTAAAAATGCATCAAAGTACATAAATCAGAACGGTTGTCACCACTGACGTTGTAATGGAAAAAAATCCATTTAAGAGTACATGTATAAAGATTTGCTTTAGCAAAGAATAATGACATTAAATATTGACAAAGTCAGTGAATATAATAGTTGACCTATTGTTTCAGTGCAGGAAGACTTTTGATATAAAAGTTTGTACCCATACTGAAATTTACAATATTTATGATGGTCATAGACAATAAAATGAGAAATTAAGCATGTTGTACAAAACCATTTACTGTGAACCGAAAAATATTGGCGGATTTGAACTTTGCCGGTTTGGGGAATGAAAATAATTGGCGGAGATTAATATTGACAAATTTAGTGTAGTACGTCAAGAATATACTTATAGGAACATTCTTTCTTAAAGCCGCCAATATAAAACGGGCATAAATATTTCCACGTTCATCCTAGGTCGAAAGGTTTACAAAACAAATAAACATAGCCTGTTAAGAGTATATGATACATCTGAGATTTAGGTATTACTTTAAACCACATTAATTTAATAATGTGATTTGTTGTCTTAATCACCAAATATCAGAAAAAAAAGAAAATGATGGATTTTTTTCTTCATCCCCTCATCCAAGATTTTTTTTAAATCTATTATTATTAACCCCCCCTGAGGATTCATCTGAAATATGCTAAGTTAAAGTTTACAGTTATGATTATATTTTAGTGGTTGCATGTTTATGATTACTTATAATACAAATATTTGTAAGATTTAGAGTTCTAGAAATTACAATTGAGTGTGATTACTTAATCACAATTGCTCAAGCATGTATCATATAAAGGACCCTTTGTATTGCAGTATAACTTTGTTTATATGTTAAACCATTTACTGTGTACATCATACAGGTCTACAAATGATTATTATCCCATAAACAGCAAAATAATATATTTTAAATTCTCATCCACTTGAAGTTGTGTCTCCCTACACTGACCCACAATTTGAAGTGGGTGAAAATTATTTGTTCAATTTGAGACCAAACATTTCTAAATCTTGATGTTTAACCCTTTCAAGCCTGAATTTATCAATGTCATCTTCATCGACTACAAGCTGCGAATTGCTGTCGCAATTCTAGACTTGTAGTGGATGTAGATGATTTGATGTGGGTGAAAAAGTAAAGAAAATTGTCATGTATTGGTAAACCAGTTTCGTGGAAATTGTCATTCTAAAACCCCTAGTTGTAGGAAAATTAGGTCTGGTTTTCAGGGATGTAAAATGATGCTTTAATGCATTGTGAGGGCTAAAAGGGTTAAACATGCATTTCTTTGCCAATAAGAGTGTAATGGTATATTCATTATTATAGAAGTAATTCAGAATTGATTAATTAACCCTTTAAGCCCTAACGATGCATTAAAGCATATTACTTCCCTGAAAACAGACTTAATTTTCCTACAAATAAGGGCTTTAGAATGAAAATTTCCATGAGACTGGCTTACCAATACATTGCAATTTTCTTTAATATTTCAACAACTTCAAGTCATCTTCATCCACTACAAGTCAGGAATTGCGACAGCAATTCGCGTCTTGTAGTGGATGAAGATGACAATGGTAAATTCAGGCTTGACAGGGTTAAAGTGTCACATAAACTATATGATTATAGCACATTTAGTATTTTATCTCATAATATTATTTTAAACTACACGTAGACCTATACTAAGTCTGCAAGTAAATATATACAGGGTATATATATTAAGATGCGAGGCCCTCTATTCAACTAGGCAGGTTGTCAATAGAAACTTGAAAACTATGCAACTCTAGCTCCCCATAATTAAATCACTAATCATGATGTGACCAGTAGGTCCACATTGCATTATTTCATTTTGTGGAAAAATATTCACCACATTATCAGGGCAAATGTTGTTATCTTTGATGGTAAGATGTCTTTGCCAAAAAAACAAAATGATTAAATAATTAAAGTGGAAAGACCCAGATTGAATGTACATGTAGCCACTGATTTAATTTAATATTGATTAAATGATTTCAAAATATGTACAAATACAATTCAGTGAATAGTATGTGCACCTAATTATTAAAGTATAATTCTATTTAAATTGTCCATGTGTCACTCATCTTTTATCTAATCAACTCAATTGTTTGTATAAATATTTTTTTGTACTAACGTTTTGGAGGACACTGAAATTGAACAATTTTAAAGTATTCTAATTGGATTTAAACTTAGGGTAGGAATGAAAAGACTGAATTGATATTTTGTAAGAACTTTCTTGTAATTGAGATTTGCAATTGGCTCAAAGGTTACCAAGCTTATCCTAAAAAAAGTAACTTTTTCCTTCATTCTCCCTATCAACATGGCCCTTCTAATACAGAAATATAACACACCAGTTTTATTATAAATTAGTAATTAATATGTTTTATACAAAATTAGTTCTGCGAGTTACATTTTACTGCTTGCACCAATCTCCCTTAATTTCCACCCACATAAACAACACATCAAACAGAAATAAATGCAAAGATGTTTTTTATTAGTTAAAGTAAACATCATAGAAGAAACAAAGCTAAAAATGCTATTGTAGCCGAAATTATTGCCTTAGGCTTGCATTACCTACCATGACTCAGTTTACAAGAAGTCACCGTGGCACACTGTAAAAATGATCACGTTACTGAAGCCACATCAACATGCATAAAATACACACAAAAAATTGTATTTATGAATGCCGGATTATACTTAGAAAAGGCAAATTTAATGTTAAGTCAAAATAAAATGTTAAGTAATTAAATAAAACATAAAAAACATAATCAAATATATTAATTTCTCCCTTATATACATAAATATCCAGCAATAAAATAATTTTTTATTAAAAAGTAACTACAGGAAAAGACAATCATAACAACAGCGTGCTTACGAAGGAATGTACACATGATTAGATGATCTAAATAATATATCACTGATATAAATTAAAAAGATATATAAAGTGATGTCATATGGAACCATTAACCCTTTTAGTGCGGGACCATCTTTATACGTCAGAATCTGACATCTGTAGACGATTTCCACACTGACATAATTAAAATATTTGTAATGGCCATAGACCCGTAAAATAGGTGTTCAAGTAAACCTGAAAGACCTAACTAAGCCATAAATGATGAATTCAAATTGAAAAGAACCCCCTTAGTTGCCATGGTTTAAACAAAAAGAATTCAGCGTTGTAATGGTTTTTCTGAGCAACTAACTTCCTTGAGAAAACATCTCAGTAAGTATTGTATTTTTCTAACAGTCATTTCTGTAATATACTGACTCCAATTTAGACAGCGATCAGAAGGAGGGTGAATTTCAAAGTGGCAAAGTGGCTGAGGCCATTAGAAAAATCTTGATGATGCAGGTGTCCCGTGACTTCCAAGTGGGTGATTTTTTTTCATCTGATAGCAAACATTTGCTAATATCAATGTTTAAACACACATTTCATTCCCAATAACAGTGATTTGATCAGATAATATAACAGATTTAAAACAAGTATAGTGATGATTAGCGTAAAAAGGTTGACTTGAGGTACTAATAAGCAGATGAGATAAAAGTGGTACCGGGTACAAATCATATTAATATATCAACCTGCATCATCATGATCATTCTAGTGGTTTCAGAATTAGAACATAGTTTGGGTAGCTTTAAAATTCATCCTCCTCATTACTATGAAATGAAATGAAAAACTTCTAATGTGCCTAAATCCTCGGTGTCCCAAGCTCAGAGTAGCTGCTCGTTATCATTGTCCATTTGCCGTTCCAATTCGTAGATTCAGCATGCCAGGACAGAGGATTTAGGATGGAAAAGCTTGGCCGAAATATTTTGTCTAGTCGAGTAAACAAGTGTCTGAGCGAGCGCAGCGAGCTGGTTAGCGCAATGCTGCTACTACCGAAGCCTCAAATTTAAGACAGTTTATATAGAACACAACATTACAAAAACTATAACTTATATTCAATTTTAAAAATACATGTCTTTTTAAAAATAGCTGCAGGCATGTTAATTATCACTGATCCATATGTATAACACATCAACATGCTCTTGAGTCATCTCTTAAATAATATCAATGATATCATACACACATTCCTTGTGATTGTGGTGTTGTTAAATGATCTATTCCCAAACTGAAGTTACGCTGTAAATGTACAATGAACATCATTGATGGATATTTAGCTTTATAAATCAACATATTCAATTATGTTTTAATGGTTGTTACAAACTCTCTGATGTGGCAAAATAAGTGTGTGTAAAATGGCAATCGTGAAAAACATGTCACACTGTCCATATAGGCCCAACATGACTCATGTGGTCTAGTCATGTAGATGTACATGACTGCCATAAGCAGTGAGTAGGTTAACATTTACCAAATTTTAAAATTGTCCAATGAAATTATGCTGAGCCTTTTTTTGTTATTGCCGACATGCTAAAAGAAATATTTGACCACATTCTACAATTTTCACTGAGCAAGAAAATTCTGTGCTAGATCAAAATCTAAGCTGAATTTTAAAACGTGCAAAAATTGTAACCTCAATTTTGCAAATTCCGGCAGGGATACAGAAACCAAAACATCACCCAGACACTTGAACTTTTTGAAGCAGCTGAAGAAAATTACTAAGATGTGCTATCTGTAGATAGGGGCCTACAGTTTTAAGATACATCAGGGCACCCAATAAGTGCCCCGCAATACTGTAACAGAGCAAATATACCACATAACAATCAGAAATCTATGCATAGCCTCCAGCCCTCGTTTTTTTTTAAGTCTACTAGGGGGTCATGGAATCAGAAAAATTTTGATGGATTTTCATCCTTATGGCTATGAAACTTCCATTTTTACCCTCGGTGCGCCCCATGAGGAAGTGTGGGGCAGGCAAACAAAACTTTACCCAGGTTTTACCCTGGGCAAATTAGCGCAGCCTTCCCTAGGTATCTCAATTCTTAGAGATTCCCACATTGTTCTGTCCAAACAGTCTCAATGATGTCCTCCAGAACTTCCCTATAGGGCAGGGCATGAAATAAGGGCATTCCAGGCATCCGAGACAATAATTTGCTGTCGGATAACCCAGTATCATTCTCAGGGTTTCCGTCAGACAACCAGTCGAAAATTGATAAAGATTTACAGAAATATGCAAATAGTTTCTGTGCACGGCACATTGACCTTTCAATACGTGAAATAAGCGGGAGATTTGCAGGGAATCACCAGCTATTGTTTTAAAATTAATTTATTTGGTAAAATCAATTTTGTTTTTTCATGTTTCTATGTCCCAAAATTCTGACAACTAAAAATCTTGCGGACAACCTGAAAAGTTGACCTGGTGGTTTGGCGGACAACCAGGCCAACAATCCTTATTTTGTGCCCTGTACAGCTGTAGGGCATGCAGATTGCAGTGGACATTCTATCTTCATTTTTTTTAATTAAAAAAATGGCACGTGTGTAAAAAAAATTATCAGAAAGGGCCCCCAGCAAGCCTGATCCATTTAGGCCTACCTCTACAAGCATTTGTTGCAACAATTATGGAATTGAAGGCCAGAGCTGGCACCATTTAAACCTAATGATGGGAAACCCCGCGAAAGGTGATAAAAGTGCCATATAAAACAAATAACTCTTTTAATACTACAATGAATGATGGCTTCATTTTTACCAGTACTTAATATTCTAGTGTCATTGACATTAGCAGTGTTCAGCACAGGCCGCGATATCGCGTAAATTACGCACTTTAAGGTCAAATGTCTCTTTTTTTTCTAGGGTAGTGAGACAAATGTCCCCACCTGATTCTTCTCTGTGCTGAACACTGGGCGTCAATTACGCACTTAGAGGTCAAATGTCTCCTTTTTTTCCACTGTAGTGAGACAAATGTCCCCACCTATATCTTGTCTGTGCTGAACACTGCATTACAGAGCAAAAAAGAACAAACAAACAGTGAAAAATGTCTTTTTAAGTTTCATTGCAGTGTATCACAAATTCACATAAAATCCTAAAAAAACACGAAAAAACCATCAAAATGACTGTTTGGAATGTAGATCTACCTAGCCTCCTATCGTAGGCCTACACTCAGTCTCAGGCTACAGTGAGACTGAGTCAGACTCGAAGTGAGTGAAGTGAAACTGAAAGGCTGGCAGTGCCAGTGCCAGTGCCAGTGCCGGCGGCGATTTACCCTGTTTACCGCGGAGGCAGTGCCAGTGGCACAGCCACAGGACAGGCCACAGACACAGTCACAGGTCAGGGTGTAAAGCAGGGGTCAGTTGAAGTGAGGCTAACACATTCTTAAGGACAGCACGTATTAGGCTGATTGGATCTGCTGATTGGATCTGCATGTCCACTGGCGGAAAGGCAGCCATCAGAGACGCAATTAGCCGGGATTGACCAGAAGAGGCGGAGGTGTGGATAATGAAGCCTGTAGAGAGAGTGTGAGCGCAATTCTTACGGGCGGATTAGTATTCACCTCAGTCCCTTCCTGGGCCGCGTTCTATGGTCAATCAACAGTATCAGGCTGATTAAACCTCTTCCCGGTCCCTAGCTTGGCAGCATTTGTGGACGCGGGGTGGTCCTGTATTAATGAGAGCAGCGTCCTGCCCTGAGGATGAGATCTCAAAGAGAGCCTTAAGCGAAAAGTATGAATGGGGGCTGAACAGGACAGATGGCCTGATGGTAGAAGTGTTGTGAGTAGAATATTAAGTGTTTAGAGAAGTTGTTATAAAACAGGACGGTTGACGTCTATGAGTTAGATAGGAGTTAAGTTAGGAAACCAGTTACTGGAGAGAGAGCAGAGTCTTGCTCTGCCTCGATTTATAGTTAAAGACTTAGTTTAGCTATGATATATATATATATGGATTGTTGTCTGTCTGCCTAACCATGACATGGTCCTGCACAGAGGATTGTACAAATAAAGACGTCGCCGACCTGAAAGTGAGTTATGTGTTATGAACCAGGAGTCTTCGTGTTGTAAACCTACCCGCCACTGGTGGCCTAGACGTCTTGGCATTGTCACCAGAGGGGGTAGAGATTTTATATTGGCGGGCTTGCTCAGGATTCTGTGCATGATAAAAAAAATGTCGCAGACAGACAAAAAGGAACAGATTAATAAAATGTCTCAGACAGACAGCCAGGACAATAAGCAAGTAGAGACAATGATATCCATGGTCAAGTTCGAACAAAAGCCAGTAGCTACCTGGGGCTGTGCGAGCAAAGACTTTAAGGAAGGAGAAAAAAAAGTAACACCCTTGCCACGGACACCATGGACACCTATGTCAGATCGGCAGAAACAGCATGTGCTACGCATTTGCGAGGAGCTGGCAACGTTTCAGGAGCTGACGGAGGAGGAAGAGGAGATGGAAGAGGAGATAGAGGCCGCTATGAGGGAGTGGTGCTAAGAGGTAAATACCTTTTGAAAAAGTGTGAGATCTTTAACATAAACTGACTTTAAAATGGATCCCGCACAGTTTAAACTATATACAGATGGCCTAGCCAACCTGGAAACTACCAGGGCTAGGCAGGACAGTCTTCGGAATGTAAAAAGGCGTGAAGAACAAATTGTACAGGCTTTGGTGCGTCAAACGTCGCCCTGCGATGGTACAAGCACGGCGGGCGTCAGGACGTGGTTCAAGGAGATTGAACTAGCAGGTGCCGAGG
Source organism: Flabesymbios commensalis (assembly GCA_964017125.1). Lineage (NCBI taxonomy): Eukaryota > Metazoa > Annelida > Polychaeta > Terebellida > Flabelligeridae > Flabesymbios > Flabesymbios commensalis. The sequence continues at coordinate 12,822,519 of OZ024911.1, read as the reverse complement.
CAGGCACAGAACACATAATTGAAATCGCTGCCAGGTCAGCCGCTGGTTCCTTGAGGGGGGAACTAGAGCGGTATATAAAAAAGAGGTTGACTGCACCCACAGCACTAAACAGCCGTTTTGAAGTACCATGGGCCGAGGTGAAAGCTCACCTACGAGGGGCGTTTCTCCATGTGGACGAAGACAGTGCCCTGAGGGATGAGGTAGAAAAAACACGCCAGAGTGCTTACGAGCCGGAGGCCAGTTTTAGTCGTCGTTTCCGCGAGGTCGCTGATGCTGCGTACCCGACGGATGCTCGAAATGAGGATCAAAATAGAATTTTGATCAGAGCATTCGCCCGCGGTTTGCGCAGTGATGAGCTAGCTCGCAAGTTGGTGGAAGAGGGTAACCCCACCAGCCTGGAGGACGCGTTTGAGACGTTGGCCGGCTATAGCGCTCGTAAAGACGCTTACGCCCGCCTGAGCCGCCATGAGGAACCAATGGAGGTGGCACCGGTCAACCCCGCACCACCGCGGCCCCAAGTCGCACCAGAGTCAACAACCACGGTGAGCTTATTGAAGAAAGTCTTGCAGAGCCAGGAGCGGTTGCAGACCAAGGTTGCCAAACTTGAGGCGCAGACAGTGCCCCGTTCGGCGCCAGCAGCCCCCTCGGCTCGTCCTACCTATAGGGATGGAAGACAAGGACAACCCCGGAGCTCTCCTCGTGACAGGGGCTCTCCGCGCGACACCACCACTAATTGGACCCCCGAAGGAAAACCTCGCTGCTTCCAGTGCGGACGCGTAGGTCACATGAGACGTGAGTGCCGCCAAAGCCAGTCGGGAAACGGACAGCGGTCGTAGGAGCAATCTCAGGTCGACCAGTGGTCGATCTGCAGGTAGGCGGTCTGAACATCGGTGCGTTGGTGGACACAGGCGCCTCTTGCACGCTCCTACGACTGGACATTTTTCATAAAATAGCTGATCTTGCTCATCGCCAGCGAATTCTGGCCGATGCCCCAGCGTTACGAGGTGTTTCCGGCGCAGCATTGGACGTCAGGGGTGCGACTGAAATCAAAATCAAAGGAGTGGCACAGCCAGTCCGGGTTACGATTTTAGGCGACCTGCCGTGCAAGATGGTGCTGGGGGAAGATGCCTTACAGAATGGAAAAGGTATTATTGATTTCCATAGAAATATATTGAGATGGTATCAAAAGGAGTGGCCGATGCGACGCATCGAACACGCCTTTGAGGCCAGTCTGGGGCAGGTATTACCAGAGACTGGGGATGAGCAACTAAATCAGTTGATCCAGAAGAATGCTGATCTGTTTTCTGCTAAAGGTGAGCCTAATGGTTTTTGTGCTACCACCCCCATAAATATCAAAACCAATCATCCTCCCATAAGTCAGGCTGCATATCGCACCCCATTATCCAAACGTAAACTCGTAGAGGAGGCCGTTGCGGATATGTTAACCGAAAAAGTAATCAGGCCAAGCCAGTCGGCTTGGGCCAGCCCAATTACACTAGTACCAAAACGCGACGGTTCTACGCGGTTTTGTGTAGATTATAGAAAATTGAATGCTGTCACTGTTCGGGATCAGTATCCCCTACCACAAATTCAAGACATTTTTGATCAAGTAGGCGGAAGTACCATTTTTAGTACTTTGGACCTTAAGGCCGGATATTGGCAATTGGCGGTTGGCGAAGAGTCAATTGAGAAAACAGCGTTTAGGTGTCATTTAGGCCATTATGAATTTTTACGCATGCCTTTCGGCCTAACGAATGCACCTGCTGTTTTTCAAAGAACGATGGACCAGGTTCTTTCCGGTCTCATTGGCCGTATTGTGATGGTCTACCTGGACGATATAGTCATATATAGCCGCAGCGAAGAGGAGCATATACAACACCTTAACCTTGTATTTGATCGCCTTCGTGCAGCTGGATTACTATTGAAACCAACAAAATGTTTTTTTGGCCTAAAGGAAATAAAATTACTTGGTTATATTGTAAATCGGGATGGGATTACAACTGATCCGGAAAAAGTAAAAGCGATTGCCAAATTAGCACCGCCTACAGACTTAAAAGGCGTCCGATCATTTTTAGGAATGACGGGTTTCTATCGCCAATGTTTACCAGATTACGCGAAAATCGCAGAACCGCTCGAGGAATTAAAACGGAAATATGCACGTTTTGTGTGGGGGCCATCTCAAAATCAAGCGTTTGAAAAATTAAAGCAGTTGCTTACGTCCGTTAATGTCATGGCTGCCCCTCGAACCGATAGGCCATACAAGCTGTATACAGATGCTTGTGACTATGCAGTAGGGGCCATTTTAGTCCAAGAGGATGACACAGGTACTGAGAGAGTTATTCTGTATTTGTCACATTCTCTTTCAAGCGTCCAGCGTCGATGGGCCACCATTGAAAAAGAGGCCTATGCCGTAGTTTATGCCATTTCAAAATTACGTCCATATTTATATGGCGCTGAATTTACAGTATACACTGACCACAAACCACTTACCTCATTATTTACGAAAGAAATGCAAAATACCAAAATTCAAAGGTGGGCTGTTTTGTTGTCAGAGTATGGGGCGAAAATACAGTATCGCCAAGGCAAGAATAATATTCGCGCTGATATGTTATCGCGCATTCCTCCAGAAACAGGCATAGCCACTATTGATTGTGATGAATGGGTAGACCCCACCACAATTCCCCAGCAAGATGCTGCTGACGTATTCCCCTTACTGTACGAGGGCCTTGATTTAGAAGAAGTAGCCGCGGCGCAACGTAAAGAGTTTTCTCACATATTCGAGGCACTGACAGATGACAGTGAAGACTACACGGTGATTAAAGGCCGGTTGTTCAGTACCACCCTACCTACCCCCACGGCAGCTAATTATCCACGTTTAATATTGCCTGTTGCCTACCGGAAAAAAGTCATTAATCGCGCCCACAAGGAAGTGGGTCACATGGCTACCGCAAAAACGCTTGATCGGTTACGAGAAGCGTATGTTTGGCAAGGAATGCGACGTGATATAGAATCGCACATAGAATTGTGTCCTGTCTGCCGTGTTCATCAACGACGGCCAGACTATGTGCCAATGGGTGAAATGCCTTTAGCAGCTTACCCTATGCAAATAGTGGGTGCCGATTTAATAGGACCTTTTGTCTCATCACTAAATGGGAATAAATATGTTTTAACCATAATTGACCATTGTACTGGGTGGGCAGAAGCTTTTCCCCTCAAGGACAAGACCAATGCTAGCGTGTGGCAAGCATGGGCCAACCACTTCCTGCCACGTCACGGCACACCGGAGGTCCTTATTACTGATAATGGGCAGGAGTTCAAAGCCAGTGCTTGGAGAACTTATTTAAAACAATTAGGAGTGGAGCACCGTACCACCACTCCTGTACATCCACAAAGTAATGGTAGAACAGAGCGATTTAACCGTACTTTAAAAGAGTTAATGGCTAAATCAGTAAACAATTTTGCTCCAGATTGGGAAAATCGCCTTGGGGACTGTCTTGCAGCTTACCGTGTGAGCGTTAGTAGCGTGACGGGATACACCCCCTTCTTTTTGCTCTACGGGCGACATGGCAGAGCACCACTCACGAGGTTGCTCCAGCCACGTTCGGCTAATCACTTTGGTAACCGTCTTGATGACTTATCGTCGGCGCTACAAACCGCTCGTCACTTCACAGCAGACAGCCGTAAATACAACCGCGCACGGTTGGCCAAGCGCGCAGACGCAAAAGACATCCGTGTGGGTGACACCGTTTTACTAAAAGCAGAGGAGCGCTTGACATTAACAAGCCGCTGGGACCCACAGTGGGGCGTCGTACGCGTGAGCGGGCCAGTGCTGTGGTTGCGCCAACAACAAAGCGGGAAAGTTAGAGTCGTCAATAGGGAAAAAGTGAAGTTAGTGGACCCCCACCTCAACTGGGATGAGATTACAGAACGTCCCAGACGCAGTCAGCGCCACCGAACAGGAATTAAAAGTTTCCCAACCAGCATTCCACCCCCCCCTGCTAAGAAGCGCATAGTTGAAGAGACGGAGGAGGGTGACGCTACATCGACCTTGCGCCTGTCACCGGACAGCCAGGTGGCGTCGGATCAGGAGCTTGGCTTAGACAGTTTGATGTCTCCGCCTTCCCCGACCCCCTCAGATCAATCCGACCAATCCGCAGCATCCGACCCCTCCCCTACAACTATGGACCTTCAGGCGCCAGACTCCCCCTGTCGACTAAAGTTAACTCGCCGCGAGGGAGAGTGGGAGGTTGTGCAGCCACAAAATTTCCCTCCCTTACCAGATTCTATACCCCCCCTCAAATTATCTCGCCGCAACCGCCGCTGGGCAATTGATGGCAGGGCTTCAAAAAAACGTTCTGCTCCATCCACTGCTCATCGACAACAGCGTCGGAGATCTTCACGTTTAGCTACAAAAAGGCACTTGCCATTTCACTCACCACCCTCAGCAGACGAACAGAAACGGGCACGATGCGAAGCAGTAGACTTAGTGTGTTTGTTTGCTGGTTAGCTGTTTGTAACGCAACGCAGTGGCCTTTCACACTGAAGGATAACATTCCACACCGGTTGAGTGATGGACTTTTAATAACACGGGACTCAGATATAAATGTTCGTAAGGGGACATATACTGTGTTAGTAGTGATTGACGCACCTCAACCAGAACCACGCTTAGCAGAGCGTCTTTTTGATTTGAGGGCAGTTATCAGAGAACTAGGAAAGCACCAAAACTATTCTCGAACAACGCATAATGTGTGGGAACAAAGAATAGCGGACATTGAGGCTACGATGGCCACTCCCCAAAGTCTACCCATAACACGAATCAAACGTGGACTGTTCAATTTCGTGGGTGAGATTGGTGCTACGTTGTTTGGTACTGCAACTGAGGACCAGGTTGAAGAGTTGAAAAGACAGATAGTGAAAGCCCAAAGAACCAATAGACGCATTGTCCATACCACATATGAACTCATATCGGTGGTCAATCAGACTCGGGCTGAAGTAACTCTCAATCGCCAACATCTCATCGCAGTGGAGAAATTTGCAAAGGAATTGTACAACGAACTTATGTCGTTTCGCAAAGGCATAACGGGGTTAGTGGGTAGTTTGGTTGCTCTAGAACAAAGTTCTCAAATTGATCAGATTTTGTCAGCCTTAGAAAGTGTTCATAATCTCTGGCTGCGCAAAGCTGATCGGTATAGGCGTCAACGCGCATCATTAGAGTTGGGACAGCTCACTGAGGAGATAGTGCCTCCTAAGGAGCTGTTACTGATTCTGGAGGCAAGTCAGGGAGTCGGGCTGTTCTCACCTGGTCTCGCATGGTACTACCAACATGTCTCATTGGTACCCGTGTGGGAAGAGACCCAACGGTTGGTTTTTACGGCCCAACTACCCCTGATGGATAAGATACGGTATGCAAGGTATCGCATCCGTTCATGGCCGGTCCCGGCAAATGGATCGGACCATACGTTAACCGTTCAAATACCTGACGACGTGGCAGTTGACACGCAACGTGGGGGGATATTCGAACCCCATGATTGTGCCGGCAACGAACCCGCCATCTGTCGATCAGGGCCCATATATGGTAAGGGACGTCTTCTTTGCACCCGTGGTATCCTCAATGGAGATGATACCCAACGGGCCAGCTGTTTATTTACAGCTGCACGGGAAACAAGTCCTGCAGGCTATGCAGAGGAAGTTGCACCTGCTTTGTATGTTATAAGTACATATGGAGAAGGTTATTCCCTACATTGTCGGGGAAAGTCGGAAAAACGACACACCTTTGAGGTTGGTCTATACCTTTTAAGAGTGGCTGCTGACTGCCGTGTGCAGGGCCGAGATTGGACACTTCCGGGAGTGGCCCATCTGCAGGCTCAGCTAGCTGTAGCACCAGACATTCTTACACACCTGCCACTCAATATCACCACGCTTATTCCACAAGAGCTACTACAAACACGCCTCGAGCACCCGGACTGGCAAGCATTACCACAAGTTGAGGACATTACACTCGAGAAATTAAATGCTCGGTTGCCCAGCTGGACATTGGAAACGGTCGGCCGCCGTTCCTCGTTCCGCTGGGTATTGCCGTTGTCTTTTCTGTCGCCGGTTGCTTTAGTCGTTGCTTGTGCGCTCTTGCTATGGTGGAAGTGTCCTGCGACAAAAGTATGGAAATTGCGTCGGACACTTCACTTGGAGTCGGTAAAACCTCCCTCTCCTAGTCCACCGGGGGAACAGTGGATCGCGCTTACACAAACAGGCGAGGCAAGCGCTCAGGTGTGAGTACCAAACAGGTCTAAAGGTTAAGCTATTTCTAATTCATGTTAAAAGATATAAATCTATGACGTCAATGTTGATAAACTGTTACAAGTTCATCACGGGTTCAAATGGAATTGTTGAATTTTGATAGCTTGTCTAAAATGTACCAACAAAATACCTCTTCATTGTATAATTTTGATGTTGTAACACCAATTGCACTGAAAAAATTATTGCATGTTACTATGATACTGGTTAATTATTGATGTTGTGGTAGATATTAGCGTAGGGACCTCACTCCAAGCTGACGCACTGCATTTATGCTGTGCATTGTACTGAGTGAACAAACATAACCCGTTTCTTCACTTTGTGTGGTGGGCGTATGTAAAGCAGGGGTCAGTTGAAGTGAGGCTAACACATTCTTAAGGACAGCACGTATTAGGCTGATTGGATCTGCTGATTGGATCTGCATGTCCACTGGCGGAAAGGCAGCCATCAGAGACGCAATTAGCCGGGATTGACCAGAAGAGGCGGAGGTGTGGATAATGAAGCCTGTAGAGAGAGTGTGAGCGCAATTCTTACGGGCGGATTAGTATTCACCTCAGTCCCTTCCTGGGCCGCGTTCTATGGTCAATCAACAGTATCAGGCTGATTAAACCTCTTCCCGGTCCCTAGCTTGGCAGCATTTGTGGACGCGGGGTGGTCCTGTATTAATGAGAGCAGCGTCCTGCCCTGAGGATGAGATCTCAAAAAGAGCCTTAAGCGAAAAGTATGAATGGGGGCTGAACAGGACAGATGGCCTGATGGTAGAAGTGTTGTGAGTAGAATATTAAGTGTTTAGAGAAGTTGTTATAAAACAGGACGGTTGACGTCTATGAGTTAGATAGGAGTTAAGTTAGGAAACCAGTTACTGGAGAGAGAGCAGAGTCTTGCTCTGCCTCGATTTATAGTTAAAGACTTAGTTTAGCTATGATATATATATATATGGATTGTTGTCTGTCTGCCTAACCATGACATGGTCCTGCACAGAGGATTGTACAAATAAAGACGTCGCCGACCTGAAAGTGAGTTATGTGTTATGAACCAGGAGTCTTCGTGTTGTAAACCTACCCGCCACTGGTGGCCTAGACGTCTTGGCATTGTCACCAGAGGGGGTAGAGATTTTATAAGGGGACTGTGCCAGTCACCAGTCACTGTCATTGTCAAGTGTCAGTGACAGTGTCAGTCCAGTCAGACCAGTGCCCCGTGCCCGGCAGTGGCCGGGCAGTGCCACTGGTCAGTGACTGTCACTGACAGTGACAGTGTGGGGACATTAAAAAAACAAAGGTAGTTCAATAGATCTATTCTTACGTGTAGAAAATACAAGGTCTACAAGACTAACTGTTAGAGTCTTATGATAACGACTACGTTGCCGTTGAGTGTTGACAATCAAGTGACAGTTGTCAAATTTGAGGCCACGAACGCAAAACGATACGCTTCCGGGTCAAGCTGGACATCCCTAAAATGAAGTAGGTCACTGGACCCTAGCAAACCGGCAGCTTATTTATGGAGACAGAGATCACGCCTCCCTTGAAGTATAGGACTAAGCCTATTTTATTGCGAGCATGTTAACAAACGATAGGCTACTCAAGATGAGATTTCTGAATATCTGTTTAAAACATTTGAATCGACTGATAATTCGATTACAGCTATATTTTCCTGTATATGTTTGGATTCAATATTACACTTGAAGCTACAGGGCTGGCCGAAAGTTGCATTCATTGGCGCTCTACACTAATTAAAAAGGGCACCAGAAAACTGTGTGCCGCTTATGATGACTTGGATCACTTTGCATCCATACAACTCCATTCTGTAGACTGTCTACATGTATGTGGGCGATTGCTGGAGGCATTTCTTGTCGCGCAATATTACCCTTTGGTGCGTTTTGACCTTGCCTGTCGCTCTGATGCGCGACATAGCGACAATTGGCGAGCCCTGATGCTAGCATATAAAGGCCCAGTGGCAGTGGCGTGCCCAGGATTATTGGAAGAAGGGGGCGTATTTTTTTCTATTTTTTTTTTGGGGGGGGGGGTGTTTCCCTGCAATCTAAAGTATTTTGAAGGCATATTTATCGACTCAGGCGAGGGGGCATCAATCAGGTTCGATACCATGTGAATAAATACTATTATATCGCATTGATCTTTACCGGGTACATATTATCTTCATACGGCAAACGTAGGCCCTATACATATTTTCACCCGGGTGTATATCTATATGTAGGTATACAACGTGACCAGGTTGTAGCACATACAACACTTCATACATGCACGTCCAAAATAAGAAAAACGGGATTATGGACATATATATATCTTCACTCTCATAACAGTGACGCTCGTAGCGTTGAGTCACTGTACAAGAGTGAAGGACATATCAAGAAACGAAGCAGTACATTCACAATATATTATTGTGTATAGGCCTATATATATTGCATCAGAGGAACGATATTGACTTTTCTACACTCAGTATCTAGCTATAATAATGATCGTGCACAATATCTTACATTTCACATATAATATTATAGAATGTTATTGTCTTTGAATAAAATTTTATTTTTATAAGTAATAAAATGTGGTCCTAATAATACTTTTAAAATGTATCTTACCTCAAAATTAACGTTTAACTAAACACTTATTCACCAGTGTACGTTCCCAAGATCGCTAATATCTGTATACAAAGCCTTCCTAAAAAAACTACACATAAAAACCTCCTCTTACGACTGGAGATTGATCGGACGCATAAATATGAGCTACAACCTGGTCACATTGCATGCCTACACTTTGTGCAAAATATATATTTCAACATATCGTAGTCCTACACAGGGGATCTACAGATACAAAATAATTTGTATCGATCTACAAGTTCTTTGACATATATTTTCAATATTTGTCAATTACAGTACTGGTAGTATTCCTTGTGATCTAATTAAACTTACTGAATGTTCGGGCAAAGCTAAACATAACTAGAAAAGGAGTTCCATGAACTTTGAGGCTCGGCTTTAGGCTGTATTAGTGCTATAGACAAATATTTTGTAAAGATAACTGTATTGGTCTTTTTCATGGGCCAAAATCCTAAATGTTCAGGATATAATTAAAAAAAGGACCAAGGAGACAAATTAAAATATATATATTAAACGTTTATTCATTCCACCACCTGTAACCATCGCCGGTTCTGGCCAACATCCATTCGATACTTGCCAGTGAATCGTGCTGCGTGTGTCTCTACGATACACACGATGTAGCCCTACCCACCCAATTTCTGTTAAATGTTGGGCCAGAGTCGAAGCCCAATGCTGTTGAAATGCCAGTCAATCAACACTATTCCAGCACTGACTGTACACACATTTCTTCTACACCAGCGTCTACAGCAACCACTGGACGGCTAACCAATGTTGCTTCAATGTTGATCCAACGTGTCTGACGATGACCCAACAACAACCCAGCATTCTGTATACATAGGTTACTTTGCGGCAATTGCTGTAGGGGTGACAATTTCATTCCCTGTGGCCAGAAAGGTCACTACTCAGATACATTGGCCTAATTGTGAAATAATGCGACGCTGGCCAACATTATTCCAACTAAAACCCTTTAAGCTCTTATTATAGACTTAACCACAAATAGAATCGTGAATATTATTATTTCTGAACACTTGTTAAAGACAAAAGTACTTAACCTAAGGACCTGAAACGTTATATTGCACATGTTCATAAGGACTGATGTACAGAAATGTCAACCGTTTCCCACACACATCACCCCTCTTTCCCCTTAATAGGACACAAACTCAGGCAAAATAAACTTAATAGGATACCGGACTCCGACCATTCTTAATAAATAAGGTGATAATATAAAAAATAAACGTGAAAACCCCCCATTTATATAGCAGGTTAACTACACCTGGGTGAAAATAGCAATACGTTTGTCGTATGAAGATATAAATCTGGTAAATATTTCAATGCGATAGTATTTATTAACATGGTATCGAACATCTTAATTTGCCCACTTTGAAAAAAACAAGGAGCCATGTAAAAAAGAACACATTTTATTCGTACAAAAAAGAATGTGCAACTAGAGGACGTACCTGTAGCTGAAGCAATAGGAAATTTGGGCGAATAAGTTTGGTGGTGATAACCCAACCTATGAATGGATTCTATGAATGTATTATTCTGGTATTAGGGTAATGTAAAGACTACATAAGTAAAACATTTGCAACATTTTGCAACATTTTATTATTTGCAACATTTGGAACTTTTGCTATATTTGCAACTTTTGCAACAGTTGCAACATTTGCAACATTTAGCAACATTTACAACATTTTGCAACAGTTGCAACATTTGCAACATTTGCACCTTTTTGCAACATTTTGCAATATTTGCAACATTCGCAACAATTACAACATTTGCAACAATTGCATCATTTGCAAAAATTGCAACTTTTGCAACAGCTGCAAATTTTTGCAACATTTTGCAACATTTGCAACATTAATTTTGCAACATTTGTAACATTTTGCAACATTTGTAAAATTAATTTTGCCACATTTGCAACATTTTGCCAAATTTGCCAAATTTGGATATGCACCATTTTCGACATTAGAGATATTTGCAACATTTGGAACATTCGGGACATTTGCAATATTTAAGACCAGTTATGATAATTTGCGACTATTTGCGACCGTTTACGACCATTTGCGACCGTTTGCAACAAATTGTGAGTAATTGTGACCATTTACGACCAATTGCGACCCTTGGCGACCGTTTGCGACTATTTGCGACCATTTGCAACCAATTGCAACCTTCTGCGACCAATTACGACTATTTGCGACCGTTTGCTACCATTTGCGACCGCTTGCAACCAATTGCGACTAATTGTGACCTTTTGCAACCAATTGTGACTATATCAGCGACGACCGTTTGCGACCATTTGTGACCGTTTGCGGCCGTTTTTCAACCACATGCGACCAATTGCGACCATTTGCGACCAATTACGACTATTTGCGACCATTTGCGACCATTTGCTTGTGACAGTTTGGGACCGTTTGCGACAATTTGCAAGCAATTGTGACCATTTGTGACCAATTGCGATATTTAGGACTTTCTTGACTTAAGCACTTGATGTTTTCTACTTTTGTACTTTGTACACCCGACTTCCCATTTTCTCTTTCTCTCCTCTCTCTCTGTCCTCTCTCTCTACTCTCTTTCTCACTCTTTCTGTAACTCACCCCTCTGTAATTACAACTATTATATAAACTGTGAAATGTAGTATTTTACAGGTTTCTACTGTCTATATCAAACACCCAGTGTTGGTTCAATGCTGGGCCATCCTCTGTGACGCTGGCACTTCATTAAAGCATTATTGGATATATGTATTTTAACTAATAAATTTAAACGAGGCTCAAAGGGTCAGGTCGGTGAGTCTCCTACTGCAGTGGACCCCTATCAGCGGCATCACAGCCTTCCACACTATGCCACCTTGTGCTGCGCTGTCTCAATCATACAAATATAAATGAAACTAGAAAAGGAGTTCCCGAACTCCGAGGCCCGGCTTTAGTCTGTTTGAGTTTTAGACCAAGTAAAATAGAATCAGACTGATTTATTCTCCTTGTTAAGACTAAACATTTGGCTAATATTTTGTAAACATAACTGTATTGGTTTTCCTCATGGACTAGAATCCTAAATGTCCAGGATATATTTATTGAAGAACCAAGGAGACAAGTATATCTTTAACGTGTAGGCCTATTCCTTCCATCATTATCGCCGGTGCTGGCCAACATCCATGTTGTGCCGCCTGTCTTTTTCACTCCTGAACATGCTGAACGTACTGTGACATCGACTGATAAGTCAGTGTACGAGTCCAAACGATGTACCTGGTACAAACAATGTAGTCTTATCCACCCAATACCGGTTCAATGTTGGGCCAGCGTCACAGCTCATTGCTGCTTCCATGCCAGTCAATCGTATTTGACGCTGGCCCAACATTGAAATAGAATTGGGTGATTGTCCTGTGTTTGCTCTGACTGCCATACGGGTGCACCTACGCTTTATCCCCCGAAAGGCCACTACACAGATAACACCATGGGCCACCCTCTGCGACGCTGTGCCAACATTACTCCAACCAAAACCCTTTAAGCTCTTACCCACGAATATAATCGTGAATATATTTTTTTCTGAAGACTTTTTAAACACGAAAGTACTTAACCTAGGCACCTCAAACGTTATATTGCAAATGTTCATAAGGACTGATGTACAGAAATGTCAACCGTTTCCAACATACAGCACCCTTCTTTACCCTAAATAGGACACAAACTCAGGCAAAATAAACATAATGGAATACAGGCCTATGGCCGGTCCTAATGAATGGGGTTTTAAGTTAACCTTTGTCTCTCATTTATACAATGAACCCAACATGTTCATCATCGAGCTGACATTGGTCCAATGCCACATTGTCGATCCGAAAAATCCATATTTCATTCATAAGAACAAGTGCGATGTCTTCTGAAGTCAGTACTAATGGTCAGAATGTACATAATTGAACCAACATTGGCCCAAATAGAGCTACAAGCCCAAAAGGTACTATATCCTTACTTGTTTTAAGATTAAACTAACAGCTGTAATTCCATGAAACACAAAACGTCAATGCAATGTTGTTTTAATGCTTGGGCAGCGTCGTAGACAGTGATAAACCAAGAAAAAGTCTAAAATTCCAATTCATAATGGCTGCCAAAAAAAAATAATCAAATTTCAAATAAATCTGTCATAATAAAAATCACCCAACAAAATTCAAAATGTCTGCAAAAAATCACAAAATTCAGCCCGAATATTACTGTTACTTAAAAAGTCACAATTCCCCTCTAGTTATATCTTATTCCAAGCTCAAAATACTGCGACCTCCGACGATGATAACTGGTATTTTCGGTGCATGTTCTACATCTGAAATGGGTGGGGGCCCAGGTGCAGTGGTTAACGCTGCCTGCTTGGAAAGTTGGAGATCGTGGGTTCAAACCCCACTCTGGCCTTCAAATTTTAAAGAAACAAAAAGTTTCTTTCCCGCTCAATTATAAATATTTAATATTATGGGGAGTTTTTGTGACCGGGAGGTAGTATGCTCGGCCTCATACTGCGAGGGATCATTCGTTTCATCATCCTCAGGAGGTTCTCATGGCCCAGTTTAGCCTATATGTGCACAAAGGTGACCTAAAACCCAATTCATTTCATTTCATTGGATCTGAGACTTATCACTACCAAATACGGCACTATGTTGTGAACCACATGCTAGCTCAAATAACGCTCAGAGAAAATTGTTTAAATTTGTGTGAGATGCGAGTGTGCAATTATATATTATTTCAAATGTATTGGGATCTAGCTCATTTCTTATAAATATGTACATATATTATCTTGGATGAAATCATCGGGGGGGGGGGGGGGGGTATATTCTGAGAGGGTCACATATACTGTAGACGTTTAAAATGGGTTATATTATGGTTTTACTATGAGTAATATCTTTACCACTAAATGTAGATTTTTAATTGACGAATCATTTGTATGTCCTCTTTGTATAGCGGAAGAAGAAGATGAGCTACATATTCTATTACAATGCCCTGTATATCACTACCTCAGATTAATTATACTCGCGCCCATTTAACAGTCCACCAACAGCAGAAACGTTTCAAAATTTACTACCTACTGAAGAATATTGTTTAATCCAAGAAGTTAGTTTGTACATATAGGTAATAGTAATAGGTAACTGGGACAATTCCACTGTAATGGTACTAGTAATAGTAGGCCCTTATAGGTCGCAAAAACATTAAAGTAATAGTTATAGTAATAGTAATGGTAAAATATGGTCAAGTGATAGGTAATAGTCTATTACTTTTATATAACACTATTCTATTCTAGCTTATTATTCATATCAATATAACCTATGCCATATATTATCAGAAAATATATTTAATTATGAAATTGATATTTTGTCAACATTGCAGAGGGCGAGCCGACATTAAAACAACATCTAATGTTTGCTTGGAAGCGTGTCAGTTGCCGGCATTATATTTGTTTATGCAGCCTAATGTGTGAAGAACAGCGTACTTTAATTAACGTTATCGATGGTCAATGAAGCGCGACTTCAAATCTTAATGCCTAAACAGTATCAAAACAATTTATTGCCAGGCCATTTTGGTCAAACACCTCTGATCTTCTGGCTCTGATGGTCAGGGAAAATGTATGGTGTACAGGTCGTGTTATGACGGTGATAATCGCTGGTTGCTGACACATAATTAACCCTAACGGTCTTAGAAACCACATTGGACTACGCCAAAACAAATTTAAACATATTTATTAAAAGCAGACGTATCATTTCCAGAAAGAACCATTAAATGTTTTATTGCACATTGCTTAGCCATCATAAAATAAACATTCTATTGACTAACTAATATGCTGTAAAGTGTTTATGTGGATTTGTAGGCCTATGACTACTAATATTTTTGCACACTGCTGTCAGAGCACATTGCAATAATGGCAAAGCTACCACAGTGTCTATATAGCAGGATATCAAAACAAATGTCACTTATACAATAAATAATAAATAGTCCCAAAATTTATATGATTTGATGTTTGTTATTATAAAATGTATTTGGAAAATGATAGCAGTATAGCTTGTTACCTCTTTGTACATGGTGTCGAGAAGTTATTGAAATAGAAATGGTAATAGTAATAGATGGTAGAGTAATAGTAATAGTAACAGTAACATAAGAGTGTAATAGTAATAGTGATAGTAATAGTAATAGAAGAATTGCAAAGTGATATTAATAATAACAGTAATAGCTAGTAATAGATAGCTAGTTTGAGATCTGGTAAATTTTTGCTCCCGTGTAAATACTGAATATGTGCAATGTCTACATAGTGATTGATAAGTCACCAGAGGTAATTAAGGATCGCTACCTAAGGTCATATGGAAAAAAATGCATTGATCTAAAAACTTTGACCGGGTTTGTGTTTGGTATGATTTTGAAGGTTACCTATCTGGGACTATGGAAAATGGGCGCTGATGTGTTGCCTTTGGTGGAATAGGTCGGCAGAGGCCATTTGACGTCATTACTCAAGGTCTTTTGAAGAACAAATTGCGATTTAAATAAAATCTTTTGCCAGTTTTGTGTTTGGTATCATTGAACATTTATATATTCATGAGAGTATTGAAAGTGAATGCCGGAGGGTCGCCAGTAGTAAAATAGGTCACCAGAGGTCACTTAAGGTCACTACCCAAGGTCATTTGCGGATATTAAATAAGGTCATTACCCACGGTCATTTTGAAGAAAACGATGTGATTTAAACTAAAACGATTGACCAGGTGTGTGTTTGGTATCATTGGGAAGGTTACCTATCTGGGACTATGGAATATGGGTGCGGGGGTGTCTGCAGTACTGAAATAAATCATGCGAGGTCATTTAAGGTCATTACTCAAGGGGCGAAAAAGGTGATTTATTTTTAAACCAAGTTTTTGACCAAGTTTTTGCTTGGAATCGTTGGAAAAGTTACATATCTGGGTGCTTGGGGGTCGCCAGTAATGTAATTGGTTAGCTATGGTCATTCAAGGTCACTGCCCAAGGTCATTTGAAGATCTAAGGGTGATTTAACAACAGCATTTTGAACAGTTTGTCTTAGTACATTATGGTCTAGCCATTGCAAAACCTATGCTTAAAATTCAAGAGGAAGAAACACACTTAAATAATAATGTTTTATATATCCTGGTCCATTCCATATCGCAATGATTTAATTTGCATGCCAAGGGTTTACCATAAACTCTTCTGGAACATCTGAGGTTCTTTGTAGTGCTGGTGTTTTGGCATCTGGCTCGGAAAATGGGTTCCTTTCTGGAAAGCACTTCACACCAGATGTACGATTACATCCTTTTCTAGCAACTGCATTACAGTCTTCACATGGATATGTATAGCAAGAAATTGCTTGATCTGCGAAACATTCTAGCTGACATTATTGCTTAGATTACTAGTATTGACCATCTTGATGAATATATAACCATTAATGACTTAATGAAGGGATAAGATGTGTATAAGTGGAAGACAATACAAAGGGGATCGTGGCGCTACTGGCCAATTCTGGATGATGCTTTACGAGTTGCAGGACAAACGCGATAATCTTGTTTGTGTACGCTCTTATACAGATGATCCCTATATTTTTTGCTACTCACAGACTTGAGGGACATAACTCATCCACCTGTAAGTCATATTCTAGCATGTGGTGGATTCTCTATCCGACGAACAAGTACAAATTTATCAACATACCCAGACGATCTTACTATGAAACAGAGATGCATCATCCAGACACACTGGACTATCAGCCTTCACGGACATGTAAACGATGGTGCAATGTTTCACCTGTGGTTCAATTTTCGGGAAGCTGATCGAGATGGCTGGTTTGTTGAATCTTTGGTAGTAGTAGTAAATCATTGCTTTATGTTATTTGTCGGCACAAATGGCCTTTTAAGTGACATTGTAATACGATGAAAACGTTGTAGTCAATTGATGAAATATAAATGATGTATAGATGATAATGTCACGAGGAAGCGTCACAAGAATTAAAACCTTACAGAATAAAGTGTGGTAATCGTGATGAAGAAGAGGTTAATTATTACTTAACCTTAGATCTACAATAAAGGTACTGACAAAAGTACGCTTCACAATTTGGCATCGAGATGAGCAGCATTCAATGACTAAAAGATGATCTAATCAATGGTGTATCTAAGGGTACTGTACTACATGGGCAGACGAATTTTGGCAAGAGTGTAAACAAGATCCAGCCAGGTTTAAAAAAAAATGATGCTAGAAAGAAATGTCCCTCAGAAGGATCTGAAAGTAAAAGAAGTTTTGTGCACTGGGGTTATATGGGGACGTCTGGTGTATTTCCCTGCGTAACATAATCTACAGCTGGAGCACGTGATATCATATCATATGACAATGGTTCCTCTATCACTTGATCATATTGATGGTGCTATAACTGTAAAACCGGCAAATCATAACTGATGAGAAAACTGGAAAAAAACACAAATTAGGCATCCTGGACAAGCAGAATGCCTATTGTGTGTTTAATTGACTTTAATTGACGTTATGTATTTCATGTGTATGCTTCCACCACAGTTGATAGCAACATTTGGTGAATTCACAATAATCATTATCAAACATGCATGTTTGCATGCGGACACCCCTCAAATAATTTGTGATACATACCCTAATGAGCCTACCATCAAGGACTTTGAGTGTGATGGGAAGGTAGATGCTGAAGATACATACTCTATTTAATGATGCAATCAAACACGTCACGCCCAACATATTGCAATTGTGCACTCTTGTGTCTGCATTGATTGATGTCCTTGCGGATGAAATTGGGTCATAAGATAATTAAAAAAATATTTTACTTTCTGTCTGGAAACAGTCATGTAAGGTGCAAGAGGTGGTATGGATGACCTGTCTTACTTTCACAAAGAAGTTGACCCACACATACTATTTTATGCACGTCATGCTGTAGAGAATACATACAATGTTTTCACTGTTGTTCGTGCAAGTGATTTTGACATTCAAAATCTTCTTAGAACTTCACTTTGATCCTCAGTTAGATACTCAGATATGGATGAACACTCCAGGCAGCAATTGTATATGTGATGGGTTAGAACTTTATTGTGAAACTTTAAGCTTTAACCCTTTCACCGCTGAATTATAACGTCATAAATTGCCTGAGCGCTGAATTAATTTTTTTTTTTATTAAAAACAGTTATTACTGATGTCGTCAAAAGGCGACATCCGCGGTCTGCCAGGTGGTCGCCTTTTGGCGCCACCCGCAGTGAAAGGGTTAAGGACCACATCCACCAGCACTTGTTAAAAGTGATTAATTAGAAGAGAATATCCATATTGAAAATGAACAGATGCATCTGGCGTGATCAGATGAAGATAATGACATTATTATTCTGGCAAATGATGTATCGATATAATAAATGTTTTAAACAATACCTGACTTGGTTTATTTAAATCACCCTTATCTCTTCAAATCATCTACGATTATGAGCTGAAATTATCCTGATGACATGTTTTACCACTACCGTCACCCCGACACTCAATTTTTAGACTCCCACACCAAGCACAGCGATAGTCAAACCTTACATAAAACCTATTTTTTATTCAAATGACCTTCGGTAATGGCCTTAAATGACCTGGTGACCTATTCGGCTACTTCTGAAACACAAGATCTATAGGCCTACTATACACTATACTATGCACGATACTATACACGAATGTGGTCCAAGTTTTAAGTTAAATCACCTTTTTTCATCAAATGACCTTGAGTAATGACCTGGTTTTATCTCTGCGAGTGACCGTGGGTAGTGACATTAACTGACCTCTGGTGACTTATTTCACCACTGACGACCCTCCAGCACCCATTTCCAATACTCTCATGTATGTATAATCTTCCCTATGATACCGAGCACAAACCTGATCAAACTTTTATTTAAACCACCCTATTTAAACCACAAGTGATGGATCATATATAGCAGGGGATAATATAAAACCACCTACAATTTCAGAATATTACGCGTAGATAAACAGCGTTAAACAGCTGTGTCGTTATATGCTTCACTCAACCATAATATGATCTAGGCCTACATTGCGGGGACCCACTCCTATCTTATCGTTCTCCCACAGGTGTTATCGACCATGAGGCTTGTAATGATAACTTCCTGTATCAACCAAAACATGTAAACAATTCGTTTTCCGGTTGCGAATTATTTACGTTATACTGACGCATTGTAGTCTAAATATATTAATTATCAGTTAAACATGTGGGTGGTCGTACGATAAAATGCATATCATATCGACGTTTATCATAGGCTGCGCATGTGTGCCATTGCATTGTGCGCCCACAATGTTCACTCAGCGAATCATGACGACCACGCTACATTAGGGTTTGCAAAACTAAGAAAAGTCCTATATGATGATAATGAGAATGATAAAGATGATATTGAAAACAGTTTTAAATTTAAAATCTAACTCGCCTGCAGCTCGTTTTTACCGTAATGTATGACAGAAAAGGTCATTTATTGACAATGACATATAAACATAAAAATTAGAAAGCATCATGAGCAGGCGTATACTGAATCACGGAACGGAACGGAACGCCGGGAATCACGGAACGGAACGAAATATTAGAATCACGGAATGGAATGATAGGCCTACAGCAATTACTTTCAAACCGCCAACAAACAAATCTAAAGTATTATATAACAACACAATAATGTACGATATTATAAATTAATTAAATGTATTTATTTATTTAAATATAGTGCTAAAAATAACTTTATTAGCACCCAATTAATCTAATAGTTGTCAGTAGCATAGGCCTATGTAGCTCAGTAACATGTGTTATTATACTAGACTGCAATATATTAAATTACTGTACAAAACATTTTTGTATTGCGGAATAAAAGTACTGAAGATATGGAAGACAATTCATAATAGCAACAATAATAGTTTTTTTGACCAGAACACAAAAAAACATTATAATACGTTGCGATTGAATAAATGGTAAACATAGTCAATAACAATAACAGGCCTACATAAAAATAACATCGATAACGTTATGGTGCATTGGAATAGCAATACATAGCACTTCATTGTTGACAATACGTTACGGAACATTGGTATACATGATTGTAATTGTTTATTGACAGGTGAGAAGAATTGACAAGTCACACCTTGGAGAAGCTGAACAGTAGGCGGCGTTAGTTCAGGGCAGTTAACACTAGCTGAGTTGTGAAGTAGACAATTAAAAATGGTGATATGTCAACATGTGATGGTATATTATAGTGATGAACATTATGAAAATAAAACCAAGCATTGAAAAGTTATCAACATTGATGAAACATCAAAATAATTTAATATAGATTCTTTCCAAAATATATTTTCATGAAATGTACATAATGTACAGTAGGCCACTAATATAAATGTAATATGAATGTATGATAATATATTATGTACCGGAACTAAAATTTATATTGATTTGCTAATTAAATCATTTTATTATTCACAAATTGTACATTTCCATGACATATCCATTGACATAACCCGTGAAGCCATTTCTCACGCCGACCACAACAAATCATATCACCATACTCCTGTGGCATCCCACATACACACCACACTTTTAAGTCGTAAGCTACATGTATTATTTTAATTGCTCTACGCTTTTGTACTTTCGGAAAGGGTTGAAATTGCAAATTTTGTAGACATTTCACTAAATGACCTCTCATTTCACATTGGGTTTAAGGGTTAATAGCTTATTATTGTTTTATTTTATCACTACTTGACAATCTTTAGAATATGTAGGGCCTAATATACATAGAAAAAAAATGGATTGTAAACAATGGTATGAAACTACTTTGTCTGTATTCATCTATTCACTTTGACCAAACAAACAGCCGCACCTGACGTGTTAATCCTGCTTGTATGATATACTCCACGCATACCCCGCCACTAACACGTACGCTTTACCAGTTATCACAGTTATCACAGTTATAATATCACCTGACCTGATACCTGATCTGCTCCCGCCTAAATGTGACAACATTCTAAGCAAAGAACACACGTTTATTTTGGAATTTAGAAGTTTTAATTTGATTTCTTTTTAAACCATTGCAAAATTAATTTACCTACAATCGACTAACATTACATTGCCGCTCTTTGATTCTGATATTTCGTTCCGTTCCGTGATTCTCGGTAGGCTTTCATATATTAGGCCTATATATATATACATTTTTTTTATTTATTTGAAATATGTACAACTATTATAATATTATAATATGTACAACAACAATAACATAAATAAATATATATATTTTTAAATAAATTAGAGGTCAGCTTAATATGTCCTTGCTCATATCTGGATATAGAATCATTCCGTTCCGTGATTCTGCTTGTTTGCTCAATACTTAGTATATTACTTTGGATAAACAAAATATAATAAAATAATATACAATAATCGGTTAATATTTGCCCTTGCGATTACATATCATAAGAAATAAAAACAGACTAGCCTATATGTAGGGGGTTTAAAAGTTAGTAGACTATCGTATTTGTTATTTCTGTGAGTGTGACTGTCCGTGCTCTCGGTATAGGCTGTCATATTATTTATACAGTAGGCCTATTATTTTAATTTCAAAAGTGTAGAAATGGTCTACAACAATAACATTAATGTATATATTTTTTTCTTATATATTGTCGTCAGCTTATATCAATTATCTTAGCTTATATCTGGGTAGAATCATTCCGTTCCGTGATTCTGATATTTCGTTCCGTTCCGTGATTCTCGGCGTTCCGTTCCGTTCCGTGATTCAGTATACGCCTCATGAGCAGTATGTTAAAAAACAATTATGTGTGAGAGTAAAAACATACAAACATATAAAATCAGCATGCGCATGATGCACAGAATATGAGTGATGAGCTATCACACTTGTGTAACTCCTGCATTGTACAACTTTTAAATATGACTGTTTATTAAAATATATAATTTATCCCTTGCCGATAAATTCATAAATTTAAAGATACCTTATTTTAGGTCAGGTCAATATGTCAGGCCGCGCACCAGGAAAACACGAACTGGACTAACGTTGGTTAGCCAGCCGTGAGAGACATACATGGAATTTGTCCTACCTTCGTGTTTACTTAATTAAAATTCAGATAAAGTACTCGCGAAAAGTGCATTTATTGAATAACTAGACATGACTGACGGTAGGCCACCCAGAAGTGGGTATTACCGCGTAGAACTCAACAAAACGATATGGGAAGTGCCGCAAAGATACATCGATTTGTCCCCGGTCGGCTCTGGCGCTTACGGCCAAGTCTGGTGAGTTCCGTTAACTTTATGCAGAGATCAGACATGACAGCTCAGTATCAGAGTATTGGCAGGAAGCACTGGAATAAACTGATCACGGTACAATTTAAACCTAGGCCTATGTTGGTTTAGGCTAATGGTTGGTCAGACGGTGAAACATCATTCATAATTAAGCCAACAATGGCAACATTCAATGATTCATTTCATCCTGTTACCTGTATCGTGTTTACTGCTGCCTGCCAGTGCTGGGAGTGGACAAACACACTGTTGCACCTTCACAGCAAACACAAATGTTAAAACCATGAAATTAAAAATGTTGGCCCAATCATGGTTTCATGCCAATTCACTTTCAATCAATGCAATGACAATCATGGCATGAGTTTTATGATGAGACCATGTTGGGTGAAATAGTCTAATGTCTAATAATAGTCCAGTGTCCCAAAAAAGTAGATCTAGTGCAACTTAAATTGAGCAAACATTTAGGCCCCCCTAGTTTACGCAATATTAGAAGTAGGACTAGTCTTAAGCTTAGCCTTAGGCTTAGGTTTAGAAAGTGCTGTGCTTTATTTAAATTGCTTTTTTTTTTTTTTAATAAAATTATTATAATTTTAATATAGCAGGTGTATAGAGAACTTACAACGACCATATACCGGTACCTAGCTATATTCATGCGGGAAATTATTGATCTTTGCATGTTTTGTTTTTTTCCTAAAATCATATTTTAAAGTCTTCTTTATGAGATGTTCAACAATTACTTAACGCTTTTTCGAAAGATTTTTGACCTTCCCTCCCCCCTTCACAACACTTTAACCCTTCAACCGCCAGTGCCGCATATCTTCGGGTTTTCATTTTTTATCAGCACCTTATAAACATGTTAAAGATAAAATTTGACATCAATCAGCAATATTTGAAAACAGTTGAAATCCATTTTGTCAAATCTGAATAATTTTCACTCACTTAAAGTTGTGGATTGCGTCAGCGAGACACAACTTCACGTGGGTGAAAATTCAAATTATGTTGACTATGGTCTGTAACACATTGCTCAATCTCCCCCTCTAGGTGTTACGTAATTGTTCAACGGCCTATAATGAACTAATATCACAATGACATGTACATGTTTAAACTACTTTTTGCAGCTCGGCCACTGACACACAAAACAAGATGAAAGTGGCTATCAAAAAGCTTGCAAGACCCTTTCAATCACCAATCCATGCGAAACGGACATACAGAGAGATTCGTATGCTCAAACATATGAACCATGAAAATGTGAGTGTAATGTATCTAGAGTAATGCAAGTGCAAAATGTAGTAATTCATATGGATTTTTCAAATTTGATATCAGACAACATTGTTTCTAAATGTTCTTTCTACTAAAATAATAGACAAGATATTCTCCTGCTTAATTATTTTTCTCAACACCAAAATCTTTATTTGGTTTCTGTAAACACTGTAAAATCTCTTATAAGTGAATAGATTTTATTTTGGGTAACCGTTATATACATGTATCTATAGTGATGATTATCTGCTTATTGTTTCCAGATCATTGGTTTACTGGATGTTTTCTCTACAACTGACATAATGGAAGATTTCAATGATGTGTAAGTTTAATACAGCTAGATAAAGCATCCATCAGTGCTGATGGTTTGCAAAATAGTGGTGTGCAGGAAATCACACTCCTTGTATGAGCAAGGAGTGTGATTTGTACTCCACTAATTGTTGCCTTTGTATCTGTACATTGTACAGTAACAAGCCCTGGTGTGCAGCTTTTTGCACTGGTGCATCTGTCTATCTTGTAAAAACTATTGTTATTTTCAGCTCATCAGGCCTTTAGGCCTAGTTATTAACTTATCCAGCCTCTCGGTCTAGGGTGAGCTTATGCCTACGTGTCTTGTCGATCGTTACCTGTTTCATGCTACTAGAAACATGAGATGTAAATTAAACATGGTAAAGGAACAACAAAGCCATCATAAATATTTTACTTTTTCAGTTCAGGGACCTACTTTAGACATCAGATTCTGACATTTAAAGTCGGTCCCTGCACTGAGGGGGTTAAGGGTATAAAAGATAAAGAGTTCTTATGTCACTCTCAAAATTTGGTCTAAAATTGTACACTGCACTAGAATTGCTGACAAAATAGCAAATGACAAAAAATATATTTAAAAAAAAGAAACATCACAGAATGAATTATTGCGTTCCACAATGTCTGAGACAACGACCCATCAATACCGGACATTGGATTGACGCCTCATGTTTTGCTGGGAAGCTAATAAGTCACTGCATTAATCTATTGTTGCCGACAGACAGCATATTCAAAGAAGAATTATAATATTTGATATGATGCCACATGGCCACAACCATATATCTCGTCCACGAATGGGGGTCATTCCATGTCAAATCAACCAGTTTTCAGAAAGTCCCCGGGTGACCACCTCAGAAATGAAAAATTATCAGAATAATTATAACCTAAAATATGAAATTATGCAAAATTTCAGCTCAGACAAGATAATAGTTTTTATGACATGGCCTTTTCAATGTGATCCCAGCAAACACAAAACATTTTTATAACATTTTTGCAATGTTGAACCATCGTCGTGTAAATGTTATACAAATGCTTTGTGTTTGCTGGGATGGGCATGATGGGGGGGGGGGGGCTTGAATTCCCACTTGAATTTTCGCACATCGATTTTGAATCATGTTTCAGGGCCTATAACTTTTGATCTAAACAAATAGAGCTATGAAATTTTCAGGATCTATTCATCTCCCAGTCTGCTTCTTCCTCTGATCATCAAAGTGACATATTTTTAAACAAGCCTTAGTACAATAAGTCACCATTCCTTTACCCCCTACTTTGGACAATAATATAGTGAGTATTAGCAGCATTTTTAGAGAAAACATAACAAATGTTCGAATCAATGACCTAGAACAATTACCCGCAATCAGTGCTGATGATAATAGGTATGTCATTGTGATCGCACGCACACACCAAAACAAAGTTGAGATATATAGAAAAACTGCAGACCTTGCAGCATGCACAGTCTACTCATCTTGCGTCTGCTGGCAAGAGAATCCCATTTAAAATGTTGATCTGATCTGATCTCTCCATGTTATGATGTTTGTATCTGCTCTTCTCTAGCGAGTATAACCCTTCACAAAACTGCAGCACGAGATTGGATGTTCTCCAGCTTATCGATGTTTCGGCTTGTATGTGGGTCCCACACGCTTGATGCATACGCAAGGCTAGATCTTATGAGAGTCATTTAGGCCACCTCCTTAAGTCTCTCTGGACCACTTTTGGCTTATTTTACAGAGAAAGACAAGTCCTCTGACAAAAGGACCTCAAGATAAGGGCTGGTTTTGCCAGTAATAGTAGTAAACATTGCTTTACGTTAACTTTTCGGCACAAATGGTCTTTTAAGTGACATTGTAATACGATAAAAACGTTGTAGTCAATTGATGAGATGAATCATGTACAGATGATGATGTGAGGGTGGGGGTGATAGGGCATGGTGGGTTATTGAGAATGTTTTCTTTCGCTCGCCCGATAGGGGTTCTGGGCATGTCTAGGGGATCTACACCCAGACA
Source organism: Flabesymbios commensalis (assembly GCA_964017125.1). Lineage (NCBI taxonomy): Eukaryota > Metazoa > Annelida > Polychaeta > Terebellida > Flabelligeridae > Flabesymbios > Flabesymbios commensalis. The sequence continues at coordinate 12,796,779 of OZ024911.1, read as the reverse complement.
TGCCCAGACGGCCGGAGACTTGGGTTTCTCATTTTTTAATGCTAAAACTCTGTGGCATTTCGCGCAGCTCCGCTATCCTAGGGTCAGATAGTCCCCAGAGTAACAGTAGGAAGGGTAACTCCATTCATCCCCCGTGAGAGACGTAATGTCAAACACTCTATTGCCGGTTATTTAAGTCTACCATGGCCTACACCAGCGCCTGCACTGATGCGAGAGCTGCATTGGAACCGCAGTTGAGCGGAGGTACCAGGGTACGCCACTAGCAATCCGCCCGAAGATTATGGCCAGATACGAGGAGGCTGCAGCTTCCCTTGAATGATGGCTGTAGACTAGTGCCTCCGTACCATGCCGTATAGCATGCAACTGATGGAACAGATCCCTAATGACCCTCCCCGGATGGGGGCAAAATGTACTACTACTAGCAATCATCCCAGTACCCCGGTTTTGACAGAGGATAAGACATGACCATTAAGCTGGTAAAAATTTAGGTCCTTCCCTTTAAAGGTGAACATGATGTAGCACTTCTTGGCATTGAAATGTAGACCCCAGTGTGTCCGACCAGTCAGGTCAAACTCTAGGCTGGTCAAGTCCTTTTGAAGGGCTATAGAATATTGCAGGCATGACATTTCACAATATAAATAATGAAATGGGCAATCATCCGCAAATAGGCGGCAATAAGATTTCACTCACTCTGGTTAGTCATTTATTAAAATAAAATAGGTCCCAAGAACTGAACCTTGGGGCACCCCAAATCAACAATAAATCCAGGAAAACAAAATCCGTCTAGAACCACTTTCTGTAACCTCCCCATCAAAAAGCCAGAAATCCTGTTATATATGTGTACCCTCAATCTCATAAGGACATTAGCCGATGATGGAGAACAGTGTCGAATGCCTTGGAAAAATCCAATAACGGCAAGTCGACACGCCTTCCCCATCTAACGCTGTCAACAAGGCATGGATGGTATTGGTAATTATGAGTTGGGACTCACAAGGAGTGACGTGATTGGAAGCCATGTTGCTTATCTGTTAACGTCTCTATTTTTGTCCGATGTTGGTCCAGCCTTGCAGACAGTGGCCCAGCAATAAAACAGTATTGGTTCCACGTGTCGTGTACGTGCCAACCCCCTCAAACCCTGATATGCCGACTCAATGCTGTTTCACTGCTGGGCCGGAGTGGCAGATGTTCTTCCAGCTTTGAACCAACATCAGATCAACTTGCGGAGTCAGCTCTGTGGAGAAGTGATTATATTAGCTGATTACTGGTAGTGGCGGCTCAAAATTGTGCATTGTTCTCTGATACGGCCTATTAAAAGTTGTCAAACAGACATTGCTAAAAAGTGCATTTTTAAAAGCTCAAGGTGCAGTTGAAAAGTCACTATTACCGTCAGTGGCCATCTTGACCATCGTGTGGAGCAAATCAAACATGAGTCATTTACCCAAAACTGGTTTAATGTTGATCCATCGTCTGCGACGCTGGCACATTTTGAACTATCATTAGGTCAACGTCTGTTTGCTCGACGTCTCTTTCCAGCAAACACGGGTTGTTTACCCAATGTTGTATTAACATTGGGCCACCGTCTTCGACGTTGGCCCAACATTAAAACAACATTGGGTAAACGATCCGTGTTTGCTGGGTTGGGAGTTAGTCCACCAATGACGACGCTGGGCTAACAGTAAGCCAACATTAGTTAAACTTATGGTGACCGTGTTACATGTTAGTGTAGCTGGGCTGGTGTAGTGGGCACTGTTCATCGCAGTCGCTGACCAGGCGCTTCCCAGCAAACACGACACGTTGAAACAATGCTGTTTTAATGTTGGGCCAGCGTCGCAGACGTTGGGCTAACGTTAAAACAGTATTGTTTCAACGTGTCGTGTTTGTTGGGTAATTCCCAGCAAACACAAGACTACGACGCTGGGTCAACATTAGCCCAGCTTTGGGTCAACGTCTTGTGTTTGCTGGGTTTAAGGTTTAATGCTGTTTCGCCGTCTGCGACGTCTGCCCAACGTTATAGTGAATCTATCAGATACCCAACATATTTTTTCTTATTTCACTATTAATTATTTATTTATAAAGAATTAATGACATAGTTTGTTTTGCATAGAAATGTGACATTTTAGATTTACTGGGTGAAATTAGCATTCAGATTAGGCCAGCTGAAAAGACCAGCTAAAACGCACCGGAAGCTGCCGAGTACCGTTCGGCAATAGTCGTTTTTTGTGTGACGTCACTGCTGGAACAGCCCGCCCGATATCCCAACATTTTATATACTGACTTGACAGAGAGATGACGGGTCACGAGTGCCCTGTCAGATAGTGACTCGACCACCGGCCCAGAGGTGATACTGCATGGGCTGGACTTTTTTGACAGATCTAGGCCTAGGTAGATGATTGTGATGACCTAGTGGATGTTGGGAAAACGGGAGTAGAGTGCGCTCAAATTTCTTTGAACCGCCTACAGGCTATAACCGTAGGCCTGCTCCCTGTATGCTTCAGCACAGCGCACACGTGCGTTAACTTAACCCTATATGTGCCGTATATAATTATTGGGGTTTTCACTCAATTATTACCACATTCAGTACCGCCTTTTAAGCATGTTAAAGCCATAATGTGACGTCGATCAGCAATATTTAAAAACAGTTGACCTCCATATTGAAGTTGTGGATCGCGTCCTTTATGCTGCACATGCATCACTTACCCTTCCAGCGCGGGGGTTGTCGGGATACAATTATCTGTAGCGCATGTTTTTCGTCGATTTCTCCGTGAATTATACAACCGATTTTCATAAAATTTTGTGCAGGCCGGTTGCAAGTCATGTCCTAACATCGGTAAAAATTATGCAGTTTTTCAAAAGTTAGTCCATTTGACATACATGTAGTAAATTGAAAATATGACGTCCCTCTATAAACAGATAACCCATTACACTAATTCTGGAATTCAATTACATATCAAATGGTCTAAGTAATTTTTGAAATATTAAATATAATTCCGCGATTTTTTACCGCTGTTAGGACATGACAAGGAAATGGCCATTCTGACCTCAGAGAGTTTACCTGAACGACATCTATGTGTGGAGAATGGGAAATGGCCTGTGCAAAATTGCAAGGAAATCGGTTCAGAATTGACGGAGAAATCGACGAAAAACACAGAAAATTGTGTTCTAGAATATAGACGTTAGAATGTTGGGGACAGTGTCGTTAGCGTCGAACAGCATTGAACCGGTATTGGGGGGGGGGGGGAAGTCTTCTGTACAGGGATCGACACTAACACTGGCCCGTTGGCCCGAGGCCAGTAGAAATCAGTAAGGGCCAGTAAATCACATGAGATACTGGCCCTGGGGGGGGGGGAGGGGGGGTTGGGGTGGAGCAATGAAAAATACCAGGTACGCCCCTCTATTTATTTTTAGCCCCCTTTTATTTATGGCTATGTTATGAAAACAAGTCAACATTTACAAATGAGCCTGTGGTTGAGTAAAAACGTTGATTTAAATTTTCAACCATACCGTTTACGTTACATCAATTTTTCGTGATAGAGCACGTACGTTAAGGACTATCAGATACGACTAATGGCCAGTAATTATCTGAAGCTACTGGTCCTTATGGCCACTACCTCAGAGCAGTTAGTGTCGATCACTGCTGTATGCTGGGAAAAGGATTGTTTCTGTTTGCGGACATCCGGCAGCAATACTAACCCTTTGCCTACTGATGGCGACAATTGTCGTTTTTAACACATTCTATTAGCCGATTAAATCACTGTTATTGGGAATGAGATGGGTGTTTAAACATCGATATTTGCAAATGTTTGGTCTCCAATTAAACAAATCTGAGTAATTTTCACCCACTTGAGGTTGTGGGTCGCGGTAGCGAGACACAACCCCAAGTGGGTGAAAATATAAATTATTTAATTTAGCAGGATAAGGGTTAACCCTCGACGTGCTAATTATGTCTATTGCCGTTTCGTGGCCTTGTTATTTATCCCTCAAGCAAGAAAATTTAAAGGAGAAATTGGCATTGAATTTAACAGTTTAACCCTTATTCTGCTGAGTTAATTTTTTAAAATTTTCACCCACTTGAAGTTGTGTCTCGCTACAGCGACCCACAACTTCAAGTGGCTGAAAATTACTCATATTTGTTTAATTTGACACCAAACATTTGCAAATCTTTATGTTTAAACACTTATTCCAACAGTGATTTAACTGTGATTTAATCGGACAAGAAAACGGATTAAAAAGGACTATAGTCGTGATCAGCAGGCAAAGGGTTAAGAAGAAATTTGAATTTGATGGATTGTCATGTGTTGTGATGCAAATTTAATTGTCCAAATGTGGGCCGAAGTATTTTTACCCCCTTCAAGCCGTGGATCTCGATAGGCAGCGAGACACAACTTCAAGTAGGTGAAAAAATAAATTTCAAAATCCAGCGGTTAAGATATTGAAGAGTAATAATTGACCTTTTAGTACTGTCATCAACTTGGCGTATTTCGTAGTGTTACATTTTTTCTACGCAGTACTGTCATACCTGACATTACTTATTTTAAACTACACCAAATGCTGGCCAGCTGTTTGTTGTTTTTCTTTTTTCTCGTACATCATTGTGACGCAAGTAGCCCCTACATGTACATTTCCATAGCTGTGTAACACGACTATTTGTTTACATATACATGTGAACGTGTCTGGCCACAGAGTTACGTTATGTGAATAGATAATGCCTTTATGTTACAGAGCCTGATAGGCCGTATTCTCGTACAAGTTATGATATATCGTAGGCTTCTGGTTGGTGGAGATGGCCATCCCGACCAATCAGAAGCCTACGATATATCGTAATTTGTACGAGAATATCTCGACTAACCAGAAGCCTTCGATATATCATAACTTGTACGAGAATACCTGAATACGGTCCCTGATAGATAGATATTTTATATGACGACGAGAAGCACACTTATGCGTCATTAAAAATGAACAGTATAAAATAATAATTTATACATGATATGTACCACATGACAGAAACTGATGTTAATCTTGCAAAGAAAAAGCTAAACGTTTTGTGGAAATCTGATGGTTTAACCCTCAGAGCACTGAGCTGTTCAATTTAAATTTTTAATCGCTTGAACTTCTGTCTCGCTACCGCGATCCACAACTTCACGTGACTGAATTTTAGGTAATTTGATTTGTGGAATCTAAGACGAATCATTTTCGGTGTCACATGTCATATATGAAACATAAATATCACTTTCGTCGTTACCAGTGGCACTTTGCTCTAAGGGTTAATGATTATGTTATTTTTCTGCATGATGATTTATTTCTTGTTCTGCATCTTGCTGTTTTTCTCCGTTGGCAGATATTTGGTGACACATTTAATGGGAGCTGATTTAAATAATATCGTGAAGACACAGAAGCTGAGTGATGACCACATACAGTTCCTAGTTTACCAGATACTACGTGGACTAAAGGTAAGCGTAATTTATTCAACCTTTGTGCTGCTAGGCCCGTGTATCATATATGATTTCAAGGAAGTTTCTAACAACTTCGAGTGGGTTAAAATTTAAAAAAGATAATTGACGCTTAAGCAGTTAAACTATTTAGCTGTCGAGCAAAGTGTTTTCACAAGCATTCCTACATCAATCATGCAATCACTCTGCTAGCCTGGCAGAATCACCCATGGGCGTTTGCCAACAGCTACCCCAACACACGCGCTCAGCAGCGGTGCCAATGAAGGCGACACTTATCAGTGTCAATCACTGTAAGACGTAAGTCTCTCAAAATCTGAATTCGGGGCGAATAAAGGTAGCTCCTTAGGATGTAGCTATTGTTACCTGTATTACCTAAAGGTCACTCCTTAGGATTCAGGACCATTCTATTCTGGAATGTCTAGGATTCATTGGACGGAGTGTACAAATATCCTTTCCCACTAACAGAGCCTCCTTCGTGTTGTTATTTATATATAGTACTACTTGTTTCCCATTCACTGTGTTATCTGATTTCAACTCAAGTAATAAGGGGTGGGGTAACCTATTTGACCATTTGCAACCATTTTTATAGCGTTTTTTTGTTTTAAATTTAGTATTGTCACAAAATGTTACAATTTTGGTATTAAACTTCGTACGTTTTTGTGAAGGGTCACATTCTATGCATTGTTATCCATTGTTTTGTTTTTCAGTATGTACACTCAGCGCACCTCATTCACAGAGTAAGTATCCTCTTCGTTTCTTTTCTCTTAGTTTGGTTCTTTATATTTGTGCCTTTGATATTGCAACATACGAGTAACATTATCATTATAACTTAACCCTTTAAGACTCCACGATGCATTAAAGCATCATTTTACATCCCTTAAGAATGACTGAATTTTCCTACAACTAGGGGTTTTAGAATGGAAATTTCCAAGAAACTGGTTTACCAATACATGTCAATTTTCTTTCATTTTACACGCACTTCAAATCATCTTCGTCCACTACAAGACGAGAATTGCGACAGCAATTCGCGGCTTGTAGTGGATGAAGATGACAATGTCAGGCTTGAAAGGGTTAACCAATTTTTAATGGTGTTGACTGGTTCTTTTCTGCTATTATATTTTTACGTTGCATATATTTATCGTTAATTTTTTACCGTTGTTACACAGTTTTATCTTGTTATAGCAGCTTCCTATCTTATGCTTCATCCCAGACCGATTAAATAATTTTAGTCACTGTAATATACTTTAATTTTGCGGGTATGAATTTTAGCGTAAACCCGATTTTTGACCATTTCGCGGTCTTCTAATTTCGCGTAAAAATAATTTTTAAAGTTGTTTTTTTGGTCTGGAGACATGCAATTGTTATCGCACCGTAACGACTGTCACCACCCTTTCTGACTAGTATTCACTATGACGCAACGTCGTCGGTATAAACATAATGTATGGTCACCAATTAACTGGAGGGGGTGACTGACCATTGAGGCTAATGCACTTGATACGCACTGCTCATTAACCCTATCAATCCAACAGGTTATCATTTAATTATTATTCTGCTGCTGATTTACTACATGTGTCGTTTCAGTGAAATATGTCTATATATATTTGACTTTAATTTGTTTTAAAAAAAAGCCCATCGTATCTGTTTGATTGTGGGGATTTAAAATAGCTATATCTGTGCACATATTTGTGTAATATTTGCATAAATTTGGGAGTAACGACTGTCACCTAACTCCGGAACTTAGACAAACACATGCCAAGAAACGCGTCCACAGTTCCTAACAACTTTGAATCTGTCCCTGGTGAACACAACGCATTGATCCAGTGTTGGGGAAATGCTGGCCCACTATCTTCGACGCTTGCCCATTATCACTCCAGCACTGGATCAACGTCTCGTGTTTGCTGGGTCACCACCCCTCAACTTGACATAGTTCTAAAAGATCAACGTTGACATCAAGACATCTATCATTAAACCCCTTCATGCTCGCTGGTTAATAGCAGTCATCGAATAAATCAAACAGAAAACAAACGTATTATCAAAGCCTTTGTACAAGCAGGTTTAGAATTAAATGGGGATAAAATAAAAAATATTGGTATCAAGTTATGTTTTTTGCCATAATAAATATATATTCATATGTTGTCATTCAGCCAGTGTCATCCAATCATTTAAATATAAGTCCTAAGACTTAAAATATCACAAGTTAGCGTGACCATCGCACGAATGGATTATATAATCACGGTCGACTGCACAGCGTCGGTCACACCCTTTAAAACCCCCTCCCAAAGTTCACGAAACACTAATGTGGTGAACAATATTTGGCTTGGAATATGATTTCGCGCTCATGGTCCTTGCGCGAAATGTGCCAAAATTAATTCCACGCGAAATAAAAGTATATTACAGTATCTTGGCTATGGGTTTGTCTATATTGGACTGAAAACGGACAGGTTACACTTAAGTTCATTGTTATCAAAACATATACCGCTTGGCTTAAGCATGTTAAGTGAGCGTTAGATAAGTGATGTAATTACTCCAGTTATGTAGTTCAGCCAAGGAGTTATTCACTCAGTGACACCCAAACTGGTGCGACAACTCCCTCCTCTTCCCACCCTTCGTCAATTGGTGCCCAAATTTAACATATATGTAGTATCCAGTCTATCTGCAATACACTTTGCAAGGGTCTGTTTTGATGAATGTCAACAGGCTTATGAATTAGGATAATTCCATCTCATGATCTGAGAGGAAATAGTTTTTTCCGGCTTTTAAATTTTCGTCATTTATCATGTATAGTAAAAATATATACAGTTTCACTTTTAATTTTATACGCAAACTATCATCACACAGACAAATCTATGAAAAACATAAGTTGATGTCAGCGTTATTTAAAATATCAGAGTGAGTGACGCGAGTCACTGAAGACAGGGGTGCACTTATAGTTTTCGAAAACAAGTCTGTGCACTAATATTCAAACATAAAATTATTTCAAAACAGACATTGACTTATAACTGCATGCACGTTTATGGACGGGGGTACGGTAATATCAAATTCAAAACTAGAAGGTTCTAGCTTTTTGTACACAAAAAACGGGAGATGTCTCCCCTCCAGCAGCATAATCATAAAGGTTGCTATCTAATAGGTGTAGTGTCAATGGCTGTTGTAATTAATGTTATTAAATGGCTACTGTAGACAGTAGAGATTCTGTGTTAAGCGAAATTTATTATTCCGTTTTGAAACCACGCTGATGTGCGAAACACAATGTGGCTCCCAGCAAACACGAGACATTTACCCAATTCTGGTTCAATTCTTTGCCCACCATCTGTGACGCTGGCTCAGCATCAAACCAGCACTGGTTCAACGCTTCGTGTTTGCTGGGGCTGCGTTGTTCAATAGCAGGCTAGTCTGTTAACTGCTGCGGTGAGTACACCCAATGTCTGTTGAATGTTGGCCCAGCTGGCGGTACCGGCACGATGCTTTGAACCAAAAATCGGTTAATGTTTGCCCGCCGTCTGTGACGCTGGCCCATATACAGCATGGCGCCAAACACAATACGGTAACCCAATACTGGGCTAATGTTCGCTCAGCGTCTAGACGAAAGGCCATTATTAGCCCAGCATTGGGTCAACGTCTTGTGTTTGATCACCTGCAGGATAGAAAGTGCTGGACTGAAACAGACTCACAGACAGCACTGAGCGGACACAGGCAAAGCAGCATGTCCCCACCTCTGTGTACAGAGGGGAGACATAACTAGAAGGGTCTAGTTTTTTTGTGAGCAAAAAACTGCAGATGTCTCCCCTCCAGCAGCATAACCATAAAGGTTGATAGCTAATAGATGTAGTGTCAATGGCTTTTGTAGTTATATGTTATTAGATGGCTCCTGTGGACAGTAGAGACTATGTATTAAGCGGAATTTATTTTTCCGTTTTGGTGCGAAACACTTGTCAACACTCCCAGCAAACACGACGTTGATTGGCCCACCGTCTGCGACACTGACCCAGCTTCAAACCAGCACTATTTCAACGCCTCGTGTTTGCTGTTCAACGCAGTAAACACAACATTTGTATAACATTCGTACAATGTTGGACCAACGTCGCAGACTTTGGGCCGAGGTTGTACAAATGGTATACAAATGTTTTGTGTTTGATGGGAATAGCAGCTAGTCTGTATTGCTTACTGCTGGCGGCGATTACAAGCCGACACCGACCCAATGTATGTTATATTTTGGCCAGTTTCCATTCAGTCCTAGTCAGTACTTCATGCTGCCGGTACCTGCATGCTGGCGGTACCGGTACGATGCTTTGAACCAAAGATGGGTTAATGTTGGCCCGCCGTCTGTGATGCTGGCCCACATTCAGCATGGCGCCAAACACGACATGGTAACCCAATACTGGGCTAATGTTGGCTCAGCGTCGTAGACGGTGGGCCAACATTAGCCCAGCATCGGGTTAACGTCTCGTGTTTGACCGCCTGCAAGACCAGAGGGAGAGAAGCACAGACCGAGTGACACAAACTGAGTGGACGAGCTGAGCGGACAAAGGTAAACCAACATGTCCCCACCTCTTCAGATGGGAGACAAAATAGTTTGTAACTTGGGTTATGACGTCTGTAGACGTCAGCTTTTGACGTCTGAAGTCGATCCCCACATCCATAACATATGTATACAGATTAGGCGAAAAAAAGCTAACTAAGACATTTATGATGATGTCAGATTAAAAAAAAACCTTTGGACTCCATGGTTTATTTAAAAATATTTCTGGGGTTAAGTATAATTATACCTGCTGTCATACGCGATCTCAAAAAATGAAATAAAACTGATCTTCTCTTTCCAGCAAACAAGAGACCTTGTCTGCTTGTATGAGTGTTGAATCAATGTTGGCCCGCCGCCTGTGACGTCAGCTCAACATTGATTTAACACTTTAACACTATGACGTCGTCGGTATAAACATAATGTATGGTCACCAATTAACTGGGGGGGGGGGGGGGGTGACTGACCATTGAGGCTAATGCACTTGATACACACTGCTCATTAACCCTATCAATCCAACAGGTTATCATTTAATTATTATTCTGCTGCTGATTTACTACATGTGTCGTTTCAGTGAAATATGTCTATATATATTTGACTTTAATTTGTTTTAAAAAAAACCCATCGTCTCTGTTTGATTGTGGGGATTTAAAATAGCTATATCTGTGCACATATTTTTGTAATATTTGCATAAATTTGGGAGTAACGACTGTCACCTAACTCCGAAACTTAGACAAACACACGCCAAGAAACGCGTCCACAGTTCCTAACAACTTTGAGTCTGTCCCTGGTGAACACAACGCATTGATCCAGTGTTGGGGAAATGCTGGCCCACTTTCTTCGACGCTTGCCCATTATCACTCCAGCACTGGATCAACTTGACATAGTTCTAAAAGATCAACGTTGACATCAAGACATCTATCATTAAACCCCTTCATGCTCGCTGGTTAATAGCAGTCATCGAATAAATCAAACAGAAAACAAACGTATTATCAAAGCCTTTGTACAAGCAGGTTTAGAATTAAATGGGGATAAAATAAAAAATATTGGTATCAAGTTATGTTTTTTGCCATAATAAATATATATTCATATGTTGTCATTCAGCCAGTGTCATCCAGTCATTTAAATATAAGTCCTAAGACTTAAAATATCACAAGTTAGCGTGACCATCGCACGAATGGATTATATAATCACGGTCGACTGCACAGCGTCGGTTACACCCTTTAAAACCCCCTCCCAAAGTTCACGAAACACTAATGTGGTGAACAATATTTGGCTTGGAATATGATTTCGCGCTCATGGTCTTTGCGCAAAATGCGCCAAAATTAATTCCACGCGAAATAAAAGTATATTACAGTATCTTGGCTATGGGTTTGTCTATATTGGACTGAAAACGGACAGGTTCATTGTTATCAAAACATATACCGCTTGGCTTAAGCATGTTAAGTGAGCGTTAGACATGTAATGATGTGTAATGTGTGATGTAATTACTCCAGTTATGTAGTTTAGCCAAGGAGTTATCCACTCAGTGACACCCAAACTGGTGCGACAACTCCCTCCTCTTCCCACCCTTCGTCAATTGGTGCCCAAATTTAACATATATGTAGTATCCAGTCTATCTGCAATACACTTTGCAGGGTCTGTTTAGATGAATGTCAACAGGCTTATGAATTAGGATAATTCCATCTCATGATCTGAGAGGAAATAGTTTTTTCCGGCTTTTAAATTTTCGTCATTTATCATGTATAGTAAAAATATATACAGTTTCACTTTTAATTTTATACGCAAACTATCATCACACAGACAAATCTATGAAAAACAAAAGTTGATGTCAGCGTTATTTAAAATATCAGAGTGAGTGACGAGAGTCACTGAAGACAGGGGTGCACTTATAGTTTTCGAAAACAAGTCTGTGCACTAATATTCAAACATAAAATTATTTCAAAACAGACATTGACTTATAACTGCATGCACGTTTATGGACGAGGGTACGGTAATATCAAATTCAAAACTAGAAGGGTCTAGCTTTTTGTACACAAAAAACGGGAGATGTCTCCCCTCCAGCAGCATAACCATAAAGGTTGATATCTAATAGGTGTAGTGTCAATGGCTGCTGTGATTAATGTTATTAAATGGCTACTGTGGACAGTAGAGATTCTGTGTTAAGCGAAATTTATTATTCCGTTTTGAAACCACGCTGATGTGCGAAACACAATGTGGCTCCCAGCAAACACAGACGTTTACCCAATTCTGGTCCAATTCTTTGCCCACCATCTGCGACGCTGGCCCAGCATCAAACCAGCACTGGTTCAACGCCTCGTGTTTGCTGGGGCTGCGTTGTTCAATAGCAGGCTAGTCTGTTTACTGCTGCGTTGAGTACACCCAATGTCTGTTGAATGTTGGCCCAGCATCGCCGGTGCTGGCCAGTATCCATTCAGCCCTAGTCAGTACTTCATGCTGGCGGTACCGGCACGATGCTTTGAACCAAAAATCGGTTAATGTTTGCCCGCCGTCTGTGACGCTGGCCCATATACAGCATGGCGCCAAACACAATACGTTAACCCAATACTGGGCTAATGTTCGCTCAGCATCGTAGACGGAGGGCCATTATTAGCCCAGCATTGGGTCAACGTCTTGTGTTTGACCACCTGCAGGATAGAAAGTGCGGGACTGAAACAGACTCACAGACAGCACTGAGCGGACACAGGCAAAGCAGCATGTCCCCACCTCTGTGTACAGAGGGGAGACATAACTAGAAGGGTCTAGTTTTTTTGTGAGCAGAAACTGCAGATGTCTCCCCTCCAGCAGCATAACTATAAAGGTTGATAGCTAATAGATGTAGTGTCAATGGCTTTTGTAATTAATGTTATTAGATGGCTCCTGTGGACAGTAGAGACTAGGTATTAAGCGGAATTTATTTTTCCGTTTTGGTGCGAAACACTTGTCAACACTCCCAGCAAACACGACGTTGATTGGCCCACCGTCTGCGACACTGACCCAGCTTCAAACCAGCACTATTTCAACGCCTTGTGTTTGCTGTTCAACCCAGTAAACACAACATTTGTATAACATTTGTACAATGTTGGACCAACGTCGCAGACTTTGGGCCGAGGTTGTACAAATGGTATACAAATGTTTTGTGTTTGATGGGAATAGCAGCTAGTCTGTATTGCTTACTGCTGGCGGCGATTACAAGTCAACACCGACCCAATGTCTGTTAAATTTTGGCCAGTTTCCATTCAGTCCTAGTCAGTACTTCATGCTGCCGGTACCTGCATGCTGGCGGTACCGGTACGATGCTTTGAACCAAAGCTGGGTTAATGTTGGCCCGCTGTCTGTGATGCTGGCCTACATTCAGCATGGCGCCAAACACGACATGGTAACCCAATACTGGGCTAATGTTGGCTCAGCGTCGTAGACGGTGGGCCAACATTAGCCCAGCATCGGGTTAACGTCTCGTGTTTGACCGCCTGCAAGACCAGACGGAGAGCAGCACAGATTGAGTGACACAAACTGAGTGGACGAGCTGAGCGGACAAAGGTAAACCAACATGTCCCCACCTCTTCAGATCGGAGACAAAATAGGTTGTAACTTGGGTTATGACGTCTGTAGACGTCAGCTTTTGACGTCTGAAGTCGATCCCCACATCCATAAAATATGTATACAGATTAAGCGAAAAAAGCTAAATAAGGCATTTATGATGATGTCAGATTAAAAAAAACACTTTGGACTCCATGGTTTATTTAAAAATATTTCTGAGGTTAAGTATAATTATACCTGCTGTCATACGCGACCTCAAAAAATGAAATAAAACTGATCTTCTCTTTCCAGCAAGCACGAGACCTTGCCTGCTTGAATGAGTGTTGAATCAATGTTGGCCCGCCGCCTGTGACGTCAGCTCAACATTGATTTAACACTTTAACACTTACAGCGCGGGGATAGACTTTAGTCGTCAGAATATGACGTCTGTAGACGTCAGATTCTGATGACTAAAGTCGACGTCAGATTCTGACGACTAAAGTCTATCCCCGCACAGTAAGATTAAACATATTTATAATGGCCGTAGACCCATAACACAGGTATTCAAATGAGTCGGAAAGAGTTAACTAAGTCATTTATGATGATTTCAAATTGAAAAAAACCCTTTGGTCTCCATGGTTTTTACAAAAATAATTCAGCGTTGTAATGGTTAATACAAAACACACCAATACGATATTTTATCTTTGCCAAAAAATACCAACTCGAAGGCTAACGCGAAGGTCAACGTAAAAGTTTGAAACTGGTTTAATTTTTTTCGCGTTTGCACCGATTTCGCGTTTGTTATCGTGCGGTCTTCACCTCTCGCGTTCTGCATTAGACTGTTTTATGCTGGTTTTGTCCTGAGCCACGTGTTAGAGCTGGGAGCGCGCAGCGCGAGGGATGACGCGAGATAATGCACTAGTTCTGGTATCAACCTTATGGTGCCTCTCTCTAACTCTTTTTATCACCTTGTAGGGCAGGTGAATTTTCTAAACACAAAGCAGGTCATCAACGCAAGTGAAGTAGACAAGGGACCGGGGGCTGTTGAACCATCAAGAAACAGCCATTGAGCAGTTGAGCTACCAGTTACTGTTATCAGAGGAAGGGGCAAGGCTGACCCCTTTGAGATATGCTCTGTTTGACCTTGAACATTAAACTACCTTGATTCGTTGAACCGTTATATTTAACCAACCATACGTATCCGCTGAATTACTGTGAGTGATGTTGATTTGATAACGTACTTGACAGCTATTTTGATGTTTTCATTTTACACATACATATGCGTACGTAACTTATGAAAACTTAACTCAACCGATCAACCGATCAGCGCGGGGACCGGCTTTAGACGTCAGAATCTGACGTCTGAGACATCAGAATCTGACGTCTAAATGACGGTGCCCGCACTGAAAGAATTTAAAAAATTATACTGGCCGTAGACCCATAACATAGGTATTCAAATGAAGCGGAAAGAGGTATGAACTTGAAATAAACGTTGGTCTCCATGTTTATACAAAAATATTTCAGCGTTTTAAGGGTTAAAATGCTAATCACGTTTTAACTTTGATCATCGGTTGGTTTTCCAACCAATTCCAAATGATCGTCGATTTGGAAAATCCAACCTGTTTAATTCCAACCAGTTCCCATCATTAGGGCAGGCTACTTGTGTGAGTAATGATTGCACACCATTTGTTAGAATTCATGAGTTGTCAAAATACTACGCAGTGTATTACAACATGTACAATGACCCGGATAATTTTAGATCCGCATTATTATGCATGTATCCGCCCTGGCCGGGTCGTTATACTGGTCAGACAGACAAATGGTGCCGCAAAACCCATGAATGACACCATCTGGGAAGCGCTACAATCGAACCTGATAAAATAGGTCGTGTCCACAGTACAGGCACCTGAAATCTTTTCAACTGGGCCCTAGCTCAACTTGTAATCTAGCACGCTGTGTCATCGGTCCCTGTAATGACACGACTGGTGAACAGCTCTCTAAAAACTGGAGTAGTTTCAACTACTTTTGAAACTGCTCTTTTAACACCTCTAAGTCTTCTGAAGATACCTTCTCTCGACTAGGACATTCTGAAAAATTACAGACCGTTTTTCAACCTGCCTTATGCATGTAATATAGTATAGTGTCATACAGTTCAGCACATATCACTGCACTCTAACTGCTCTAGTCGGATCAGCAGTGATACTCTGCCTTCACTTGACCGAAGCGACGGTGTTTTTCTCGTGTTGTTCGACCCCTCTGAGCAGCAGGTTTTAGCACCTTTGATCATGAGCTGATGCTGAAGAGACTTATCAAAATTTAGGTGTTGAAGGAACTTCACTGAAGTGGTCCGCCTTATATTAACAGGATCGACAACAATCCGTCGCCATTAGTGGCTCTACATCCAAATCTATGCCTCACAGATTTGGAGTGCCTCTAGGATCCTTCATTAGTCCATTTCTGTTCACTCAATATACTGTGGCAATTGTAATGATATGCAAACCTCATTGAGTATCATTGATATCAACTCTAAGACTATGCTGATGATACCCAAGTTTTATATCACTTTTAAAGTGGATAATGTCACCCGTCATCAAACTGCATCAGCCAGGATTCAGGCTTGCATCAAAGAGATACGTACTTGGATGATCCTGCACAAGCTCATGGTGGCTCGCGATAGTGAACTGGGAACGACGAGCAATGCAATTTTTGCGCAAAACAACCACGTTCCAGAACGGCAGACGGCTGTCACTGCTGCACCTATAGGTTGTGGAACTGCTTGTGTGCCGATATTAGAGTAGACGCATTACCACTACAGACATCTGTTCATTGCTTCATATATATATATATTCATATTAATGTCAATTTATATACATACAGTATATACATACAGTATATACATACAGTATATACATACAGTGATTTTATTTTGTGTGGGTACAGTGCTGGTTTGGTGTTGATCAGCATCCGATTTAAGTATTCGATGGCAGCTTCAATGGCCTCAGATTATGTTGAACCACAATTTTACTCTCACACTCCAGATATGATTGGCACTGAACCGGCATTGGTCCTATTTTCAAAATATTTTTACACAAAAATATATTAAGCTTGATTGATTTATTTTATTATATATATATTTGTTTTGACGAAGACACTGTTTTGTGACTTTCAATTATAATTATTTTTGTCATCTTTTTGTGTTAATTTATATTGTGTATCGGCGCTGGCGCTGTGTCAGGTTTTTAGAATATATATAGACTCAATACAAAACTCGCTGCATATAGGTGCCATGTAGGCACTATCATGTTATCATCAATCGTTTTTATCTTAATGCCTTAGTGCGGACATACTATTATCAGTTTGGTCTTCTTACTTTATCACTTTTACTGTTCAAGATATCATATTATTATTTTAGTCTGAATTGTCATTTAAATGGCCATACTGGCTGAAAAATGACGTAAAAAAGATATTTTACTTTACTTTACTACAGACATCTTCAAACGTACTTTTTAAAGAAGGATACAAACAGTTCTTATAATCATAATAATCGTTTCCAACTGTAATGAACATGGGCTTATTAATCACTCGAATATAGGTGCAATATACCCTGCAGTATATGTAATTATAAGTGAGCAATAGTGTACTTAGCCAGAGATACTTGAGTTATTCATAAAAACTGAGACGTATGCAGTTTTTCACAAACATTATTTTACTTTATTGAAGGGTGGCCAGCATGGGAGCGGCTTGTCAAAAGCCTTATGCAGGTCTCCTTTGCATTTGCATAATTGATTGTATACATGTATATGTATGTTTCAAGCATGAATAAACTGAATTGAATTTAATTGAAAAAAAATTGACAAAGTTGTTGTTACTGTTAGTGTTACAGGGGAATGGAAATATTTCTCCTGAGAAACCACCAGAATATAATGGATTATAAATACATCATTTTGTCTGTGTGCTCGTAATTTGCCACTTTATGAAGTAATGGTCTTTCATGCCTGGTTCCACTGCTGCTGAGCTTATTATGTTTCAACCAGTGTACGAGATGATCAGAATCATTAGTAGACATGTAGACGTAGTAGACTAGTTGGCATCAGTAAACTCAAGATGTTGACCCAATGTTTGTTTAATGTTGGCCCAGCGTCCACGACGCTGGACCAACATGAAACAAACATTGGGTCAGTGTATTGTGTTTGCTGGGATACTGCTGCGTTATACTGTCATAATTCATGTTTGATTCGTCATTCAGGTTGTGGGTATATTGTTTGATTACTGGAAGGGTGGGGTGTGTGGCCAAATTATGCAAAAACAGTCTATGCAATGTGTAGGAAACGTAATAATCACTGGCTGTGCATATCACGTACAGAAAATGATGCAAACGCTCTGTTTTGACCCCTATACTTGGCTATGTTTAGCTGGCTCGGTACTGGTGGTTATTTTTTTCCGATTGAATAGTCTTGGTTATTTTTGCTGGTTTTAATACCTTCAGTTAATAGTAAGAAAACACGTCACCGGTTACGTTTACTAAAGAAACACCCTATTCACCGATCGTCATACCACTGTCACCAATTGTACGATTACCCTATAATAAACAGTTCCTATAGTTGAATCACCCCCCCCCCCCCCCCAATAGTTTTATTGTTACAAATATAAGAAGAATGCTGAATTGTTTTTTTACAGTATTTATTTGTACAATGGACTAAACTGACGGAGACTCACAGAAAAAAAAGTCTATATACATGTAGAGGATGTTGGCTTCCTCCTCCATTAGCGATGTCGACTTTCGTTGAATATTTTCCTTTCATTTGTTCAGAATAAGGCACTATGAGCAGATGATGTGATGTGCTTTGACAGATCACACAATTCCGTGCAGCACGACTGCTCATATTATCTTTATTGGTTGCCATGGCGATAATACAGGTATATTTGTAATCTGATACACAGAAGCGTGACCTGCTGTGATTTTCAAGGTTGGCCTAATGCTGTGCCAATGCCTCCGATGTTTGCATGACCTTCTGCCATCATCTCATCCTATGGTAGTGTTCCAGATACCACTGCATTGGATCGTCCCAGCAAACACGAAACATTGCCCCAATGCCGTTTAAATGTTGGGCCATCGTCAGCGACGCTGGCCCAACATTAAAACGACATTGGGGCAACGTCTAATGCTGGATGGGGTATACGTTTTCAAGCAATTTTCAAATTAAAAAAAATCTGAGTAAATTGAAAAATCATAAAACAGTTTGTGATAGATGCTCTACCATTTGAACAAATTATTCAATTTGGGATGTGTCTATTTTTCATAAATAGAAATATTTTTTTGTCATTTGATGCTGAAAATTACGCTAGCATTTCCATCTTAACATGAATTAAAAATAGCATTTAATAATTCATCACGACAACGTTCACGATTAACTTATCATTCTGATATATGTTACTTTCGTTTGATTTGTATTGTAATTTGGCTTTGATTGCTAAAATGAAAATCTGTGATTCGCACGAAGTAACCATTTCAGTATCCACCGCTTCTCAGAGTTTTATTAGTACTTTATTGGTGGATTTGAGACACTACAAAGTTTCTAAAATATTTCATCTGCGTTTTAACAATTCTGACTATTAATTTACATCAGCCTGTCTATTAATTTACATCAGCCTGTAGTTGTGGGTCGCGGTAGCGAAACACAACTACACGTGGATGTAAATTATTATTGAATCTGGCGCTTGACGAGTTAACATATCCACCTGGCTATTCACGTTTTCGACATTTACAGCTGGTGTACGTACATATCGGCCTGAATACAATACCTCGGGGAGGGGGGGGGGGAGGCATTGGAACAGTGTCTGACAGACACGCCAGGCATCCAAGCTCGAATCCCGCTGATCTTGCGTGGGTATTTCGTTCTTGTCGAGGAAACCCTTAAGACTCTAAAATATAATTTAAATTTCCCCTCTTGAAGTTGTGTCTCGCTCCCGCGACCGACAACTTCAAGTGGGTAAAAAGTACTCATATTTGTTTATTTTGAAAACAAACATTTGCCCATGTTGATGTTTAAGCACTCATTTCATTCCCAATAAGTGATTTGATCAGCTAATAAAATCAAATTAAAAAACGACTATAGTCGTAATTAGCGTTTCAATGGTTAAAGTTGAAACCAGTGTACATGTTGACTTTAATTTCGCACAAGGCCACGCGCTGTGCGCTCCACCCCAGGCTCTGGTAAGCATTATAAACTACACTTCGTACATACACAGGGGAGGGGGTATATTTCAAGAACACTGCCTCCTCGAAAAAGTAAAATGATATGCAAAATTGCCGTTGAATAATACCTGGGGGGTATTTGTTCAGACTATAGTTTACAAACCTTCCTCCGCCTACGTTGATGTTGGAAACCCAATATAAATATCATTATCATAACACCTTTCAAGAAAAATAATACAACGTGATATCTTGAAAGGATTAAATAATGTTTTACGTCGACGTGTCTTTTGGGACCCCTGCCTGGAGGAGAGGTTGCCGCCATAATCTTTCAGCATTCGCACAGCTTCCCAGCAAACACGAGGCATTCACACAATGCTGGCCCAGCGTCGAAGACGGTGGGCCAACATTGAATCTGAATGAATGCCTCATGATTGCTGGGATATTAGCATGATGATTTAAAAGTTCATAGAAAATTAGAAGTTCCAGACTATGTCTTGAGTTTCAATAGTTGTATCCCTTTATAGCGGGTTCGTATGGTGCTCTCTTGTCAAATAAGCTCTTCTTGTAATATTCCTGTAGTAGGCCACGTGTGGAATGTGAATGACGACTATACAAAATAGCTGACTCACTGTGTTCTCAATGCCCGGTAAATACGAGTCGCTGGCCCAATGTTGATTCAATGTTGGGCCAGCGTCGTAGATGATGGCCCAATATTGAATCAGCATTGGTTCAACGTTTTGTGTTTACTGCTCGGACTTTAATTCCGTCATTTACGTGGTTACGTACAGCATACGCGATACGTCGATTAAATGATGGCCTAATGCTCTACCAGCGTCGAAAACTGTGGGCCAACATTGGTTCAACATTGGGTGAAGGTCTGCGCGCTCCACCACCCTGCGCGTCGACACCCTGTGCGAAATGAACTCTTTCCTTTTACATGCTAAGACGTTGCAAATGGACTGTGAGCCGCTCATAGCGGCATTGTCCGTCGCAAAAAATACACTAAAACTGAAAAATATTCTGTCCAAATAGTCAGATTTATACAAAAGTATTCTGGACTGGTTTTAGTTGTACCCCTGTTGCCTCTATCTCTGCAATCAGTGTGCAATCAGTGTGCTTTCTAGGTATATATGTGTCCCGCTGTTTGTGCAACATGGACTACTCTTTTCATGTCGATACACTGGTTTCAACCTTAACTCGACGAGGCCGCCATTAACGTGATCTACAAGTCAAGCTGAGAACGAAGAAACAAGACAATTTCTCTGAAAACCCCACGCACGATCAGCTGGTTTGAAGCATAACTGGGCTGTTTCTTTCGTTTGATGGGCCGACATCTTGTGTGTGCTCTTGCGGCGCTGGCCCAACATTACATCAACCTTGCTTCAACGTTTCGTGTTCGCTGGAGAGTTGGTTTCACAAAGAATGAGGGTTTCTTAATTAATTAAGCTCTTTGTTCGACAATCACGACTACACTCGTTTATAGCCCTTTTTATTAACTGATCAAATAACCTGATAACGTTCCTTCCTAGTGCATGTATGTTGTTTATACTGAGCATAAATAATTGAAAATGATTGCTTTCAAATTGATAAAATGTAAGTTTTTTCAATTAGATACATTGGCGCTTGACCTTTAGATCACTGAACGATTACATTATTTTTTTCAGTCACTACTGTTGTGTCACTACTGTTGTGTCTCGCTACCGCGATCCACAATTTCAAGTCACCGAACAAATATTGGATTTGCAGGGTTTTTTCAATAAAGACTGTTTTGCCAACTCAACAAGAGGCTGTGTTCCTGTTAATATTTATTAATTTAATATTTCATTGATCTGAGCAATAGCTGTGACCTTCAAATAAGCTGTCACGCCCAACAATAATTGTCACGCGCTTAGTTTATTTAAGCATTGCGAAGTTACTTTCATAACCCTTTGTTTTATAGCGCCACTACTCACTGTACTTCTATGCTGCTGCTGCTAATTTTTACTGTTGGTGCTGCAGCTATAATTGTTGCTGTATTTTTACTACACTGCTACAGCTGCCGCTGCTGTTGTTTCTGCTGTCTCAGATGCGACTGTCGCTTTTAATGCCACTCACATTTTCGTTCAGAATATTCAGAAATTTACACTTTTTATCTTTCATTCCAGGATTTGAAACCGAGCAACATTGCAGTCAATGAAGATTGTGAATTGAAGGTATTGGTCCTTATATGTTGGTTGTTTGCCTTAAAATATAGTGTAATCATGATAATGGGTTGTATAATTGTATGTGAACATAAAAAATTTGCAACTGTAATGTAATATTTTCAATACTTCTATCACAGTAATGTTTACATGTATACCAGCATGTAACACTCTAAATTACAGTGCTTTCATCAACAGTTGTTTTATGCAGAGTATTTACTACATGTAGAAATTAGTGAAAGTTATTTCTAAATCTTTAAGACCTAATGGTGCACCAAAGCATCATTGCTTCCCTGAAATATTACTTAACCCTTTCATTGCATGGATCGACTTTAGACGTCAGACTCTGACGTCTCACTCTGACGTCTCGCCGCACTGAAAGATAAAAATATTTATAATGGCCGTAGACCCATAACATAGGTATTCAAATGAAGCGGGTAGAGCTGACTAAGACATTTATGATGATCTCAAATTGAAAAAAACCGTTGGTCTCTTGGTTTAATAGAAACATTTCAGCTCCTAAACCCTTAATCTTTTCCAATTTTCACCCACCTGAAGTTGTATCTTGCTACAAGTGTGAAAATTATGCACATTTGTTTAATTTAGAATAAAACATTTGCAAATCTTGGTGTTTGAACGCTTACTTATTTCCCAATATCGGTGATTTGATCGACTGATAAAATAAGTGTAAATCGACAATAAGCGTGATCAGCAGGGTAAGGGTTAGCCTTTACAGTGCGGGGATCGACTTTAGTCGTCAGAATCTGACGTCTGTACGACTTAACCCTTTAACCGCCAAATTATTCAATCTGAATTTTCACCCACTTGAAGTTGTGACTCGCTGACGCGATCCACAACTTCAAGTGAGTGAAAAATTTTCAGATTTGACAAAATGGAAGTCAACTGTTTTCAAATATTGCTGATTATTGTCAGATTTTATCTTTAACATGTGTAAAAGTTGGTACTTAATGTGCTAATAAAAAATGAAAACCCGATTATATGCGACATTGGCGGTTAAAGGGTTAAAGTCGCTCCCCGCACTGTAAGATTAAAAAATTAATTTGTAATGGCCGTGGACCCATAATATACATGATATAGGTATTCAAATGAATCAGACAGAGCCAACTGAGACATTTATGATGATTTCAAATTGAAAAAACCCTTTGGTTTCCATGATTTGTATGAAGCTATTTAAGCGCTTGAGGGATTAAGGGTTAACCCTTGTTCTGCTAGGCCCGTATATTATATATATAGGTTTCAAGAATGTTTCTAATCATATATAAAATGTCACTGAAAATGTACATTTCTTGCAGAATGATTTAAAGCAAAGATTGTATTGTTAATGTCGTTTTCAGATCCTTGATTTTGGTTTGGCTCGCCCTACAGATGAGGAGATGACGGGCTATGTAGCCACTAGGTGGTATCGTGCTCCAGAGATCATGTTAAACTGGATGCATTATAATATGACAGGTAAGCATTCATAATCACCGTCACAATAACTTGTAGCGCATGACTGCCGCCGATTACTCAGTCAATCATGTCAATTGTCAACTCATTTTCAGTAATGTTTTCAAAGGCTATTTTCTATTCCGATGCCAACTGAGACCGACAATTTCATCAAAAGATATTGTATAGTTAGATTATATATGCCATGTAATAAACTGATCAGCTTTCCCTCTCAATAGCCATGGTAACAGTAATTTAATGAGCTAATCAAACAGATTAAAAACGACTATAGTCGTGCGTAGTGGTTAATGTGATGGACATAACCCAGCAGACACGGAATTTTTCAACCGATGTTGTTTTAATGTTGGGCCAACGTCGTAGACGGTGGACCAACATTAAAACAACATTGTTTGAACAGCTCGTGTTTGCTGGGAACTATCCTTTCATCTGATTTACATACTACTAATAATATTATAATTTTACGCATATTCAAATAGATGTAATATATAAATGTTGTATTTGTTGTTTGACAGTTGACATTTGGTCGGTTGGTTGCATCATGGCGGAGCTCCTGACAAGTAAACCACTTTTTCCAGGAACAGATCATATCCTTTCACAACTCATTTTACGAAGACTAATAAATCTTATTGTTTAAAATTGACAGCCGCTAAGCTTGAAGGCTATATGTATGACTCTATAATTCTCACTATCTAAGCATCAGGGGCCTATCCCACAAAGAATCCTAAAATTAAGATCATCTTAACTTTCTCTTATTTGCATTAAAAAAGTTAAGATGATCTTAACTTTTCTAATGCAAATAAGGGAAAGTTAAGATGATCTTAATTATAAGGTTCTTTGTGGGATAGGCCCCTGGTCCCTAACACTATCGGTGTATCATGTGTATGTATTCAAATATACACCTTCTGATACTTTACAAGACGGAATAAAAACAAACATTTTAATCAGTTAATTGCTAAACCTATATTAATTGACCCGTGGCCTCCGTTGCTTGTTTATGAGATACATATCAAACGGGAAACGTATGGTGGGATCGTGTGCTCTTGGAACAAGTGAAAATTTGAAAAATGTAACAGATTTGTGGATTTTGAAATTAATCATGTCACATAATAGTAAACAAACCAAGGCTTAACCCTTTCAAGCCTCTACCATTGTCATCTTCATCCACTACAAGCCGCGAATTGCTGTCGCAATTCTCGCCTTGTAGAGGATGAAGATGACTTGAAGTTGGTGGCAAATAAAAATAAATATATCGTTTAATATTATTAAAAAGTTCCATGAACATTTTCGTTCTAAACCACCAGGGCTTTAGGAAATTAAGTGCTTATTTAGAGATCTATGCAAAATGATGCTTTTATGCATCTTGAGGTTTTGAAGGGTTAAATTAATACACGAGACGCGCTGTTGTTTTAATGCTGAACCAGCTAACATTAAACCAACAATGGTTCAAGGTGTCCTGTTTGCTGGGTCGTTACATCAACGCAGATTGATCTGTGAATCACATGAGAGGAGGGCGGGGGGAGGGGGCACAGGAGGTCAATCTCACGGTGATTGGTTGTGGACGGTTCTGACCCGATGCCGGGCTAATGTTGGCCCAGCGTCGTAGACGTTGAGCCAACATCAGCCCAGCATTGGGTAAACGTGTGCGACAGTCCCAAACTTCACATCCCACCTGTCAAAATCAATCCCAGCAAACACAAAACATTTGTATAAGGAAGACGTTGGGCCGACATTGTACAAATGTTATACAAATGTTTTGCGTTTACTGGGATAGCGTCATATCATCTTTAGTGAGGTGCTGCCAGATGTTACGTCCTTCCCAATACCGCTTGAAAATATAATTTAAAAATAGTAATCGGTAATTTATCGAATTTTGCCTATGCTTTGTTGTAAAATGCAATGTATTTATATACTTTAACTCGTCTAAGTCGCTGTGATATCCAACACCAATAGTTTTAGCAACCTCGTAACAAGATACAGTTTATATAAACAATACTGACAATTCTGTACATGCTAAGAAACCGCTTATGTCAGTTCATCATGTGTGATGTATGTCGGCAACCGTAAAGTTCAGCCACTTCCCCAAGGGACAACTAACGCAAGGCGTTGATGTGCAGTGTTGATACGGAGCTTATGGTTTTATGATACGTTGAAGACATCAAGACAATTTAGAAAATATTCAGTAAAAACAATATGAATCCACTCTACTCTTGAATTTAAAATCGATGGACAACCAAATTGAAATTAATTTGATTAATTTGAATTGACTCACGTAATTTTATTCAATTCGTGGTTCGGAGTGATATAATTATGAGTGACATATGACGGCACCCCAGCAGACACGAAACGTTGAACCAATGTTGGTTTAATGTTTGGCCACAGACTTAGACGTTGGTCCAACATTAAACCAACATTGGTTCAACGTCTCGTGTTTGCTGGGACAATGTCCCAGCAAACACGAGACGTTCACCCAGCGTCGGTACAATACTGGCCCATCGTCTGCGACGCTGGCCAAACATTGTACCGACGCTGGGTGAACGTCTCGTGTTTGCTGGACGTATGACTGATGACGATAAAAACAACCTTGCGACTGGCAGTACTGTGCCTAAAGAATGACTAAAACGTGTGTTATTGACCAACAAGACATTTTTTCTATTATTTAACCCTTTCAGTGCGGGGGCCGACTTTAGACGTCAGAATCTGACGTCTATAGACGTCAGATGCTGACGTCTATGGTCGATTCCCGCTCAGAAAGAATTAATAAAATTATTATGGCCGTAGTGACGTAGTCAGACCCATAACATAGGTATTCAAATGAAACAGAAATAGCTAACTAAAACAATTATGATGATTTCAAATTGAAGAAACCCCTTTGGTCTTCATAGTTTATACAAAAATATTTCAGCGTTGTAAGTGTGTTACTAAACAACAAACAAACTATGTATTGTATTTAAAATAAATAGTCAAGTAAATGTGGACTAAAAGTTGACCTGTCACCCGTCAAGATATCTTATTTTTCGCAAGCTTGAAGTTGTGGTTCGCTAGCCTACCGCGACCCACATCTTCAACTGCGTGAAAGTTGCTCGTATTTGTTTCATTTGAGACCAATCATTTGCAAATCTTAATGTTGAAACACTCATGTCATTCATACTGACGGTGATCTAACCTGCCAATATAATAGATTAAAAACGACTATAGTCGCGCTCAGTGTTTAACCATTTCAAGCCTTGATTTACTATTGTCATCTTCATTCACTACAAGACTTGTACTGAATGAAGATGACCTGAAGTGTGTGACATATGAAAAAAAAATATTATGTTATTATTAAAACAGTTCTAAGAAAATGTTCGTTCTAAAACCCCTAGGAGTAGCAAATTCTTCAGAAATACAAAATGCTGCTTTGATGCATCGTGAAAGTTTAATTCTTAAAGCGCTGATTTTTTATGTAAACCATGGAGGCCAAAGGGTTTTTCTCAATTTGAAATCATCATGAATGTCTCAGTTAGCTCTTTCCGATTCATTCGAATACCTATATTATGGGTCTACGGTCATTATAAATAGTTGTACTCTTACATTGCGGGGATCGACTTTAGACATCAGAATCTGACGTCTACAGACGTCAGATACTGACTTCTAAAGTCAATCCCCGTGCTATAAGGTTCAAGTGGCTGAAATGAGCAGAGGAAATTCCTTGACATCTAGTGTACATATAGATCAGCTCACACGTATTATGGCTCTGGTGGGAACGCCTGACAGCAGACTGCTAGCAAAAATAACAAGTGACGAGGTCAGTAGCATCCCAGCAAACACAAAACATTTGTATAACATTTATACAATGTTGGACTAACGTCGAAGACGTTGGGCCGACGTTGTATAAATGTTATACACATGTTTTGTGTTTACTGAGGGATCACACTATAACTCTTAATATATAACATTTTTAATTTGACTGTGTTAGGTAGACTAATTAATTAATTATTTGTTTAATTTGCATGTTTATTTTTAAATTTAGATGTTTAATCATCTAGCGACTTAGAAAAATGTACCAAACTATACCTCAATATATATGATTTCTCATTTTTAAGTTGACTGTCTCAAGTAGACTAATAAAAATAAAATAATTATCTGTTTTATTTGTTCAATAAGCATGTTTTGTTTTAAATTATGCTATTAATATATTGCATTGTATAATCAAATTGTATATAAACGTGTTGTTTGAGATTATTGACGTTTATTAATTCGTGAATATTTTCAAGATATTTCTTGTCTAATTTCTTGTCATTATATTTGAGCCTTTATATTTTGTAAACATTCTTCGGAAATAATTGAAGAACTATAACAATTGGAAACTATTTCTCTTCTCGTCACTTTTTATATTCTCTTAATGCAGCCAGCAGTTAGTCTGGTTGTTATATATTTATTGCATTTCAAATTATTTTAGTCAGCTATTTTAAACTTGAGGTGCAGGCGTAAATTACCGGCGAGAAATTTATGTGAGCCCAAAATAAATTTGTAGATAAGTCTATTTAGTTACAATAAATTTGTATCGACGTCTGGTATGGTATGTTATTTACCGAGAAAGTATGACCATCGATGTCTTTTTATCTATCATGACGTCGTTGTCCTAGATTTGAAATGACGTTGGTAGTCTGCAGTGTGCCGGTTGTTGTTGTTATACTCGCATACAAATGGTTGGTTTTATTATGCAAGCATAACAGAATATGCGATGATGGGAAATGCCACTATTTAAAATTATGATAAAACATGCATACATGCGACGTCCTTTTTTGAATGAAATTTTATTTCTTTAAATATTCTTTTTTTTCTTCAGCAAATGTATGTGTTCCCTCTCGACACTTTCATTAATTATGTATGTTGAATAATCAGATTTTGTATTCAGTTGGCTGCAGTAAGTGTTGTACATCAAATGCTACTTATGTTTTCAAGTCTTCTTTCTTTTTTATGGTATTCCTGTTGCTGGGGACTGTAGGTTTTACAAAATACGCATTACAAGAAGTGACATACATAAGGCTGGACCTAATCATCATTACATTCCCCGCTCGCCATCACTAGGTCAACACAAGATCTAATAATTTAATGAAAGAATATGTCTTATTTTTGTCTCTAGATGAAGAAATATCAATCAGATTGTGGGGTATAACTTCGTGATGCTGGTGAAGATACCGAATATTAATCCTTCTGCTGATCAATTTTCAGATGCTTTTTTTTGTCGCAATTTACAGATTCAAATGACGAATAATATTACTATTTATGTAGAATAGACATCTCCCATATATATTTTTAGCTTGCGACAGACAAGCTATTAGTTCAGTTTTTAAAGCCAATGTCCGTCGTTAACTTCTGGTCTCTCAGTTCTGCCTGTGCAAAGTCAAAAGGCATTATCTGCTCCCTGGTGAATTAGGCCTTTACTGCTTTTTCACTGGCATCCCCGTCTCTTCCTGTGTGCAGCAGCGCTGCCACAAGACTGTATTTACTCACTTGTAAATCAAGTAGATACTTCTTGTTTGCTAGTATCACTGCCTCTTTCTTGTTTATACGCAGGACTGGAATAGTAACAAACAATTCACCAGGACAAGATTTAACCCGCTACCGCGACCCACAACTTTAAGTGGGTAAAAATTAGTCATATTTGTTCAATTTGTGAACAAACATTTGAAAATGTTTAAACACTTATTTTATTCCCAATAACATTGACTTGATCGGCCAATTAAATGGATTAAAAACTTTTGTTGTGCCTAGCGGTTCGAGGTTTAACACAGAAGGCAGTGGAGCACCAGCGTAGTAGTAAATGTGAGAGCCTATGAATCTTGATGTGTTTGTATATTTGTTTTAAAGTGTTTGTTTGTATTCAGGCCAGGACGTATATACAGTCATATCCACCGGTGTTGAAAAAGCCATTTTCTGACTATTTCGCAGGGGCTAATGCTATAGGTGAGATGTCATGCAACCAGGCGTGGTATATATCAACAGTTTGGGTTTGGATTTTACAAGCAAAGTCCATATTCTTACATCACACTTCAACTTTTTGAAGAACACATACCCTTCGAATAGCTAGTTTTGACTGAACCTGTGAACACTGGGAAATGGATAAATAAGGAGTGTTGTGCTGTGTTGTTAAAATTCATCACTGTTTTTATTAGGAAAGTTCGTTTATTTAAAATGCGCCCATAAAATAATTATTGCAAACATTGTCAAAACATGCGTCTATTTCGTTTACCGTGCACCGACTGGCACTAACTCACTAACCTTACTTTATTATAATTTCACTGCTTAAAGATTTTTCAAGCCATGTAAATAATTAGTACAGGAAAAAAATTATTACTAAATTACAGTATATGTTAGTTGTACATTTTATTTTTTAACTGCACGCTAAAATATTTTTGATATCGACCTAAAATACTATATTTAACTAGTTGCCATTCTTTTTGCCGAAATCTGTCTCGTTTACCAGGCACTGACTAGAACTAACTCACTAATCCCACTTTCAATACATTTTCACTGCTGTAAAGATTTTTCAAGCTATGTAAATACTTAGTGGAGGAAAAAATTTAATTAATAAATTACGGTATATGTTAGTCCTACATTTTACAAAGGAACATTTTTATTGATACCAAACACTGAAAGGCCAAGCCATATGACATTGACCCAATGTTGTCTTGATGCTGGTCCACTGTCTACGATGCTGGCCCAACACCAAATCGACATGGGGTCAATGATTTGCTGGAAAATTAGAAGGGGATTTATGACAAAATTCAATGTGTCAACAAATAATGTTTAATGTATATTTTTGCATTCCATCTCAATACATTCTATATGGTAAAATATGGATTTCAATTTAGCCGATGCCATCGTTCGATGCGATATTTTACAAATTCAAACAAGCAGTTTGCATCAATATGCGTAGTTGTAACTGTCCATGCACAAGGTTGACAGTTACATTATTTTCCAGTTAAATCAGGGTTTCCATCTTTTCCCATTTCTCCCACATTTATATTATTATTATCCCTCCTTGTTATTTCTTGGTATCTTGGTTGGCTAAGAGATATCCCAGCAAAAACAAGACGTTGGACAAATGTTATTTTAATGTTGGCCCGTCGTCTGCGACACTGCCCAACATTAGAACAGCATATGATCAAAGTCTCGTGTTTGCGGGGATAGTATATCATCCCATTTCTCATCCCATTTCTCGTGTTGTAGGTCGGGCGGTGCTCACGTGTTACGGGCCTCTGACCTCGCTATCTTCACCAATACTTTCTTTATTTTCATTCATTGCATAGAGTTTTGTTTTTGAATGTGTCTCAGGCTAGAAGGTACATAAAGTCTCTACCCAAAATGAAAAAGAAGGACCTAAAGAAGGTGTTTGGGTCATACGCCACTGCCTTAGGTAACCCTCCAGCACAAGGCTTTGGCTCAACGCTTGGTCTATGCTGGGCCGACGTTCATAACGTTGGACCAACATTGGCCCAAGTTGGTCAAAAGTCTTGTTTATAATTTAATTAAGAACCACGTTAAACGCTTAACATAAGTTAATAACTGCTTTGGTATGAAACCCCCGACCTCTAATGGGATGTCCTCCTTCCCTGCAAACAAGACACACTGATAATGATCCAATGCTGGGTTGATGTTGGCCCAACGTCGTAGACGTTGGGCCAACATGAATCCAGCATCGGCTGATGGACTGGTGTTTGTTAGGTTAGATTCCTCATCCGCATTCTGATAACGCATGTGCACAAAATTCTAGCCATGCAGTGATTGCGGCTGCATCATTCGCACAGAACTTTCAGTAACTGACGCTGCATGGTTGCCATATTCGCATTGACAGCTTTCCATCAACATTATGCATGCTGACTGTTGTAATACACAACCATAATACAACCCTGCACTATCCCAGAAAAACGATATATCGACTCATAGTTGGTTCAATGTTGGGCCAGCGTCGCAGACGGTGGTCCAGCTTTGAGCCAACTTTGGATCAACGTATGAGTGTTCCGTGATTATTGTCCCAACTGTAAACATACATTGCCTTTACATACCAGATGTAGCGCACACATACCCTCCCATTTAGCATTTGGTACTTTGGGCTGCTAAAGTGTCCGTGTCTTTGTGGGGTGAATACTCACAAAATATTCACTTTTATCGTCAATTGGTGTTTGAAGAGAAACATACCTTCAGTAATCAGATGACGAAATATAACAGATAAGCTGGATCATAACTGGGACGCTTTCTCCTGTAATAACACACTAACCTTTTATTCTCTGGCTATTATCAGGGTGAAGAAGGGTGCTGTTTTAAATCTTGTCTGGCACAATACATAAGTAGTATATTTGACGTTATTTATTGGTTACGGTAATGCCGCCCCATAAATAGAGTCTACCTACCTAAATTATTACGCCACGTGGTACTAAATAAAGCCATTCTTCAAGTCCGGTACAGCTAAAAATGTGCATGAATGCAAAATTTGTTATACACCTTTACGATGACCTGGCAAATTTAAGGCCATACTAGGACAAAAGCCGTTTCTAGGAATGACAGGTTTTACCCATGAATGGAAGTTCCCTTGACTTGCCTGTCCTGTAGATTAGCATGCCATCAACGGTTAATTCTACCCCAGTAATATGTCCCATCAAGCACAAGACGTCAAAGAAATGTTGGTTTAATGTTGGGCCAGCGTCGTAGACGCTGGGCCAGCATCATATCAACATTGGCATGATGTCGTGTATCCGCTGAGATACCACTGCTTATTTGTCGGTGATCTACCTATGTATTGCTATGGATTATTTCTGTAGAACTACAATGTTTAGTAATGTAAAAACTACGAATCGAGCGAATGCGCACATTAAGGAGACACTTTAATGATACTTTAAGGAGACATAGTTCACATTTATACACTGGGGAAATGATTTAAGAGTAGGGCGTTACACGAGTACTTTATGTTGAAAGGCATATTTCCATGTAATAACAACCCCACCCCCTGCGTTGTATGTACAATGAAGTAGACTATTTTATTATCTTAGACCCGGCAAGCAATCAAGTATTTCAGAATGGAAAAGGGTTGCTTATTAATAAAAGGTGTTTAAGACCCGGCAAGCAATCAAGTATTTCAGAATGGAAAAGGGTTGCTTATTAATAAAAGGTGTTTATTGTGGTGGATTGCTATTAACACTCGTCCCAATACTTAGTGCGATACGCATAATTCAAAATAACAGCTTGCATGTGTTTATCTGACCGGCATAGGTGGACTCGATTTATTTGCTTGGTGTAAATATAATCATAATTATACTATCATTAACCCTTTTAGCGCGGGGACCGTCTTTTGACGTCAGAATCCGAGTCTATTGACGTTAAAACGACATCTGAAGATCCCCTCGCTGAAAGAATTGAAAATTTATAGTGGTGAAGACCCATAATATAGTTATTCAAATGAAGCGGAAAGAGCTAACTAAGACATTTATGATGATTTCAAATTGATGAAACCTTTGGTCTCCATGGTTTATGCAAAGATATTTGAGCTTTGTAAGGGTTAAGGTTTACAGACAACTTGGAAAGCCATGAAGATATACAAAAGCCATTTAATCTAGTTGAATCATCAATTGATGATAACCCTGCGTTATTTGCAGCGATATCGTGAGTTAATGATTCAACTACTGGAATCACTAATATTATTAAAACTGGTGCTACGTTCTCACTTCTTATTTAATCGAGTTAGTCAACACGTTTTTATTTTGTATTTTTTCACAAATTGTTTTCTAAAGTAGCACATTTCATTTTTTAGTTATTATTTTAGTTTTCACTACTTTCCTAAGTCGTTGTTTTTTCTGTCTAATAGATTATGTAGTATGAATAATTTGTAAATTAAAATAGAAACATAAGATCCCTTGTCTGTCAAAATATACTTTATTTCGTTTTGGCTTTTTAACATGATTTCATTTACCAGTTAACATGGTTAAGTATAAGGTATCTATATGTTATATGCCGCATACTATATTTTCAAGAGATAATTTTCTTGTTGTGGGGCATTTCAATTAAATAAATTTCCTGCAGTTATATTAAGTCGTAGATGTTATTTAGTGTAGACATATTGCAGAGTTCATTTTGATGCTGTAATAAAACAACGCTGTTTGACCAGGGTTTAAAATTAAATATAGTGACTTTAATGTATTCTTTGCTTTAGTGTAGCACCTGGAGGCTCTACTGACATAGTTTACTATATTGCAATACGCCATGTAGTCATTGGGTGCCATGCATTAAATTGGTGTGTTTTGTCATCAACTCAAAATAAGTGAATTTAAGGAAAGTTTATTTTGAGACAAAGACGTATCTGCCACTGTTAAAAGTGGTCTTAACCACGT
Source organism: Flabesymbios commensalis (assembly GCA_964017125.1). Classification (NCBI taxonomy): domain Eukaryota; kingdom Metazoa; phylum Annelida; class Polychaeta; order Terebellida; family Flabelligeridae; genus Flabesymbios; species Flabesymbios commensalis. Next base: position 12,763,087 of record OZ024911.1, on the reverse strand, counting down.
ACATCGATATTAGAAGCTTTGGTGGAAATCTTCGTTGTTATAAGATATATAGATTTTGTGATAACTAGGTTTTCATCTCACAAATTTAAAACATTACATGTGAATTTTAAGTAATCAATTTGTAAATGTTAATGTTTGTTTATGTTTTCGTTATTCAAATTTACAAAATGTTTTTTTAAAGTACTAAATCCGACTATGTTACACAATTCTCACATTTACAAGATGTCGTTTTAAAGTATTAAATTTCAAAATTGTATGCGGACGTTCAGAGTAGCACATTTTTGATTAGTAGAGCTCTCTTGATTATGAAATGAGAAGTGGGTTTTTGATTTCTCGAATATACAACATGTGGTTTTAAAGTATCAACTTTGACGATCTTACGCACATAAGGGTAGTAGGCGTTGTTATAAATTTACAAAAAGTGAATTTTAAAGTACATGCATCAAATTGAGAATGTTATGCACACGTTGATAGTAGTGTGTGTTTGACAGCTATAGTCGTGCTTAGCGGTGACAGGGTTTATCCTTACAGCGCGGGGATCAACTCTAGTCGTCAGAATCTGACGTCTATAGACGTCAGATTCTGACGTCTAGAGTCGATCCTCGCACTGTAAGAGTAAACATTTTTAATGGTCGTAGACCCATAATATAGTAATTCAAATGAATCGGAAAGAGCTAGCTAAAATATTTATGATAATTTCAAATTGAAAAAACCCTTTGATCTCCATGGTTTATACAAAAGTAATCAGCGCTTTCAATCCTGAGTTTACCATAGTCATCTTCATCTACTACAAGCCGCGAATTGCTACCGCAATTCTCGACTTGTAGTGTATGAAGATGATTCGACGTGGTTTAAAAATTAAAGAAAATTACCACGTATTGGTAAGCCAGTTTCGTGGGAATTTTTGTTCTAAAACCCTTAGTTACAGGAAAAGTAAGTCTGTTTTCAGGGATGTAAAATGATGCTTTAATGCATCGTGGGGACTCAAAGGGTTAAGGGGTAAAGTACACAGACGTTGATAATAGGATATGTTGGTTTGACAGCTATTGACCTCCTGGAGAGGATGTTGGACCTGGATCCTGACACGCGGATCACAGCACATGAGGCTCTGGAGCACCCCTACTTGAAACAATATGCCGACCCCACAGACGAACCCGTGTCTGAGCCCTACGACCACAGCCTGGAGGAAAAAGACTTTGACGTACTGGTGTGGAAAGGTAAACCATTTTCATGCTTAATTCATAAATATATCATTACTTATCTCGTTCTATGTTGAATTTTACTCAGTGAGCAGTTGTATCACAGTTTGTAAGAGTAAGACATTGACGTACTGGTGTGGAAAGGTAAACCATTTACATGCATAATTCATAAATATATCATAATGATCTCGTTCTATGTGGAATTTTACCCATTGAGCAGTTGTAACACAGTCTATAAGAGGAAGACTTTGACGTACGGGTGTTGAAAGGTAAATCAGTCATAATTATACATACTTCTCATTATGCATCTCGTTCTATGTGGAATTTTATCCCCATTTAGCAGCAGTAACACAGTTTGTAAGAAAAAGACTTTGACGTACTGGTTTGGACAGGTTACCATTTACAATAATAACTAGACAGTCATTCAGAGACTGCAAACTTCCGCCGAAATGAATGATATTAATGATCCTAAAACTTATAGTACTTCATTCATTCATATAAATTAAAGTTGGTTGCACTGCAGATGATCAATTATGACGTCATAGATTCAACCTGTTTCATTCATCCAGTTGAGTAGATTTAGTATAACAGTACACAATAATTGTGAGACTATGACGTCATAAAGTAGTATCCCATACCATTACATCAAATATACTATGCCACCAATCCATGTGATCTGGAATGTAATCTGGATCCTGTATCCAGATCGTAATCCAGATCATCCCCAAAACTTCATCGTTTGTTCCTTGGCCAGAAACACACATCTGGTGAAAGATTCATGTACTACTTTTTAAGTAATCAGAGACCAGACAGATTAGCCAACACGACCAAAAACATTACTTTCTTGGCGGATATAGTTATATACACCTAAATCATTATCCATCCCGTTCTATGTGGAATTTTACCGATTTAGCAGTATTAATTAACACAGTTGTAGACTTTGCCGTACTCGTTTAGGAAGGTGAAGCATTTACATAAAAAAAAGTATATTATCATGCATAATAACCGTATATGAAATGTATAATCAAGGTGTAAACATCATTGACAAAGCACTCTAAATTAGAAAATCGACATTTTAACCCAGTTGAATCGTGTCTCGCTCCTGATATCTCACATGGCAAATAAACATATTCGTCACCCACCAGAACTTTCAGTTTAGACACTAATACCGCAGTAAGTAAACAATACACGCCGCTGAGAGTTAAATGGTTGATCCCAGGTAATGTAAAATATACACTATGTCTGGTAGTATTGTTAACCCTTAAAGCGCTAAATTAAACAATTTAAATTTCCACCCACTTAAAGTTGTGTCTCGCTGCCGCGACCCACAACTTCAATTGGCGGAAATTACTCATATTTGTTCAATCTGAGATCAAACATTTGCAAATATTGATGTTTAGAAGCTCATTTGGTTTCCAATTTGATCGGCAAAAAAAACGATTGTCGTCGTGCTCAGCGCTTTATGGATTAAACTTGCTGCCAACCAGAGCAATCAACAGTCACCAATACGGTCAGACAGATTTAAAACAGTCTGCTACTTTCAAACTCTCCCCATCTGCTATCTATGGCTTATATCATCCCATTGGATATGAAAGGGTGTATCTGCCACTTTGTGAAGTGGCAGATTCCCAATTAAATATACATGGGCAAGGTGTGTGCAATATCGACGGATCACATCGCATTTCAGCTTTGCCCCCCCCCCCCCCTCCTGTGTCTAAAATATCACTTTTTGTTACCTTTGGTTTTTATTTTAATACATGGTGGCTGATGTAATGTATCTAGGAAATGAGTGCTCCAAGCTGTAACTTCGTGTATATTTGCTGATGTGTTGTCGCTTTTTGGATCCCCCACGGCTGTGTGTCAATTGTCAATGAATGCTCATGTATGTTCCTGTCCACAAATTATTGTGTTTAGATCAATGACAATCAGAGCAGCATGATAATGTGCTGTTTTATGAGACGATCTTAAAAGTTAATCTGATATTTATATCCATCATGATCTTGACCATTATATTTAATGTTGTGACTTGAATATAATAAGGCTAATCTCGTAATTCTAATGTTAGTCAATATGTCTGCCTAATATTTAACAGACCGTGGACCTATGATTCGTGCCACCAGGGCTCGTATTCTCGTACAAGTTACGATCTATCGTAGGCTTCTGATTGGTCGAGATGGCCATCTTTACCATCTTTGCGATATATCTTAACTTGTATGAGAATACGGGCCCTGATTTGTCATTAACATTCATCTGTTATTTCTTACTACTCCACCTCACATATGTGCCGTAACAAAGTTGATGACGAACCTAACATTTGATCTGCTAACATCTGTAATATAAGAAATGCATAATATGTAATACAAGAACACCAATCAAGAACTGAATAACAATACACGTTTGTTGCACTAATATACCTTGTACCTTGATACACTAACATATCCCATTAAACCATATTGTAGCTTCACATTGAAATTATGTTTAATTACGTAATCGTTTTCCAAATTGATTTGCTCAATAACAAATCTCGTAATGTGACATTTTGTTTTGTACGTATATTCTGTAACGAGAATAATCTTATTTCTTACACTATCTATTTTCATAAATAAACATATTTTATCGTAAATTTAAGCTCTAAATTGTATCAGCAATTCCAGCTCTAAATGAATGAAAAATAGAAGCACGCAATTCTGCAGCACAAGGGTTATTATAAGAAACTACATTTTTTACGAATTATAATTCGGTTGCGGATCCAGAGGGGGAGGGGGATCAACTGGCCCAGTGGGTTCTGACGCCCCCAACCCCCCCCCCCCCCGCCCCTTCTTACCAATACTAATTTGCTTCAAGTTGAGGCACTTCCCTAGTTAGTTGAGTGTCAAGCCCTCATAATTTAGCTGAGGAGACCTATTTTTCAATCAGATCCCCATTTTTTTTCAAAATTCTTGATCCGCCCCTGATAATTGACGACTATTCACTCACATTTGGTGCACATTGTTTTTTGGAATCACACGGGGGACACATATAGTTATATACAGGTCTGTGGTCATTCGTGAATATACTTGAAGTCATTTGAAAGTGTATAACTACACCATTAATTAATAATACTTATCAGCTAACGTGGTGACTTTGAGTTTGTGTGTGTTAAAATTGTAAGATGAGTTGTATACGCAGGCCTATATGTAACACTCAGATGCCAACATACTCCCTCTTAACCTTTTCACTACCATACATGACGGAAATTTCCGTCGTCATTCGTCAATGAACGTAACCATAAAATGACACAAATTTTCGTCAAATATATACTACATTTATGTATTTTTCGTCATTTGAAGCTGGAAATTCCGTTAGCAATTCCAGCTTCAAATGACGAAAAATAGAACTCGCACACCAGTATATCTGGATCCTGGCATGCACTCCGGCCTGGAAGTCAAAGGGTTAACCCTTTCAGCGCGGGGACCGTCTTTCGTCCAGAGACGATCCCCGCATTGAATTTTTTTTCAATATATAAATTGGTTGTATAGGTATTCAAATGAAACAAAAAAAAGAACTTAAGACATTTATGATAATTTCAAATTTAAAAAATCCCTTGGTCTCCATAGTTTATACAACTTTTTTCAGCGTTGTGAGGCTAACATCCGTCGACTCTTGGCTAAATCATTCTACAGTTTTTATTCAGTATTACAGTAAAACCTGGCCATACCGGAATGCCTTGGGGACAAAGTTTTATTCCGGTTTGGACATGTTACGGTTTAGACAGGGTTTTTGCTTTTGAAACAATGTTGGTTAAATGTTGGCCCACCGTCTGCACCGCTGGCCCAACATTGTTTCTATGTGTCGTGTTTGCTGGGAAGCGGGATGTTACGTCACCTGCCGCCGTCTGTTTAACCCTTAGTGCACCGCATGCGATTTTTTAAAAAATATTAAAAAAATCGATTCCGGTTTGGACAGGTGAAATACAATACAATTTATGCAATTGGGGAAAATAATGAGTCCGGTATTCGGAGTAGACAGGTTCCGGTTTGGAGAGGGTTAATTAGTATTGTTTTGAGTGTAATTAATTCGGGACCAAATAATTATTACGGTGTAAACAGGATTCCGGTTTGCACAGGGTATAGTATTGTTTTGAGTGTAATTAATTCGGGACCAAATAATTATTACGGTGTAAACAGGATTCCGGTTTGTACAGGGTCCGGTATGTACAGGTTGCACTGTACATCAATGCCGTATTATCTGAGAACAGTTTATGAGAAGACTCATTCAGTGTCATGCAATAGTTGACCTTGGGAGGTCTACTATTGCTTGACACTGAACCAGACTGCTTAAGTTATCTCCAATATTTATATATCAACGTAAATGCTAATTTCAACTGACTGCTACCGTACATTTTATGTTGACAATTTTTTCGACTCAAGCTTTACTATTTTTTTATTTTTCATTTTTATGGTGGTTGGCATTTCATGATATGTATATGTAACATATGATTTCCCGGTGCACAATTTTCATTCGAGTCGGTGTGGCATGTAGCCATTTGTCATTAAGCAACATAGGGCTTAACAAATTACAAATTGACTTGTAAAAATAAGAGAGAGTCCTGCACGAGTTCAACGAGTTGTAATACTGGAGAAACATTAAGTTTTGCTGACATTAATGTGAGCAAAAATTTACCCTTTTAGTGCGGGGACTTTCTTTATAAGTCAGAGTCTGACGTCTGCAGACGTCAGATTCTGACTTATAAAGACGGTCCCCGCACTGAGAGAATTGAGATATTTATAATGATCATAGACCCGTGACATAGGTATTCAAATGTAGCAGAAAGAGCTAACTAAGACCTTTATGATGATTTCAAATTTAAAAAAACACCTCTGGTTTCCATGACTTATACAACAAAAATTCAGCATTGTAAAAGGTTAACGATTCATCAGTATTTGGGTTGGCCTCTCTCATATTTACAAACTAGAGTTCTTCTTTCGAAATTTGTTCCTAAATTGTGCACTGTTTCTAGATAAGTTACCCAGTGTTTACTTGTGTTCACGTCTCCTAACACCTCGTGTTTGTTTTGTTTTATTTTAGACCTAGTTTACAAAGAAGTGATGAACTTCGTTCCTCCCCCCTTAGAAGACATGGATATGTGATTTGACTGGACGAGGTTGAGCACGACTGTATAGCTAAGTGCTAGTGTTACTGGGTGTGACTGTACTGAGTCTGATGTGGCATATACTGCCCTCTTATACGTCCTAATGTGAACATTTGTAGTGAAGAACAGTTTGACAAATGTGTTGAGACTATGAAGAATATCAAAAGGTGTGAGTGCTTTCAAAACATGGCCACAGAAACCTTGTCAGGAGGGAATGTATTCTACTACTAGAGAGACATCACAAATGGCCCATACAACAATAATACATACCTGTACCATAATTCAATAGCGCATAATCGAGGCACTATGAAACAATGATTTATGATACCACCTTTAAGTGGAATTATTACCTTAATATTTGTAAAAACAACAACTATTTTTATCCGAGAGAACAATCAAGCTTTTCAGCGGATTACAACTTAACACTTAAAGGGACTGGCCCACGCTAAAATCATAAAAAAATCGGTGATTTTATTTCGGGTTCTTAATATGACCATATGATGTAAACATGTACATAGACTAGAACTGCAAATTTTTATAATTTTTGTGCTGCGCATTCACCAGTTAGGCTAGATATAGAGACGAAATTCCTGATTTCTAATTATTGACAACCATGTCAAAAATAGGAAATGCGGGAATTTCGTCTCTATATCTAGTCTAACTGATGAATGCGCAGCACAAAAATTATAAAAATTTGCAGTTCTAGTCTATGTACATGTTTACATCATATGGTCATATTAAGAACCCGAAATAAAATCACCGATTTTTTAATGATTTTAGCCTGGGCCAGTCCCTTTAAAGCGCTAAGTTATAGGATTAATTTTTTTACGCACTGCAAGTTGTGTCTCGCTGCCGCGACCCACAACTTCAAGTGCGTAATATTTACTCATGCTTGTTTAATTTGAGACCCAACATTTGCAAATCTTGAACTTTATGCACATTTAATCGCAAACAACGGTGACTTAACCCTTTAAAGCCTGAATTTACCATTGTCATCTTCATCAACTACAAGCCGCGAATTGCTGTCGCAATTCTCGACTTGTAGTTGATGAAGATGATTTGATGTGGTTTAAAAATTAAAGGAAATTGCCACGTATTGGTACACCAGTTTCATGGAAATTTTGGTTCTAAAACCCTTTGTTGTGGGAAAATTAAGTATGTTTTCAGGGATGTAAAATGATGCCTTAATGCATCGTGGGGGCTTAAAGGGTTAAGTGGAATTATTACCTTAATATTTGTAAAAACAACAACTGTTTTTATCCGCTAGAACAATCAAGCTTTTCAGCGGATTACAACTTAACACTTAAAGCGCTAAGTTATAGGATTAATTTGTTTACGCAAATGAAGTTGTGTCTGGCTGCCGCGACCCACAACTTCAAGTGCGTAATTTTTACTCATACTTGTTTAATTTGAGACCCAACATTTGCAAATCTTGAACTTTACACACATTTAATCGCAAACAACAGTGACTTAACCCTTTCATGCCTGAATTTACCATTGTCATCTTCATCAACTACAAGCCGCGAATTGCTGTCGCAATTCTCGACTTGTAGTGGATGAAGATGACTTGAAGTAGTTTAAAAATTAAAGAAAATTGCCATGTATTTGTAAACCAGTTTCGTGGAAATTTTAGTTCTAAAACCCCTAGTTGTAGGAAAATAAAGTCTGTTTTGAGGAATGAAAAATGATGCTTAAATGCATCGTGAGGGCTTAAAGGGTTAATCGTGCTTAGCGGTTTGAGGGTTAAACACGAGTCGTTTACCCAATGTCGACTTACTGTCGGCCCGCCTTTTGTGACATTGGCCCAACGTTAAACCAACATTTGGTGAACGTCTCTAGTTTGCTCTGTATCAATGTCGGCACAGCGTCGTAAACGTTCACTCAGCATCAATACAACATCGGTTACAAGTCTCCTGTTTGTTTGCTAGATCCCATAAATAGACTAAAAAATAGTAATTTTAGGATATGGATGATTTCTATTATTCTGCACGTATATTTGAGATCACTGTAATTTATAACCCGAACCCCCCCCCCCCTCCCTCGTGGATAGATATACTCAGGTATTGTATGTCAAAAAGATAATTTTGTCATCAAAACCAATGTTTGTTTTTACTTTACTTGGGACAGATAGTATAAAATATCAGCAACTGCATGCACTACACTAGTGTTGTATATAATATAGAATTAAATGCGCCACCCAATTTGAACCCACACAATATGGACCCGTATTCTCCGTTTAATCATTATCAACGTTATGTGACGTTATAAAATAATCTAAAACTAACTTTGTTGATAATCTTCTGTATTAAATGAGGCCTGTAGTCGGATCTCGATCATACACCGCGTTATAAACACTAAGCCATTGTACATGATATCAAGAGTTACAGTAACCTACTGCTTGCAGTAACCATACCAAACCACATTAACTACTGCAGTATCCAGCAATTACTTTTTCAGAAAATAACTCTTTGGTCTCCATGGTTTATACAAAAATATCTCGGACTTTAACAGCAGGCGGATCCTGATCAAATTAGTTGATGCCACTTGACACTTGTTATGTAGAACAGAGCTGCAGGAATGCGAGCTTTAGACTTCCACCGTCCATATATTTAGTGTATGCCTTATATTATTTCTTTGGTAGAAACCAGCAGATGTACGTGAATGGTGTTATAAATACATATACGTTTAGATATATACATTTATAAAGATAGGTACATTTCCTCCACAAAAAAATAGATTGAGATTATTTGTAATAACATTTGGGCAGTTATGTTCCGTTTAAGTGAGTTAGTTCAGGTCAGATGAAGAAAACGACAAGAAATTATCTTTGGTATTTCTGTATTATTGAAAGAGTTAGTGAAGATGTTTTTTGTTTGGTGGTCATCTGCATAATACATTTTGTGTGTTTTTTTCTGCCATGTGTCGCGGTAGTGAGAGATTCACGTCAAACCTAGGTTTTCCTATAATTTTGTTTATTGTGACCAGTTTTAATACATTTGTTGATTAAATTTATTTGGTTGGCTGATTAGAATATTACTGAAATTAGTCTACTTTAATTTCAATGGAATAGGTACCAACGCAATAAATTAGTCAACTGAATACTGGTAGTGATTGATAGTTTTATTTAATATACAAATATAATAAAACTCTGGGTAATGTTTCTCTTCTATTGCGTTCTGTCAATATAGCTCAATGTTATATATAGTTAAGGGAAATGTGATTCTAAATAAAAATCAACTTCATTTAAATTCCCGACGGTTTTGCTTCCTGAAATACGTTGAGATGTAAGACGATCTTTATAGATTGGTCTGTATCTGGAGTACAAGACCCTTGGTTGTATAAAATTAACGTTATATTTCGTGGCAATTGCTATCTGTATATATATCTCCTAGCAAACATGAGAGGTTGACACAATGCTGTCGTAGACGGTGGGCCAACATTAGCACATCGTTGCTTCAACGCCTCGTGTTTGTTCGGATGACACTGATAGTTGTATATTTGTGGTTTTGTAGATTTGTTAAGAAAATATAAAAATGCGATTCTGATAATTATAAATAAATCTGTTAATAATTAAAAGTTTTAGTCTCTGCACATCACCACCCCACATGTACATACACCGCCTGCGGCATGCACGTAAAAATAAAGAGATACCACTTGAAAAAAAATGTTATGTCCTGTAAAATTGCTCAGTAGTAACAGCATCAGAAAGAGTGAATCTACGTGAAGGATGTTGCTAAATTAGTGTCAGTGCAACGTTATTATTAGATTGATATTGTGAACCATTCTATTAAATTGCATCGATTATTTATTTTCTAAGCTAAGCTAAACAAAACATATTCTAAATTGGAAATAAACAAAACATAGTGTAAACATCGTACGCTAGATTCACAGAAACACCAGTATTTACGGGCAGCATTTGATTTGCATGACTTCACCTATGCATGTGTACAAAGTAGTACGTGTATTGTATTGGAATTGACATAATAGTGCTTTTTCTGTGGTGAAATATTTTAGCGTAGTTAATTACATATAAAGCAGTAATGGGTCGAAAATTTTCTATGAAAATGATCAACCCAGTCTCAATTAATTAAATATTTAATATATTATTAATTAAATATTTCAGTTTAGGAGATATCTATTTTTCAAAAATAGAGAAATTTTTCGTCATTTGAAGCTGAAAATATAATGAATGATTTCAGCTTCAAATGAGTGAAATATATAAACAAATACTTGAGCAGAACATGAGTTAATTTACTAAGCAGGTTGTTCTCATTTCGGCATTATCATGGCATTGCTGTATGTGTAAATAGTATCCACACGTGTATATATGGAACAATGCGGTACGTTTAATCAATGGTGGAACAATAGCGGCCCAATGTCTGAGATGTCTGCCCAACGTTCATCAACCGTTGAGACAACGTATCGTATCTGCTGGAGATTTGCGAGCAACTGTTATGTTTATATTTGATTGTTCGTTAACAGATGATGACGAAGTTCAAATTTCTATACGCAACAGTATTTAAAATTTATGTATACAATATAATAAGTTCCCAGAAATTGTTATCAGTGATAGTATCACTTATATTGCTACGATTTTAAAATTTTGTAATCATTGTAATTAATGTTAATTATCTTCGGTTTATATGATTTTATTTTCATACTGTTATATCTGGTACAGTATATGTATTCATTCTCAGTGAGTCAATGGAACAACATTTTCGTCATTTTTCTACTTGTTTATTACGTTGTTTTCTAATAATGTGTGTGAAGAGAATTATAAAATTAGTTATCTGTAGCTTTTTTTCCCAGTTTCATTTTCCTCGGTTTCATTTTTTAATCTTCACAATGCATGGTTTCAATTATTTGTTGATATTGTGAAGATTATACTATTAGCTCCACATGAGGGCGGGAGGTTTCACTGATGTCAAACCAACGGATTTGCCATCAATATTAATCAAAAACAGAAAAGGTATCCTTCAATTACAGTTAGTGAAATCGTATTATGTTTCAAACAATTAGTATAATTTTTGTGTAGAACAGGGCTCAACGCTGCTCATAGTACTAACTGTCATTCAGTTGTGTCATTCAGTTGTAATCATGTATTTTAGTAATGAATAAAAAGAACACACGTCATTATGGAAAGATATACATTGTTATCATTTTTCTCAGCCCTTCACAAAGCTTCTCTGTTATATTTTATTACGGTAAACACCATTAACTTGGTGTCCAAAATGTTTCGCGAAATTGGTCCCAGCTAGTCTATTTTAGCATACATAAAATGTAGCGACCACATATCTGACATCCGGTCATTTCACAGCCGCAGTGTTGTTATCTGTGAGTGATTATAACGACCATAAATAGTAGCTGAATCAAATGCCTAGTCGCGACATTAAATGAAGTTCACAGTATCAGTACCCCTCAGCGAAAAGAAATATATGTTTCTGAATAAGATATGTCTACTTTTATAATAGCATAAGAAACTTCTTTTAGAGCAAAAGGTTGTGAACAATACAAGGGTTGCAGACCTATATTTCCTAGGAAAATATAGGAGTTCGATTGATCATCCTTTAATAATTTCTCCTATATTTCCTTCTTAATGCTTTTTTTTCTGAAGTCCAGGGACCGTATTCTGGAAAAAGTTCAATTTAAATAGCTAAACCTGGTCATACAGATGGTTGTTTTAAAGATCGATTCATGTTCGGAATTTGCATGTGTAGGTCATCATGTGTAGGCATTCAGTATACAGTACAGGTTGATTGCATTCAGCCCCAGTAATTCAACCTGATTACAAGACTGGATACTACTCCAACGAGACACTCACCCAATGCTGTTTTTATGTTAGACCAACGTCTTCGACGCTGGCTCAACAATAAACCAACATTGGGTGAGTGTACGATGTTTGCTGAGTAAGCCCTCCTGTCAATACATACGCGGGGGTCCGCTGTTTCGAGCTCCATGCAGTAACATAATACCGGTAAGTTGGCTTTCAAACCCAACACACAGCTAAGAACTTTAGTGGACTCGTTAACTCATGGATGTCGCTCAAGTATATGGACTAGCTATAATTTGGGAACGTGCTCTTAATGCGGAGTCGGGTATGAAACGCATATTTAGTATTATTATGTATAAGGCCTACCCACAGGCACTATTACATTATGAGGAACCCATGTCCACATATTTTACCAGTTGACTACACCTTTAAAGTTGGCAGGTCAGTTGTCCTTAGTCATTGTCGCCCCTTCAGGTGAGTGATAATAAAAGTAAGTTTCTCGTTACAGAGTGATTCCCCCGCATGTGTTTCCCACCAGTTTACTACTCTGAGTTTAAAACAGCACAACGGATTGGAGAAATAAATGCAAATAAACATGACGCCAAGAACTAAATATTTCAAAGTGAAATTATTTGAACAATTGCCCCAAGATGTGTTGTTTCTGTGTGTAGGTTTTGCATATGATGAGGTTGTGACTTTCAAAGGACCAAATGATCGCTTGTTATCCCGAGGCTACCTTCTAAATACAGAGGCAGCCAGATGACAGACAGCCCGGCGTGTCCGTCCGTTGTCTGAACCTGTGGACGGGGAAGGTGGAGCAAACGCCAGAGGAATAAAAAATACCTCAGAAGATGACATATCAGTCACCATAAGACCTTTTTTGTCATCATATAATATCAACCCCTTAGACCACTGATGTCGACTAGAGAGTGTGATTTCTGTGGTCCCATCGGGACTTATGTAGCCATGTTTCTAGAAGTGAAAATGTCTTAAAGCTATGTATTCACATGCCATTATGTATTTATGAGTTAGTTTATTTTATATTACTGCTAAGGTATAGGTTACCCATAAAAATATTGACAATTATTTCTATGCTTATATATATGTGTATTTCATCCAAAATAATTGATTAATGATTAATACTATTTTTTTTAGATCCTCTTTAAAGATTATCGATTTTTGTAGCTGACTGAATCGACAAAAGAGTGATTAGTTTTTTAAGTGTAATTTATTGGACTTGCAGGACTGCCCAGAACAGTTGCCTCTAAAAACTTCATGTTAGTCTGTCTGCCGCGTAAATTAACTTCAGAGTCTATGATAATTTTTTCTCTGTGGCTTATTATTGTATAAGGTAAACACTCCTATAAATAACCAGCATAACATGACCAATAACCAATAACAATAAAATACCTAGGCCTATTATCCAGCTTTCTAATTTAATTATTTCAATAGAGCATCCTACTAAACCCCTACTTTGATGTACCACCTGCTTCTCTAGCATAACTAGAGGACACTATATTTGAATTTCTATAGCGGAAGCCATTTTGGCGACCATCTTGGATTTATGAAAATTGTTTCACACCCACCCTAGGGTGTTCAAGTTGACCTTATACAACAATAATCCACAAAGAATTTTTTTTTTTATCAGAGACTCTGAGGTTGGGTTAAAATAATTTCCAGCTGACAGACAGACTATATTAGATGATGCTAGTCTGGAGCGTATATAAAACTACACAAATAATAATGTAAAATATCAATATTATTACAGTTAGACCAGCAGAGTCAAACGAATTCAAAAAACAAACTAATTCAGATTATCTTATATGTTGCATAACTCCGTCTAGCCATTAAAGGTATGATATAGATTCAGATGCAATAATAAATTTATAAGTATTAAGTGAATCTATGGGTTTAAATCTGCGAAACGTATGTACATTGTGATATTATTTTACAAATGTGAGTAGTTCCCAATCACTTGAATCTGGTTGCGAGACACAATTTCACTAACTAGATATTTAAATTATATACCTCAGATATCAAGCTCTCTCATGCTGTTAAATAGCACAGGTAGTGTTTTAATTGTGATATTTTCCAAAAAGAAAAAAAAAAATTAATTAATAAATCACTCTGCTATAGACATATGTTGGCGAATAAGATAAAGGTACATTACCATGTTGGCCTATATATATATTTATATTCATATGATAAAATTGCGCATATAGAACCCTGACTAGTATATTTATGTACTAGGCCATGTGCGTTGAAATACTTATTTGCTGTTGGATATTAAAGGAAAAGGTACTGTGTAGAGTAACCCGGTGATCAGGCCAAGTGTTTTATTGGAACTATTGTGTGTTGTATGATGCATCATACTATGATTATGTCTTCCTGCTATTTCAAATTTTGCAATTTGAAATACGTTTCACTATTTTTTATTTACAGTTAGCTGTGAATGTTGCATCTCATAGTGAATTAAAAATACCCAAGTGTTAAATAAAAGCTCAAAACGTCATGTGACATGCAACTCGTTGGCATGGCAACTCGTTGGCAGTCAGCTACCTGTTGTCTGCAGTGGACCACTGACGGTTTGTGTCAGTGAGCCACATTGCTTTGTATTGCACTATCGGTATATCATAGTCAAATATTATAACCAGTCCTCATAAAATGATTTAATTAGTTGGATAGAGGTGTTGGTCAACTAGTTTAGTAAGCCCCTAATAGCTTGTCTCTGTCTAATCCATTTCTTCGATGCTTATGATTAGCAACAATTGTAATGCTTGCACTCAACAAATCTACTCTGCGGGTAACAACATTCATTTACAGCTAGTCTTACTCCACAAATCTATACACAAATATACATATACACAGATCTATCTATACACAATTATTCATATCGCTCCCTTTTCATTTTCTTCAAGTATGTAATTTAGTATTATTTTTATTTCGCACATAAAGTGACATAAACAGTGACATAAAAGTAAAGGTGCAGGTTTTTTATAGCCTTATATCAAGTCTGATGACCTATCATCGGACTTTACATTTTACCCCCTGGTCACTGGACCTGTTCATTCATGTGCCATTTCAACTCCCCGGGGAGCAGACAGTCCTTCAACCGTTTCGGCGCATTGAACTTATCGTACACATTGTCATTTCTGTCCTACCAGGTACTCATTTTCACATGAGTCAAGTGAAGCATTTGAGGGTGAAGTGTCTTGCCCAAGGACACACCATCTAAACAATGTCCCAAGATTGAGAGGGGAGAAACATGATATTTCTCTGAAAATCCTGCACCAGGCGGGATTCGAAACCGCATGGCATGCAGCAACATCGGCAGAGCGCCACGCTCTAACCATTACGCCATATAATTATGGCTACTTATTTTTCAATGTTACTTAGCTATCAACAAAAATATATAATGTGCACAAAAGTCCACTTTTTGTGATAGCGTATCGTGATATTTCATTTTATTCTGCGAAGGAGTAGGTGATATTTATAGCAACTATGCCCCAGATGTGGGATTTTTTTTATTTACAAGATTGAGGCTTCGTAATAATATCTACGGAGATATATTTATTCCATTCCATGAACAAAATGAAACCTGCTTTCGCCAGTGTTTCATAATGACACTTGTTTTGTCTTCTATTATTTATGTCAAAGTAAGCCTAATAATCATTACTGAAGTGAAAAACCTTAACACTGAAACCAGGTGAGTCATCGCGAGTGGGACTGTGCAGCTTTGGTGTGTCACAGTCAGAGCTGCAGGTCTATGTTTCTTACCCTACATCAACTGTCAATAAATACACAGTAGGCCTACTTATAATAAAAACTGAGTTTACATGGCTCACCCTCATAGACTCATTGCGGGGGAGTTGGAGTGCTTTCTTGCCAAAACCATCACATATCTAGTGATTATTGATGTTACTGTTATTACAAATTGCAACACCATTGTGATATCTTGTGCTGCTTTATGTCTGTTAATATAATGAAAAAAGAAAAGAAATGTTGTTATGTTTGATCTGATTTATAACGGATTCATTAGGCATAAGCCTATGTAATACTTGATTTGATTGTATTGAATGTTATTATGCTGAAATGTTACTATCAGGTGCTACAAGGTTTTTCGCTATAACTAACGAACAAGGAAATCTAGCTCATTGTCAAAAACATGACTCAATAAAGTTTTGTTCTCTGCTTTGTATTGTGTTGTTATCTGGGTGTATTTTTACACCACCTAATTCGTTTATTTACTCTTTGCCACAAAATAAAATACTGTTCTAGCTATGATTAAATGTAGAGGTTTTTAAAATTGTTGAATAAGTAACCACTCGAAGGACGGAATTGCTCTGAACGCATCTTGTGGACACAAGTGGGAGTGTATCACTAAAACGAGTTCCTAAATCGTTGAAAAGTACATAAATGCTGAGAATTAGGTTACTGGATGATAATAGTTTTAGTAATTATTAGGGACGATTTATTTTAATACCGGCTCCAAATAATGCATCATGGAAAACTTTCCCCATCAGAAATTCACTGATCTCAATTCCACATTTGTCGCTATCAGAGGCATATTACTTGTATGTAGATCAGCCACATAAAGTATTCAGCTATTTCTATAAACAAAGGATTTGTTATTATATGGTAGCCTCAGACAATGTATATAGTAATTGATTTATTGAAAGGGGAAATTATGGAATTTTGAAAATATAGAACTACATCTTTGCAGCAAGTTACATAATTAGCAGGATGAAGGTGTGTAGAATATTGCGAGCTGTTCACGTTAGAAAACGATAGTTGTACACAGATTCTCACTTGTGGGGCTTGCTGTTTTCCACTGAGTCATGAGAGGCTCATTGACTTTGCTCTCAACGTTTAATGTAGTCTGCCTCGATTCACAATATGCCAATGTTGGCACAACGTTGCCGGCCCTGATGGTTGTAGCTCGAAACTCATGAGGTACTGGGTTGGATGTTTGTCATTGCTGTCGTGCATATATTTACAGTGTTCCAAGCTGTTCAAAGGCCTGGGGAGATGTAATCCTCCGTACTTACAGATTTTATGCTTACGTGACCTAGTAATTTGCTCCAAGGACTTAAAGTCACACAACTTGTTTTCACAACTTGGTCATATGCGCTCATGACCTAATATAGATGAGGTTGATTAGGCAAGTGTGGGGATAACTTGTGGCCTCATCAGTTAAAATCATTCATTGGAAATTTTTGTTTTTTTGAACATACATTTTTATTTCAATTTTTATTACAAAAGATTACTGTATCTCATAGCACAAATTGCTCGTATATAGAATATAATGATATTGCGAGCTAATATAAGCAGCTGGGTCCGGGTAGATGAATAATACATACACAAATACATTTATATAATTATCATTAAAGTTTAAGCTATTCTAAGGATCAAGGGCATGGTAATATTAAGTGCAAGAGTCATTTTAATACAATATGGAATAATTACAAAATTGTTTATTTTTATTTCTTTAGAATAATGATATTGGTTGAAATAAATATATAAAGATTATGTTGGGCATACGTCAAAACCCCTGTTGCCCATTTGTCCAGATCCTATTAATTGAATTCGGAACAGATATTAAGATATTAAATACATTTTATCATCTTGTTTTAAGGCACAATACAGATTGTTACATGAATAAATCCCATGTATACTTTCTCTGTAAAATTGTAAGATTATTCCATATTAAATCATTCATCATGACATAAATAGTTAAGGAATTGACATAAATAACCATATAAGAGCTAACTTATAGCAAATGTGGGCTAAGGATTAATTTTTTACACTTGATAAATATGATCAATCAGTTTTTGACAACAATAAATAAATATTGTCCAGAACTGTTAAAAAACGTATAATTTATCTTTGCCATAAACTAGTTGAAATTGGTCACATATAAAAATAATGTAATACAGACAAGTACAGACACTCAAAATTTTAGTACTGAGAATTTGTATAGAAAATGATACAACGGCTACAGAAATCCCACTCCGTCTTGTGTTGTACGTTTTGTGGAGTTTGATATGTTAGTTTGTCTACCAGCCGTAGATCCTGATCCCTTCATTGACCTGCTGTAGTCACTGGTTTGTGATTGAGACATCACACCAGTCCCGCTTTTAGTCAGTGGAAAGCGTGTTTGGGTTGTGAATTCTCTTGAGGGGAGCGATTCATTTAATCCTCGACCAGTCTCATGAGTACTGTTTAACGCCACCACTTTGGATTCGGGTGGCTTAGGTACATATGGTGGTCTCTCTAACCAGTAGAGTTTATCCAGCTTTGGACCTTGGTATTTGAATTCAGGTGGTCCATCCTCGTAGTACACTCTGCCATGGAAGCCTTTTGGTTTACCTGCCGGCCATTCCTCCGGATAATAACTGGGAAGTGTATGAGGCTTATCTCTGAATGTACCGCGGTATTCTGGTTGTCCCATACGTGGAAAACGGTAGTAGAGTTTAGCTTCATATGGCTCAGTGGGGATATCATACTGCCTGAGATCATACAGGGCATGGGGTCTCCTGTACTGCTCCATCACGTTGGGCCAGGTCTTCCCAGGCTGTAGTCCTGCTCCATACTCCACATAGTTAGGATACCACCACACACTTTTGAAGCTCATTTTTATCCAGGATCTTAGCCTTGTGAACGTATCTGAATCAGACAGAAAATTGATTTGATCAGTTAAAGGCAGACATTCAAGTGTCATTTTTTAGTGATGCATAATTTTAAAAGAAAACTAATCAATATATGTGTCATATTGTCGAGGAATATGTGGGTTTTCCATAAGAAGGTCTAAAAGTGTTGCTATACCTCTATTTCATGCAATAGAATCATTGAATATTTTTTTTCGAGCTGACGTGTATAGATTTTTCTAGCTGACTGATTTGGCAATAATGGATGAGAAAAATACCTGTTATCGTCCATTATGCAGTGATTTTTTTTATTAACAGGCCTATGCGCAGGACAGATTCATTTAGTGTGAGTGGTTCTTATCTAAAATATACTTTAAAAAATACATTTAAAATTTAATTTCATGAAGGACGATTCTGTGGTGGAATATATATACATATATTTAGAAAAAAATGAAATTAAAGTAAAAATTCAAATCAATTATTATTGTGAATCAGCCAGCTAAACTAGCTGTCACATGTGGTGCATCAAGGGGTATCTGAGGGGCGAGAACGTGATGTAACATATCCTGCTTGTCATGGAGTGGTAAATATGCGAAGTACGAAGTCGGCTTACACATTACTAGTTGTTGTCTTTTGACATTTATTGATCCTAGCCAAACAAAATGAAGACAAAAAGAATGAATATGAAATAATTGTAGTAACGTTATACATATGTAGCCGGGTGTGTGTATAGCGGACTGGAGTGATTACTACAATAATAACGTACATTTAAAACGAAGACATTTATAATAATAATACAGTTGATTATTTCAACCTGTCACACATAGAAACATAAATATTGACAGAACATTTTTTTGTATTGTACTCATTTTTATTTTCTAGCAGGAAAAATACACCAACACACACATCTAGCGTTAGATCTTTCAAGCCTGAATTAACCTTTGAAATAGACTATTCATCTACTTCACTTGATTTGCTGTTCTACAAAAAGATACCACCCTACTACCCCATTCTTTCACCTTCCTTTTGTATTGAGTTGAAATGTAAATGTAAAAAAAGACAGCTAGGGCCTACAACAAATTATCATTCATACAATAAAATTATCATTCATAGAGTAAAATGATGTCATCAAATTAGGACACATCTAGAAATGTGTGGAGAATGAACCTTTATCATGTTTATGATGATTAACAATCACTAGGTATCACTTGATTTTTTCACCAGGTGACGCCCATGTATAGAGCCCACCAGCAATCCCAGCAAGCACGAGACGTTGAGCCAATGTTGTTTTAATGTTGGTTCAGCGTCGGAGACGGTGCACCAACATTAAAACAACATTGGTTCAACGTCTCGTGTCTGCTGGGAAAGAAATTGTGATGAGAGAAGGGGACCTGGCGATTTGGGAGAGCCTGACTTCCTCGCCAGTCATGCATGCGTCCCGTGCTCGAACCCCGCTGATAATGCGTGGGGTTTTTTTCAGTCAGAGAAAATCAAATATCCTTGTTTCTCCCTTCTCAATGTGACCAGGCAAGGCGGCCTCCCATTATAATGGCGGCTTCGTTGAGTTAAGGTTGAAACCAGTGTATCGACGTTGATTTCGTTAATCTCACATACAAAGAGATGATTGTGGCGGAATGGACTAATCCGTAGGTCCAGTAATCGTTATCTGATGCAATCAGCAGTGGCGTATCCAGAGGGGGCGCAGCCGGCGCGCGCCCTCCCGTTCACGGTCTCAAAAAAACCCGACCATATTTCGGTAGAAATAGTCTACAATGCGTCATTTGAGGCCTTAGATTTCAATTTTTGGGGGAGCATATATGCACCCAGACCCCTCTAGAGCATTTAAGTGCCAGATGTGGTGTGGATAAATTCTTGCAAAATTTGGCGCCCCCCCCCCCCGTCTGTCAATTTCTGGATCCGCCACTGATCTGCTCAATTATTCTGTATCTGTGAGTATATTGTATAGTCGTTAACCCTTCAAGTGCTAAGCACCACATAATCGTTTGCAATTCGTTTTATTAGCCGATCAAGTCATAGCCCAGCCCCAGATTGACCGCATACAAAATCGTGGGACATTTCTTTGGACTGTCATATCTGAATATATCGGGGAGTCATCAGGTCAAAAATAGCTTTTTTTAGAATCAGTAACATTTCAGCTCCATGCTCGCATGCTCAATTCAGAGGTCGCACAGTCATTAAAAAGTTATGGACATTTTTCGGACCTTGGGGTCGAGATCGCTCTCAGTCACCGCCATGTTGAATTTTTCGGGTAAAGCAAATACATCAATCCACGGCCTCGGAGAGGACGACACGGCTAATCGTGTCACAGTTAGTGAGAATGAGTGTTCAAATATCAAGATCTTCTAATGTTCTGTTTTAACCCTTAAATCACAAATGTCTTAGTTAGCTCTCTCAATTCGTTTGAATACTTATGTCTTGGGTCTACGGCCATTATTAACCCTTAGAACACTGATGTCGACTACATTAGACATTCTCTGTTTTTGTTAACACCCGTATAACCAGTTGTTAAAAATTAAATATGCTTCCAATCTTGAAACATTGATATATGTTGGGACTTAAATTTCACAAATAACACCAATTTTCAGTGACTTTTCAATTTTCATCCACTTGAAGTTGTGTCTCGCTACAAGTGGATGAAAATTTAAATTTTTTATTTCAGTGTTCTAAGGGTTAATATTTTTACTTTTGCAGTGCGTGGATCGACTTCAGTCTTCAGAATCTGACGTCTACAGACGTCAGATTCTGAAGACTGAAGTCAATCCCCGCACTGTAAGGGCTAAACTACCGTTAACCCTTACAACGCTGAAATTTTGTTGTATAAATTATGGAGACCAAAGGGTTATTATCATATGATAAATGTCCAAGTTAGCTCTTTCCGCTCCATATGTTATGGGTCTACGACCATTATAAATATTTTAATTTGTTCAGTGCGGGGACCGTCTAACGGTCTTCTGACGTCTTTATACGTCAGATTCTGACGTATAAAGACGGTCCCCGCGCATGCGTCCCGGGTTCGATCCCCGCTGCTCCCCTGTGAGGTTTTCAGAGAAACATCATTGTTTCTCCCTTCTCAATGTGACTATAGGGATCACGTTAATGGCGGCCTCGTCGAGTTAAGTTTGAGATAAGGGTATCGACGTTACTATCGCGCAGGGCCCCGCTATGCGCGCTCATCACGCAAGGGTTAAACAAGTAAGTATTTTTTACCCACTTG
This sequence comes from Flabesymbios commensalis, assembly GCA_964017125.1. NCBI lineage: Eukaryota > Metazoa > Annelida > Polychaeta > Terebellida > Flabelligeridae > Flabesymbios > Flabesymbios commensalis. The sequence continues at coordinate 12,741,105 of OZ024911.1, read as the reverse complement.
AAGTTGTGGTTCGCGGTAGCGAGACTGAACTTATAACGTGGGTGGAAATTTAAATAATGACAACTTAAATTAGTGCTTTATTGGTTAATAGGAGAAAACTCTTAATAATTATAAGAGGATTTGTGTCGTTCTGCATGCATGGTTGATAGTATGTAAAAGTGGGTGTGTGTTTTCTAACAGCTAGAAAAACAGAATCTTCAATCGATCTAGCCTACCTCTCATGTCGATTAGACCTATAATAGTCTGTTTTCATTCGTTGCCTGATTATATAACTTAAATTTTAATTTGTGACAGTGATAAAAGTTTTGACTTTGATTCAAGACAGATCCAAGTAATTTTTACCCATTTGGAAATTGTGAATCGCGAAAGCGAGACACAACTTCAAGTGAGTAAAAATTCAATTCAATACATGAGAGCTGTAATTAAACCCAGAAAACATGAGACGATGGTCGAACGTTGGTTTATTGTTGGCCCACCGTCTATGTCCAACGATGAACCAACGTTGGGCGAACGTCTCATGTATGCTGCTGGGGAGTTGATAGAGTTTCAAATGAGCAGTGTTACTGTATCAGTAAGTAAGCAATAAAAACAAGAGGATCTGTGTCGTATACATGGGTGATCGATAATTCGAATTGTCATATTGCTAATAATGATCGCTAACTTTAAATCTATGTTTTTGTTTTGCATAATGGTCAATACGTTTAGCTTCCTGGATCATAACGGCGGCTAATACAGTAATACGGTAGGCCTACAAGGCCTTTAATGTAGATGACATAACTCTAGGGACCAATATACCACAACGGCAAAATAACTACGCAACCATTAAGAACTAAATTTAAAATCAATTTTACCCCTTTTGTTGATGATCGAATTAATTTTCAATTCTTCATTCATTAAAATGATGAAAAATATATTTGTATTTATGAAAAATAGACATCCCCCGAAATTTAATTATTTGACAAACTGAGCATCCACCATTAAAGCCACACAATCAGGCAAAATCATCATTTTGAGTTTGGCTTCTTGATATGTCCATAATATGTCAACATATAGTCTTTTTAAATAAATAATTTCGGGAAGACTCTGCACGAAATAAATAATATATAATTTGCTGTTCTATAGTATATATCAACATGTAATAAAATTTGACATTTTCAGCGCGCCGTCGAACCGGGTTGATATAAAAATACCCCCCCTGGGAATTGAATGGTGCCCACCTTAGTGAAAGCAGGCATTGTAGCTGTTTCATAATTTAGGCCCACCTAATGCAAGCAGCAGGTGATAGATTTATTCAGCATTCATAAATGTGTGTTGGTGTACACTGTAAAATTATAGTGGGCCTACATATATATCCACACAAAACTAAACAAAATAAAAAATCCCGAATCTCACCTGATGATAAGTTGTGACTAATCTGAGAAATATCCTGTTTGATTTTCAGCCTAATTTGTGATAAACAGGCCCGTCGTTTTTCAGTCGTCTTCAGTAGGCTGCAGTACTGTGACCGTATAGTCTACAACATGGCCGCTTGGCAACGGGTAAACACCGACGTATCGATTGAGTAGTCCACCTGTCCATGTAGGCCCCATGGGAAAGTGTTGATCCGTTACCGGTACTGTACGCTACATATATATAGCCTACCCGCGTTGGCCCAATGTTGGGCTGACGCTGGCCCATTGTCTACGACGCTGGCCCAACCAAATAAAAAAATAAGGTAAATATATCGACACGAAATGTCGTATGCTCTTTTTTTTGGTAGGTTTGCAATAACACCCAATAACGGGACGATATAACACCCAAGTGATTGCTTGCGGCTTTTTGACTGATATAAAATATTGACGACATTAAAAATGTTATCCCTAAGAGGTCGATACGGATGATACTATATTTTTAATCAATTTAAATACATGCATTATATAGGCATACCATAATTTATTGTCAAATGCTACTTCCTGATAATTATTTGGCTTTATATTACCTTACGACCTTTTGGTACAAATTATGTGTGGTGTGTAATAGTAGAATTTTGAATCAGAGGGACGTTAGCAATTCATTTGGATAAAATAAAAGAATATATATAAGACATATAATATACTACACATTACGGCCAACAGTAGGCATACGGGTATAGCCTACGATAAATTGGTTGTGAAAGTAACCTCAGTAAGCTGAAATAGGCCTAATTAACCCTAGATCTGCAGGTCTACACAAATATATTACATCATCATAATACCTATTAATAACTATATTGAATTGTCGAGCTCAACCGCATTTGTAATGGAAACCTTGGCGCACGACCACATATTTTCTTTGATTGGCGGGTGTCAATCTGACCAAGACTGACTTGAACTGATTTGTACTGATGTCCTCAAGGTAAAGGTGCAGATTTATAGTCTGATATCAAATCTGAAGCCTTATCAGTCGACTTTACAGTTCACCCCCTGGTCACTCGTGCGCCTTTTCAACTCCACTCATTTCGTCGCATTGAACTTATCATGGGCCTACACCATCTCTGTCCAACCAGGTAGGCCTACTCATTCACACCTGTGTGAAGTGAAGCATGTGATGGTAACCTTGGCCAAGGACACAAATAGCGAAACAGTGTCCCGACGTTATTAAGAGGGGATACACATGATAAAATGTTTCTGAAAACCTGCAGTCCCAAGCTGCAATTGAACCTGTACGGCAGGTAGTGGCAATTGCAAAGCCCCACGTACGCTCTACCCACTTGGCCACGTTTCTCTCACAGGGGGAGGGGGTTCGGGGCGTGAGTGAGTGAATATTGCTATATCGCTTTCTGTTGGATAAAGCATTATACGTTAACTCTTAAACTGATAATCATGCCTACTTTAAGTTGTCAGTTTCTGTAGCGTAGATAACAAATTAAATTCTATAACTTAGTGCTTTTAAGGATTAAAATAGGTTCTCAAAAGGAAGTAGGGCTAGACCATTTTATATCATCTAATCAAACAACATGCTTCGGGTGAAATGATCGGTCACAAAGACCTGATTTCTGAGTCAAGCTTACATGTGAAAAGTATGGCATAATATCCTTCTTGAAATATATTCTTGATCACTCCTATTCGCGAGTTATCAAGAATAATTTTGCGAAAGGATGTGCCGTACAAGACGATCTGACTGACAGTATACGACTACTTTTAGAAAATAACAATTCACAAAACAGAACACTTTTAAACTTAATGCTACGTGCCTTTTAATATTTACAAACATAATTTTGTATTCACTGTATTTTTGTATGTTTTCTTCTTTTGAAGGCTAATAAAATGAATGAAGTGAAGGAATATCTCGTTTTTAGAAGTACTATACAGAATGGAATGCTTACAACACGGGAGTTCATTCCTTGTTCATTTGTTGATCTTTGAACCTTAAAGCGCTGAAATAATTTCGAATAAACCATCATAAATGTCTTCTTTAGCTCTTTCTGAATAATTTAAATCCCTATGTTATTATGACGTCTAAAGTCGACCCCCATGCTGTAAGGGTTAAGACCTCTATACACTGACCACAGCACGGCTCTAGATTTTATGAGGGAGTAAGTTATAGCGTTACCATGGTTTCTGATATATCAAATAAAGCAGTGATTTTGAATAAAATTCGTTTGAATGATGTTTCTTGTACTTCGAAAAAAACAACATTTTTAAGCAAATTAACATCAGAAATAATAGGAAGCGAAAGGTCTTCACCTTTGATTTTTAATATCGAAACGGGATATCATGAGGCTTCGAAAGACAATTAGAGTTATGTTTGGACAGTAGTTTAGTAGATAAGGTAACCTATTGTGCATTTTATGATTAAAGCATGAAATTTCCACCACTTGTAGAACATACCCTAAGGGTCATTTTTAGATGTGGAGGTAAACTGGATTTGACCTCTGATGACCTCTAGAGGTCATTGAGCTCGAAAGGTCAAAATATTCACTGGCAAAGCCAAAAAGTAGTGAAAATTATATATAACAATGTCTATGATTTGTTTCTGTGTCCCAAACGTGTGTCAAATACTCGACTTGACTGTTCTGAATCATAAACATAACACTAAGGTCATGTCAAGGTCACACCAATGTCATTTGAAGGTCAAACTGGCAGAAAATAGTTAAAATGTCCACTTTTTTATCAATTTCCACACTGTGTTTGTGGAGTCATTTATTACAAAGGACTGGTTTTGACATATTATTCGTCCTATGTATTTTCCACACACATTTTATGACACTAAGGGCAGTATCAACCTTGGGAAGGAGGCTATCTTCCACTTATTACGCTCCTTCCTCACTATTTAGTTGAGCGGGCCAAATTACAAATATGCAGCATTGTTAAAAATTAGTCTGGGCTCCCAAAGCTAGATATTGATAAATATTTGGGTTTATGAAGTTTGACATAGGGTGGGGTTGTGTTTTACTGGAGTACCATCCGAAAGCAATTTGAAGGTCATGTCAAGGTCATTTCAAGGTCAAACTGGCAAAACTGTTACCATTAAAGGAGCCTGAGCTTCAGTCTGGTGATTGCACATGTATACAATTTTTCTAGAATCACATCTATCTACATCAACCCATCTTTATGCAGGTGAGCCATATCTGATAATTTATAGACAGCTCAGTTTTATTATTGTAATTTCCCTCAATGTAATTGGTTTCATGTCTATTGGTTATAAATTTACTAGCATCCATGTAGCAATCATATGTCTCCTTCAATAGGTTTGGTAAACAAATCAGTGTCTTCTAATTCGGGACCACATCATTATATAAAGGCATATATGCATAATGTAAGCCATGCGAGCCATGGGTATGGCGTTAATGCCATCATCGCTATCTAGTCTCTCTAGTCTAATGTTCCAGATAGCTGGACGTTGTTAGAAGACCACATAAATTTAGAGGAAATGACGGCCTTTTATACTGATTATAACAGCTCGACTAGAATGTTGAATTTTATATATATTCTTAGCGTGACACTAATATCCTTATAGAAGTGGTGAGCCGGTTTTTATCCCACGGCCGTAGGGGAAGGGGGATTTTCGCGCCGGGATCTATCAAGCGTGAGGCATCACATTCTCAACAACTTGGGGATGTGCAAGTGAGTTATTAAACATGCTACCAAAATAGAGTTCAAAACCAATTTTTTTTGTAAGCGGAAAAACTCAAAACCTTCATCAGAAATGATCCAAATCTTACAATCACATTCCCCACGATATGGAGATGTACAGGCAATTTATTAAAAGATTTCACTGAATTTTAAAATGGCCGCCACAAATCAACTTCATAATTTATTGTGGCTGCAAAAACTCAAACTTTGCAAGAAATTTGTCAAATTTTACAATTTTCAAAACCGGATACTATAATTAATTTCTAGGCTACATCAATTTTTCAGAAAGCTCGGCAAAATATCGATGTCATAACTGCCACATTTTCTCATTAAATTAAGACCCTGTCACCATGATATATATAAAACCGATTATTCCATCGTTCTGTACGTATTCAATTCATACTGCATTATTTTCTATTAGGACATTGCGCTTTTCCTCCACTTGTCGGCAACAGTTGCATTATTACTAGACTAAACCTTTCATAGCCATCATAGGATATATAATATTACATACTTTGCACATCTACCATTCCGTTATAACGGGCTATTATTTCGTTAGTATTTCGTTATAACGATATATTATTTCGTTATAACGGTTTACTAATCTGTTATAGCGATCTACTGTTCCGATATAATGGTCTAGTATTTTTGATATACCGGTCTACTACTTTGTTATAACGACATACTAATCCATCATAACAATCTACTATTCCGTTATAACGGTCTAGCATTTCGTTATAACGGTCTAGTATTTCGTTATAACGGTCTACTAATCCGGTATATTGGTCTACTATTCCGCTATAATGGTTCATTATCGCACTATAGCGGTTTATTATTCCGTTATAAATGGCTAGTATTTCGTTACAACGGAATACTATTTTGCTAAAACGGTCTATTATTTCGCTTTAACGGTCTAGAGTTTCGCTATAACGGTCTACTAATCCGTTACAACGGTCTACTAGTCCGTTATAGCTGTCCACTGATCCATTATAACGGTCTACTAATCCGTTATAACGGTATACTATCATTTTATAACGGTCTAGTATTTTGTTATAACGGCCTACTATTTTGCTATAAACCGTTATAACGAAATAGTAGACCGTTATAACGGAATACTAGATCGTTATCAAGGTCATAACTAAATACTAGACCGTTATAACGACCTACAAGACCATATTCACGAAATACTAATCCGTTATAATTGTCTAATATCCCGTTATAACGGTCTAGCATTCGTTATAACGGTCTAGTATTTCGTTATAACGGTATACTAATCCGTTATAACGGTCTACTATTCCGCTATAACGGTTCATTATTGCACTATAGCGGTCTATTTTCCCGTTATAAATGGCTAGTATTTCGTTACAACGGAATACTATATCGTTATAACGGACTATTATTTCGCCATAACGGTCTAGAGTTTCGTTATAACGGTCTACTAATCCGCTATAACGGTATACTAATCTGTTATAACGGTATACTATCATTTTATAACGGTCTAGTATTTTGTTATAACGGTCTACTTTTTCGCTATAAACCGGTATAACGAAATAGTAGACCGTTATAACGAAATACTATACCGTTATCAAGGTCATAACTAAATACTAGACCGTTATAACGACCTACAAAACCATAATCACAAAAAAATAGACCGCTATAATGGGATAGTAGACATTATAAAAAATTGGTAGACCGTTATAACGAAATACTAGACCGTTATAACGGATTAAGCAATAAATCCACTACCGTAGATAACCTTGTTTTGGCTGATATAGATTTTTCTCTTTGAATTATCCGTGTCTGTCCTGTTATCTTGGTGGATGCTCTTATCCTTAAGAGTTTAAAACGGTCTACTATTCCGTTATAACGGTCTATTAATCAGGTTTAACCGTTATAACGAATTAGTAGACTGCTATAACAGATAAGTAAACTGCTATACCGAACTACTAGACCGTTATAACGAAATACCAGAATGCTATAACGAAATACGAGACCGTTATAACGAAATACGAGACCGTTTTAACGGATTAGTAGACCGTTATAACAGAATAGTAGACCGTTATAACGGATAAGTAGGTATAACGGATTAGTAGACCGTTATAACAGCTTAGTAGGCCGTTGTAACGGGATAGTAGACAGTTATAACGAATTGGTGGACCGTTATAGCGAAATACTAAACCGCTATAACGAGTTACTAGATCATTATAGCGGAATAGTAGACCGTTATAACGGTAGACTTAACAGTCATAAAGAAATACAAGACCGCTATAACGAGACGGTAGACCGTTATAGCGAAATACTATACAGTTATAACGGATAGTAGACCGTTATAACGGAAGATTTGACCGTTATAACGAAATAGTAGACTTCTTTAACGGATTAGTAGACCGTTATAACGGATTAGTAGACCGTTATAACGGATGAGTAGACCGTTATAAAGGATTAGTAAACCGCTATAACGTGATACTATACCGTCATAACAAAATACTAGACCGTTATAACGGGATAGTAGACCGTTATAACGTAAAACTAGACCGTTATAACGGAATAGTAGACCGCCATAACGAAATACTAGACCGTTATAACGGAATAGTAGATCGTTATAACGGATAAGAAAGTCGGTATAACGGATTTGGAAGCCGTTATAGCGTGATACTAGACCGTTAAAACAAAATACTAGACCGTTATAACGGGAAAGTACACCTTTATAACGAGATACTAGACCGCTACAACGGAATAGTAGACCGTTATAACGGAAGACTTGACCGTTATAACGGAACAGTAGACCTTTTTAATGGATTAGTAAACCTTTATAACGGATTAGTAGACCGCTATAATGTGATACTAGACCGTCATAAAAAACTACTAGACCGTTATAACGGGATAGTAGACCGTTATAACGAAATACTTTCCCGTTATAACGGAATATTAAACCGTTATAACGAAAGACTAGACGGTTATAACGGAATAGTAGACAGTTATACTGAGATACTAGACCGTTATAACGGGATAGTAGACCGTTTTAGCGATATTACTAGACCGTTATAGCGGATTAGTAGACGTTAAAAGAAATTGAAAAAAAATCTGATTGTCATAAAAAAAATCTTATTGTCATGAAAATATTTTGTTTTAGCTGATATAGTTTTTTTCCTTTGAATTACCCACACCTGTATTGATATCTGGGCGTATGTCTCTTATCCTTGAAAAAAAAATGGCTGCTAAGAAATCGCCAAAATTATTATGCTTTTGCTAATTTTTCTTATTGAAAAATCCCTCCCTCAGAGCATTACACGCCGTGATAATTACTTAATAGCACATCATTACACATATAAGACAATGAACAGTAATAATCTACTTGTTCACTTGTATCCTACATAAGGGAGGGGACACCTTCAATTACAAGGGAGGGGGACTATTTTTAAAATATATATATCCAAACTAAATTTTCGTGAAATAAATAATCGTTCAATGCTGTAAATAAATATTAAAATTTGAAATAAATAATTATTTCAGCTTATGAGCAACATAATTTAATAATCCCCAAAAAATTGAGCCTTATTTATCCGGCATCATTAAATGACCTTTAAATTTGTGAAGCCTCGCCTTGCCCGGGTCGTTTGCCTCCAGAGGAAGGCTAGGCTTAGCTTGAGCTCCGAATTTGTAGACTGAAACATACATAAGGAAGTGAAGTGAAGTAAATATATATCTACACACACAAACTGAAATAAATATATTGCTCGAGTGTGAAAAATATACCCCCCCCCCCTCTCACAGATAGGCGAATATGCTAGCGAATGTGCTTATCAATTAAAATATTTGAAATTCGCTCACAATTCGCAACACTCGCCGTGTATTTGTAAGCGTCGGTAACAAATTCGGAACGTTCGCGAAATAGATACATATTGGTTTAAATGTGTGGTATAGCCCTAGTCACGATATAATGAATAACATCATATCGCTGTATATTTTGAAATTCTGATTAACGTTGCCTCTCACTCTTGTATAAACCAATTGATGTACAAAAGGCTACAGTTGACATACAAAGAGGGCGCCATTCGGCTTCCCGAGATTAGGGTTACAAGGTCAAGTTAAGATCATTTCAAGGGTGTGTGTTTTCATATCGATGCCAATGACAGCTAGAGGTCACCAGGGGTCAAATGTAACTTACCTTCACAATTTAAAATAAAGATCAGGGTATGTGTTAATAATGGTAGAAGTTTTCATGCTTTAATCATGACATGCACAATTGTTTCATTATGGTAGTTTAAACACTACTCTATGACCCTAGTATTTTGCCGAAATTTCTGAAAAAATTGATGCAGTCTAGAGATTAATTCTGGACAGTTTGACCTTGAAATGACCTTGATATGACCTTAAAGGGTTTTTTCGACGGTACACCCCCCCCCCCCCCAGTAACACATAATCCCAACCCATGTCAGACTTCATAGCCCATTTATGTATCAATAGTTTGCCATGGGAACCCAAACTGATGTTTAACAGCTGCTGCACACTGTCATTTTGCTCGTCCAATTAAACATTGAGGAAGGGGTGTAGTCAGGGGAATACTAAGGGTGTATTTTCCCTCCCCAAGTTATATACTGCCATAAATCTCCCAAAATGCGCATGGAAAAGATATCTGACCAGGACTGTGTCAAAACCAATCCTTTGTAATAGATGACTGCACCACTAGTATTGTTTTAATTGATTAAAAGTGGATATTTTTGCTATTTGTTGACATTTTGACCTCCAAATGACCCAAAAGTAACCTTGACATGACCTTGGTGTTATGTTTTTGATTAACATCGGTCTCTTAGAGTATTTGGCACGCTTCTGGAATACAAAAACATCATATAGATAGTGTAATACACAATTTTCATCACTTTTTGGCTTCGCAATTTGATATTTTGACCTTTCGAGGTCAATGACCTCTAGAGGTCACCAGGGGTCAAATCTAACTTACCTCCACATCTTAAAATAAACCCCAGGATATGTACTTATAATGGTGGAAGTTTCATGCTTTAATCATAAAATGCACAATTGTTTCATTATGGGAGCTTAACCACTACACTACAGTTTAATTTCTGAAAAAGTGGATGCAGGACCCTAACCCTCCCCCCCCCCCGCCTACCCCCCCCCCCTTCTGGTCAGGCCCCTGTACACATTGCATTGTATAATTAGCTCAGACTCAGACCCAGCAAACATGAGACGTTGAATCAATGTTTGTTTGATGCTGGCCCATAGTCGCAAACGACGGGCCAGCATTAAAACAACATAGGGGATTAGCTGAGACATTATTTTACATTATCACTGGGGGTGAACACGGCCAAAAAATGTTTGGTGACGATCTCAATCGATGATTACACTTTATCAGTTTTTCTTCATTACCTTAGCCTTTGAAATATGCCGGACGTGTTACGATGGTAAGGACGTTTATTAATATTTGTAAGGATGTTCATTAATCTTTGCCACTGCATGTATAGATAGTTTATTGAATTTATTGAAAAACAACAGAATAGATAAAAAATTAATGCCACGGTTGCTTTACGATAGTGTCACGGTTGCGGAATGATAGCTTTTTATGGTGTCACGGTTTCTCAATGATAGGTTTCTATAGTGTCACGGTTTAGTGATGACAGTTTTTTTTATTGGTTTCAGGATGAAAATTTCGCTGTTCTTATTGCCACGTACCAGAAGATAGGGACAGTCATTGCGATAGTTTGGCATTGTATTGCCTAGCATACTTCAGAAAATGCTCGGTTGTTGTGGCCGTCTAGCTCGAACCGTCGTGTGAGGTATAAAATTTCGTATAGACGGGTATATGTGTGCAATGCAGCATACGGCAATATTGGCATGTGGTGTTGAGGTCAGAATGATGTATGTATAGCTATGGTGTGGATGTATTTTTTGAGTGGTAAATAGTAGCTACGGATCATTTTATTATGGAGAATATATTACTAAATATTTCCAAACGTTGTACCCAGTGTCACCGGGTGTACAAGTTATACATAATAACATCGGTGGCAATGTAGATGTGTCAGGACAACACATCACGTGGTAGACAGAATAACCCGTATGGCTGAGGTCACAACCCGCACTTGTTGGTGAAAATTTCACCGTCATGTCAAGTTGTAACTCAGCCAGACTTTCCCCTCCTTCTCCTCCTCCTCCTCCTCATCATTAAAGTCACAGCCCACACCCCCATAGCCCACCATAATTAGCAAGATAATAAGGAAGAGGAGGGAAGGAGGAGAGAAAGCAGGATAAGGTGGAGGATGACGAGTTCCACTTCCGTCTACTCATCAGCTTCGTTTTTCCTGTTCTCCAGTTCCTTTTCTTTCTTCTGCTCTTTGTCCTTTTCCTCCCGATTTTCTCCCTCTTCGTCATCGCCTTTCACCTTTCTTTCTCGTCCTTCTCCAGCGCCTGCTCCTCTCTTTCAGACTCTCATACCCCTCTGCTTCCTCCTTCTCTGCATCCTCCTCTTGTCTTCCTACTCCTTCTCCTCTGTCTCATCATCTTATTTTTCCTCCTCCTCTCCTCCTCCATCTTATCCCTAACTCTTTTCTACTTCCTTCTTATTCTCCTCCCCTTCCTCCTCTTCTGTCTTTGTCTCCTCCTCTACCTCTTTCTCCTTTCCCCCTCCGCTATCTCATCATTCTCTTTTTTCTCTTCCTTCTCCATCTCCTTCTTCTCTTCTTCTCCCACCTCCTCCTCTGATTCATAATCATCCTCTTTCTCTTCCTCCTCCTCTACATTATTGTCCTCCTCTACCTCCCCACGTATTCCTTCTTCTTCTTCTCCTCCTCTTTTTTTCCTCTTCTGCCTTCTTATTTCTCTTCTGCTTCTCCTTTTCCTCTTTTTTATTCTTCCTCCTTTTCTTTCTCTTCTTCCATCCCTTCTCATCCTCCTCCACTACCTCTTACTCTCTCCACACCACCTTCTCCCCATACACCTTCTCCCCTTTCTCCTTTTTGTACTCTTCTTTTTTGTATCCTCCTTTTTGTTTCTTCCCTTCTCCTCCTCGTCACCCCTCCCCTTTTAGCTTCTCCGAATCCTTCTTCTCTTCCTCATTCGCCTATTCCATTTCGCCCTCTCCTTCCTCCTTCTTCTCCTCTTCTCTCTTTTCTTTCTCCTTCTTCTCTTCCTTCTTTTCCTCCTCCGTTACATTCTTATTCTATTCTCCCTTCCCCACCTCTCCCTCCTTATCTTCCTCCTTTTTTCTATTCTTACGCCCTCACCTTCTGCTGGTCCTCCTTATCCTCATCGTTCTCTTTCTCATCCTAATTTTCCTTTATTTTGTCTTCCTCTCCCACCTCTTTCCTATTTCTTCCCTCCTCCCTTTTGTCCTCTTCTTTTTCCTCTTGTTTTTTTTCCTTCTCGTTATCCTCCTCGACTACCTTGTCTTTCCATCCTCCTCTTTCCCCTTCTCCTCTTTGTCTTCCTCTTTGTCCTCCTTCGCCTATAATATCATCTTTTTTCTCATATCCCCTTCAACCTACCACCCACACCCCATAGTCCACAATAATTCGCAGGAGAAAGAGAGGAGAAGGTGGAGGAAGGATAAAAGAGGAGGCGAAAAAGGGAGAGGCGGAGACACAATACATTAAATATAATGAGGGGGGAAAACAAGAGAAAGAGTAAGATTTTAAGAGACTGCATAGAAGAAGGACGGTGAAGAAGAGCCCACACAGCCCACACCCAATAGCCCTCCATAATTCGCAGGAAAAAAGAGGGGAGAGAGGGGGAGGGAAGGACAAAGAGGAGGCAAAGGAGGGAAAGGAGGAGACGAAAGCCATTAAGTATGATTATCATTCTCTTTCTCTTCCTCCTTCTCATCATCTTCTTTTTTCCCTTCTCCAGTTTTCATTCCTCCTCCTCCTTCTTCTTCATTCTCCTCTACATTTTTTCATTCTCATCGTCTTTCTCTTCTGTTTCCTCTTTTTCCTCTTCCTCATTCCCTTATTTTTCGTCTTCCTATGTCTCATTATTCTATATTTCCTCCTCCTATTCTCCTTCTTCTCGTCCTCCCCATCTCTTCCTCCACTTTCTCCATATTTTCTTCTCCTTCTTTTTCTCTTCCTCACAACTTATATCCTTCTCTCCCTCTCCTATCTCTTCCTCATTTCCCCTCCAGATCTCATCATCCTCTTTTTCCTCCTCCTTCTTCTCGTCATTTCCACCTCTTTTTCTGCTTCTTTTTTTCTCATTTCTTTCTCTTCCTCCT
>OZ024911.1:12576565-12727591 GCA_964017125.1 Flabesymbios commensalis | reverse complement strand
AGGAGGAGGAGAAGTGGGAGGATGGTAAGGATCGAGGAAGATAAGGACCTTCCCCATCCTAACCAATCTAATAAACAATAAAACCCCATTTATTCATTCATTATTTCTTTCTTTTCGTACTTCTCCTCTTCCTCTTCATCCTCTTCTTTCTGATTCTTTCTGCTATTTTTGACTCCCAGCTAGCTCCTTGTCCTTTTTCGCATCCTCCTCTTCTTCCCCCTCTTTCTTAGTCACCCGCCCCAACCACCTTTTCTTCCTCCTTCCCCTCTTTGTCTTTTTCTTATTCCTCCTCCTTTTCCTACGGTGGGTTTTTAGGGCCACCACAATTACAAATTATGTGTTGTCAAAATACAAGTTAATGTTGTCAAATCACATCTTAACTCTGTTGAAATTCATACAATGTCATGTTACACTTGTTGAAAAACACGGTAAATTTACCATGTATTTCTACAAAAAACAACTTGTAGTTCACTGACACTAACTTGTATTAATTTTCAACCACTGCGGTACTTGCAGCAGACCATGTAGGGCCATGTCGCGAAATACAAATAACTTTGTGTCAGTATTAACTTCTTTTCCCCAACCATATGATTTGTATATGTCATTTTCCTTCTCCTCCTCCTCCTTCTTCTTATCCTCCCCACTTCTTCCTACGTCTCCTCCTTTCTCTTATCCTCTCCCACCTCTCCTTCCTTCTCCTCGTCTTCTTCCTTCTCCTACGTATCCTCCTTCTCCCCGTCCTCTCCTCCCCCTTCCCCCCACCTCTTCTTCTCCTCTTCTATTTTTCCTTTTACGCCTCCTTCTCATTTCTTCCCCCCCCCCCTATGTCTTCATCCTTCTTCTCATCCTTCTTCTGTTCCTCCTCATATACTTCCTCATTCTGCTTCTCTTCCTCTTTCTCCTCCTCATCTTCCCCTTCGTCCCCATCTTCCTCCTTATCTTCTTCTTCCTCCTCATACTTATCCTTCTTCTCATCCTCTACGCCTTCCTCTTTTACATCTTTCTCTTTCTTGTTCTCACCCTCCCCTTCTTCCCCTTTTTTCCATCTTATCATCCTCCTCCTCCTCCTGAAACACCTTCTCTTATTTTTCTCCTCCTCCTTTTTATCTTCCACTTCCTCCTTCTTTTTCTCTTTTTACTTTTTCTCCTCTTATCACTTCTCTTGTTCTTTCTGCGTCCAATAACCCACGATAATTAGGATGAGAATGAGGGGTAGTGGTGGGGTAAGGATGAGTAAAAGGAGAGAGAGATCTAGGGAGGAGAAAGAGGAGGAGGAGAAAAAGTAGAAGGAGGCTAAAGAGAAAGTAGCGTAGGAGGATGAAGAAGACGAAGATGATTAAGGGGGGGAAAGAGGAGGAGGAGAAGTGGGAGGATGGTAAGGATCGAGGAAGATAAGGACCTTCCCCATCCTAACCAATCTAATAAACAATAAAACCCCATTTATTCATTCATTATTTCTTTCTTTTCGTACTTCTCCTCTTCCTCTTCATCCTCTTCTTTCTGATTCTTTCTGCTATTTTTGACTCCCAGCTAGCTCCTTGTCCTTTTTCGCATCCTCCTCTTCTTCCTCCTCTTTCTTAGTCACCCGCCCCAACCACCTTTTCTTCCTCCTTCCCCTCTTTGTCTTTTTCTTATTCCTCCTCCTTTTCCTACGGTGGGTTTTTAGGGCCACCACAATTACAAATTATGTGTTGTCAAAATACAAGTTAATGTTGTCAAATCACATCTTAACTCTGTTGAAATTCATACAATGTCATGTTACACTTGTTGAAAAACACGGTAAATTTACCATGTATTTCTACAAAAAACAACTTGTAGTTCACTGACACTAACTTGTATTAATTTTCAACCACTGCGGTACTTGCAGCAGACCATGTAGGGCCATGTCGCGAAATACAAATAACTTTGTGTCAGTATTAACTTCCTTTCCCCAACCCTATGATTTGTATATGTCATTTTCCTTCTCCTCCTCCTCCTTCTTCTTATCCTCCCCACTTCTTCCTACGTCTCCTCCTTTCTCTTATCCTCTCCCACCTCTCCTTCCTTCTCCTCGTCTTCTTCCTTCTCCTACGTATCCTCCTTCTCCCCGTCCTCTCCTCCCCCTTCCCCCCACCTCTTCTTCTCCTCTTCTATTTTTCCTTTTACGCCTCCTTCTCATTTCTTCCCCCCCCCTCTATGTCTTCATCCTTCTTCTCATCCTTCTTCTGTTCCTCCTCATATACTTCCTCATTCTGCTTCTCTTCCTCTTTCTCCTCCTCATCTTCCCCTTCGTCCCCATCTTCCTCCTTATCTTCTTCTTCCTCCTCATACTTATCCTTCTTCTCATCCTCTACGCCTTCCTCTTTTACATCTTTCTCTTTCTTGTTCTCACCCTCCCCTTCTTCCCTTTTTTTCCATCTTATCATCCTCCTCCTCCTCCTGAAACACCTTCTCTTATTTTTCTCCTCCTCCTTTTTATCTTCCACTTCCTCCTTCTTTTTCTCTTTTTACTTTTTCTCCTCTTATCACTTCTCTTGTTCTTTCTGCGTCCAATAACCCACGATAATTAGGATGAGAATGAGGGGTAGTGGTGGGGTAAGGATGAGTAAAAGGAGAGAGAGATCTAGGGAGGAGAAAGAGGAGGAGGAGAAAAAGTAGAAGGAGGCTAAAGAGAAAGTAGCGTAGGAGGATGAAGAAGACGAAGATGATTAAGGGGAGGAAAGAGGAGGAGGAGAAGTGGGAGGATGGTAAGGATCGAGGAAGATAAGGACCTTCCCCATCCTAACCAATCTAATAAACAATAAAACCCCATTTATTCATTCATTATTTCTTTCTTTTCGTACTTCTCCTCTTCCTCTTCATCCTCTTCTTTCTGATTCTTTCTGCTATTTTTGACTCCCAGCTAGCTCCTTGTCCTTTTTCGCATCCTCCTCTTCTTCCTCCTCTTTCTTAGTCACCCGCCCCAACCACCTTTTCTTCCTCCTTCCCCTCTTTGTCTTTTTCTTATTCCTCCTCCTTTTCCTACGGTGGGTTTTTAGGGCCACCACAATTACAAATTATGTGTTGTCAAAATACAAGTTAATGTTGTCAAATCACATCTTAACTCTGTTGAAATTCATACAATGTCATGTTACACTTGTTGAAAAACACGGTAAATTTACCATGTATTTCTACAAAAAACAACTTGTAGTTTACTGACACTAACTTGTATTAATTTTCAACCACTGCGGTACTTGCAGCAGACCATGTAGGGCCATGTCGCGAAATACAAATAACTTTGTGTCAGTATTAACTTCCTTTCCCCAACCCTATGATTTGTATATGTCATTTTCCTTCTCCTCCTCCTCCTTCTTCTTATCCTCCCCACTTCTTCCTACGTCTCCTCCTTTCTCTTATCCTCTCCCACCTCTCCTTCCTTCTCCTCGTCTTCTTCCTTCTCCTACGTATCCTCCTTCTCCCCGTCCTCTCCTCCCCCTTCCCCCCACCTCTTCTTCTCCTCTTCTATTTTTCCTTTTACGCCTCCTTCTCATTTCTTCCCCCCCCCCTCCGTCTTCATCCTTCTTCTCATCCTTCTTCTGTTCCTCCTCATATACTTCCTCATTCTGCTTCTCTTCCTCTTTCTCCTCCTCATCTTCCCCTTCGTCCCCATCTTCCTCCGTATCTTCTTCTTCCTCCTCATACTTATCCTTCTTCTCATCCTCTACGCCTTCCTCTTTTACATCTTTCTCTTTCTTGTTCTCACCCTCCCCTTCTTCCCTTTTTTCCATCTTATCATCCTCCTCCTCCTCCTGAAACACCTTCTCTTATTTTTCTCCTCCTCCTTTTTATCTTCCACTTCCTCCTTCTTTTTCTCTTTTTACTTTTTCTCCTCTTATCACTTCTCTTGTTCTTTCTGCGTCCAATAACCCACGATAATTAGGATGAGAATGAGGGGTAGTGGTGGGGTAAGGATGAGTAAAAGGAGAGAGAGATCTAGGGAGGAGAAAGAGGAGGAGGAGAAAAAGTAGAAGGAGGCTAAAGAGAAAGTAGCGTAGGAGGATGAAGAAGACGAAGATGATTAAGGGGAGGAAAGAGGAGGAGGAGAAGTGGGAGGATGGTAAGGATCGAGGAAGATAAGGACCTTCCCCATCCTAACCAATCTAATAAACAATAAAACCCCATTTATTCATTCATTATTTCTTTCTTTTCGTACTTCTCCTCTTCCTCTTCATCCTCTTCTTTCTGATTCTTTCTGCTATTTTTGACTCCCAGCTAGCTCCTTGTCCTTTTTCGCATCCTCCTCTTCTTCCTCCTCTTTCTTAGTCACCCGCCCCAACCACCTTTTCTTCCTCCTTCCCCTCTTTGTCTTTTTCTTATTCCTCCTCCTTTTCCTACGGTGGGTTTTTAGGGCCACCACAATTACAAATTATGTGTTGTCAAAATACAAGTTAATGTTGTCAAATCACATCTTAACTCTGTTGAAATGCATACAATGTCATGTTACACTTGTTGAAAAACACGGTAAATTTACCATGTATTTCTACAAAAAACAACTTGTAGTTCACTGACACTAACTTGTATTAATTTTCAACCACTGCGGTACTTGCAGCAGACCATGTAGGGCCATGTCGCGAAATACAAATAACTTTGTGTCAGTATTAACTTCTTTTCCCCAACCCTATGATTTGTATATGTCATTTTCCTTCTCCTCCTCCTCCTTCTTCTTATCCTCCCCACTTCTTCCTACGTCTCCTCCTTTCTCTTATCCTCTCCCACCTCTCCTTCCTTCTCCTCGTCTTCTTCCTTCTCCTACGTATCCTCCTTCTCCCCGTCCTCTCCTCCCCCTTCCCCCCACCTCTTCTTCTCCTCTTCTATTTTTCCTTTTACGCCTCCTTCTCATTTCTTCCCCCCCCCCTATGTCTTCATCCTTCTTCTCATCCTTCTTCTGTTCCTCCTCATATACTTCCTCATTCTGCTTCTCTTCCTCTTTCTCCTCCTCATCTTCCCCTTCGTCCCCATCTTCCTCCTTATCTTCTTCTTCCTCCTCATACTTATCCTTCTTCTCATCCTCTACGCCTTCCTCTTTTACATCTTTCTCTTTCTTGTTCTCACTCTCCCCTTCTTCCCCTTTTTTCCATCTTATCATCCTCCTCCTCCTCCTGAAACACCTTCTCTTATTTTTCTCCTCCTCCTTTTTATCTTCCACTTCCTCCTTCTTTTTCTCTTTTTACTTTTTCTCCTCTTATCACTTCTCTTGTTCTTTCTGCGTCCAATAACCCACGATAATTAGGATGAGAATGAGGGGTAGTGGTGGGGTAAGGATGAGTAAAAGGAGAGAGAGATCTAGGGAGGAGAAAGAGGAGGAGGAGAAAAAGTAGAAGGAGGCTAAAGAGAAAGTAGCGTAGGAGGATGAAGAAGACGAAGATGATTAAGGGGAGGAAAGAGGAGGAGGAGAAGTGGGAGGATGGTAAGGATCGAGGAAGATAAGGACCTTCCCCATCCTAACCAATCTAATAAACAATAAAACCCCATTTATTCATTCATTATTTCTTTCTTTTCGTACTTCTCCTCTTCCTCTTCATCCTCTTCTTTCTGATTCTTTCTGCTATTTTTGACTACCAGCTAGCTCCTTGTCCTTTTTCGCATCCTCCTCTTCTTCCTCCTCTTTCTTAGTCACCCGCCCCAACCACCTTTTCTTCCTTCTTCCCCTCTTTGTCTTTTTCTTATTCCTCCTCCTTTTCCTACGGTGGGTTTTTAGGGCCACCACAATTACAAATTATGTGTTGTCAAAATACAAGTTAATGTTGTCAAATCACATCTTAACTCTGTTGAAATTCATACAATGTCATGTTACACTTGTTGAAAAACACGGTAAATTTACCATGTATTTCTACAAAAAACAACTTGTAGTTCACTGACACTAACTTGTATTAATTTTCAACCACTGCGGTACTTGCAGCAGACCATGTAGGGCCATGTCGCGAAATACAAATAACTTTGTGTCAGTATTAACTTCCTTTCCCCAACCCTATGATTTGTATATGTCATTTTCCTTCTCCTCCTCCTCCTTCTTCTTATCCTCCCCACTTCTTCCTACGTCTCCTCCTTTCTCTTATCCTCTCCCACCTCTCCTTCCTTCTCCTCGTCTTCTTCCTTCTCCTACGTATCCTCCTTCTCCCCGTCCTCTCCTCCCCCTTCCCCCCACCTCTTCTTCTCCTCTTCTATTTTTCCTTTTACGCCTCCTTCTCATTTCTTCCCCCCCCCCCTATGTCTTCATCCTTCTTCTCATCCTTCTTCTGTTCCTCCTCATATACTTCCTCATTCTGCTTCTCTTCCTCTTTCTCCTCCTCATCTTCCCCTTCGTCCCCATCTTCCTCCTTATCTTCTTCTTCCTCCTCATACTTATCCTTCTTCTCATCCTCTACGCCTTCCTCTTTTACATCTTTCTCTTTCTTGTTCTCACCCTCCCCTTCTTCCCTTTTTTTCCATCTTATCATCCTCCTCCTCCTCCTGAAACACCTTCTCTTATTTTTCTCCTCCTCCTTTTTATCTTCCACTTCCTCCTTCTTTTTCTCTTTTTACTTTTTCTCCTCTTATCACTTCTCTTGTTCTTTCTGCGTCCAATAACCCACGATAATTAGGATGAGAATGAGGGGTAGTGGTGGGGTAAGGATGAGTAAAAGGAGAGAGAGATCTAGGGAGGAGAAAGAGGAGGAGGAGAAAAAGTAGAAGGAGGCTAAAGAGAAAGTAGCGTAGGAGGATGAAGAAGACGAAGATGATTAAGGGGAGGAAAGAGGAGGAGAAGAAGTGGGAGGATGGTAAGGATCGAGGAAGATAAGGACCTTCCCCATCCTAACCAATCTAATAAACAATAAAACCCCATTTATTCATTCATTATTTCTTTCTTTTCGTACTTCTCCTCTTCCTCTTCATCCTCTTCTTTCTGATTCTTTCTGCTATTTTTGACTCCCAGCTAGCTCCTTGTCCTTTTTCGCATCCTCCTCTTCTTCCTCCTCTTTCTTAGTCACCCGCCCCAACCACCTTTTCTTCCTCCTTCCCCTCTTTGTCTTTTTCTTATTCCTCCTCCTTTTCCTACGGTGGGTTTTTAGGGCCACCACAATTACAAATTATGTGTTGTCAAAATACAAGTTAATGTTGTCAAATCACATCTTAACTCTGTTGAAATTCATACAATGTCATGTTACACTTGTTGAAAAACACGGTAAATTTACTATGTATTTCTACAAAAAACAACTTGTAGTTCACTGACACTAACTTGTATTAATTTTCAACCACTGCGGTACTTGCAGCAGACCATGTAGGGCCATGTCGCGAAATACAAATAACTTTGTGTCAGTATTAACTTCTTTTCCCCAACCCTATGATTTGTATATGTCATTTTCCTTCTCCTCCTCCTCCTTCTTCTTATCCTCCCCACTTCTTCCTACGTCTCCTCCTTTCTCTTATCCTCTCCCACCTCTCCTTCCTTCTCCTCGTCTTCTTCCTTCTCCTACGTATCCTCCTTCTCCCCGTCCTCTCCTCCCCCTTCCCCCCACCTCTTCTTCTCCTCTTCTATTTTTCCTTTTACGCCTCCTTCTCATTTCTTCCCCCCCCCCCCTATGTCTTCATCCTTCTTCTCATCCTTCTTCTGTTCCTCCTCATATACTTCCTCATTCTGCTTCTCTTCCTCTTTCTCCTCCTCATCTTCCCCTTCGTCCCCATCTTCCTCCTTATCTTCTTCTTCCTCCTCATACTTATCCTTCTTCTCATCCTCTACGCCTTCCTCTTTTACATCTTTCTCTTTCTTGTTCTCACCCTCCCCTTCTTCCCCTTTTTTCCATCTTATCATCCTCCTCCTCCTCCTGAAACACCTTCTCTTATTTTTCTCCACCTCCTTTTTATCTTCCACTCCCTCCTTCTTTTTCTCTTTTTACTTTTTCTCCTCTTATCACTTCTCTTGTTCTTTCTGCGTCCAATAACCCACGATAATTAGGATGAGAATGAGGGGTAGTGGTGGGGTAAAGATGAGTTAAGGAGAGAGAGATCTAGGGAGGAGAAAGAGGAGGAGGAGAAAAAGTAGAAGGAGGCTAAAGAGAAAGTAGCGTAGGAGGATGAAGAAGACGAAGATGATTAAGGGGAGGAAAGAGGAGGAGGAGAAGTGGGAGGATGGTAAGGATCGAGGAAGATAAGGACCTTCCCCATCCTAACCAATCTAATAAACATGTCTGTCAAACTTTTCTCAACGGTTTCTATTGTATTTTTTCCCGTAGATTTCAAATCTGCCAGATACCATTCGAGATTCTGCATATTTAATTAGCTAATTTGCATATTTCCAAAATGGCCTCAAAAAAGTAATCGGGTATGAATACAGTCCCGGCAATCCTAGAAATGTGTTTTTTTGTCCCGAAGTTCGGGTTTTGAGATCCCATAATGCCATTTCGACGCCAATATTATTTTTGGGGTCATTGGAAGGTCATAAATCACGTGACCATATAAATACAATATCCCACCTTTACGTTTTAGCAAAAAGTGCACGAATTGACTATTTTGGGATAAAATGATGATTTGAATGCCTGATAATATGTATTTAATTTCAGAGAGTTACATCTCGTACACAAGACTATATATATATTTATACAAGATGGCCGCCATAATTCAAAATGGCCGGCAGCCGAACCTAAAATCAAGATATCTTAGCTTCTATATATCATATTTAAGCGATCTTAGTGGCTAGATTAAGGTTTTTTGGATCAAGGAAAACGATGCCAAACATCATTATACTGTCAAATGAATTTGTAGAGGTTTTTGAAGTCTTTTTGGTCTATATAGTTTGATATTTTGGCAAAATTGTGTGATCCATCTACGCCATCATAGTTATATTTGAATAACTTCCTCCCAGAATGAGTTTATCAACCGCAAACTGTTCTGAATTCACATACTAACATGATATAAAGTTAAACCATGTACATTACATGTGTATGACAGCGATAAAAAAGGTAAATAAACATATCTTTTACATTATAATACGGCACTGTTATGTTGTAGAGTATGTAACACTACTACCCAGGGGGTTAACATCATATTTTCTGGAAAACTGACACGGCGTGTTGTAAAAGTTCGGGCACCTGAAATGATATCTACATATATTTAAGATCACAACCTATGTGCACAACCTTGCAAATCGACTACTGGAAACTGGCAGGAAACCAATAATGGCAGCCATTGCCAAAAAAACTTGAATTTGTCAATATTTCGGTCAACATTTAAGATAATTTGCTGGACCAATATCTTCAGGGTCAAAGATCAATATAAAACCAGTCCAGAAGCTCTGCTGAACATAGCAAAATAGCTAGCAGGGAGCGATCCAAGAGGTTTTCAAGAGTTTTTCCAACAAGCCTCGCTTTCTTGCTTTTCCATGTCAGACATGGTACCAAGAGGAACAAAGTGATCCTTCCATTTGTTCAACTAAATTTTACTTAGGTGGTGGATAAAACAGAGTGTGCTAATTATCACAGTCACGTACATTGCTTTGTATATTTAGTGATTGGCCGTTCATCTCAAGACAGCTATCCATTCACAAGTTTTGCCGCTGCAATGGGTCATGCAAACTTTAGGGCACTATCATTTATTCACATTATCTGCGGACAAGATACCATCGGCTATCCATTTTCTACTGGCATGTGAACTTGGCTGAATGATATAACTACACTGGAAGACTTTGTTGATGATGGTGCTCCAATTGAAATCACGATAGCTGTGTGTGACCAGTCACAGCAGCTTCTTGTGAACTAATATTTCAACAATAGTGACAACTTCGAAGGCTGTGATATAGATACGCTCAGAGACAAAACGTTCTTAAATAATATTAATCAGTCAACACTGCTGAAGTTGTTGCCACCCAATGAAAATGATTTTAAACAGAATATAAAGCATGCAGTCAAGCCATCCTCAAGCCTTAGGACTATGGGTGGGTTGTAGAAAATGGCAAGCTGATTCCTGTTCAATCTACATGTACAAACCCACCGTCGCCACCACATATAATTCACAAAATTTCATCCCTGCAAGAAGGGTTGTAACAAGAACTGCTAGTGTGAGAAAAGGGAAATCCCTGCTAATTATGATGTGACTGTCGGTGATCCCCAAGCAAATTCAGCTTTGCACAACACAACACATAATTCTTATAATTAAATAGCATAACTGCATCATATACTTTTTTAGTATTTTTTTAAGCACACTCACTTTCAATAATCTGATCGATGTACAATGTAGTTGTGAGCATGTGGCTTCATGCAAACAGTACGACAGTATTATTTTCAGCGCTCTTAATTTTTGTTTCATGTAACTTTAGGCTAATTATGTTTTAAAGGGATTATTGTAACAAGTGATACTTATGTTAGCTTATAATCAATAAATTTACCATTGCTATCACATCAAATGTTTTCTTATCAAACGTGTTTAATAATATCTAGCGCAAAACATTAATTTCACACTAGCAATGCATAGATTTGTGTACTATCTTGTTAAGAAGACATAAAATCACTTCACCCTAAAAAGATAGGTTTATACAACTTTAAAAGCAAATTATCTTAAATATTGACCGAGATATTGACAAAAGTACTACTACTAGCAGCCATTCCAGTTCCCCTTAGACTGACTATGTTATGAAGTGATTATAATATCAAATGCTATATCACTACAAGGGCTGATGCTTATTTTACATCAAATTTATGATCAATAAACATTATCATTGTTATGACATCGAATGCTCATGACGCTTTCTTATCAAAAGTGATTATTGATTATTTCCAAAGCAGAGTTGTGTGCACTGGCATACATATTTACAAGACATGACATCACTTCAGGACTGGTTTTATATTGATCTTTGACCCTGAAGATATTGGTCTAGACAACTTTAAAAACAAATATGATGTTTACCCCCCTGGTAGTAGTTCTATATACTCTACAAAATAACAGTGCCGTATTATAATGTTAATGATATGTCTATTTACCTCTTTTATCGCTATCATATACATGTGATGTGTATGGTTTTACTTTATATCATGTTAGCATGTGAATTCACAACAGTGTGCGGATGATAACCTCATTCTGGAGGAAGTTATTCAAATATAACTATGATATAAAACAATTTTGCCAAAATATCAAACTATAGAGACCAAAATTACTTCAAAAAACGCTAAAAAATTAATTTGACAGTATAATGATGTTTGTCATTGTATTACTTGATCAAAAAAACCTAAATCTAGCCACTAAGATCGCTTAAATATGATATCTAGAAGCTAAGATATCTTGATTTTAGGTTTGGCTGGCGGTCATTTTGAATAATGGCGGCCATCTTGTAGTAATAAATATAGTCTTGTGTATAAGATGTAACTCTCTAATATTAAATACATATTATCAGGCATTCAAATTATCATTTTATCAAAAAAAAGTCAATTTGTGCACTTTTTGCTAAACCGTAAAGGTTGGATATTGTAGTTCAATAGTCACGTGACCTATGACCTTCCAATGACCTCAAAAATAATAGTGTCATCAAAATGGCATTATGGGATCTCAAAACCCGAACTTAGGGCCAGAAAAAACAATTCTAGTATTGCCGGGACTGTATTCATAGCCAATTACTTTTTTTGGGGCGGCCATTTTGGAAATATGCAAATCAGCTAATTAAATATGCAAAATCTTGAATGGTATCTGGCAGATTTGAAATCTACGGGAAAAAATACAGTAGAAACCGTTGAGAAAAGTTTGACAGACATGTTTATTAGATTGGTTGGAATATATCCCTGTCTATCTCCTCCGCCTCCTCTTCATCCTCCTCATTCTCCTCGTATCTTTTTTTTTTTTCCTCTTCTCCTTTCCTTCCCCTCATCCTACTCACCATCTTCTTTTTCCTCCTTTTCCAGTTTCTTCTTCCCATTGTTCTCCTCATCCTCCTTTTTCTCCTCATCTTTCTATTTTCATCTTTATCTTCTTTCTTCTTCTCCCCCCCCCCATCCTCCTCTTTGTCTCCATAGCCAATTAGGCCACTTTGTTTTTTCTCTGTTTTAGATGAGTGCGCGCATGAGATAAGGCCGCGCAATACCAAAAAAAACTTATGTTTTTTTCTACCTAGCGATTTCCGAAAAAACTGTCAATTTCGGGAGATAAAAAAAACATTCTGAAAAAAAACCAAGTTCATTTCGGGAGATAAATATTTTACCAGCTATTTTTTTTTGCTTGTTTCTTCCGTCGCCCTTATTACCTTTTTTGAAAAGGTCAATTTTTTTATTTCGTCGCCCTCATTAACTTTTCAAGAAATTTGTCCAATGTTTTTTTATTTGGACGCCCTCATTAACTTTTTTAAAAATAAGGTAAATATTTTTTCGTCTTAAATGGTTTTTTTTCTGGCCTCCCTCATTAGATTTTGGATTTTTTCTGATCTAAAACAGAGAAATTAAACAAAGTGGCCTTAGTCCTAGGGCTATATACTCCTTCTCATCTGTCCGATCATCCTCTTGTCTCCTTCTTCACTTCTCCTCCTGATTGTCATGAAAAAAATCGGACTTGATGGTGAATTCTGGAACACAATTGATGATAAAACATGATGATGTATTGGATTTATTAAGAGCTTGAGAACACGTCTGCTTAATGCGAGTTTAACTCATACACTAACGCGCTAAATCCGCCGGTACCCACGCTACAAGCGTCCCTAGGGACACGTGGGAATAGATAGGCATCCTGAGGTATCACACACTACAATAATCCAGATACTGGGGTGCGCTTCATAGCCCCCTATCAGACAAGGTTATAAACTGGAAAACTTTATAAGCACGGCGAAAAACTGTGCACAATATAGTGTGAGATACGATCAGAGTGTCTTTCTGTAGCCTACATCCGTCTCATAAGTAAGCTTACAGAAAAGTAAAGTTAATTTTTCTTTAAAAGTACAAAAGTAAAATATGTCTGTTCGAGAAAATAATAATAAGCTAATATATTTTTAAATAGTCTAGCAAACTTTTAAATATCCAAAAAATATTACACTTTTTATCAAGAAAAATTAACATTTAAGGTTGTAAAAAATAATGTGTAGTAACGTTATAATTTATATTTTTCAAATAATTTCACTTGTTTCTATTGGTGTAATGGTAGCATTTATTTTATAAGTACAACATAATTACAATTAAGTCGAGTTAATAAATTTAAAGAAATTATAATTTCCATGAAGTACGTCCGAGATATCAAAACAGTCCGGAATTAATTGTGTATTTAGGAACACAATTGATGATAAAACATGATTTTGTATTGGATTTATTGAGAGCTTGAGAACACGTCTGCTCAATGTGAGCTTAACCCTGAGCCTAACTCATACACGAACGCGCCAAATCCGCACTTATATACCCACGCTACAAGCGTCCCTAGGGACACATGGGAATAGATTCGCATCATCACACACTACATTTTTCCAGATACTGGGGTCGCTTCACTCATTTAGTCTTCTCGTCCTCTTTATCTTCTTCTTCTTCCTCCTCCTTCTCCACCACCTCCTCATCCTCCGCCACCACCACGTTTTCCTACATAGATTCTCCTCTCTCTCCTTTTCGTACTGCTCCTTTTCTTTATCCTCCTCTTCTTCACTTTTCTCCCCCTCCTCTTTCTCCCCTATTCCTTTTCGGGTTTTTTTCTCTCGTCTGTCCCCTCCTCCTCTTTTCGTCATTCTCTTTCTCCTGTTCCACCCTTCTCCTCTTTTCTGCTCCTCATCCTTCTCTTTTACAAGCTAGCTCCTCCTCCTCCCCTTATTCTTCTCCTCCTCCTCCTTTTCACATTTTTCCTCCTCTTTATCCTCTTATCTTTCTGCCACCTTCTCGTCCTCCGCCTCCTTGATCCCAGCTTTAATAATTTCTTCGCCTATTGAATTATTTGTCGAGTGCGTTTTCGAAGCACAGCGGCAGTAGAGTAGTTTTACATCCACCTTTATCAAGGGAGGGGGGCAGTCGGCGCACAATTTATTCTCACGGCGGTACTCTAGTAATATATTCCTACACTGGTCGAGGGGTGTAGGATTTATTTATCGGACGAATCATCATATTCCCTTATTTCGATTTTTCAGAGTATCCATATACATAAATTTTGTTAAATTCTTTATTTTTGTTGTGATAATTATAAGAATAACTGTATTATTTGATCAACCCCTCTGGGTTATTTTTTTTTGCGCAGGCGCATTGACAGCTGTCAACTAGAAGCCATTTTGGCACTGCCTACTGGGTGCTTTTGCTTCCTGTCAAACTGTAGACGAATTTTGTGTTTTGTAAAGGTTCTCAGTGTGCAATTTATTATACAGGAAATATGGATGAAGAATACGATGTCATAGTGCTCGGCACTGGCCTGAAGGTAAGACTGAATTCTTGTATTTTTCATTTATAAATAATCATTAATTAGGCCAAACCGCAACGAGACAGAGTCAGAGAGAGTCAAGTGACAGCTCACTGCTAAAATTCATTTCACTGTCTTACGTTTACGTTTTCAACACCACTCCTCAGTTTCACTTCTAGCCCTGGCCTAGGCCTATAGACTACTACTAACAGTTAGTCTACTAGACTACAGTCTGCTTCACCAGATCTTGGAGTTGGAAGTAGACTAGCCTTTTTCCAATTTGCTCGGTCGCTCTTTTAATTTATTTAACAAAATTTTTCTCAGATCATTTTTTCATCTTCCCCCAACATCCCTGAAAATTTGGTGGATTTTTTGTGTGTATCTATTAGCAAAGTTAGACCATTTGGCATGTAATAAATTGTCAAAATGACAGCTCTCCTCAACACCATTACCGTGAAACAAGATTTCTATAACATGCCAGATGGTCTAACTTCCAAAATACACAACAAAATTGCACCAAATTTTCAGGGATGTTAGGGGTAGATCTCCCATCTAGGTGAAAAAATGATCTGAGAAAAATGTTGCGACCGAGCAAATTGGGAAAAGGCTACTCCCAGGATCTGGTGAAACAGACTGTAGTCCTACCATATAGACTAGACTAACGTTAGTGTAACACTGTAAATTGTAATGTGTAGGCCCTAGCCTATATAATATACCAGACAGGCAGTCTATATAAATGACCATCCCAGCAAACATAATAGGCGTCTACATTCATTAAATTTAAGGAGTGTTAAGTGTTAAATCATTAGGCCTACCGTAACCCAGCATTTGCTGGTTTGAGCTTTGGGTTAACTTAATGTATCACCTGATCACTAGATCTATCATGTTTGCTCCAACGTCGGCCCAACATTATCTTAATTAGTTATTATGAATATGTATATATCTTCAATACTTCATTCGGCACACGTATAAATATTCTCACCCGGGTGTAAAACTGTATATTAAGATGCTAGGTATAGGCCTACGATGATTGTGACAAGGTTGTAGCACATGCAGCAGTGGCGGATCCAGAATCTGCAAGATTGGCTGTGGTTTTAGCTTCACTTTATTCAAAAAAATGCATGAAAATGCAATATTTTCACCAAGAAGGGTGGGGGCGTACGCCGGGTACGCTCTATGCTGGATCCGCCACTGTGCAGGCCTAATAATGTAGTCCCCTATATAACATTTCAGACATGCATGTCCAAAATAAGAAAAACAGTATTATAGACATCAAGAAGCGAAGCAGGACAATGCGGAAATATACTCTTGTACTTATTATGAAAACATTTGATCTCGTATATTATAAGCCCAGTAAACACACAACATTTGTATAGCATTTATTCAGCGACTGCCCAGCATCTTCGATGTTGCTCCAACATTGTATAATTGGTATACAAATGTTGTATGGTAAGGAGAGGTGACATAACTGTCTTATTCCATAACTAACTAGCATTACACAGTAGTTAATTTGCGATGAAATAGTAAAAAAATTCACAAAAGATATTCAGCTCATTTAATTTTACAATCTTATGCATATATTCCATCCCATACACAGTGTTTCCCCCAGAAAAATGAGAAAGCATCATGGTATTTGGCGGTTCGGTTTCAGCGCGGCGCACAATTTGCGCGCTGCACACAATTTGCGCGCGGCGCACAATTTGATATAAAAAAACGGCGCACAATTTGCGGCGCGCACAGTCTGGGGGCATGCTCCCCCTTAAAATTTCAATCAGAAGACCTCTTTAAATTAATATAGCAGTAATTTTTATCCACTGTTTGTGCTTGGAAAAAAATATACACTGATTCTGCATGTAGACTGATACATAAAAACTAAGTGCCAGTTTGACATTAAAAACCCTTGTGATATATAGACCACCAATTTTCTCATATTTGTACCATGTGTACACAGCAAATTCTTTTTAAATAGGACTATTCTCTATTATCAAGCTATGATAATAGAGAAATAGTCTACCATGAAATGGGTGGGGGCCTGGGATGATTCGTGTCTGACAAAACTATTGAAATAAATCGCATTGTGAATAATTACAAACAATAGACTAGCCTACACTTTCTATCCACAAAAATGAATTAAAAAAAATCTTCAGACCATTAGACACAGCCCACTAGGCATAACGTAATGATTCAGAAATTTACGAGATCTGTTCAATAGCATGCTGTTTGTTTGGGGTTGAGATAGAAATTCATTAGGCCTTACTATAGACCAGTGCCACGCCGTTGGATTATCATCAGAACTTGCTAATACCAGAAAACAAGTTGGTTTAAATACAAGCATCTGGTGACATCGGCCCAGCCTTTAATGAACACAAACAAGGTCGGCATCACCTGTTTTGCTTTCAGAAAATATCATAAGTTACACACCAACTTATCTCAGCCCGGATGCTTCATTGCCCAACCAATGCTGTGTTGACGTTGGGTTCGTGTAGAGGTTTGTGACACATCAGGCGTATGCTCTATCGCGGCAAAGACGGCAGGTGGAACAACGCGCTTTAATGTTGAGCCAACGTTGCCGACGATGGACCATTACATCAACGTACTACACATACTTTTCTGTATCGTGTTTGCTGGGCGCAGCTGCATGCTGATAGACCCGCCAACATTGCCTGACCACGTGACATCATATGACCAATGGGCATGCGCACAGCGAGCCACGCACTGCCATGCGGCAATGCAGTAGGCCAATGTAATGCTGTAAGATCTAGTCTGTCACACTGGACATCGCAACACGATGCCAATGTTGTATGAAAGCATAAAGGCATTGTTAAA
Source organism: Flabesymbios commensalis (assembly GCA_964017125.1). NCBI lineage: Eukaryota > Metazoa > Annelida > Polychaeta > Terebellida > Flabelligeridae > Flabesymbios > Flabesymbios commensalis. The sequence continues at coordinate 12,710,440 of OZ024911.1, read as the reverse complement.
AGCGTCACAGGATTTCCTAAAGCGTCACGGCACTTACTGAAGCGTCAGGTAATAAATTAAAGCGTCATGGTGCCGTGACGCTTGAACGCATTGGGGGAAACCCTGCATACAGTGGTGTCGCAAAGTGTCATTGTTAGTATGTACCAATGCACAATAAATATATAATTTTATTTTGTTTGTCTTTTTTATCAACTCATCATTCGATAAAACGTGGAAAATACACACCGGTAATTGTAATTGTATTTGTAATTGAACCTTTCCAGCGAATTATAATTGTATTTGTAATTAAAAAAATCCGAATGACAGTAATTTCTAATTATAATTGAAATTGAAAATTGAAAAGGGCTGTAATTGTATTTGTAATTGAAAAAAGTAATTGACCCCAACCCTGCAGTACAGCCACAATAATATGATATTGAGTATATATATTGCATCAGAGGAACGATAATGATTTCGCTACACTCAGTATCTAGTTAAAATAATGATCTTGCACAATATCCTACATTTCAGATATATAGAATGTTATTGTCTTTAAAATAAATTTTTATAAGCATAAAATTATGCTCTTAACCCTCACAGCGCGGTGATGAGCTTTAGACGTCAGAGCGGCTAGACGTCAGATTCTGACGTCTAAAATCGATCCCCACACTGTAAAAATAAAAAATATTTCAAATGGCCGTAGACCCATAACATAGGTAGTCAAATGAATCGGAAAGAGAATTAAACGTCGAGGACTTTCCAATCCACAGGACTGGCAAGTCAAAGAAACTGCCACTCCTGAGTAAAAACTGTCATTCCTAGAAATGGCCTTTGTCCTAGGATGGCCTTAAATTTGCCAGAGGCGGGGGCCCTAGGGTAGTGGTTAGCACCGCTGCCTTTCACGCCAGAGTCCGGGGTTCGGTTCCCGGTCCCGGCGGTTTGAAAGAAACAAAATTGTTTCTTCCCCATCCACATGTGAAAGTTAGTATTGTGGGGAGCCTCCGTGACCGAGAGGTAGCGTGCTCGGCCTCAGACCGCCAGGGCTCGAATTTCGAATCCTGTGTCTGGAGGACAGTGTCATCTCAATCATCTCACCATCCTCAAGAGGTTCTCCTGGCCCAGTTTAGCCTATATGTGCACAAAGGTGGCCTAAAGCCCGATTCATTTCATTTAAATTTGCCAGCTCATCGGAATGGCTAATAACAAATGTTGCTTTTCCTGCACATTTTTTGGCAGTACCGGACTGGAGGAATGACCTTATTTCAAGCCCTGTTTGGGCAATTTCAGTCTCAGATACCTTGACATATCATGATGGTATTTTTCCCGTAGAGGTGCTTTTATTGTGGACAAGTTTTATTAACAAAAAAAGAGGATTTTTCCAACAGGTGCTTTTATTCCAAACGCTCTTCTATTAGGGACAAGAGATTATCAGATTTATATACACCCGGGTGCCTCCTGAGATAACAGGGGGATGACCGCTTATTAGAGTTAGGGTAGATTTTAAGGATCTTGGGTTTTATTTCAAATCGGGGGATAATGAGCTTTTATTAAAAGAAATTTAAAGTCATCGTTGGCTGTCGCAGTTTATCATGCAATTATTTCTTTCTAAGCCTATGACGTATGTGTCTAAAATATGTATATCATAAATGGTAGGCCTACTTATGGTCATGTCGATAAGAAAATCTGTTTTGCCTTTTGTTTTACATCACTCAGTATAGTCATTAAAGTTTCTTTTACATTTCTTGGTATCGCCGAAGTTTGCTTTTACATTACCAGGGGTAAAAATTCAAGGCAAATCATTGGTGGCCAGCAGGGCCACTAAGTTAAAAATTCTAGTGGCCCTGCTAAAAAAATTGTAGCCCTGTTTTGCGATGTAGTGTAGTTGCATCAGTAAATCCAGTAAAAATATCAACATCACTTTTCGACCGGGCGCCAATCATAACCTAGTGATAAGCTACATGAAACCAAATTTTGGTAGGCCCTACTAAAACAAATCAATAATCTGTAGAATAATATTATATAAGTTCACTGATTTGAATGGTGATTTAATACTGGGCCAGTTGGTCTGACGGTGGCCCAGCATTAAAACAACACTGAGGGAACATCTTGTGTTTGCTGGGAAATCCCCTCCCATATAGACTGGCACATGCAGAGCGCGCTGCTCTGAAATAGCACATGAGCGCTGCATGGATATGGATATTTGCTCTACAAAAATGTGATGGTTTTACATTCGAAAATTTATTATCAAAAGTAAAAGTTGACATAACCCACTATATTTGTTTTCAATAAATACGCTATGTTCTAAATTGCATAACACATCTAAAGCACTATTTTCTAAACACAATTCGATAATATTCTCCACTTGTGAAATAAAAAATATTGCCTCCGTTATCATTCCATACATCATACAGAAATTTGACAGGTGTCCCAAGAGACCATCTGAGAAGGCGATGATCAGCCACAATACATGCTATCAATCTAATGGTGACACAACACTGGGCCAGTCTTGGCGATGTTCATGCACCATTCAGCTCTTTAATGACCCGTGTTGACTTGCTGGCCTTTATCTAGACCACACAGACACAGGACGGCTAACTACGACGGCATTGTCGCCCTTACTTAATCATAGTCGCCACGGGCGATAGGGCGACGGCCCGTTTGTACCCCTGCATTACTTGGTAATCTTTCATAAAAATGCATTTAAGTCACTGTCTGATCTATTCTAATCTTGTTTGCTGTTTTTCATATTCATACAGGGTCGGGCAGCAAAAAGGGGCTTGAAGATATGTTTCAGCTAAACACCAGATGGGCTTGTGACTTATATGATCTGTTATAACATGATTTTTTTTTCAGGAATGTATTCTCAGTGGGATGATGTCAGTTGAAGGGAAAAAAGTCTTACACATGGACAAGAACAGTTATTATGGTGGAGAGAGCACATCCATGACACCTTTAACTATGGTTTGTATGGTCATAAGTCACGTGGTTCACACAGGTCCTTGAAAACGGGAAGAGTCCTTGAATTTGAAAAAAAAATTCCAGGCCTTGAAAATAGTCTTACCAATTATAAATCGTGATTTCATAATAATATAAGATAAATCTTGCATTTTTTTCTCTTACTGCTCATCATGCATTCTATTAAATTAAATCTCTAGCATTTAGATATATAGTTATACAGTTATTAGCTCCCGCCGTCACCGTAGGTGAGACGGAGGGAGCTATGGATTCTACCTCCGTTTTTTTTTGGCCTCTTCTTTTGCCTATAACTTTGTAAGAAAATAAGCTAGGATAACAATTTTTGGTATGTGGGTTACTTTCAGGTAGCTAATGGACAGGTTAAAATATTTTTAATCTGAATTCAATACGCAAGGTTGCAGAGGAGAAAATGATGATGTGACGGCGTTGGGCCGTTGGGCCGTCCGTAAACAATTCGTTTCCGGAGCATATCTCTGAAAGTACTTGTCCGATTGTCTTCAAATTTTACACACAACACCCCTAGGGGGTCTAGTTGTGCCTTTTGGGGTATTTGAACTTTGACCTACTTCTGGTTCAGAACTATGACCTATTTAGACGTTTTGAAGCGCACTTCGTTTCCGGAGCAGATCTCGAAAAGTACTGGGCCGATGACAAACATATTGCACATACATGTTCTCTAAGGTCACTAGTTGTGCCTTTTTAGGTTTTTGGACCTTGACCTTGAAGTTGACCCAGCACTTTGACCTAATTTATAACATCGGTAAATCCGACTGAAAGATTTTGCGGAATATCATGAAAACCGCTCAAGATAGCTACACCATTAATATCAAATAAATTGTAAGGTTTTAGGCGAGGATGCATCTTGAAAAATTTGAAGTTGATAAAATTCAAAATGGCCGCCTATCAGCCATTATTCACCTCGACAGGCCTGATATTGTGGAATATCATGAAAACCGCTCAAGATATCTACACCATTACTATAAAACAAATTGTAAGGCTTCAGGAGAGGATGCATTTTGAAAAAATTCAACTCGTCCAAGTTCAAAATGGCCGCCAATCGGCCATTATTCACTTTCACATGGCCGTTATCTGGTAAACCGTGCTAGATGGCTTGACCATTACTATAAAACAAAATGTGTGATTTCAGGAGAGGATGCATCTTGAAAAAATTTGACTCGATAAAATTCAAAATGGCCACTTATCGGCCATTATTCACTTTCACATGGCCGTTATTTGGTCAACCGTGCTAGATGGCTAGACCATTACTGTAAAACAAAATGTGAGATTTCAGATGAGGATGCATCTTAAAAAAAATTGACTTGATCAAATTTAAAATGGCCGCCTTTTCGGCCATTATTCATTTTCACATGGCTGATATTTGGTAAACCATGCTAGATGGCTAGACCATTACCTGATTACTATAAAACAAAGTGTGAGTTTTCGGGGGAAGATGCACCTTGAAAATTTTTAACTTACGAATTCAAAATGGCCGACAATCAGCATTATTTACCTCGATAGGCCTGATATCAGGTAAACCGTGCTAGATAGCTAGACCATTACTATAAAACAAAATGTGACGTTTCGAGAGAGGATGCCTTTTAAAAACTTTCGACTCAATCGAATTCAAAATGGCCGCCTATCGCCCACTATTTACTTTCACATTGCTGATATTTGGTAAACCGTGTTAAATAGCTGGACCATTACTATAAAACAAAATGTGAGATTACAAGAGAGGATGCATCTTGAAAAAAATTGACTCGATCAAATTCAAAATGGCCGCCTATTGGCCATTATTCACTTTCACATAGCTGGTTTTTGGTAACGGTACTAGATGACTAGACCATTACTATAAAACAAAATGTGAGATTTCAGGAGAGGATGCATCTTGAAAAATTTTGACTTGATCAAATTCAAAATGGCCTCCTATCGGCCATTATTCACTTTCACATGGGCGATATTTGGTAAACCGTGCTAGATGGCTAGACCATTACTATAGAATGAAATGTGAGATTTCAGCTGAGGATGCATCTTGGAAAATTTTGACTCGATCAAATTCAAAATGGCCGCCTTCAGGCCATTATTCACTTTCACATGGCCGATATTTGGTAAACCGTGCTAGATAGCTAGACGATTACTATAGAATGAAATGTGAGATTTCAGCTGAGGATGCATCTTGAAAAATTCTGACTCGATCAAATTCAAAATGGCCCCCTATCGGCCATTATTTACTTTCACATGCCCAATATTTTGCAAACTGTGTTAGATGTTAGTCCATTACTATAAAACAAAATTTGTGGTTTCGGGGAAGAATGCACCCCAGGGAATAATTTGCTTCAGAAAAATTGTGTAGCAGTTTAGCATACTGGCATGTGTCAATCTACTATTCTCCATACGAAGAACTGCTACACCAACATATTATTGTGTAGCATTTGCCCAAAATTGCGTAGCAAACTGCACCGCTACACCAGACAAATTATTCCCTGCACCCTAAGTTTTTAACTAATTTATATCGAATTCAAAATGACCGTAAATCAGCTATTAGTTAACTCGATTGGCCTGATATCGGGTAAACCGTGCCAGATAGGTAGACCATTACTGGGATACTGATTAGGATCATTAATTTTAATGGAGGTTTGCAATCTCTGACAGACTGTCTAGTTCTTATCTTACTCTTAGACTGAGCTTCTTAGACCTAGTTGTCTTGCGTCTTGATTTTTGACCTAGACTAGGACTACATTAATAACCCTATACAAAATTGCTTAAATCAAATTCTAATTCGGAGCGGGAGCTCCTGGACTTATGTAGTCTTGTTTACAGGCAGTGTATTAGCATGGCTACTAACGAAGCACCAAATGCTTGTTCATCTTCCGTTAGTATTGCCATTGGTTACCATCAGGTCAGACACACAGTCACAAAATTGTGTGAAAATTCTTCCAGTAGGCAGCTACAACACCCATGCAGGCTATGCAAGACTTACTAGTTCCAAGATTTAACTTATAAATGGCTAAGCTTTCTGAATTGAGGTTATCTTGCTTCGCTCCTTTTTTAGCTCCCGCCATCACCCTAGGTAAGACGGAGGGAGCTATGGATTCCGCCTCCGTTCTGTTTTTCACCGCTTCTTTTGCCTATAACTTCGCATGAAAATAAGCTAGGATAACAATTTTTGGTATATGGATTACTTCCAGGTGGATAATAGACAGGTAAAAAATTTTTTAATCGAAATTCAATATGCAAGGTCGCAGAGGGGAAAATGATGATGTTATGGCGTTGGGCCGTTCGTGAACATTTCGTTTCCGGAGCATATCTCTGAAAGTACTTGTCCGATTGTCTTCAAATTTTACACACATCACCTCTAGGGGGTCTAGTTGTGCCTTTTGGGGTATATGAACTTTGACCTACTTTTGGTTCAGAACTATGACCTATTTAGACGTTTTGACGCGCACTTCGTTTCCGGAGCAGATCTCGAAAAGTACTGGGCCGATTACAGTCATATTGCACATACATGTTCTCTAAGGTCCCTAGCTGTGCCTTTTCAGGTTTTTGGACCTTGACCTTAAAGTTGATCCAGCACTTTGACCTAATTTATAACATTGGTAAATCTGACTGAAATATTTTGCGGAATAACATGAAAACCGCTTAAGATAGCTACACCTTTACTATAAAACAAATTGTAAAGTTTCAGGAGAGGATGCATCTTGAAAAATTTCAAGTCGAAAAAATGCAAAATGGCCGCCTATCGGCCATTATTCACCTCGACAGGCCTGATATTGTGGAATATCATGAAAACCGCTCAAGATAGCTACACCATTACTATAAAACATATTGTAAGCTTTCAGGAGAGGATGCATCTTAAAAAATTTCAATGGAGGTTTGCAATCTCTGACAGACTGTCTAGTTCTTATCTTTCTCTTAGACTGAGTCTCTTGGAACTAGTTAATTTTAAACTCTTCAGAAAATAAACACTGACATATTTCTTACATTGTGAATCTGAATAAATAGGAGTTATTGTATACATTCAAGTGTTTTTTTTATTTAAAAATTACATCGCTGTTTCAGAAGTGTAAGTCTCCCTAAAAATGAGCTGGTCTCCTAATTTTTTTAATTTTTCACCACATCCAGAAAGGTGTTTTTAAGGCAACAACAAAACAAAAAGACCAACATAATCGATTCTATTTTCCAGCTTTTTCAACATTTCAACAACCTAGACAGCAATATACCAAAAGACGCCGGTGCAGATTTCGGAAAAGGCCGTGATTGGAATGTGGATTTGATTCCAAAATTCTTGATGGCAAATGGTGAGCAAAAATGAATAAATTATGATATGAAATTTTGTAGTGCAGCACAACCCATTATAACATAGATCTACCTAGTGATATTTGATATGAATCCATCATTTTAAATTTTTTTTTTTATAGGACAGCTAGTGAAAATGCTGATAGCAACAGGTGTCACTCGCTATCTCGAGTTCAAATCTGTGGAAGGGAGTTATGTGTATAAGAAAGGAGGAAAAATCCACAAAGTACCTGCTACTGAAACTGAAGCAATATCTACAAGTGAGTATTTTAACCCTAGAAGTGCTAAATTGTAAAATTAAAATTTTAACCCCACTTGGAAGTTTTGTCTCGCTACTGCGACCCACAACTTATTGAAAAAATATTTACAATTTGAATTAAAGCATATGCCAGTCTATTTTTCATGATTGTTGGAGTTTTGGTTAAAATAACCAGTTAAAAAACCAATGCTAGAATTGTGATGATAAAAAAGGGCTTAACTATCTTGTTTTTACTTCTAAATCTATTGCTCTGGTTTTGAGATAATCAATGATAATTCCTGGCGATTTTGATCAGAGGAAACATATATTGGTTATCTATCACAGTTTTGAATCATGATGTCGTTTTTGAAAAACGAGCAATACTAGCAATAGACCCAACAGCTGCGATACTGGCCCAACATTAAAAGTCATTTTTTCAACGTGTCGTGCTCGCTGGGATGTCACCGATTTGTGCAGATGGATTACAATTATGCAATTTTTTTCAGGTCTTATGGGAATGTTCGAGAAAAGGCGTTTTAAGTCATTTTTAGGTTTTGTTAACAACTTTGATGAAGATAATCCTAAGACACACGACATCTTCAATAAAGACAGCAAAGCTTGTGAGATATACGAGAAATTTGGTTTAGATAAGAACACGCAGGATTTTACCGGGCATGCTCTCGCACTCCATACATGTGACAAGTGAGTTACATTATTTTTTACTATTATTTTTCTGCAATTTTCCTTTTGGTTTCCGATTATAGGGTCCTCCAAAATGTGCAATCATCATTAATGTCTTAGTTAGCTCTTTCCACTTCTTTTGAATACCTATGTTATGGGTCTATGGCCATTATATTTTTACACTCTCAGTGCGGGGATCGACTTTTGGTGACAGAATCTGACATGTACAGACGTCTAAAGTCAATCCCCATGCTGTAAGGGTTAGCCCTTACAGCGCGGGGATCGACTTCAGTCGTCAGACAACTAAAATTGGTCCCCGCACTGTTAAAAATACAAATATTTTAAGGAAAAAAAATAATAAGGAAAAAATAGAGCTGTCAAGCCGAGGTGCACCTGAAACGGAATTAAGTTGGGCTATGGCCAGCGTACTCAAATGATCAGTACTGTGCTGCAGCTTGCCAATTAAAGCTGTTCAGTGAACAATCATCAAACCTGTATTTTTATTGGCATTTATGCATTTGTTCTTATTAGCAAATTTGATGTGTTTTTCTCTCGATCTTATACATGTATTTTAACTGATGAATGTCTTTGTAGTTATCTGGAGGGAAATGGTTTTGAGACTGTTAAAAGATTGAAACTCTACCAAGAATCATTAACTCGTTATGGAAAATCCCCCTACTTGTATCCACTTTATGGTCTAGGAGAGCTTCCACAAGGATTTGCTAGGTTTGTATTTGATCGCTCTGGTATATATTCAGAAATATTTAACCAAACTGTACTAATTTCTGTACTTAATTAGTTAATCACAAGTTAAATTTCACCCATTCAAATTGTTGTTCTAGTGCCACCACCGGTCTGGCCATTTGAGTGTGTTGATGTGATGGGTTGAGGGGGCTATTATCAGTCCATCTTGTTAGTATTTTCTAGTTATCTGTGCTACCTTTTTATGTTGAATATATTGTGAATGTCATACAGATTGAGTGCAATCTATGGAGGTACCTACATGTTGAACAAGCCAGTTGATGAGATCATAGTAGAAGATGGCAAAGTGGTTGGAGTTAAATCAGAAGGAGAAACAGCTAGATGCAAAATGGTCCTTGCCGATCCATCTTATGTATCAGACAGGGTTAAAAAAGTTGGACAGGTGAGAATTTGTTTAAAAGCATACAGCAGTAAGCTGTAGGTTGTTTTGTCATGTTTGTTGTCACTGAAACGTCAACTGGTTGATTTTGTTTATTTTTCACACACCATGGATTCCCTTTTAAATAGAACCCCCATGAGTCTGATCAAAAGTGCTCCTCCCATTGTCGACTTGGCTCCCTAAGTAAATCCAACCAATTGTGGTATGAACAAATATTAAGCCATTATTGAGCAAATGTATGGAAAAGAATCACTAATTTAATGCAGAACAATACAGGAAATCATAAAAAGAAAATGTTTTAATAAATGCATATAAAATATGGTAGAACATGTATAACGTAAGTGATTTCAGCCTTCACTGAAAACAATGGTAAATATGAAAATCCTGTTTGTCAGTTATTTCTGTATTTCTCATTTTGGACATGCATGTCTGAAATTAAATATTATCCTTATATCTTTTTTTCCTCTTGTCTATGAACATGTTGTTGGAAATATGTTATTCATAGTTTCAAGAATCAATAATATACTAGTAAAATGTACTAATTTTAGAACAAAATTTTGAAATTATGTTGAAACATCATAAGTTTCAAACATCTAATAGACATGTTGACATATTATGGACATATCAGGGAGCCAAAATAAAAATGATGATTTTTGTCTGATTGTATCACTTTATTGTAATAATCATTTCTAATAGCTATTTATATTGTTTTATTCGTGACAGGTTGTTAGAGCGATTTGCTTGTTGAACCATCCTATACCAAATACGAAAAATAATCTTTCGTGTCAAATCATCATTCCACAGAACCAAGTAGAAAGACAGAATGGTAAGCTGCCACAAATGCACACCAGATTTGTTTACCTTTGCAATTATAATATTGCTTGTGACACAATTATTTTTGTAAAGCTGTAGCGCATGTTTTTTGTCGATTCCTCATCAATTCTGAACTGATTTGCATGAAATTTTTTACTGGCCATTTCCACGTCATGTCCCAGCATTGGTAAAAAAATCGAATATATATGCAGTATTTTAAAATACTATTTGCCATGTCATAAAATTCAATCATCCATCGAAAAATTGGCTGATTGCAGTTATCTTGGCAAAAACTTGATTTTCTTTTGTTTTGTGTAGAGGCTTTAACCCTTTAAGCCCGCACGATGCATTAAAGCATCATTTTACATCCCTGAAAACTCAATTGATTTCTTTACAACTAGGGGTTTTAGGAGGAAAATAACCATGAAACTGGTTTACCAATACATGGTAACTTTCTTTACTTTTTCACCCACATCAAATCATCTTCATCCACTACAAGTCGAGAATTGCGGCAGCAATTCGCGGCTTGTAGTGGATGAAGATGACTATGGTTAATTCAGGCTTGAAAGGGTTAAAAACAATATGAGGCAGAGTTTTAAGTAGGATTTACTTGTAATATTATTTTTTTACAAATTGCCCAGTCAATCCTTCGAATTCTACAAATTTCCCTCTTACTTCAAACTTATGTTAAAATCACTAATTTTCAATGGGTGTGCAGTCATAAATTTAAGTTAAAAGTCCCTCTAGAGGCCACTAATTGGTGTCTATAATTGAAAAAAAATCCCCTGGTTCACTGTCTGCCATTTCAGGCGACCTTAGCACCAATCTTCTGCCCTCTTGCTTCTTATATTCCGTTTTTCCTCCATTCTAACATGGCGTCTCTAAATTTGACGTCTACAGACGTTTAAAGACGGTCCCCGGGCTGGAAGGGTTAAAGAGCATTTGTATTTTTAAATATAGCCCTGACACTCAAGGACTTTTTGTCATGACATGTTACAAACATTTTATTTCTGTCATTGTTTTCTCGGAGGATAGAGTCATTTCTTTTGTGAGGATGCGGGAGAGGTTAATCAACATCATAGTATTATATTATTATTTTTATGTCTTTTCAGATATATATGTATGCTGTACTAGTCATACCCATCAAGTAGCTGCTGATGGATTTTTTATTGCGCTTGTGGCTACAACAGTGGAAACCAGTGATCCTGAAAAGGAACTTCGTCCAGGCATTGACTTGCTTGGTGAAATAAAACAGAAGTATGGACATTTTTTTATTCATTGCACAATGAACATTGAGCTGATTTCTGGTCAATTCCTTGTCTGTATTTTCTCTCAAATAATCCATTTATTGAACACATTTTGGGAGAAATATTTAAAAACTGTTTTTGTTTTCTGAATGGTGTCACATTTCGATAAATTAACCTGGGACAAAGTTTAGATATATTGTATCCTTAATCTATTCCAACAAGAATCTTAACCCTTACAGCGCGGGGAGCGACTTTAGTCGTCAGAATCTGACGTCTCGACTTTAGTCGTCAGAATCTGACGTCTAAAGTCGATCCCAGTAGTGAGTACTGTAAGAGTAAAAATATTTATAATGGCCATAGACATAGGGTATTCAAATGAATCAGAAAGAGCTAACTAAGACATTTATGATGATTTCAAATTGAAAAAACCCTTTAGTCTCCATGATTTGTACAAATTTTTTTTAGTGCTTTAAGGGTTAAAATGTGACATTATCTTGCTTGAGTGAAAGTTAACCCTTAAGCACTAAATTAAATAATTTAAATTTTCATAAATATTACAATTATTTGTTTAAACTTACTTCGAAATATTTTTGTATAAACCATGGAGACCAAATGGATTTTTAAAAAATTGTAATCATCATAAATGTCATTCCATTTCATTTGAATACCTATGTTATGGGCCTAGGGCCAAATACCTATGTTATGGGCCTAGGGCCATTATAAATTTTTAATTCTTTCATTTCAGGGATTGACTTCAAACGTCCGAATCTGACGTCAAAGATTATGACATCTAACGTCAGTCTGAAAGGGTTAACTTGAAACGAAACATTGGCAAATCTTAATGTTTGAACACTCATTTCATTTCTAATAACAGTGATTTGATCGGCTAATATCACAAATAAAAACCGACTACAGTCGTCACTCGTGTTTAGCAGTGTAATTGTTAAGATAAACTTATTTTTAGAGATAAGAGTCCCTGGTATCATTTTTTCAGTTTCAAATAATGTCTCAATATTTCAATGATAACTAGAACAGTGTAAAAGTCATGGAGCATTGGACTATTTATTCCTTCAGACTGGTAAGAAGAGTGCTTTTGTGTTTTTTCTGAACAACATTTTCCAGTTATATGCTTTTTTAGACTGATTGGCCTCTACTAAAATGTCCACAATTGCGAAAATGAAATGGAAAATATTATCACTCCTTTATGTACTATATTCTAGCTAATCTCCCTCAACACTTTATTTGTTTTGGATCTTGATTATTATTATATGGGATGGTGTACTGTGTTTTCAGATTTGTGAGTATCCAAGATATCTACGAGCCTACAGACTTGGGAGCTGAGAGCCAGGTAGGTCTCTTTTCATTGTTGTTGTTATATACTGTAGATCTGGTAATATTCGCGAGGTTTTAAATTTCGCGAAAATATTTATTATAATAGCTTTGCTGAGGAAAAATGAATATTTCGCGAATTCTAACGTACGTGAAAAATTCCAAAATCAGAAACTCGCGAAAATTTAAGCACGAGAAAATTACAGTGTACCAGATCTAGAGTATATAAGGCATCAAATTTGTCTCTTGTGCTGCTGAATTTTTTGTTTCTATTTTTCATCATTTGAAGCTGGAATGGCTAATGCAATTTCCATCTTCAATTGACGAATAATATTACTATTTATGAAAAATAGACATCCCTAATATTGAATTACTGGATTACCTAAGCATCTACCAAAAACTATTTTATCAAATTTAGTGATATTTCTATTGATCTTAAACTTGCTTGAAACCGTATATAAATATACGGCTCCAGCCGCACAAGGGTAAATTTTTCAGGGCGGTAGTCAGGAGGGCTGCCCGCTAAAAATATGGTAGCACTCAAATAGTTTTGATAGACCCGATTATTATGACATGTATAAAACCCAGTGTTTTACCTAGCTATTTCCAACATGTCTTTTTGTGAGCGCCATGTTGCACTTGTTGCCCTTCATGTGCGCCATGTTGCCCTTCGATATTCAGACAGTGAAATGCCTCTTTGAACTTTTGTTATGTAATATTCTATCCACCCAGGCCATCGTGACAGTGGAAAACACCCCATTCACTGATGTCGCCCTTTTGACACCTATAATGCAATACCTGATAACAGCCTGTGTACATAGTGGCAATAACTGACGATGTTTACATACTTAACTGATTCTGTTCGTACCCTTAATTGGGGAAGGTTGGTGATGGACATGCCTAACCGGGTCAACTGGGGGCATGATAAGCTGCCCCCAATAATAGGTGGCACCATGCCTCTTCCGAATCCTAGATAAAACACTGTGTATGAAACCCACTAACAGATTTTATTTAAATTTAATATTATCGTTCACCTCATACCGATTCATGAATGATAAAAATCTTAAAAAATGAAAATAAAATAAAATTTTAAACAACAATTAAAAAATTTATATGCTGTAGTATTTGGCAGACCATCGGGCTACCAACCCTCGAGTGTTGGTAGCAAATCCTCCCCCCCCCCCCCCTTGTGTCTACAATTTATAATTTTATTTTCCTCTAAACAGTTGCACAATGACTTTTTATAGAGAATACATATGAACCCTTGACCCACCAGTGCAGAATATCTAAGGCTCAGTGAATTCATGATAAAGCACCACCTGGTGACAAACAATACGTGAACTCGTGTTTGTGATTGGTTTCTGTCACCTGCATCTTGCACTGTGGGAGACAATCTTGGAATGTTTAACCCTTTCAGCGCGGGGACCGTCTTTATACTTATAATCTGTATACAGACCGTCAGAATCTGATCTCTACAGACGTCAGTAAAAACTCCCCCCACTGAAAGAATTAAAATATTTAAAATAACTAGACTGATAACATAAGTATTCAAATGAAACGGGAAGAGCTAACTAAGACATTTATGATGATTTCAGATTGAAAATTACCCTGTGATATCTATTCTTAATACAATTTTTTTCAGCGTTGTTAGGGTTAACCCTTAAAGAGCTGAAATATTTTGATAAATACTACGTAAACCAAAGGCTTATTCACTTCAAAAATGTCATAAATCTTTCAGGTAGCTTTTTCTGCTTCATTTGAATTTACCTATTTTATGGGTCCACAGCTATTCTCAATATTTTCTTCAGGGTGGGCAGTGGCATATCCAGAATATGCAAGAGGATGGGGCGTAAGCCACATTTTGCCTGAAAAAAGGGGTGTTAGTCTCACTTTATTAAAAAAAATGCATGAAAATTCAATATTTTCACCAATAATACGCTCAATATCAATACGCCGTGTTTGCCCTATGCTGGATCCACCACTGGGGAGGGGATCAATTTAGACTCAAATTCTGACCTCACTGCGTAGAAAAGGTTAAGAAGTGAAACAAAGCTCCAGCTTCCGTCACTGTTCGATTGATGTGCTATTTTTGTGCTATTGATGTGTTTTTATATTATCACACTGATTTACCAAATATAACTTCTTCTAATGTTTAATAATACAATTTTTTTATTTTATCCAGGTTTTTATCTCCAAATCATATGATGCCACAACCCATTTCGAGTCCACATGTACCGATGTGCTAGATATCTACAAGAGAGCTACAGGCAAAGATTTTGATTATGCCAAGCTCCTTGCAAAGCAAGAGCAAACCCCTGAATAGTGTTTTCATCTTTCTAATACTGACCATGTGTATACAAAAGTGATACTTCCATCAAAACAGAAAACGCACCTTGTACAAGTGATGACTTTTGATGTCTTGTTTCGTGGGAAAGACATAAATATGCATTGTTGTAATTTTAAAGTATACAAGCTATATTCAGTAAGTTTTTGAATTGTAAGTTGACTTGAAGGGAAGGAGAGGAAGAATTGTTTCATTTGGTGCATGAATGTTTGGTCAATTTCAGTGGTAATCAACTGTGCAATTACTATTGGTTCTTACATGATTCTCAATAGCAGGTTGCAGCCTCATTTTTAATATATGCATGTCCTATGTAAGTAGCCCATGATGTCCTTTACGGACAGAACTTATGAAAATAGCTGTTGTGTATTTGATGTGAAGAGAGAGTTCCAGGGGAATCACAGTTGTATTCAGATTATGTACATGTGCATACATGTAGGTCTACATCGATCAAAACAATTTGATTTAGGTACAAAGCACGTTAATTTCTAAAGGATCTTTCAGCTCACACACAACAATAATGGATCACAAACTTGACACCACTTTACTGGCATACACTTGCCGGCATAATGTAGTAATGTAGTTTATAATATAAATCACTGATTATGTACAAGTCAATCATAAAAATAAGATTTGTCTAAACTGCTATCAGAATATCCGTACTACTATTAGTACACTAGGGGCGACTACTGTTTTCTGAGGAAGTATTATTTCTGCACCTTTATAGAGCACTCATTCTCTATAATTATGTAGACTATTTATTTTTACATTGCTAATAAGCAAATTAATTTCCACAATCAATGTTGACTGTAATCCTAGTCGATAACGAAGTGCTTAATAATTTAAATGCTTGTTACCTCATGCATGGTAAAAAGAGACATTCCTTTTACATTTGTGTCCTTGCCTGTTGGAATATAAAGTTTATTGCAACGTTGTGTCCGATAATTGTTAATATGAACTATTGGCTTTTGTGCGAGATCACATTTTTAAAGTTTTCATGGCTCTGTTGAAATATATCTACAATATGTCTCAATTTGAACTTCATAATCGTCAAGTTAAGATCATTAACAGATTAGTATTTTGCTCTTGCAAATAGTACTCATCTAATGTTTCAAACAAAAGCCAATAAAAAATGATAGCATTCAACTTGCGTGCAATTAAAATATAGTTGTCTTCCTTTCAAACATTTAAAAGAACATTTGGGAAGCAGTTATCTTTCCCCAATTGTGATGAAATATGTTTAATTTATTGCCAACTATTGTCAATGTTGTATTGTCCTCTTTCTAGATGTCGGCCTGAAGGAACGCAGACCAGAATATTGTGTGTATATAATATATATGTACATATATATAGCTACCATGCTCTTGAGGTCTCTGTTGTCTTAAAAGTGTTATTATCGACACCTCTCCAGGGTTTGGAGTAGCTTGTCCACAATAAAGCTGTCTGCTTCTGTAGAACCTTGTTCTGGTGTCTGTGATTATTAGTGATTTAATGAATCGACTGTGGTCTGTATGAAGGTTTAACTCATAACGCTGAAATTCTTTTGTATAAATCATTGAGACCAAAAGGTTTGGGCTGTTGCAATTAAAGTTTAACGGCGTTTTAACATTCCCTTGGGGCACGATAACTTGAAAAGTTGTTCTTGTATCCTGCTTAAATTTGTACTGCATGCTGCTAATAACCAGTTCTCGGACAATTAAATAAGGGCGGCGGGGTGGGCTAGTGTCGAGTGTGAGTTTGTTTCAAATGATTTTAAACGATGATTAAAAGCTGAGGCCTATTTCAGTCGCCGACGGGCCTTGTTCACTGTACCATAGCGGGGGGGGTCATGCTTTTTGGGTCACTGGTACATCCAAGGGGGGGGGGGGGTACATGTATTTACACATCCTGTCATCTACTTTAGCCGCCCCACCCGGGTATAAAAAAAGAACGGTCCTCTATAGTAGATTAGGGAAGGGGACGTGGCGCAAAGGCTAGAGCGCCCGACTCCCTCGCCAGTCATGCATGCGTCCAGGTTTCGAACCCCGCTGTTCCCGTGTGGGATTTTAGAAAAACAAAGTTGCTCCTCCGTTTTCAATGTAACTAGGCGATCACGTTAAAGGCGGCCTCGTCGAGTTGAGGTTGATAACTCACATAGTTGGTCTGATAACTACTGTATCCCGCGCTATATATTGAAGATGCACTTTTTTTTCGAAAAACAAGTGCATGAACTTCTATTTGAACACAAAAAATCTTTCAAGGGACGACATGCACTTATATAATTCTATTCGAACATAAAATGATCTTGGCAAAACAATCTCAACATATATGAATAAATTAAAACATATAAAGTTATTTATTTTGCACCAATAATGGTATAGCCAAATTAATATATTAATTACTATATCATTATGATATTATTATTTAACACGGCATAATTTTATGCATTATAAAGAAACAACAAAATATTTTTATTTATTAAATTTGATCGTAAATCAGTCGGGCGTAAATAGCCCACCTAATACTATTGTCATCACTACCATCTCAACTGTTTGTCAATATTTTGTCAATGGCTGTGAACAGACTCGTTCACGCCCTTACTGCGGATGAGGAGTGTACACTTATTGTTATCAAAACATATCTACCGTTCATTAGCGCTGGGCGATATAGTGACGTAACTGTCCAGTTCAGGCGAGGAGTCGTTCACCAGTGGCGGATCCAGGATCTAAAGAAAGGGGGGGGGGTTGGATCCGCCACTGGTTCACCCTGGTGGTTTCGAAATCGACTTAACAAGTTGTTTGTTTAGATGGGTATATACATGCTTAGAAGAGGGATAATTCAACATGTGATCAGCTGAGATTAGTTAATTGAAATCTTTAAATATGCATCATATAATGTATAAAATACAGATATGATTATAACATTATAATACAATTTCAAATGTGAATAATCACAAACTTTACTGTACAAGGACACAAGTTGATGACAGTTGTTTAAAGTATCATAGTGACCGACAAAGTCACAAAAAATAGGGGGTCCATTTATTTTTCGAAAACAAGTGCATGTTCTTAGTTTTAGAAAAAAGTGCATGCACTCTATTTGAACATAAAATAATTTCAAAACATTCGATCTCTAAACCAAAAAATGACAAATCTAAGTCGGAAGATGGCAATAACACGAACCAAAGAATATGAACACTTGCATCAACGAATGGCAAACTTGCATAAATTAATATAAAATTAATCAGAAACGATGAATCTTTATCAGAGAATGATAAGCTGACCAACTAATGCGAAACTGAATTAAAGTATGACGAAAATATGGCAAACATGATCCAAAGATTAACAAAAATAAACCAAAGGAAAAAATAAAAGCATGTTTTTTGCATAACAGAATGACCAGCATGAATCGAGGAAATAAAACAGAAATTGACGTATGGCAAGCATAAATCATTAATTCTTAACTTGCATCAAAGAATGAAAAACACGAATCAAATGACAACATGAACCAACGATGAACCAAATAATGACTAATCTGAATCAAAGAAACAAAAATAAACAGAAGAAAACAAAATTGCAACCGGAATAAAAAATGTGAGCAAGAATGACATGTTTACGAACCAAACAATGACAAAATGTGAACAAAAATCCCATGTGGCGTTCCATATAATTAATTTATGGCAATAACTATTTATTTAACCCATTTTCCAGTGTTTCTTATGGCAATGCCAGTTAACATGATTTTGGTTATGTATGTCATACTATGTATATTGCCATATGATTTTAACAAATTAACAATGTTGTATATACATGTACATATCTCTATTTCTATGACAAATAGGTCTGGATTGATTTTCTTTATGTCAATAAAATATCTGTCTGTCTGTCTGTCTACTGAATTGTTTGTTTCAATTTTTCAGTCAGCTAAAACTGGGATTGCCAGCTTTAAATGAGCTTTAAACTATTTAATTTTATGAGAAATAGATATCTCCAATAATGAATCACTTCAGTAAGCAACTACTAAAAATATTTGATCATAATTAGTGATATTTCACCAGATCTAAAGCATGCTTGAAACCGTATAGGTGTCTATATATATGGCTCCAGCAGCCCAAGGGTCATACTAAAATAATAGCGGTGCGACGGTTTTCACGATACCAATGCATGCAGCTTTAAGTGTTATTACTCCTTGAAAGTCTGGTCAAAGGTCTTTTGACAACATAGACACTTTAGGTCCCAGGTGTTCATATTCACTAGGTTCCAGGCTGTGTGATATTGATAAGAGTGGTCAGTGGCTTGAATATCAGAGGTGTTATACTGAAAGCTAATACCTGATAACAGTGGCGGATCCGCAGGGGGTCAAGAGGGGGGAGGGGGATGACCCCTCTTTTCCAAAATTAAATTTCTCCAACATCGATTAAAATTGCCAACATATCGGTATTTGACACTCAAACTATACTATGGTAGTGCCTTCACTTAACTCTTAAAGCGCTTAATTAATTTGTAAAAAAACATCCCAACCAAAGTGTTTTTTTCAACTTGAAATCATCATAAATATCTTAGTTAGCCATTAGAAATATTTCTACTCTTCCAGTGCGGGGATCGACTTTAGAGGTCAGAATCTGACGTCTACTGACGTCAGATTCTGACGACTAAAGTGGATCCCTGCGCTCTAAGTGTTACGGCACTACCCTGATAAATTTAGAGTGTCAATTTAAGCCCTCATATATTAGATGAGCAGACCATCGGACCCCCCTTCATAATTCTGGATTTGGCAGTGTATAATTACGTTAATGAGCATGAGTGGTAACGACCGATATCAGTGATATGATCATACATAGGGCGACAAGACAAACACGAGACGTTGACCCAATGCTGGTTTATTGGTGGGTCAGCGTCGCAGACGGTGACCCAACTTTAAACCAGCATTGGGTCTAAATCTCTGGTTACTGGGTATATGGATACTCAAGCTTCATATACCAAGCAACCTTGGCATGGTCACATGATAACGCATATATAAAGATCGTACATCAACCTACACCATACTGCATATGCAAGTTTCTTCTTATTTGCTTAAATTTAAACACTGCAAAACATGCATTTTAGTATGAGATCACTTATTTGAACAGAATGGAACATAGTATTTTGCACAAGAGATTGTTGTTTTTGGGACGTTCGACGAGTCTGTTCATTGGGTCTGTAGCAGGATGTGCTGTGGGGCCTATCATTGGTTTTAATGTATACATCAATGCATTTAAAGCCATATTTGCCTTGGATCAAACGAATGGTAAGTTTCTATATCAGATATGTCCATATTGCATTGGTTTAATAAGTTGTCGTGTTTATTCTATCCTGAATTTATGATATTCTAGGAAATGCACAGGCCCAGTCTGTTTCACCAGATCCTGGGAGTAGCCTTTTTTTCAATTTTCCAAAACGTGTTTTAAAATTTTTGTGCAAAATTTTTCTTGGATCAATTTTTTTATCTTCCCTTAAAAGCGCTGCCATTTTGGTAGAGTTTTGTTGTGTACTTTGTAAATTAGACCGTTTGGCTCGTAATAAATTTCCAGTTTTACTGTAATGATGAAATTGTATTACATGCCAAATGGTCGAGCTTCGACAATACACAGCAGACTTCCACTAAATTTTTTAACCCTTTAACCGCCAAATTATTCAATCTGAATTTTCACCCACTTGAAGTTGTGTCTCGCTGACGCGATCCACAACTTCAAGCGAGTGAAAATTATTCACATTTGACAAATGGAGGTCAACTGTTTTCAAATCGTGCTGATTGATGTCACATTTTATCTTTAACATGTTTAAAAGGTGGTACCTAATGTGCTAATAAAAAATGAAAACCCAAATATATGCGACACCGGCGGTTAAAGGGTTAAACAGTGGCCGAGCAAATTGAAAAAAGGCTACTCTCAGGATCCGGTGAAACAAACTGTAGTATAGGCCTATACATGGCCCTAAAGCTACGGCCCAGCCAGACGCCGCGCCGCGCTGCGCCGCGCCGAAAAAATCTGTAGGTGCGGCCCCACGGAATGCCGCGCCGCGCCGCGTGGAGCGTTAAAAAAAAGATAAACTTCACTGTTTATCATAGCAGTGGCTACATTGCAGGCCGCGCCGCGCTGCGCCGCGCCGCGAAATGAAAGCTGGGAAAAGTTTATCTTTCACGGCGCCGCGTTTTTTAAACGCGCGGCGCGGCGCGGCGTTCGGTGGGGCCGCACCTTTTTAGGCTATATAATACCATTCTTCACATAAAACAAGTTTAACACTCAAACCGCCATATAAAAAGGCTTGGGCCTACCCACTTAAAGTTTATTGTCGCTAACGCGATCGCCAAATATAAGTAGGGCCTAAGTAAAGAGATCCCAGGTTCGATCCACATTCTCGCATTCAAATTTCAAAGAAACAAAATGTTATTTCCCCGCTCACTCGTAAAGATTCAATATTGTGGGGAGCTTCCGTGACCGAGAGGTAGCGTGCTCGGCCTCAGACTGTCAGGGCTTGAATTTCGAATTCTGTGTCTGGAGGGCAGTGTCATCTGATTCATCTCACCATCCTCAGGAAGTTCTCCTGGCCCAATTTAGCCTACATGTGCACAAAGGTAGCCTAAAACCCCAGTCATTTCATTTTAGCGCATTTTATTTGAAAAAAGTGGGCTATTGCAATTGAAGCTCGGCGTCGTCGGCGTCGGCGTTAACATTTGGTTGTGGGCACGATAACTTGAAATGTTTTTCATGTATCCTTCCCAAATGTTTTATGCATGTTACACATGCCCAGTTCTCGGACATGTTCAATAATAGCTGAAATAATCAAAATGGCCGATTTTTTGCATTTTACGTCAATAATTTGACCTTGTAGACGCGATAACTTGAAAAGTTTTCATGTATCCTGTTAAAATTTGATATGCATGTTACTAATAAGCAGTTCTCGGACAAGTTCGATAATGGCTGAAAAAAATGGCCGATTTATGGCGATTTTTTGCATTTTACGTCCATAATTTGACCTTGTGTGCGCAATAACTTCGAGTTCAATAATGGCGGTGGGCTATTGTCGAGTGCGCTCTTGTTATCTCATTTAAAGCTCATTTCTCCTTCATATATTTAAAGGACAAATAAAAATGCTGAGAACGGCTATAGACATGATTAGCAATCAAAGGGCTAACGAGGCTTGATTCACCCTCAGTTACAAAATATTTTAAAATATATTTTGAAATATTTTAGTATTATCCATGGAGACCAAAGGGTTTTTTTTCAATTTGAAATCGTCATAAATGGTCTAGTTATAGCATTTCCCGCTTGGTTTGAACACCTATGTTTAATATGGGTTTACGGCCATTATAATTTTTTAACCAGGGGTCGATTTTTGACGTCCGATTCTGACGTCAAAAATCTATCCCCGCGCTGAAAGGGTTCATAGACTTAATTTTGACTGGTCAAACAATTAAGCACGGAATACCATGAAAAATGCAAACGTACAGTTCAAAATATACGCCTTTTTTGCCTGGAGGACTACCCAAAAACACAACACCCTCACGCAAAGTTGGTTTAATGTTGGGCCAGTGTCGCAGACGGTGGCCCAGCATTGAACCAACATTGAGTTTGCTGTGCATCTGTTTTTTATTCCCGGCACTAGGTGAATAAAGGCACTATCAAAATTATCGATGATCTCACGCAATTTACAATATAACGTGGAAGTCGATCGTGTCATTCCTCACGGAATATATATAGAAGGGGACGCTAGGGGCCAAAATTACAAACTGACATGCGACATTTCATTATGCTATATTGATTGTTCTATGTGGGTATTATTGCACAGCTATTGTTTCCTTCTGAAATGTGACAAAATTATTAAATAACAACATTCAATTTTACGTTTTTGATTTGCTTCCTGAGCACTATGCTGTTTATGACGTTTATTGTATGTTACTATGGCAAACTACATTATTTTACTTCCATCTTTTAGTTTTACAATTGCTATTTGCGTTGTGGTATGTTGCTTCTTCTATGTCGCTAGGGCTTATATGGCTGATTCCACATTCCCGATGTACTGTCAAATTTAAATATCATTTAAGAACTATAAATTTATATGTTATACGGCTAATTACTGTATTTTGCTCAACGCAACGCAACGCAACCCAACAGAATTTTCAGGGATCGTCTCAAAAAAACAATGATTTTTAGTTAATTCGAAATGTACTAAATTGTAAAAATGACGATAAATACATTCTCAACACATCCCAATTCATTTCCAGACAAATAAAAATACGTGTTGCGTTGCACAAATTACACTTATCCCCATGGGTAAGTGTATTTTGTGCAGCGCAACGCAACAAATCCCAAATCATCAATCTACAAAAAATGATACATCCTAAAAACATCCAGATCGAAATGAAGATTTCCTACATCAGGCTTTCTGGTCAAGCAGAATCTCCCTAATGAGCGATAGGAATCACAGGGTGCTTTATGGAGGTGGGTGGGGATGTCACCAAGGTAAATAATATGTCTAATCCTTCCAGAATACTTTAAAAATACTTCCATCAAGCACCCTGTGATCCCCATATAATTTCGATGGGCCTTGTTCAATCATGGTCTGCTGACAATCATAACAACACTCAACAGTAGGCCTACGTAAGTGCTTATATAGTCTACATAATGTAATTAATGTAATTTTAAATTAATCTTCGAAAATTACCTAACTAAACTTCCTGATTAACTCAGATTTGCTTTATCTAGATGCAGATGCCTAAATAACAACTTAACTGTGGAAAGG
Organism: Flabesymbios commensalis; assembly: GCA_964017125.1. NCBI lineage: Eukaryota > Metazoa > Annelida > Polychaeta > Terebellida > Flabelligeridae > Flabesymbios > Flabesymbios commensalis. The sequence continues at coordinate 12,686,643 of OZ024911.1, read as the reverse complement.
GGTGCTGGAGAAAATATTCCTAGAAAGGCTAGAATAGCCTACTCCGAATATAATTGTAAAAATTGTAACGGCAGTAGGTCTATATGAGATTAATCCCAATATCTGCTGCAATGCAAACACTTTTGTAAAGACAGGTTAACTATATCTGAACGCTTACTTTACACAAAGCTGTGAAAAAACTTTTTCAGTATGTTTATATAGTAAGTTAAAGACTGTTCCAATAACGTATATATTATGTGTATCGTCTGGAACACTCCTGGCAAATACGAATGTTCTTTTTGAACCTACATAATAAATGTGGCTTGTCTTGTCTTGCTTCACAATATAAAGATCATAAACCACTATAGATTTATAAGGCTAGCTAGAAGTCTGAGAGGTCAGTGCGCAATGACGAAAAGAAGTTTATTGACAGTTTAAATGACATTTTGTAAAGTGCTAGTCACGAATATATATCGTCCCCTTATATATGAAAAGGTTGTTTCTGCCAATTGGTAAAAAGGCAGATACACCCTTTAATATCCAAGGGGAGGATATATAGCCATTTTCAGCGTTTTTTTATTTTTCAAACAAGAAAACTTAAAGAGAAATAAAAATGTATAGGCCTACATAGTTTAAAAACTTAAAGTTGTGGGTCGCGTTTGTGGTTATCATGAACTATTTACTTTTTGTTTTCCAGCTGAATTGATATCATCTCTGGCGTATGCATGCACTAACTTTGGTTTTGTGGCAGCCTGGGTGTCATCTGTATGGCACTCACGGATATCACTAGCCATTGGTACTCTGCTTACAGCCATAGCTTATGGATTACTGTGGGGAAGTACCAAATTTGTCACATTTCATCAGCAACATTCATTCCTGTTTTACATTTATTACTTCCTAGCAGGTAACAATCATTTGATTATTTACATTCCAGTATACATATATAATATATAATGTAGTAGCCTACACTTTATGTGTATGTGTGTTTTGACTTTATTATATCTATACTATGAAATCTATACAATTATGGTATCATGACTTAATGTTTAGTAGGCCCTACGTATTTCTGCTACATACATTTTTTTAGTAAGAGAAATATTGGTGATGGTGAACAATTTCTTGCATAGCCTATATGTTGTATTTAAAGGTATACATAGCTCTCGTTCAGTGTCCCAAACAACTACCATATTTGTGCCTTAATATGCACTGTTGCAGCTGTGGACTGGTGTGTAGGCCCATAACTTCGAAATCGGTGTCCCCCGTCAGTCAAATCCTCGATACGCCACTGCACATGCTCTCTTTTTCAATGTATTTGACTTGATTGGCTATAATGGCCCCTATATACTAAATATAGGGACATGGGGAACACCTTCATGTTGTGTGGCGGACTTATTGATGAAACTGTCTGTTGAATGTATGTTATAAATTATTGACATTCTGTTCAATTTGTGTAGCCTAGCAATTCAAAGCATAATAAATAACGGACATTTTAATTTTCCTATATTTTTGTATCACGTGTTATTGCAAGAAGCAGCATTGTGTATATATGTTTTCTGGGCTAAAATTGTAAATCTTATCCCAAAAAATAATCAATAATCAATATCTATTTTACGTTTCGTCAAAATAGAAAAATAGTTATTAAATCATCGTCATTATTCTAATGTACATGAATTTAAATGTTTAGTTTACATTGAATATAAAATGACTTACAACTACAAAGACCGCAATGAATATCACGTTAAAATTATGTATCTATGAGACCATGATCGACCGGATATATTATATGTACATGATGTAGGGGGCCTACCTATATTTAAAAAATACCGTTCTAAGATACATGATCATATCTCACAATAAAATGGTTCCATTTTTGAAAAAAGATCATATTCGTTAAATCCCTCAATTCATACATCGTTCAGAAAAAGGTAATGCTTTCTGTCTGGGGAGATTTAACACAATATAATACCGTTAATAATCCACTTGCGTATTTTCTGATGATATCAGAAAAAAGATACAATGTACATGTATATATAATTATATGCCTGTATATCTATAGGCCTACATTTCTGTAATGTTTTCTTTCAGGGCAAGGAATGGTATTTTCTTATCTCCCGTCATTGAAAATAAATAAAGAAAATTGGGGACCAAATCACCATGCAAAAGTAATAGGAATACAGCAAATCCCATTCCAGTTCGGACCAGTACTTCTATCCCTATTGTACTACAACTTTTTTGTCAACGGACACAGTGAAGATGTAGAAAATCAAAATCTACAAGGAATGTATTCGACGCTCTGGATTATGTTTAGCGTGGCATGTGCACTAAATGTTATTTTAACACAGAAATATCCAGCACTTTCACAAGAAGACGAGGACACCGAAGATTGTGTCTCAGAGACAAACCAGTTGTTACCTGCGTCGAAATCGAATAAAACTAACGTTATGGTAACACACACCACGTTTTTAGAGGGAGCTCTAAACCTTAATACCCAGCTTGTGTTCTGGGCACAGGTCACCACAGCCTCGCCAGGAATGGTGATGCTTAATAACATTACTGTCATTTTACAATCATTTGGTTGGACATCGTACAGTTTCTATTGCACTATGCTCGGACCAGCTGTCGCTCTGATAGTCAAATTGGTGGCTATCTATATATCTGATAAGTGTGTGCATAAAATTCCACGGGTACAAGTTAGTTTCTTTATTGCCCTTCCGTTCTTCTTTTTTGTGATTCTCAGCATATTTTGGGGGGATAAACTGGCGTTACTCACTACAGCTTTCATCCTGGGTGTTTCTTCAGCTGAAACTACATTCGCGATTCTCCCAACCTACTTGGCGGAAAGATTTAAACCCGAGCTGTTTAGCTATATATATACCACTGCTGTATTTTCCCCAACGGTCATGGTACTTCTGCTTCAGATAGTGGTGGGCATACTTTATGACGTCAGAGTAATTGAATCTACAGAAAATATATGTTATGGTATCAATTGTTATACTTACACTTTCCTTATGCTAGGGTTTATACAAGGTGTGGGATTGATGTGTCATCTTGCTTTCCTTTGGCGACGGGAAAGATAACCAGCGAAATATCTTTCCCATAGGCCTCTAGATATTTTGAATAAAAAAGGTGTATGTCTTAAATCATCGATGGAGCAATCGGCTAAGAGTGGCACGACTCTATCCAAAAAAGTTTTGACTAAAAGAAACGCAATGATCATGGGGGGGGGGGGGAGGGGGTGGTTCGGCTTAGATGGTCTACGTGATGTTTTCATATCTTATATTGTTCAAAAGAGAGGCTTTGAGTAAATGTAAATTTTTTTAATGTGTTAATGCATTATAGCACTGAATATTTTAATGTGTTTTAAAGAAGCCATAAACGATGAACCACAAACCACTTTGCTGGTGATTACTATAAAGGGTACAAGGTAACCTGTAGCTCATATATGTTCGCTCCTCTAAGCTACACGCCAAATGTGGCCTACGTGACAATCGTCACATCCTGTATCATGTTTGCTGTGCCCGTTGTAGAGGCACGCAGTGATGAGAATATATGTGGGGAAATCAATTAGGTTAATTAAAATATTATTTGACCACCCTCTGGGCCTATGCTTGTGCATATAGACATATATGCTTGTACAAAGAAATAAAAAGTTGATCCATCAATGGCAAGGTGGTCTACATAACCATAAAATACGCAGGCCTACATGTTCCGTTATTGTAGAATGATGGAGGGTGAGCCATGAGTGATTTAATTAATATTGCCTTACGTCGCTTTCTGCACAATCATAGCAACATATCCCGACAAGAGGAAGCCCGATGTCGGGACTATATGTACTATTCTTATTGAAACACGTCAAGGGTTCTTTATAGTGCATAGCAGGCCAATCATAGACAGCATTGCACTTTCCAGGTCTTTGAACAGTCTGGAGCATGATAAGGCCCACTCTGGGAGCATTATGCCTACAATTTTCAGTTTGGCGTAGGATATAGGCTTATGTATCGATTCAAATTCTACATATATATACATGTATGAGTAATTTCCAGCTAGGTCCAGGGCTGCATGTAGGCTACGTTAATTTATGGGTCACAGTAGACCTAGCGAGGCACATATCTTCAAGTGGGTGAAAATTTAAATTAGGCCTATACAGCCTACCTTGCTATATGTCAATGAGTTATTTGCATTCCCCGGAATTTAAAGGGTTTTTAGAAAGGACCATCTGTAGCCTACCCTGAATTACCCTACGTACCGTAGGGCCTACATGATAGCCTACTTTAGCCAAGGTTTTTTCTGGTGGTCCGCGCCGTCTGCGAAGCTGTTCCAGCAGTAAATCAGCATTGGTTTGATGTCTCGGTGTTCGCTCCTGTAAATTCATACATCACAGTAAACACAAAACAATTGTATAACATTCACACAACGTCAGCCCAACGTCCTCGACGTTAGTCCAACATTGTACAAATGTTATACAAATGTTTAATGTTTACTGGGATATGTACGTGCAATCAAAAATACCAAAAAACTATCGGATGAAAGGATTCATTATATAGGCATAGCAGTCATTATAGGCCTATAAGCATAGCAGCATGGCCTAACTTTAAGTATGACGGATCCTTAAATTATGAACAATGGGGGGAAAAATGTTGCTAGCAAATGACTCTAAACGGGAATAGATTTAAACGGTGTTCTGTGTTCAGATTGAAACCAAGGGGTAGAAATTGACGAAAATATAGGCTATAGGCAAATTATGAAAAAAATAAAGAAACGGACGTTATGGGTAGTAAATAACAAAATGAAATTTATTTCCGCATTAGCGGCTATTCCCAAAAAAGATTGGACAATAAGATTAATCCACGATGCCTCACAGCCAAACGGTGGCGCTTTAAATGACTGTAAGACGGCGTGACGTCACAGGTGGGCGAAAAAAGGAAAAACCATGAGGCATGTAAAAAACCTCGTGGGAAAAAATATCATTTCAGCTTTCAAATGAGCGTTAGGTAGATACTAATTTTAATATTATACAATATGAAAAACAAAGTGCTTCGTTTAATCACCAGTTAAATGCTCAAATATGTTGTTTGTGTGTTGTTAAATGTGTGGTAGGGGGGGCCAAATCACCCCAATCCAATATGGCGACGTGACAATCCGACTTCCAGAATGCGGAGAATGGTCAAGGAAAATTTGGCCTAGCACTATGAAAGAATCAGAAGGCACTATAGCAATTTTTTTTTTGTGTGTGTGGGGGGGGGGGGGGGGAGAATGATATGAGACTTTTAGGATTTGTGGAGATTTGTATCACTCAGGGGTAGGCTACTCTCATAACATTCGACCCTTTGCCATATAGACAAATTCGAGCCATTCACAAATCCGGAAGACCCGCGCAGCCTGTTTCTAGGGCTAGCTATCTGAAACAAACGAGCTGTGTCACCCCCCCCCCCCCCCCCTCCGTCACTATACATATAGGGTCTAGGCGGCCTATATAGAATAGGCCGGGGGAACAGGCCTAACTTGTTATGTTAGCTTTTTAGAAATAACCAAGCTTGCAAGGCAATGAAATAGATCTAGGCCGTCATCTCTTTAAAAAAAGATCACTGTGGATCGTGGCGCCATCTGGGAGATGACCGCATTAAAAGGTGGTTGTGCGACATACTTTTCGTACGAGGAGCCAGCGTAACAGATGGAAATGAATATAAAGTGAAATTTGTGTTGTCGTAACCAAATAGTAAAAGTAATCGCAAAATGACAACATTTTACAACTTTAATTTTTATACTAAATATTGCTAGGAAGTATAAAAATATATAAATGTAGATATTTTGTCGAATTTTATCATAAATAATTTTTACTTCTATTATCGTCTATCGCAGAACATTCAAATACGAACAATCATGAAATCTATCTTGTATGTATAGTATATTCCAATAGCACACAAAGCCCTGCATGTTGGTGCTGCTGGGACCCCAACTCCCCGTGCTCCTGAGGCCCTTCCGTGCTGCTGACCCACACATGCCCTACACTGCCAGCCGTAAGTGCTGCTGAGACATTTCGTGCTGCTGAGACCCACACGGTCCCACCACCCGTGCTGCTGAGACCCTCCACCCCCTTGTGCTGCTGAGACCCCTTAGGTGCTGCTGAGACATCCACCTCCCCGCGCATATCGATCATCCACAATATATTAGGGGGCCGAACAGGATGGGGGGGGGGGATCGGGCTGAATGGGTATATGGGCCAAACAGGAGTTGACCAAACAAGAGGGAGTCAAATGCAAGAGTGAGGGAATAAAACCACCTTAAGTTACCATTATAACTGTCAATTTTAAAACAGGACTAACCGGCGATGTGCGAAGATGAACGTTCACATGATCCGAAGCATCTCATGCCCTTATTTTTCGACAAAGTCTTCAAAAAGTCCGCTAAATAGGCCTAAATATACCAAAAAAGATCAAACCAACCCAACCCCAGTCGCCCCCTGCTTCTAATCCTAGAAGAGTTTTTTTTTCAATTCTGTAGCTCAAGGCCTTTTTCTATTATAACGTTCCCGTCATTCAGTTTGTTCATTGGTAAAACACCGGCCAGGGAGCCTCTTCCAAAAAAACCCAACAAAGACACATTGAAATTGATCAACCAGGATCGTGTGATTTTCGCTGATTTCTCCGTTACATCTGAACCGATTTTCTTGAAAAGGCCATTTTCTATGCATATTCTAAAAGCTGTAAAAATTTCGCAACATGATATTCAATATTTGAAAAGTTAGACTATTTGACATGTAATAAAATTCTAGAATTAGTTTAATGGGTTCATAGAGGGATATCGTAATTTCAATTTACTGTGCAGGCTAAGTTAGGTACATAACATAAATTTAAAAATTGTCCAATGAAATTATGCTGACCCTTTTATCGTAACTGCCAACATGCTGAAAGAAATATTTGACCTCATCCTAGTAAACACGAGGGGGCCAGTGAAACAGGTCAACATCGGGCCAATGCCTCATGTTTACTGGGATTCCACTGTTTTCACTGAGCAAGAAAAATGCTGTGCTAGATCAAAATCTGAGCTAAATTATAAAAACCTACAAAAGTTGTGATCTCAATGTTGCCAATTGCAGAAGGGATACAGAATCAAAAAAATCACCCAGAAACCTGATTTTTTTTTAAAAGCTGAAGAAAACTATGAAGATGAATGATATAAAGAGTTTGAGTTTTTAGATACACTCACATCAGGGCACCCAATAAGTGCTGCCCCGTAATAAATGTCAGTAGCAACTATACCACATATCCTTTACACTGTCGGGTAGATACACCACAGCTATGCCACAGCATATCAAAACGTATGCAAAAATCGGCCCTCTCACAAACACTATGATATACCGCACTCATACCAGAGCGTTTTAGTCCGTATCCAAAAAGTGGCCTTCTCTCACGCATAGCGTATAAATCCGTAATTTATTTCAAAATATCTCTTATTCATGTATAGAGCAGCTGCCGCTATTACGTTTTTTTACGCTACGGCAGACGTGCGCGGTGACATATAACGATTTGGTACGTTATGGGTTTTCGTCTACACAGCATTCATGGTTACTCTACATAATGCATCTTGACCTCCTGTGACGCTGGCCCACCATTGAAAAGGCATTGGGGCAACTGTTTGCGTTTGATGAAAAAGTAGAATGGTGTTTGGCACCCAGTGTAGTCTTTTGTCACGAATCAACATGACTATGGTTAATATAATTAGCAAGGAGTATCAATATTATAAACCTAATATTTGCTGATGAGACATTCAACTATAAAGGTTGAATTCACATAGCCGGGTTTGTTAAACATATATCACAATATTTAAGGTGTGTAGGTCTAAAATTGTTAAGTCACTTGAGTTTATAATTAAACTTCGCGTGGTTGGATCAAGGTATTGCAAATATGACTCATTTTCTAGAGTTCTATGTTTTTGGTTGCGCTTCTTTGTTTACTAGTTTGTTTGTCCGCTTGGGAAAATATATCACTGCATTTTATTATCGTCATCCATCCAATGTAAAGTTTAAAGAGCTTTATAATAGGTTACAATTGATAACAATGCCGACAAACTTACTAGAACGAAATGGTTGATAGTGTAATGTTCTGTTATTGACCCCCCTGTTCATTATCAAGATAATTTGTGTAGAATTAATTAAAAAATAAATGTTATGAAAACCAAAATGTCTTCTCAAGACATAAAACTAAAGGTTGCAGGTGTAGAATCGAGTATATTTATTATCTATGTCATAACATTTAAAGCATGTAAAAGTGACGAAATAGCTTATTTCACATAATCTTATAACTATCCATTTATAGTTGCTAATTAGTAAACATCATGATAGGCTAGAAGCATGCCGACAAGTTTACTTGGAAGAAATGGGGAAATACTCTCTGTATATCAAAGCTTACAAGTGTGAGTTATTTACCACCTATTAGGTGGTAAATAACTTACATTTGTAAGCTTAGGTTCTAAGCAAATATAGTTTTAATAGTGAAGAAAATGGAATGCTACATACGATGGTGCTTGTGAGAAAGCCGTTTTTTCACTACGATCCAGTACACTGTGGCATGCCTACACTGTATGGTACTGTGTAGTGGAAAGGATATGCACATAACAATCATAAATAGCCTCCGGCCCCTCTTTACCTCTCTTTTTAAGTCCCCGAAGGGTCATGGAAGAAGAAAATTGTTGATTGAAACAAAACTTCACCCAGGTTTTACCCAGGGCACCTAGTGCAGCCTTTCTCCGGTATCTCAATTCTTTAAGATCCCACCATTGTTCTGTCCAAACGGCCTTAACGATGGCCTCCAGAGCTTCCACATAGGGTAGTGGACATAGTCTATTTTCATTTTTTGCATTTTTTTTTTTAAATTAAGAAAATGGCACGTGGAAAAAAAATTATCAGAAGGGACCACAGCATGCCCGTTCCACTTACCTCTTCAAGCATTTGTTGCAACAATTATGAAACTAAAGGCGAGAGCTCGCACCATTTTTCGTAATTGCAAGAAATCTGATGATGGCAACCCCCAGAAAAGGTGATAAAAGTGCCATTCAAAACAATTCATGCTTTAAATTCTACAATGATAGCTTTATTTCTATCAGTAATAGTTAGCAAAAGGAACAAACAAACAGAGAAAAATATGCCTTTTATTGCAGTGTCTCACAAAATCACGTAAATCATGAAAAATCACGAAAAAACCATCAATATCCTTTTTATGATGTACCTAGCTATGACAAATGGTCTAACTTCTGAAATAGTTTAGATCTTGATCTTGATGTATACTGGAATAAAACCGCCTATTGGTGTATCACTTCCAGGGAGTGATTGGCATGCAAACTAATTGGTTCAGTTTGATCAAGCCTTGTTTTAGTGCTGGCACTGATATGGCCGACGTGGACCCACAAGGCAAATTATTCCAGTCCTTAAGAGACCTGGGGAAAACGATTGTCTATAGGTCACTGTGTTGGTGCGAATTGGTTTATATTAGCCTTTGGCTCCTGCTCTGGTTTGACTTTGGTTGATCTGAAGTATGTGTTCAGTGGGAACCGTGACTTCACCCCTGACCACCTACATGAGGTTATGTCTTCTTCTTACCAGGTTTTCCCAGCTGAGCCCCGACAGCAAAGCACTCACACTGCTGTGCCGCTCATAGTTACCAGTCATAAACTTAGCTGCCCTTCGCTGCATTTTATCTAATTTATCAGTATCTGTTGTTTTATGTTCCAAATAACTGCAGAGTATCCCAGTCCAGCCCAGATTAGTGTAGTGTAGGCTGTAGATTTGGGTTGCCTCGGACAGTATTTCAGATTCCGTCGGAGGAAAGCTAAGGTGTTGTTCGCTTTCCACAAAATGTTGTTGATATGTGCCGACCGGGATAGATCTTGGATAGACCCCTAGGTATGGGTTTTTATCAACTTGGCTCAATGCCTGCCCTATGAGTTGGTATGTGATCTTCTTGGGTACACGTGGTCTTCAAATCTGTGGATATAGCACTTCTTCGCATTAAATCTCATACCCCAGCTGTCAGCCCATTCCTGTAAGACAAGTAGATCGTGTTGGAGTTGGATCTGGTCTACTCTTGACTTGATCTCTCTGTATATCAAACAGTCAACAGCAAACATGCGTACCGGTACAGTAGATTTAACTCTGTCTTGCAAGTCCTTTAAAATTATGTGGCACAGGAAAAGTAATGTGCCAAGGACGGTTCCTTGAGGGACGCCTGATTCCACGTCAGCATCACTAGATGTTTCTCCATTCACCACAACACATTGCCTTCTGTTTCTCAGGAATGCTGTTATCCACTGATGAGTATTTCCGCGTATACCGTAGTGATCTAATTTCTTAAGCAGTCCTTCACAGGAGACTATGTCAAATGCTTTGCAAAAGGTAAGTATTACCACGTCAACTTAGTTGTTCCCGTTGTACATGGCTGTGATGTCTTGTGATGTTATCGAGAGTTGCAATTCACAGGAGTGTCGTCTCCTGAAGCTGTGTTGTAGTGGCGTTAAGATGTTATAATCGTCAAGGTGTTTTCTGACATGACGGCATACTATATGCTCTAGGATTTTGCAGCATTTGCATGTCAACGATACTGAGCGGTAATTCCATGCCTCTTGTTTACAACCTTTTTTAAATACTAGAGATATATTAGACCCATAATTTATTAGTTCGTGACCAGTATGTGGGCAAGTTACCAATAGGCCTATGTAGGCCTATGGACAGGCGGAAGATCTCTGCGAGTGCCGGAGAAATTCCATCTGCTGTTTCTTTTACAATGGTATTAGGTAGGTTGTTTCGAGCCCTTGCTTTTTTTTCGGGTCACTTAGCAGTTTCTGCACACCAGGTACATCAATCTGTGTGTCTTGCATTTCTGGTGCCTTTTCACCTGGCACTATGGGGAATGATTTCCCTGTTTTTTTTGTGAAGATTGACTGAGCTGAACTGCTGGTTCAGTATTTATACCAGCTACAATGACATCTGACGAGGTTTTAGCCTTCTTCCTGATGGTGTGCAAGATCCTACACTATTCCAATTTTACGAAAATTTCAGGGCTGTTGGCTGTCCAAAAATTTCATGAAAATTAGTTAGAAAACGCCACCCTCCACAACGTGTTCAGGCCCGTACCCAGGAAATGAGGTAGATTGGGGAGGTCTGTCTCAGGGCCCGTATTCTCGTACAAGTTACAATAAATCGTAGACATCGGACTGGTAGAGATGGCCATCTCGACCAATCAGAAGCCTACGATTTATCTAACTTGTACGAGAATACTGGCCCTGTATAATAGAACTATATTATCTTACAGGTTCTTCTTCTGAGCGCCGGCTTTCGCCTCTTTACTCAGCTCTAGATTAAATGACTCTTTCTTTTCGATGAGTGGTTTCCAGTTCATTGGGTCTTCCTTGTGTGAGAATTTTATTGGCATATTGTGCCAGGCTTTGTCTAGTCGCCTTTCAAAGGAATGTATGGATGGGGCGTTTACCACCTCATACAGTAGGCGATTCCACAAGCAGACTATTATTTGTGTGACACTAAATTTCCTCAGATTTGTTTTAGAACATTTCTGAAAAAGTTTTAGGTTATGCCCTCTATAGTGTTGTGAATGTCTGACTTGTCTTGCGTTTCCAGTAGAGGCGGCAGTTGGGGGTCATAGTTTCCTTGGAGTATTTTGAAAGTTTCAATCATATCACCTCTTAGTCTTCTGTAAGCTAGTGTTGGTAACTTCAGACTTCTAGTCTTTATGGATATTCCACTCCAACCAGTCCTGGGATACACTTTGCTGCTCTTCTCTGTACGTTCTCTATTATTTCAATGTATATAACTGAATGTGGTGCCCAGACTTGCTCTGCATATTCCAGAAGCGGTCGCACTAACGCTTTGTATAAGCTCAAAAATGTGCTTTCGTCAAGGTAGGTGTAATTAAGGAACTTAATTCGGCTGTTTTTGTAGTGGGGTTTTTGGTTCTTTATTTGAACTTTGAACTTTGAATTGGTACTCCAGCAGCACCTCCTTTTTGGAGTATGAGCGAGGCTGGAGGGGGGAAAGGGCTGACTCTTGACTGTGCCACAGTTTTTGATTCTATGGCAGCTGCCGGAAGAGAATTCCAATCAGGGATAGTTCGATGCCAAAAAGAATTTGTCCCAGTGTGGTGTTAGCTCTAAGATGTTTATGGGCCTGATCCCTGCAAACACTGTACGTAATATAACGTTCGTCAAAGTCCCATTTTCGTCATTAATGGATGAATGTAACGAGGACGTGCTAGGGACGTAGTCATGATAACCCTAACGTCCCCAGAACGTCCCAATAACGTTACATTTATGTTTTACGTTCTAAGGACGTAAATGGGAGTTCACAGAATTACGTCCTAAGTACGAATACTGTTTTACGTCATAACGTCCCCACAACGTACAGCATTTTGTACTCAGGACGTAACTCTGTGAACTCCCATTTACGTCCTTAGAACGTAAATCATAAATGTAACGTTATTGGGAAGTTATGGCGACGTTAGGGTTATTATGACTAAGTCCTTGGCACGTCCTCGTTACGTTCATCCATGAATGACGAAAATGGGACCTTAACGAACGTTATATTACGTACAGTGTTTGCAGGGATTGTGCCCACCACGTGTTCTTCTGTCCGCTGGGATTAAACGGTCATTGATAGGAATTTTGACTAACTCATTTAAAATTTTGCACATGCTTAGGCCCCTTACAAGTCTAGAATTTTTACGTCTTGTTTTCAAGTCAGTCCAGCCCAGGTTCTGAATGAGAGATGTCACACTGGCTGTTTGTCTATAATTTGGGGTGACATATCTTGCTGCTAATCTTGAATTTTTCTAAATTTTTTTTTTTTTATAATTTATTAAAAATGACACATTAAATAACGCATTCTGGCGACATATTTAACAGAATCAAGGAATCAAGCAATCTCACAAGTGATAATTAGGCCTAGTACAGATTAAATTTACCGGAACTCAGTATCTAAAAAAAGTTAACCTTTGAAAGTGGGCCTTTCTGTCTGTGGGGGGTGCGAGCGCACCCAACGCAACCCCCCCCCCCCCCGGTACGGGCCTCGTGTTACCTGGTTACGAAACACATACCAGTAGTGGAGGGCGCGATCCTCCCAACTAATGAAAATGTGTTGAGGATTGACGGAGAAATCATCGAAAATCACATTTCAGTAGAATTGGTAGGCAGCGCTGCACGTTAGCACAAGTCAGGCACTCAGCTGGCCTGTAGACGGGAAACGGGCGACCAAATTTATTTCCTACAACAATTAATATTGATTTATTAATAATCGGTAATCGGCGGCCACCATTTTTGTTCATATTCGTGTTTATCAGTTGTTTATTGTTCAACAAAACCAGCAAATTCATGGATGGTGTTTGTTAATGTTATGATTTAGGTAAATTACATATACATATACTGATATAGGCATATGATAACGTTAAATATATATAGATTATAGGTGTAGATCTAAGCCTTAGAAGGCTTAGGCCACAGACACAGTTTTTTTTCTGACTCGTCTCGGAGTCGGACTTGGAACCTGGGAACTTGAAGGCTCACGCGCCTAATAGCTCATCTACCAACCTTAATATTATTATATACTTGGTAGGGGTGATCGGGGCACTTGGGAAGGCTTGCCCCGCTTCAACGGCGCTTGGTTCTCAATAATTTTTATTCAGAGCAGCCTGCCGCAGCCGCAGGCCGTCTGAAAAGAGGAAAACGGTCCGGAAAACGCTGCTCGACCGGTCCACTTTGGAGCGCCGGGCAGACATTTGGGGGATGGAATTCAACCCATCCAAATGTTCTGTTTTCCGAGAAACCCGCATACCTGTCAACATTGAGAAATATGAAACAGGGAGATTTTATCTGGTTTCGCGTACACTCACTTAGGCGAGGGGTCTAAGGAAGCTAAGGGGTTATAAGTCTTTTCTGAGGGCATTCCGACTGTTTCCTGGCACCTTTAACTAACAAATTCTAAAAAAAATTCATAATAATTTTTTGTATTACATTCATCAAGGCCAATATTGAACAGCAAAATATTTGGACTTAGCTGATCTCGCAGAGAAAAAAAATATTGTATCATAGGCAGATTGTTTCTGTAACGGCTTTGTTTAATCGACAAAACTGACGAAAAAACGAAACTGACGAAACTGGTTTCCTCTAATCGACGAAACTGACAAGACGAAGCCACAATATCGGCCCTACTAAACTTTTTTCAAGTTAGTGGTTGAAGAAAAGTTGACCTAAAGTTGAACACAACATTAAAACAAAATTGGGTCAACATGTGTATAAAGTGTTTATTTATTTATTTATTTGTCATCAACACGAAAGAACAATTATATTAAATTTGTATGTCTCACAAAGATGCAATTTGCGCTGGTCGAACGGAGAGATTTGTCGTGTAAATTTGTGTCTAAAAAATCTTCTAATTGTACTGCGTATAATCCATATAAACATTTAAAATTGAAAATTAGATCTGCCCAATCTCTTCGAAATGACAGTGGTAGCAGATTAGGTATGGTACTGTACATCCCTCACTGTATTTTACATCGGGATAACTCAGTATAGCAAATAAACTCAACTTACTAGAGCTTGCAACCTTAGGCATATCATTAATAAATAACAAAAATAACATAGGTCCCAGGATCGAACCTTGTGGCATGCCAGATGAAAAATTTAACCAGCTTGATTCCACACCCTCTACAAACACTCGCTGTTTCCTATCATATAGATAAGAGGTAAACCAGTCTAGCAATCGACCATTAAAACCATTTTTAATTTATGAAGTAGCAGTCTGTGCGATACACTGTCAAAAGCTTTGCTGAAGTCTGAATATATTATGTCAGTTTGATTTGAGCTGTCAAGATGTGAACCAATTTCATGGTAAACACCCGTTAGTTGGGTAGGTCTACTGCAAGATTTTCCTTTTATAAATCCATGTTGTTCAGAGCAAATCAGATTTTTAGTGGGGCCTAATTATACTAACATGGTTGTGAATACACTATTCCATCACTTTTGATACAACAATTAATAAAGAAACTGGTCTGTAATTAGAAACAGGATCCCTGTTACCTTTTTTTATGGACAGGTATAACGTTGGCCAATTTCCAAAAGTCGGAACTTTAGACTGTTCCATACTTAAATTAAACAAAGTCACAAGAGAATGAGTCAATTCTTTAGCACACTGTTTTAATACAGCTGGTGACACTCCATCTGGTCCACAAGCTTTACTGCCGTCCAGATTGGCGAGCACCTTGAAGACATCTGATTCTGTAAAAAATATATTTGACAAAAACATGTTTTTACATCAATCAATATCTGGTACAGCTGATGACACACCAGTGTTGTTATTGAAAGCGTATTCAAAATATGTGTTAAACATGCAAGCCATACCATTGGGATTAGTAGCATTTACACCTTCATGACAAATTTTACTAGGTAGACATTTGTTTTTTGTTTTTTTTTAATCGAAAATCGTTTATTGTTTTCTTTTAGTATGTCAGGCAAATCAGCATTGAACTGGTTATGCTTGACCTGCAATAATTTCTGAAATTAATTTCTTACTTTTCTAATTTTTTCTCAGTGATGAGCTCTATTTAATTTCTTGGCTTTTGTCCAAGCTTGCTTCTTTTTTCTTTTCAAACGTCTCACTTCAGAGTCAAACCAGGGTGGTAAATTTAATTTTCTTACAGTAATTTTAGGTAGTCTACACATTAGCATCATCATAGTACTGAAGCCAACTTTCCCAGGCCAGATCAACATCTTTGTTATCAGTCTGTTCTAATTTATGGAGCATTTAACACTCTGCAAAGCTCCTAACCTAATCCAATCAACGTTTTTATAATTGTAAACTTTTCTCTGAATTTCCTTTTTTTGTACCAGATCTGTATATACAGTGAAACATAATATTGTATGGTCAGTTGAAAAATACGTAGGCCGTATTGGTCGGCTGCATATGGTTTGATCCTGCCATTAAACATACCATAATCGTGTTTAGGGCTTAAATGGTTTACACATTTCACATCCTGCCTCTTACAGACCGGAAGAAGATATCCCACGCCAACTCGAGGCGTTCCGCCAGTGGTAGCCAAATTTAAAACTAGATCAGCGTTGTATATGATGAGTGTCCAATATTAAACCAACAACAGAATACCAAGAGTGCTTAGGGGGCCATAATTAAATTACTACTGTAGGGGCGGGGAGAGGTAGTTGGGGTTTTTGAACCGGACAAATTATTTATTTCACCTCCTGTCTGCAATATGTGCAATATCTTATTTATCCCACACTCTGCATGAAGCAAAATTTATTTCACTTTCTTATCATTTATTTCTGTCTAAAAGTTGGAGCTTAAAGTAGGCTTAGTGGTGGTGTGGGGGTTAGAGAGACGAGCGAAGCCAGGCTTCAGAAAGGCTTAAGAAATTAAGTGTCATTTAACGATGCCGAGCGAAGCGAGGCCAATTTTTTTGCATATAAGCCTATAAACAGAGTTTATTTTTTGTAAACAGAGCATTTATTTTCCAGAGTTCGAAATAATTAAAAAACGGGAGAAAATGACGTGAAAACGGGAGGTCGGGAGATGCCCCTCCAAAACGGGAGGCTCCCGCCGAAAACGGGAGGGTTGACAGGTCTGAACCCGGGCTAAAGAGATAGCTTCAGACTATCAGCTCAACAAAGGGGTCACATTCGCGAAAGTATCAAATTCACCTTATTTGGGTGTCAGCATCAGTGAGAACCTGAAATGGGCAGATCACATCCCCAAAATTACGAGTAAGGCTAATTCCACACTGGGTTTCTTGAAGAGGAATTTGAAAGGATGTCCCTGAAAATGAAAATAGATTGCATATTTTTCAATGGTTCGGTCACTTTTGGAATACTCTTGTCCTGTATGGGATCCGTACAGGCAAGGTGATATTGATAAATTAAACAAAATTCAAAGAGCTGCTGCACGTTTTGTAACAAACTAGCCCCGAGAGACGCAACACTTACGTATGCGTCTCGACACGATGTAGCATAGAAGTTGGCGAATTCACACCGATGCATACATAAGTGTTGCGTCTCTCGTGGCTAGTAACAAACAACCACCAGCGTAAATCAAGTGTAACAGCGCTTATCCAAGATCTAGGCTGGACTGACATACAAACTAGAAGTCAAGAACTTCAGGCTGACAAGCCTGTACAAGCCTGTACAAAATTTGAAACGGAATAATCGCTGTACCTGTCAGTGACCTTTTAACCCCAGCAGACGAAAGAACTTGTGGTGGACATGAAAAATCATTCAAACATATTTGAGCTAACACCACGCTGGGACAAAATTCTTTTTTGTACAAAACCATACCCGTTTGGAATAATCAGCTTTTATTGAATCCAGATCAATAGCAGCATTTAGGAGCCAACTGAGCGATTAGTCCCTTCGCCTGATACTACATGAGGAGGACTGCGAAGCTCAAATATTAAAGTTAAAGTCCCGTGTTGACCAGCATTCAGTGTGGGCGATACAACATGAATACATAACTCTGGTCGTCATCTTTAATGTAACGTTTAGCCTATGTTAGCAATAGCAGGTGGGGGCTGACAGCAGTCGCAGATTAAAGTACGTACTTCCTTTGAAGTACGTACTTAGATTGAGGTATGTCGTACTTCGATCTAAGACCTAAGTACACCCTGAGCTTCACTCTTACAAATGGGTACTCTCATATTTGTTATTTTATTACTCCTTTGCAAATTAAAATGTTATTGGTTGAATGGTTTATTTCTGAACATGGATAATCAAGCTATTAAATTATACATGATAAAAGGAACTTCCAAAATTTTATTTTCTGTTTACCTGAATATAGCTTTTGAAACAGGCTAAATGTTTTTATTTCGTCCTTTTGTCCTTGAACTGTTAAGCATTTGCCAGCTACCAGAAATAGTTCAGTTGAAAAAGGACATTTCATTGTACGGGATGTATTTTATCAAAACTGTTTTTCATGTTTGGAAAATGATATATTTAACTTTATATCTGTTCTTCTGAGGACGTACTTTGATTGAAGTACGTATTTTAATGGAAGTACAGACCATGAGGCATGTGATTCTATAGCCAGTGCTTATCATATGAAAAACCCAGGAGCTCAGTTAATAGAGCTCCTGAACCCAGCCAGGAGCTCGGTAATTCAGCCTTTATGGATTTATGGCTTTAAGATCTCTTGATATGAATTCTAATGACATACACTACATTCCTAACCAAGCTTCCCATGCCATTTTGCTACAGAATTCTACGGCATAATACATTTCTCCTGAAACCAAATGAGTGTTTGCACATGTTTCATGATAGTGACTGTTAACCATCCCAAACCGTTAAATAACTGTGATATATTAAGACAAACTACACTGCAATAATTCAAGATAGATTTATTTGAAAAGTCCTGAAGAAATTAGTGCCAAATTTATCAATAATATTGAAAAGTGAACAGTCCTCAAAAACATCAGGCCTACTAGACAGTAGGCCTAATTGCTAAATTTATCAACCGGTACTAGGCCTAATTAATAAGTGACTATCATCATCAAATCCCAAGATGATGACTTTGTGGGGGAGGGGGTGGGGTAATTTTTAAATTTTATTTATAAACTGTTTGGCAACAACCAATTCTTTCTTCAGCATACTCTGCTTTAGATTTAGCAGTGAAGCGTAGGGCCTATAGATAATAGGCTATGTCCCCTAGGCTAAAGGCCTAGTTCACGCCTATAGTGGACTATCAACTTATCCAGTGTCCATGCAGATATTGATTTCATGGGGAAGGGGGTGGGGTAAAGTATTAATTATCTTCACCGGTTGTCTGGAATGATCTATAGGGGCATATATTTGTAAAATATAGAGTTGGTGTGTATACATACCAGGCAGACAGTCTGAGGTGACTAAGCAGACAATTTTATAGGCTGGACCTAGGCTATATCCTAAATGCTTATATTATCACTCATGCAGAGTCAGTGGGTCCACTTCATAATTACGCCCCTAAATGCATCACTTTTGCATTTGTGACGTTGTTGTACTAATATGGGTTGATAATGAGCTAAATTTTTAGAAAGATCGAATTAGAATTGCTTGAGTAGCGATACAAATCGGCAAAAAATTAGCGCTAGGTGCGCTACTTATAGTATCAAGGAGCGTGATACACGGCACACCTAATCTCAAAGGAATGGGCGCGAAGAAGCGCGAGCGCTATCGCGCTCCTTATAATGACCAGCACTGGATAGCAGAACTTTAATATCACATTCCTATTTTTCCAGACATACGGCTGCTCTATAAAATGGTGATTTAATATTTCAAACTATCTTTTCTATAGTCCATTATTATTTTTAGTTGACAATATATATTATCTACTTCAAATTGATAAATGTTTACCTCTTGTTGCACTCACAGCTTCACAGTTGAAATCATGGCCTCTAACAAGGTCAGAACTCCTGTAAATTTAGAAGCCTGATTATCATTGGACAGACTGACTATTGGACCAATGAAATAATGTGTTGCGAATGAATAGGGAATATTCACATGAATTCACCACAAGAGAATTCTCCATGGGGAATTCCCCTTGGGGAATCTGATTCTTTGTCCCAGGCAAATTAAGGAATTCACGAAGAATGCCCGGGGAATCAGATTCACGGTGAATTCCCCATGGTGAATTCCCATAGTTACGGTTATGGTTACGGTTATGGTTATGGTTAAAGTTACGGTTCATCCTAAAAGAAGAATTTAGCGTTTTTCGCCTTTTTCTGTTTTTTACACACCTTTTTTCATGTATTTCACCGTCAACTTGCCAATTTGTGGTTTATTGTCCCATTTGAAATACCAAAATGATGGCAATTGTGGTCTCTTTCCAAAAATATTCTTAGTTTTAAAATAACTTAATAATTGGAGGTGCACGGACGCTAGGCGTGAAGGTGTAAATTAAGACGCAAAAAAAAGCAGCTCAAAAAACACAAAACATGACTTTTTCAAAAGCTTGTAACTTTGTCAATATTTTTTTTTTGTCCCAAATTTTAGATTTACAGTAGAACCTGCTATGAGCAGCCACTCCTATGAGCAGCCAACCTCCTGGCTGGAGGCCAATTGGCCATTCCTCAAATGGCATTTCCTATACAAATAACCTCCTATGAGCAGCCACCTGCCTTAAAAGGCCACTTTTCCTGTGTCACAAGGGTGGCTGTTCATAGCAGGTTCTACTGTATATCATTAAGATGTCGTTTATTAAAACATGCAAAGAAATTAGTAATTTGACAAAATTTGGAAAGCCAATGTCTAGACAAAACAGCCAATAACACACATTTTAAGGCCTTATCAAGTTTGTGATGCTGACCTATTAGCCACCCTACGAGTAGCCAGTCCTGGGAAAAAACTAAAACTGACTCAGTCAGTGACTGGCTACACAACCGGAGTTGACTGTCATTCAGTTAACATTAGCGATGACGACCGGAGTTTGTATACACATTTTATCGCCCACACTGAATGATACTATTGATAGGGGTCTAGTCAACTCCGGCTGAGTAGCCTTTTCTTATCAATTACAAATTTCATTAGTAAATAGGCAGAATTGCATAGCATTTTGCTATGCAATACCGAAAAAATTTCCTTGAACCAGATGTGAAATTTAAGGAAAATAAGCTACTTGCCAGCAGGGCTAGTGAATTAACAAAATGACTAGTCCTTCAGCAAATTTACTGGCCAGCAGGGCTAGTGACAGATCATTTGTAGAGGCATTTAATTTGTCCTACAAAAAATAATGAAACCTGAAGTGGCCTCAGAGGCTATTGGGGGACTCTAGGTTAATTAGCCTAGAGTGTGTGTGCACTATAGAATAACAGGGCGCTACAAAGTCAATGACATAATAAATGAGGGCACATCAAGGGTTTGAATCCGGGACTGTCACCCCCCCAAAAAATTAGTGAGGCCAAAGTTGGTCATGTAATTTGGCTGATTGAGCAAAGGGGCTTGTGCTTAGTACACTCAGTAGGTACGATTAGTCCATTCGGCCTTAAGGATTATGATATGGGTGGCAGGATGCTTCATGAATGATTATTACCCTCAGTGGTACCTTCTGGAGCTAAGGTTTCCACAGGTTTATATCCATCCTGAATACCCCGGTCCCATCTCCTTGGTTAGTTAAACCTGACCATAACCCTAAAACTTATTTATATTTCGAAAGCTGATGGGAAGTGATGGGAATTTTGTTAGAATTTCCTAATCGATGATACAAAATAATTGGTTGGTATAACCAAGGAATCTCAATAAAGAAGGAAGTCGTACTCTCGTTTCTACGGAGTCCCAATGTGATTGACGCGAACAAAGACTTTGTTGATCCCGTTTCAGTGGTGTTTGCCACTAATTGATTTTACGACCCATCCGGAATTTACACTCAGAAGCGTTGTCAGCGTGTCAACTAGGTGTGATAATCATCGCAATGCAAATTGCTAACTTTTAAAATTTTGGTCATACGGATATGTAAAAAATATCACCAGAAAGCTTATTCAATACTGAAGATAATGATGTAAATTATATTATGATAGCTTGTAAACTCGCAAAGTTATAAAACATTACACATTTACACAGGCCTACGTGGCCTACATAACGGTCAAATAACTTGGAGAAAATGAAATGAATGGAGTTTTAGGCCACCTTTGTGCACATGTAGGCTTAACTGGGCTAAGAGAACCTCCTGAGAATGGTGAGATGAATGAGATGACACTGCCCTCCTGACACAGAATTCGAAATTTGAGCCCTGACTGTCCGAAGCCGAGCACTCTACCTCTCGGTCGCGGAAGCTCCCCACAATATTCGATCTTCATGAATGAGCGGGGAAGAAACATTTTGTTTCTTTGAAGAATGCAGAGCTCCGATTTTCCAAGCAGGTAGCTTTAGCCACTGCACCAGGGCCCCCGTACTTTGAGAAATAAAATATTTCATCAGTTTCTATAGAAGGAAGCTCCACTTCAGGGCAGTGGTAGCCGCTGCAAGAGAGCAAACTAGCCACTGGTCAATAATGGTTAACTTAATAACTCAATATAACAATAAATTGAATTTTTCATAAAATCCTATTCATATGGCTAGTAAACCAGCAGCATAATAATGCAGAAATCAAATAAGAAAAATGCTTACAGTTTTCCCTACCGGTACATAGCAAATGCACAGACTTATATAATATATATTTTTAATGGTAATCGGTAAAAAAAACATGTATCATTGAATGCTATGAACACATTCTTACTCATTTTATACATGTATTAAATACTGCTTAGAGGGGTTGGTATTTAGCACATGAATAATATAAATGACACAGGAACGTAATGTAAAATACCAGAAATTTGACTTCTCAACATCTGTGAATGCCTTGTAATAAAAAAATATTGGTAAAATAATACAGGTCTATCGCTAGTGGTCAATATACATTTACCTGATATGTGGTATGAATATTCCTAGAGATCGAAGTCACAATATTAGTGGGCAATAATGGACGAGATAAACTTCCGCCAGCCCACGTAGCCTACCAGTTAGCCCCCTGTACCAGCCAGATAACGTTGTGAATATTTGCTAGATACGAGAACCCCGCAGGCCAGACATATTTTTCAAGTTCTAACACTAATAAAATGCTATAATTATATCAGAAAAGCTTTGCAGCAAGGTCCTCGCTCAAAATAGTATTTCTGCTTCATAAGGCAATAATTTGGTGAGGACACTTCCATAACTTCAACGGGAGTAGTCGTAACTTCCGCCCTATCCTGATTTTCTTCAATCTTGGTCCGTCTTGTAGATATACACACGTGGTATCTAAATATAGAAACTGCGCATGGATTTCCCCTCTTTATAACGTAGTAATGATGTTTGCGCACGTGTGGGGGTGATACCAAAATATTTACTAGAAGGCAGCCTGGGATCAGCTGTTGTGGCTGGAATGGGAAGGGGGGCTTTAACAACAGCGACCGCAGCGATCTCGTCGTCACGCTGAACAGCGAGGGACATCATAAAACCTACATGGCTTATAATAAGATCCCAAGCTCGTTAATATAGCGATTTTGTTTGATCATTTGCCGGCTCAACGGCTGGGACAAGAGTGAGACTTCCTTCCCTATAGATTCCTTGGTAAAACCGAATGACGATCACAGTTAATCAATTGATGGAAGCTTTCAGGAGCCAGGTACACATGTAGATGTAAAAAAAACCAATACATATCTATGGTAGCAACACAGTATTTTCAAATCAACTTTTCAGTTTAGTTGACAGGTGACTGGAAAATTGTCCTTGCATTATTTTTTTAATATTGGTTGAAAATTGACTGAGAAATCAACGAAAAACATGCAATGCATTAACTGTCGTTAATGGTTTTCGCTTATTTCCCAATCAATTTTCAATGACTTTTATTGAAATTTGGCAATCACTATTTATCTGTCAACATCTGAGTATCAACATCAGGACCCCCGCCTCAAATGCAACCATGTTATTAAGAGTGTGGCACATTTGTTGGATATGTGTTATGATCGGCTGCCCCTTCTTGTAAAGTCTACTACAGATGAAGTTATCTCTTTTACACTTAACTCTTTCTCCGCGGATGTCGCCAAAAGGCAACCTCCTGGCAGACCACGGATACATCATTAATTACTTTTTAGCCCGCCTTTTAATTTTAATTAAAAAAGGTGGGCTATTGCAATTGAAGTTCGGCGGCGTCGGCGTTAACATTTACTTGTGGGCGCGATAACTTGAAAAGTTTTTCATGTTTCCTTCCCAAATTTGTTTTGCATGTTACTAATGACCACTTCTCGGACAAGTTCAATAATGGCTGAAAAAAAATTCAAAATGGCCGACTTATTGCGATTTTTCACCTTTTACGTCAATAATTTGACCTTGTGGGCGCGATAACTTGAAAAGTTTTTCACGTATCCTTTTCAAATTTGTTATGCATGTTACTAATGACCAGTTCTCGGACAAGTTCAATAATGGCCGAAGAAAAAAAAAAAATGGCCGATTTATTGCAATTTTTCACATTTTACGTCAATAATTTGACCTTGTGGGCGCGATAACTTGAAAAGTTTTTCACATATCCTTTTCAAATTTGTTATGCATGTTACTTATGACCAGTTCTCGGACAAGTTCAATAATGGCCAAAAAAAAAAAATGGCCGATTTATTGCGATTTTTCACATTTTACGTCAATAATTTGACCTTGTGGGCGCGATAAGTTGAAAAGTTTTTCACATATCCTCTTCAAATTGTTTATGCGTGTTACTAATAAGTAGTTCTTGGACAAGTTCAATAATGGCCGAAAAAAAAAAAAAAATGGCCGATTTATTGCGATTTTTCACATTTTACGTCAATAATTTGACCTTGTGGGCGCGATAAGTTGAAAAGTTTTTAACATATCCCCTTCAAATTGGTTATGCATATTACTAATAAGTAGTTCTTGGAGAAGTTCAATAATGGTCGGAAAAAAAAAAAAAATGGCCGATTTATTGCGATTTTTCTCATTTTACGTCAATAATTTGACCCTGTGGGCGCGATAACTTGAAAAGTTTTTCACATATTCTCTTTAAATTTGGTATGTATGTTACTTATAAGTAGTTCTTGGACAAGTTCAATAATGGCTGAAAAAAAAAAATGGCCGATTTATTGTGATTTTTCTCATTTTACGTCAATAATTTGACCTTGTGGGCGCGATAACTTGAAAAGTTTTTCACATATCCTCTTCAAATTTGTTATGCATGTTACTAATAAGTAGTTCTTGGACAAATTCAATAATGGTTGAAAAAAAATTCAAAATGGCCGATTTATTGCGATTTTTCTCATTTTACGTCAATAATTTGAACTTGTAGGTGCGATAACTTCAACATTTTCACAAGTATCCTCTTCAAGTTTGTTATGCATGTTACTAATAAGCAGTTCTTGGACAAGCTCAATAATGGCCGGTAAAAAAATCAAAATGGTCGACTTATTGCGATTTTTCACATTTCTTTTACGTCCATAATTTGACCTTGTGGGCGCGATAACTTGAAAAGCGGCTGGTTTAACATACCATTTATATCTTGGGTTGTTATTTACGTGATGACATTCGTCTTTACTTTCTTTATCATAATTTGGTGGCGGGCTGTTATAGAGTGTGCTCTTGTTTTATTAAAAAAATTAATTAATTTAGCGCTCAGGCAATTTATGACGCCATAATCCTGCGGTGAAAGAGTTAAAATGAATTTTCTGTGCAATTCACCAACTCCTAGTCTCCAATCATTCATATTTATATCGTGTATTTTCAGAGCTAGTTCAACACATTATCAGTTAGAAAAATGGAACCTCTAATGCAGAACCAACAATATTCATGTATGACAGATCAACGACAAGATATTGATGTGGATTACAGAGATCGTGAGCGCAACAGGGACAGGTATGTGGGCTGGGGTGAAATTTTTTACTGGAAAATTTACTAAAAATGATGCGTTAATTTTTTTGAGGAAATGTGAATGGGGGTAGGGTCAATTAAAAAGAATGTATCTCTCACTTCAAATTTTTCTTGCTATAATTTTTTGTATCAAACCACACTTGTAGATACAGTTCAAATAATACATCAACCTTTATCCTGTTGATCATTGTCGTTTATAATCTGTTTTATTAGTCGACCAAATCAATGTTTTTGGGAATGAAATGTCTCTTCAAACATCAAGATTTGCAAGATAAACAAGTATGAGTAATTTTCAGCCACTTGAAGTTGTGGGTCGCAGTAGCGAGACACAACTTCAAGTGACTGAAAAATTAAATACATTAACTTAGCAGGATAAGGGTTAAGGCTTAGTTACCTAATATTCACTTATTTTTCTAAGGGATAGGAGACGAGATAGAACAAGACGTCGGGAGAGAGATCGTGATTATGATAGAGACTCAGATCGTGACTACAATAGAGACTCTAGCAGAGACTCCAGGGACTCAAACAGAGACTCTAACAGGGATTCCAACAGAGATTCCAGAGACAACGATCGTGATTACAGAAGAGACTATAGTCGTGAAAGAAGTAGAGACAGATTTGATCGTTCTTCCTACTCTTCCTCCTTTGATAGAGAACGATCTAACAGTTCATACAGACATCAAACAAACCACCAAGAAAACACAGATTATGAAACTCCACATTCTTTGGTTTGTATTATGTAAAGGGGCATATAATATTAATACATTTAGATTGAAACCCCAAGCCTTCGGGATTGTAATATATAAAGAAACATAAATAAAATAACTTTCATGTCGATTGTGAAGTTTTAGTTCTCCTATTAGCTTTATATGGGAGTCTTACTGTGTTCAGTGTAGTTTTCGTTCCACTACAACGTTACATTTGTTAATGTGGTGACATAATTATTTAACATTTGTTAAGAAGCGTATTTTGCAAAGTCGTGTGGTGACACTTTTTACGATTTCAGCTTTTATGTTCAGATAAACAGCCTTTAGGTAATCAGTATTGAGGATAGGGTTATATGAACACAAGTTATGTGTACTACAGACGCGTACATCACTGTTAGCACTGTATCGCTCACACCATTAGATTACTCGATAGCGAGGTCAATGGCCAAACCACCAAGAGACAACCATAGTTTTTTTTTGATTTAATAGCAGGAGATAATTTGTCCCAATTCACGTCACAGTCAGTTTTTTGCATCACAGTCTGTAACGTTAGTGCTGATAGAAAAACTGCACAGCTAGGCCTACTTGCTTAGCGCTGATTGCAACAGTTTAACCAATTTATTTTAATGTTGTTCCAATGTCTACAAACATGTACAACTTCCACTTATTGAACATCAATTTATTTAATAAAAACAGGATTTGATCTGATAAAAAAGTGCTCAAAATGATTACAGTTATGATTAGTGCTTAACCCCTCTGGGCTATAAAATGTAATTTTCAGTCGCTTGAAGTTGCGTCTCGCTACCGAGATACACAACTTCAAGTGACCGAAAATTTATGTGATTTTAAAATGTAAGTCCCATTTTAAAATGATATCAGTGTTTCAAAATTTGAGGTATATTTTACTTTGAATAGCTCGTTATGCAGGTGCTAGTAGACACATAATGTCTACTGTAGTCGACATCATTGATACACAACTTTAAGTGACTTAAAATTTATGTGATTTTAAAATTTAAATCCCCAATTTTTATCAGTGTTTCAAAATTTAAAGTATATTTTACTTTGAACAGCTCATTATGTAGACCTATGCCAATAAAAACACATATGTCTACTGTAGTCTACATCATCTTTAGAAGTTAGAGAGCTGAGCTATGCAATGGTTATGTTTTACTAGATTAGTGAAGACTACACAAACATGAGAACAGAGTCACGAGTGGGCAATCAGACGGATTACGAACAATCAAGTGGGAAAGTGTCAGATTACAGGAATCGCCAGGAGCGTAGGGAATCCTACAGTGATGTGAACAGACATAAATATGATGATGATAACAGTGGGGTATATTGTGGTGACCTAGATGAAAATGGAGACAGAATAGATTCTGATCCAAACAGCAGCATGCGATCATATGATGAGAAGGGAGGTGACAAGTGGATGACAGATACACCGACAAATACTGTGCTTCTCAAACAGCTGCCTTTTGAAGTGGATGAAAAAGATGTGAGGCAGTCATTCCAAATATTATAGTCGGATTCACATTAACCGTCGTAAATGATTTTCGCTGATTTCTCATTCAGAATTTCATCACATGGCAAATGGTCTAACTTCTGAAATACCATCTAAAACTTTGCGAAATTTTCAGAGTCATTGTCCCATGAATAGACAATAGTGTGTTCAAAGTGTCATGAAATTAGTTCAGAATTGACTGAGAAATCCGCAAAATTCATTCAAGCTGGTTAATGAATTTAATGTGAATCTGACTATATTCACATTATTTTATATTTTCTGCTTCACAAAATTGTCTTCTCTTACAAAAATGTTTGGAAGCAACCTGATAGTAATGTTTTCTTTTGCATTGTTACATATATACACAAAGCATGGCTATATTTAGTACACACTTTAATACTGTGATACTTAAGAAATGTAAACGTACAACAGAAGGGTCAGACCTGGTTTTATTGACACAAATAACATTAAAGAAAAATTTACTTACGAAGAATGTCGGTCATTTATTTATTCAGATTCGAGCAGAGCTTATGATGTTTGGTGCTCCTGTCAAAGAAGTTCGTTTGATGAAGCGAAAAGATACAGGTGAGAATTATCAAGGCTTTACTTTTACTATATCACAAAGCACATCGGTTAAGGCTGCACTTAAATATATTCAATATTTTTTTTAGATGTATGTATATTAAATTGCTATGTATATGGTTTTGGAGATATTGCATCTACACCTCATCCCTATAAAATGTTTTTCATATCTCATTCAAATCAGGTAGAAAATGCTAATCTTTGTTCCACTTATTTTCAAATTTAATTTAAAGTCAGGCTCCAAGTAATTTTCTATGTGCCTATGTTTTTTAAATGTCTGACTATCTTGTCAGTCTTGGGATTAAGTTGACGTGAGTTTTAATCTACAATGTTATTCCACATCATTTTGATCTTTGATAATGAAGTGGTAAGGAGAAGATCAATCCTTTTAAACACCGAGCTAAAACAAAATTTAGCCATCTTGATAGATTAAAAACAAGTAGAACATGCTATGGTCAACCACCTTGTGACATTGGGGAGCCTATCAAGATAATAAATGATAAAAGTTTATTTATTGTTACGGAAAACACCTTTTTAGGGAATTTTCATATCTTTCTCATAGTTTGGTTCACATTTGTGTAGCTGCCCATAGCAAGTTTTACTTGTTTTTTTATTTGTTTGTCGGGATATGCCAGGATTGAATAAGAATGTGAACATAGACACAGTGAATTATTTAATCTGTATTTAACCTGTACCAGGTAAATAATGTTTTCTGATTTTTCTGACCTATCAAGGTTTTGGGAAAATAAATTCTTCACAATGAAATTTGACTGGCTGGTTTTGTATGAACGCTTCTTGGGCATTGAGCTGTTACTTTCTTTTAGTGATTAAGCTCAGAGCTTGCATATAATCAGATGCATCAAACTTTCAATCCAATTTTTCTTTGAAAAAATTGTTGTGAAAGAATTTGAGATATAAGTGTTTCTCATCTCTTAAAAAAACACTGCAAGAACAGAATTTACAGTGACTAAATAAGATCAAGCAAATACATAGTTTTTCACCAGATCAAAATTTAGTCCAATATACACTGAATCTCTGTTGTGATAACTTTCATTCAACATGTGCAAGTCGCTGTGCCTGATTCGGATGACTCTTAATGAGTCTTTAAAGACATTTAGCAAACAAAACAGGCATTTGCTTTAGTTCACTGCTTTCCTTTCGACTTTGGTAGTGAGAAGGGCCAGCGTAGCGTCTCCAGCTGTTTTGGCTTGGGCCGCACAGGTTTTCAACCAATGTCATGATTTCCACTTTATTATTTTAAATTTTTTGGCTGAATGGGGTGTCATCGCAATGGCTGGGCCAGTTTATCTTTGCTTCTACCGGGCATGGTGAGTATATTCGAGATACATTAGGTTGTTAGATTACAATGTGGATGCAGTTCCCAATGATGTATGATAATGTGCAATGTATGTGACTAACACATGGCCATTTTCTCAACTTTTTCACCTAGGTGCGTCCCGTGGGTTTGCTTTTGTGGAGTTTCAGAACGTTGCAGACGCCCAACGCTGGATGGAACACAATCAGGTTTAAATCAAACTCATCTAAAGCTGTTATCACACAGTGATAACTTGTGGTTCTTCCTTAATGTCGTAATAAATCATGACAAAAAAATTCTGCGACGTTTGAACCAAAACCTACATAGTCACTCTTCAAGCCTAGAATTTTTAGACTGATAACAGAATTGATTGTTATCAATGTTCGTCTTGATAGTTTCCTTTTCTCACAGGCTAATTTGTGATGTGGAAAGTAGAGGATAGTGAATTTTTACCGACCCGTTGCGACATTGCGGCTAAATTGTATTCAATGGTTTTATAGAGATAGGTTTTTAAATTTTCTCAACTAATATATTGGACAATCATTTTTATAACTAAAAATGAATGTTTAAGATATTGGAGCAAAATGTATGATAAAAAAATCTCTTCTATTTATTCATTTAATTGTTAATTCACTTCTGCAAACAAACTATTTTACTAGGCACAAAAACAGATCCTTTTTTAAAAGTGCGAGAAGTCATAACTAGCCTATTTTAAATGAAGATTTCTTGCTGATTTTCAGCTACATACATCTATCTAGCAGTGAATTAATAGATCATCCTGTTTTTTTTTTTAATTATGGCCGATCAAGTCCATAATCTTTTTGCATTGACTGAAGAGAAATGGCCCCTTTATTTTACATCTGAAATTTAAAAATATGCTGGGCCAGCCATCCTTATAGACATTCCCTTGTTTTTGACAAGTAATTTCACATAGATTGTCACACTGTTTTTGTTGGCAGTGCGTGTTGGCGTGATCTGCATGCCCAAAATCTCACCTTAGCACATCCTCTAATAGTAATTTCTATCACACAAATTTCGTTCTTTTTAAAAAATTCTTGGATGACAAATTTAAAAGTACACCATGCACATGTGCATCACACTTACATGTACACGACAATGTAACGACAGATATGTCAGATTAGCTTGAGTATTTGTCGTGAACACCAGCATTTATAAGTACCAATTGCCCCCAATTTTTACTCAAGCTGTTGGAGTTTTCGTGTGAAAACACAATTTTGTTAATTATAATATTTGTGAGCGCCAGTAGAAACCCTGCTGTTACAGGAAATTTGTTGTCATTACTACTTTTTGTGACGGTTTATGATTACGGCTTTTATAATAGTGCCCCAACAATATTCGATCCGCCATAACAATTGACTATCGAGACACCATGATGCTACAGGACGGTTTCAGTTGGGCTTTGTGGAAACATTGACATTTTGGGTGATGTTTTTCCTGCATGTTAGATTACTTTTTCTACTAGTTATTAAAGATAGGATAGTGTCCCATAATGAGTAGTCAAATGAGTACAAGAGTGCGGTTATTTTTGTAATTTTTTTATTGTGTCCAACAAAATAATTTCAATTATATGCAGTTTACTTCACACCAATGTATCTCATTTAATACTATGTGGGTTTTTTATTATGGCATGGAATTGATATATTCTTGACAAGGGTGATAAGTAATTGAACACAATTACAAATAGAAAGTTTGTATGGCTCAGAAATGATATGCATATGGTGTGACTTTAATAAATTAATGTATCACTTGAAGAGAGATTTCGATGAAGTTGTTTTCATGGGAAGGGATAATTCCCCTGTGGTATTATCAATGGGATTCTTTTTCAGCTGTCTTCCAGCTAAGTCGCAGCTATTTAGATTTTGTGCAGAAATGAAATGGATGCAGATAGTTCTAATGGGGACCTTAACTCATTCAAGACGGCACTCTCAGTATATACATGTTTCTGTGGACGGGACTTTTTTTTTTAAATGTACTCTTTATAACGTCACAAAACACGAGTTATCTTGGGCTCCGTCTTGTACTGTCGAAGTAGCTTGCACGAGATATTTCGGGCTCCGTCTGGAATGAGTTAAAGTATAAGTGTAGATGAAATTCGAGGCAGCAATTTTACTGGAAGACAAAAGAAACTACACAGGATTGCAGACGTCTTGCCGTAAGAGATCAACCGTGGATTGACCAAATCATATCCAATGTCCTGGGCTCTTGGTGCTGTTAGGTCTTATGTGGTACACCTTGGGTGTCCTTACCAAAATGATGATTTTAATAGTTTGTTTTCTCTCTCTCACAGGGTCAACTGACGTTATTAAACCAGTACCTGGTCCCCATGTACTACAGTTACCAGAAAACTGATTGGACTTGCAGCAAGGTAAAGATAATAATAGTTTAGTTTTACATTGAGCCTAAATTTTAAATGATATTTTTTTCTCTGTAAAAAAGTGGTAATGTAGAGAATGTGATATTTTCTCTAAAATAAAACCCCATTAAATATGTTAACTCCATAGATATAAAAATTAAATTGTTTTAACCCTATTACTGCTAGTGTCATTTATATACGCGGAGCTTAAAAAATGTCATGCCCTGCTGCCATTGACAGTCCTGTTTCATAACCGGGCAGTTCCAACTTTGCAGCAGGCAGTCCAGTTGGGCTGTGTCAATAAATAAATCTGGCTACTGTGACTGCATTGAATTTGTTGTTGAGGAGAACACTTTGTTGCTTGCGCTAGTGCAATGTTCTCATTTGGCAAGTGTGCATTTCTACAAATTTATATAATTGGGCCCTGATACGGTTTCAAGAATGTTTCAAATCAAATAAGGTCCCTGAAAATGAACATTTTGCATCTGTGATTTCATTTCCTACACCCAGGGGTTTTAGAACGAAAATTTTCATGGAACTTTAATAATAACAATATTTTTTGTTTCATTTGCCACCCAAGTCATCTTCATCCACTACAAGTCGAGAATTGCTACAGCAATTCGCGGCTTGTAGTGGATTAAAATGACAATGGTAAATTCAGAATTGAAAGGGTTAGGATAAAAGTAATGGTTTAAAATGATATGACATGGACATTCTGATAACACTTATCATAATTATCATGTAGTTTATGGTGTAAAAATGTAATTTTTTTGCATAATATTCATGCAGTGTGGAGTTCGGAATTTCAAGAGGAGAGGCCACTGCTTCAAGTGCCACATATCCCGAGATGGTAGGTCTTTGGCCTAGACATTTTCATTGTTCATCTACAACGAGTCTAGTGACCATTACAGCAACAAGACTGACGACTTTGACTTACTCCTTCTACATCATCTTATCGCAATAAGTAGTATTTTTCATGGGCATAATACAGAGTGACTTCTTGTTCCACCCGTTATTTGTAACTGCGGCATTTTTGTATGTTTTTGGAATTATTACTGAATTGTTATTTCTATTTCATATATTGTCAAGGGCTCTTAGTTATTGTGCTAGAAATTTTCAGTTTATATTGCCCTCTCAAAAATAAAATTATTTACATTTTTATAAAGCTTACGTTACTGCCAAAAAGTCCCCGTATGCAGTTATAAATAAGCGGCAGTTCAACTATCGTTTATAAATTATGGATCATTTTTATCTACAAGCTATGGGCACAAATGTTTTAAATTCAAATGGCTCAATTCTCCCTTATCGATGTAGAATCTTTTATAAATTGTGGGTTGTGTTGAAAATGGAAGTCGGAGATAAGCAGGACAAGTGAGAAGTTATTTATAATTTAATAAGTATTGTTTTAAATGTAGGAGCATCTATAATGTAAGCCTAAGTACTTTTGTAGTATCGAATAAATCAATAATTCATCATAGCTTACAACAGGAATTACTTTGAATGCGCCTGAATTCATTATACTTTTATATTTTGTTGGTATTTATATGATTTTGATAACTTATAAGCCTTATCATTTTAATTTATTTAAATTTTCAAGCACTTGAGGTTGTGTCTCGCTACCGCGATCCACTCGTATTTGTTTAATTACGACCAAATATTTTGAAATCCTGATGTTTAAACACACATTTCGTTCCAATATCAGTGATTTGATCGACCAATAAAACAAGTTAAAAACGACAATAGTCATGATCAGCAGGATAATGGTTAATTTATTTGCTGTGAACTTGAAATATTGCCAGAGATACTGCATCTTAGTTCTATTTTTGGCTGCTTTCTCTGAGCACCGAGTTGGCTTCTCACTTGTTCTGCCTGGGATCATATTCACGGGGGTAGTTACTGGTACTTTGTTGCCTTCCTTATGTTGAAAAGTTACATGTCTGGTCCACCTTGGCTACCAACAAATGTTGGCTGGTAAAAAATATTCAATGGGATAAATACCTAATTAATTGTTTATTTGGAATTTGCAGATTCTGACAAAGCAAAGGATTTACAAGAAGGAGATGGGTTTGACCAAGTGGGGGTCACCCTTTGCAACAGTAAGTTACATTCTATTCTCTGCGCCAAAAGAAACTTTTTGTCATATTTAAGTGTGACAGAACAATGTTTTTGATTACAATCAAGATGGAAATTCAGTTACTTGTACAGCAGAAATGTGATATTTTGCATCTACAGCTATTAAATTAAGTAATAAATAATATTTATAATCACTAATGTAGATTACATAAAATTGTAGTGCTATCAGTTTAAAAATTCACTAAGCCGAGTAAGAATCACTTTTTTGGGGAATCACTTTTGTGTTTTTATAACTACATGACTTCATCTTTTCTCACAAGATACACAATTATTCTAAACATGAGTAACTATAGATTCTAAGTGTCAAATTCAGCATTACATGTGAATTTTTTTTTTAGACATTGGTTAAATTATTTGTATTATAAATACAAAGTAAGATAAAATTTATGATATTTTCATTTGTAGCCTTGATTTTGAGAGGCCTGGATGCTCTTACAACTGAAGAAACTTTGGTGACTGCTTTAAATAAAGTATCAGCTGTGCAAATAAAGAACATTCGTGTCATACGTGATGAAGCTACCGGCACAAGCAGGGGTTATGCTGTTGTTGAACTATGTTCAATCACAGAAAGCTCCCAGCTTCTGGAATTACTGCAGCAACAACAGCAGCCATTTGAGGTTGATGGCAAAGGAGTTATAGCTGCGTACAGCAAGAACACATTCTCCACAATGTAAGTAATTTCAAAGAACTGAGTACAATTTGTCAAAAAGAACATTTTCTGATTATTCATCTCTTGATTCATAACATTCTGATGTGCAAAACTAATATGATCAACTGTCAACCCTTATAACAATTACATGCCTAGAGGGGGGTGTGATGCATTATGGCCCATAGTCAAAACAACGATATGAAAAAGTGTTTAATTAAGCCATTTCCTGATTCCAAGATTGAATGGAATCGTGTTTCTAGTTGTTACTTTAGTTGAGTTGCTATTTTTCATACTTTTTTGATGCGGTTTTAAATAGAATTTACCATCAAACAAATTGAATAATCAAACATAATTTCTGAGTCCGACTTTTTTGCTTCTGTTTTATTCAGAATGGCGACGATGAGCCAGCAAAATCAGTGGACACAGGTAAGAAAGCTTTCATGACATCTCTTCTAATCCCAGTGAACACAAAAGATTATATGGACCTTATGTTGGCCCACCGTCTACATTGTCGGACCAACATTGGTTCAATGTCTCGTGTTTGCTGGGATGTCAGCAGCATTATACTACTGGGCATATATATCTTTGTCTCGAGTCAAAGTGAACACCAGGCTCGACTGAAGATGAGATACTTTTAAGGAATCACCTTGGTGCCATTTATATGGCTTCTTGATGATTCACTATGTGAAATGGTTGTAGATAAAACCAAACACTTCTTTGCAGAAAATATAGTCTTTATATTACTGTATTCCTGCGCATAAACTTCCATGCACTTATAAGTGAAATAAACTGTTTTAGGCATGACTCCAGAAATCTTTTTGTTCATTTATAAGTACATGCTCTTGTCGAATACTGCTTACTTGCAGTTATATTAAAATACTACTACTTAACCCTTTAAAC
Organism: Flabesymbios commensalis; assembly: GCA_964017125.1. Classification (NCBI taxonomy): domain Eukaryota; kingdom Metazoa; phylum Annelida; class Polychaeta; order Terebellida; family Flabelligeridae; genus Flabesymbios; species Flabesymbios commensalis. The sequence continues at coordinate 12,651,087 of OZ024911.1, read as the reverse complement.
GCGGACCCCGAGTATACTCGGGGGCAAAAGATGTCTCCCTGTCGCGGACCCCAAGTATACTCGGGTACAGAGTGTGTGTTTTCGTTTTTTTTTCTGTAAAATCAATGTGGTCCGATAATCATGAGGGCAGCCTTGTTTTTGGGCCGATGTAGAGCTGTCATTCTTAACGGATTTTTTTGAAACGAAAAATTCAAAATGGTCGCCGTAAAATCAATAAATTTATCATAACTTTCTCAATAATTGAGATAGAGACTTGACTTTTTCACCAAACCATATATTTTTGTTATCAAAGAATGCAATAAAACAAACCATACCTTCCTTCGGCATCATCATCATGCTTAAAATGTTATGATAATACTTATATGACAGATATCGCAGCATTGCGGATTGCATGGTTGCACACCTAATCATTACGCATAACCTATCTAATCATGAAGTATTTAGTACACATCACCCATAAACTGATAAGCCTGATATTTTACATGACTTTGACATAACCTTTACGTTTATTTTGGGCGGCATCCATGCAGTAAAGCACAACCTCAACCCATGTCAACCTCCATACCCAATTATGTAGCAATCTTTTGCAATGGAAGCCCAAGCTGATGCTACACGCTGCAGCATAATTGTAATTTCGCTTGTTCAATTGATCCTTAAGGAATCGGGGTGTAATAAGGGCAAACATGGGGGCATTACCCCTCCCAATATCAGCATTGCCCTATTTGTCCTAAAAATGTGTGCGGAAATTATACCCGACCAAGTATGTGTCACCATCAGTCCTTTCTAATGGATGACTGCACCACTAAATAGCTTGAAATTGATAAAAAGTGCGTATTTTCAATATTTTTGGCCAGTTTGACCTTGAAATGACCTTGATGTGACCTTGACATGACCTTGGTGTTATCCACCAGTAAAGCACAACTCCTTCTCATGTTATTATTTGCTCATAAGCTAAAATCCTGCTGGTGTCATCATACAAATCTGGCATTACAAAATATTCTTTTTCTCTTTCAACCCCCCCCCCCCCTCCTCCCGGGAATTCAACGCTGGGATGTAAGTGTGCGTAAGTTCAGCGTTAAAAGGGTTAATACACGGTATAACACATATTGACTAATATTGATATGTATTGGCTTATACAAACCATTACTAGCATAAGTCCATAATAATATGATGCTGATCGTAAACACAATATATGTGAGATATGGTAAAATAATTTTATAATAAATATTAATAGTTTAAATATTATTTAACATTTAAGTTAAGAAGTTCATTATCTTGTTGTAGAGCCAATGGGCAGATTACTATGTTCAGCATGGACATAGCTATGAGCAGACAAAAAATACGTCTTACGACCAGACAGGGGGGTATTATGACCAAAGTGGACAGTACCACTATGGTCCAAATTATGAATATTATTATAATCAACAACAGCAACAAACCGGATCAGCAACGCAGAGTGAGTCCAGACCTATTACCTATTTTTTTACTTTTGTATGTTAATGGATTGCCTTCATCACACTTGCAGTTGTGTAAGTCTTAGGCCATATGTTTCATATTAAACCGCTGAGAATTTTAATTTTTTTAACTTCCAAGTGGGTGAAAATAACTCATTTGTTTAATTTGTGACTAAACATATGCAAATCCATTTTATTCCTAATAATTTGATTTGTTTGTTCAATTTATAAGCCGGATTAAAAACAATTTGAGTTGCGGTCAGCAGTGAAAGGGTTAAGAAGGTTTTATGTTGGCATTATATTACTTCATAATTTACAACTGTTGTGCCACAAATTTGTTGAATTGTATATTCTGTAAAACATACTAGAAAAATTAGTTACATTGTTGAATTGTATTTTAGCTGATTCCACAAATGCAGCAGCTGCTCTTGCCCAAGCCGCTATACAACAAGCTCAAGCTGCCAAGCATAAAAAGGTGTGTATTTTTGTGTTTTTACTAAACTAGGTACAGTGATTTTTAGGCATATATTTGATTTTTAAGCTTATATTTATACAACTGGGATACTCCTTTTATTTACACCAACCTTAATGCACCCAAAACATACCTTTGCACTTTCACTAATTATATTATATTTTCTGCATGCAGGATAAGTACGCTGACCGGTCACACAATTCACAGAGGAGGAGGCCGCCAGCGGAGACACCACCAATCACAGAAGACAGAACTCCTCATATTTCAACAGATGTCTCTCATTATAAAGCAGAAGTCAGCTTAACACCAACAGCATTACCTGGTCAACCGAATGAGAATGGCGAATACACACAATACCGTAAGTAGTATTAACCCTTAAAGCACAGGGGCCGAATCTGACGTCAAAAAATTTATCCACACGCTGAAATAATAAAAAAATTATAATGGTCACAGACCCATAACATAGGTATTCAAATGAAGCAGAGGGTGCTAACTAGGACAAATTTCTGATAATTTAAATTTGAAAAAACAAACATGAGAACTGAGCTGTTTCTAGTAAAGACATGGTCTCTCATTTGTTTGTTTTTCTTATGATTGTAGTTTAATGATATTTTTCTCCATTTTTCAGCTGTTCCAGATGTCTCAACATATCAATACGATGAAACGTCAGGCTATTATTATGATCCTGGAACAGGACTGTATTATGATCCCAATTCACAGGTAGGGAATGAAATGAGCGTTTAAACATCAAAATTGGTAAATCTTTAGTCTCAAATTAAACAAATTCCCGTAATTTTCACCCAATTGAAGTTGTGGATCATGGTAGCGAGACACAACTTCACATGGGTGAAAATTCAAATAATTTAACTTAGCGGGATAAGGGTTAGTATATTGTTGTTGTATCTTTATCACTAATTGACGCAATTAACCTCTAGAGCATTGATATCAATTATATTAGTCTTTCTCTGTTTCTTACACTTGTGCAATCGTACTCTAGAAATGAATTAGTGAAGATAGGTTGTGACCTAAATTTTTGATTCATAGTTCAGACCTTAAAAGGTTAGTGCCTGAAATTTTCAGCGCGGGGAACGACTTCAGACGTCAGAATTTGATGTCGAAAGTCTGTCCTCCTACTGAAAGAGCATAATATTTATAATAGCTGTAGACCCATAACATAAAGTAGGCATTCAAATGAAGCGGAAAAAGTTATTAAAGCCATTTATGATGATTTTAAAGTGAATAAACCCTTTGTTCAGCATTGTAAGGGAAACCCTTACAGCGCGAGGATAGACTTCAGTTGTCGTCTGTAGATGTCAGAAAGTCGAGTAGACATGAGATCTGATGACTAAAGTCAATCCCCGCACTATAAGCGTAAAAAATTTCTAATGATGAAATATTTTATGATGATTTCAAATTGAAAAAAACCCTTTGGTTTCCATGATTTTCATAAAAAAATCAGTGCTTTAAGGGTTAAGCAATGCTTATTCCTGAAAATTCTTTCTAGTTTATTTCCATCCATGTAAAATCATTAATGTTTGAAACTAATTGTTGCATCACCCAACAGTGGGGAGGGGAATTATGATGTAGCTCAGTCTGACCTTGTAAGCTGTAAACACTCTTCTGAGCGATTTCTTGGAAAATACTTATGGATTCCTACCAAAATTGTACAAATTAATTATCCTGTAGATGTGCCTTTTAGGATTATGGTATCTTGACCATATTTGTCATCAACCAGACTATTTCTCAGACGGCTGGGATTTTGTTCTTCATACAGTACTCTGAAGGGGAATTATTTTACTATTTCTTACAGTCAAAACATTATTTATTAAACTCGCTACTTTTTGAAGTGACCTACTTCTCTGTCATGCCTGTGGCATGAAATAGATTTGAGCAATTAAGCAATCCATCTCTTTATCAATCATTATTATTATTCCTTTACTACTTTAACTATACAATATGGGATATTGTAATACCTGGAATTTTCACTTATATGGCCATACTGGCCGAAAGGTGAAGTAAAGCAAATATTTTACTATTTTTTACTATTCTCCGTATGATGCAGTGAAAGTGGATACTATATTTACCATACATTTACTATGTCTTCCACTTTGTGTACAAATATATATGACTGTATTAAAAATTGCATAAAATGTTTTATTTTTTTCAGTATTATTATAACTCCTCTTCAAATCAATTTTTATATTGGGATGGAGAGTTAAAGACCTACTTGCCTGCGCCAGCTGATTCTCAAACACCAGATATGCATCCTCAACAAACTGATATGATGGGCGAGCGAAAAGAGCCAGAGAAAAAAGACAAAGATAAAAAAGAAAAAGTCAAGATTGCGAAAAAAATTGCAAAGGTAATTGATACAGTGAGACCTGCTATGAGTAGCCACCTTTGAGACACAGGAAAAGTGGCCTTTCAAGACAGGCTGCTTCAAATTTGATGTGACCATGCTAGCTATTTCTCACCATCTGATTAAATTTTGGGAATGGTGCATTTATCCCAGACAGTGGTGAGGAAGGCAATTTAAATGGTTAAGCTAAATTCTTGGCAAAATCGTTCTTGTACCGAAAGCAGTCGCAGACATTTTTAAAGAAAAAATAATATTGACAGAAAAAATACCAATTATTTTTGCAAAGGCTTTGTCCACTATGATATTGCTATATAAATCATTATACAATGTTTTGATGCAGGACATGGAAAAATGGGCCAAAAGTTTAAATGCGCAGAAGGAGGCAATAAAAGACACGTTTAAGAAAGGACCTCTGATGATCGGTGGTGTGAGAATGCCAGAAAGAGAAAGTGGATCTGCGGATGCTGGCTTTGCTATTCTAGAGAAAAGGGTGTGTATTCACTGTGGTTAGCCTTTGAAGCGCTGATTTTTTATGAAAACCTTGGAGACCAAAGGGTTTTATTCAATTTAAAATCATTATATTAAAATGTCTTAGTTAGCTCTTTCCGATTCATTTGAATACCTATGTTATGAATCTACGGCCATTAGAAATATTTTTACTCTTACAGTGTGGTAGTCGACTTTAGAATTCAGAATCTGACGTCCACAGAAGTCAGTTACTGACGTCTGAAGTCGATCCCGCGCTGTAAGGTTTAAAGCGCCGGTACCGATTATATGTTTTTTGAAATTTTTTATGAGCAAATTGTCTATCAGCTTTTAAACATGTTGTAAATAAAACATGACACCAATCAGCAAGTTTTGAAAAAAGTATACCCCCATTTTGTCAAATCTGAATAATTTTCACTCACTTTAAGTTGTTGATCCTGTCAGCGAGACACAACTTTAAGTGGGTGAAAAATCATATTGAATAAAGGGTGTGTATTCACTGGTTTAACACAACATTTTTAAATTAGTAATACTAAAAACTTTATCGATTCTGCATCTTTTCTAATTAGTGCCATTCTCTACCTTGTATAACCTGGTAGCTATTCTATTCACTATTTTTATTGTTGACATTATACATATTAAACAACATTTTTGAAATTCTCGTTATCAACTTACAAAATTTATACCACTGTTATATACCTATTATTTTTAAAGAAGTATGATGGCCCAAATGATGATAATAATAAATAAAATAATTTTTTTTAAATTTTTTTTTTGCAGTCTATACTTGATCAACAAGGAAATAGAACTACCGTTACTATGAATGTGAACTCCAACGACAAGGAGTTTCTACCACCACCTCCTCCTCCGGTGAGTTTAAAGGTTAAACTTTACAATGATGTTATTCAAGCTTCGGTTTGGTCCATGACTGGTGACTGCCGCTGGTGGTGCTCAATATACTAAACACTAGCATTAACTCTCGACTCTGTCCACGTTTTAGACTGTTCAGCAGCCTGTGCAAGGCATGGTTTATTTTGATTAACCCTCTCGAGCCTGAATTTACTATTGTAATCTTCATCCACTACAAACTGTGAAGATGACTTTGAAGTGGGTAGCAAATGGAAAAAAGATATTTTTTTTTAAATAGTTCAATGAAATTTTTCGTTTTAAAACCCATTAGTTTCAGAAAGTTAAGTCATTCTTCAGAGACACAAAATGATGCATCGTGAGGGTCTAAGGGTTAGCAAGTGACACCACACCAGATCTGTTATAATAAATGCACTTACAGGGGTGGGAAATTCCTGTCTACGGACGGATTTCCAGCTTTTGACAAAATATAGATTTTAGAAAAAATTACACTTTAAAATCAAATTAATCAGGTATTTCACCTTAGATGAAAACTCTGTACAGCAAGCACCGCTATAATGGTATGCAGTACTACACGCTTAGCTATGTTTTGTACACATGACTAGCGGTCCCATCACCACTCGATGCTACTGTGCTTACCAGATAGTAAAGTTAGCCTCTGAGTGCTAAAAAAAACACTTGAGAGCTTCCGTGGGAGATCTCCCGGACCCCCCTTGCCCCTCTAGTAGGCAATATTCTTTTTAGTCTTGGAATTATTTTCCACTCCCACCATTAAATCTATTATAATAAAGACACTTCAAATGTAGGATATCTCGCAAAATATTTTTAAGAATTTATAATGTGGAATTTGTTATCTCTGCTTATAATGAAAGTATTACTTTTTCAGGGTAGCGACGCTGCCGCTCAGGCTCTTGTTGCGTCTTATGGCGGGGATAGTGAATCAGATGATGAAGGTGAAGGTTCAGGCTCGCCATTGAATGAAGATAAACTGCTAGACTGGAGTAAACTGGCTTGTTTACTCTGTAAACGTCAATTTCCTTCCAAAGAAGGTTTACAGCGTCACCAGCAGCTTTCTGATTTACACAAGGTGAAAATCAATATATTGTCACTGTGAATATGTTAATTTAATTGCACAAATACTTTGATTTTGTTCAAGAAAATTTTTTTCATCTTATTGCAGACATAAAATTACAAATATTCTTTTAATAAATTGTGAATTACAGGCAAAATGATTAGCATTAGTCTTTTTATGCTCATCAGATTGTACAAATATTGTAACTAGGAATTCCACAAAAAGTTAAAATACATGGTGCCCTCATCCTTAAAGCAGTGAAAGTATATTAACCATATTGAATTTTACTTGTATGTATACTTGTAGTTGTAAATTAAATAATAATTTTCTATAACACAAACAATACAAGCAGTATAGAATCATACCAGGGGCAATTTGAGAATAATGTTAGATTTTGAAAAAGTATAATTGTTTCAGAGCAACTTGGAAGAGCTTAAACAGAAGAACAGTGCTGATGCTTCTCATGTATGTAAAGAGTGACATTATACACCATCTTAACCCCTGTGCTGCTGAATTGTTTGTTTCTATTTTTCATTCATATGAAGCTGGAATTGCTAACGCAAATTCCAGCTTCAAATGTCGAAAGATGTGTCTATTTATGACAAATGGTCATCTGCAAAATTCAATTATTTGATTAACTGGGCATATATCCCAAACTATTTTGGATATTGCATTTTATTTGGTCTGAAACTTCTTGAAACTGTATATATATATGTGGGTTGAGCATGATGAATTAGCCACATACTGTACCCCCGCACATCAACGTGCATGCACTTATATTTGAAGATGCACTTAGTTTTTCGAAAAAAAGTGCTTGCACTTCTATTCGAACACAAAAATACATTTTAAATTTCTTCTAATTTGTTAAAATCGTAATTATTTGATTTATTCCAATCCGAAGTAAACTAAGTTGACGCTAGTAGACACTGACTGTTACTTTGAAGGTCACTTGCGGGAGTGACTTCAGGAAATAGGTGTTGACAGTAGCCTACCTGGGTGTCGTATCACATCTCATTTGTCCACGCTTTTCAGCCATCACACTCCTACACGATGGCTTTGACGGCTTCAATTGTCGTAGTATTATAAGTGCATGCACTAGCAAGGATATTTTTGGAGCCATGCCTAAAACAGTAGATTTTCACTTATAAGTCCATGCACGTTTATGCGTGGGGATATGGTACACACATTTATCTTTGACTAATCTTTATGTTTGACTAATCTATTAATTTCATTGTTTTTCTTTTAAATTTAAAATTGATTCAATGGGAATTAATTTTTGAGAAATTTTCAACCATGCCTATTTAATATGTATCACAATATTCTAAATATAGTTAGTGAAGTATCTTTCAAAAAAAATATTTTCACATCAATAAAATCATTAATTGTAAAGAACTTAAATTTTAGTACACCATCTAGTGTTTGCAAAATATATATACATGTAGTGTTTGCAATAGATATATTAGTATATAATAATATGTAATAGTACTCTAACAAGCACATTTTTTATTAGCACCAGTACAGAGACCGAGCGAAAGAACGACGGGAAAAATATGGATCTGCTGGTCCACCTGTACCAAAGAAGCGTGCTCCCAAAGCACAGACTGCAATTCCGTAAGTATTAATGTACAGCATTTTGAAAATTATTCTGATAGGATTACATAATTTACAAATAATGATTTTACCCTTATCCTGCTGAGATAATTTATTTAAATTTTCACCCACTTGAAGTTGTGTCTTGCTACAGCGACCCACAACATCAAGTGGCTGAAAATTACTCATATTTGTTTAATTTGAGCACAAATATTTGCAAATATTGACGCTTAAGACACATTTCATGTCCAATAACAGTGATTTGGTCGACTAAAAAAAAAACAGATAAAAAAACGACAATAGTCGTGATCAGCAGGATAACGGTTGATGTATTTCAGGAATAAATATTGAACATATCAGGATCGCTAATTGTTGCAGATTTGAGCAGCCCACCAAAGATGGCCTTGGTTCAGACAACGTAGGAAATAAATTGATGCAGAAAATGGGTTGGAACCAAGGCCAAGGGTTGGGCAAAGCAAACCAGGGCATAGTTGCTCCCATCGAGGTATGTCTGCAGATTATGTGTGTGTGTGTTACTTAGAAGCCCCCACTTAGAGGGTACTTGTTTTAACCATTATTTTATCAACGTCTGTTGGGAATGGTGTTCTATTTCAGAATGTTAGGTTATGTAATCTAACCTTTGTACTGCTAAATTGTTCGAGTATTTTTCATTCATTTAAAGCCAGCTTCAAATGAAATGAAAAGTAATATTATTTATGAAAAATAGACATCTCCCAAATTGAATTATTTAAATAACTGAGCATATGCCACAAGATGTTATTTTAGTCAGAAATTTGCTTCAAAACCTATATATACGGTCTTAGCAGTACAATGGTTAATATGTTATATGTAATCTCGCATGGATACTGACTAGCCATCAACATTTGTCTATTAGCAGCCCTCACGTGTGTTACACATAATTTACTGCTTTCTTTTTTTTTGCAATTAACAAAATCAGACCTCATCCAAATTTTGCTTGAAAGCCTATTGTTGTCATCTTGTCAGTTTGTCTGTCCGGATGTCCTCTGTCCGTCTGTTTTCTCCCCACTATTAGTGCCAGTTATTGTCTCATGGTTATCAACCTCTGTAAACCCTGAGCAATCATAAAGTTGCCTGAAGACCACACTGTTAGAATACACAACCAACACTGGCTGTTATGAAGTAACTTAAATAGCTTAAACCTTAACCTTTTTAACCTCAATTAAGACGCTATTTAACAAGACCTATTTTCCACCCGTCATGATAGATTTATGTCCCATGGTTTTTCAATAGTTTAGCCTTGATAAACACCCCTCAAGAGTAGGCCTAAATATCTTCCTGGCCACACCAGGAAATTATGTATTTTAGGTGTTGTCGTCCCCCTCGTGCACCGCCGTCTCCGCTGCCGCACGCACTCTTTTGGCTACTACACCAACATGGGCAACAGAATAAATTCATAATTCATACAAACATTCAACCCCTCCCGGCACTTTTTTTACCCAAGGTCAAAGGTCAAGGTCAAAGATTTAAAAAAATTATTGTTAACGCGATAACTTGAAAAATATTTCTTGGATCTCTCCAATATTTTACATGAAGTTACCCATGAGTATGGAGATCACCTGATTAGATTTTCAGCTTTTCACCGATAATCAAAATGGCCGCCACCTGGCGATTAAATTTTTTTTCATAATTTCCTTGAAACCGGGTATATATAGGTTTTCAGGGTCTGCCAGTCTCTTGGCATTGTCCGTTTTTGCGTGCAACCGAAAACGAGGCTATGGCGGCCATTTTTATTTTTTAATTACAAAATTCCTTGTTAACGCGATAACTTGACAAATAATTATTGAATCTCTCCAATTTTTTATGTAAATTTACCCATGAGTATGGAGATGACCTGATTAGATTTTCAACCGATAATCAAAAAGGCGGTCACCTGGCGATTAAAATTTTTTTTTGACTTTTTTTCAGATTTCACTCGAAACCTGGTATATATAGGTTTTCAGGGTCTGCGAGTCTATTGGCATTGTCTGTTTTTGTGTGCGACTGAAAACAGAGCTATTTAATTTGGTACAGCAATGTCAGGCAATAACCTGAATAACTTTTGGGCACATCAGCAATGTCATTCATGAATGAATTCAAAATGTGGGGCTGCATCACTTATCCCCTAATCTCTAGACGTTACAAATCTTGTAAATTTTGTAAACTGATGAACGATAACTTAATTTTACAACTCATAGCAATTTTCAGTCAATTGAAGTTGTGGATCGCAGCAATGAGACAATTAGTGTCAAAACTTTAACTTGAAATGAAATTGAAAATTGTTAATGAAATTCCAAGGACTGCCAGTTGATGCTTGAAATGTTTTAGTAACGCAACACTTTTTTGTGTAGTATATTTTATGTAGCACAATTTTTTATTTAGAATTTTAATTATTATTGCCTTATGTGTATGTAATTATCACTGAACATTTTCATTTTTCAGGCCAAGCAACGGCACGTATCAGCAGGCTTGGGGGTTAAAGGTAGCAACACTGTAAGCTCTGCAGAACCAGGTCAAACTTACAAAACCGCTGTTAAAAAAGCATTCTTCCAGAGATTCCAAGAAATAGAGCAAGACCAGCCATGAACCACAGAATGCTATATCATTATGTTTTATATAATTTGACTAGAATAATGTGCGTTCTCTAACAATAATTGTGATCTCTTAATACTAGGCCAGTGTTCTCTGCTGTCTGTACCCAAACTCTTCTTCAAGGAAAAGAATATAACAAGAAGAAAGTTGTTTCCGCTATATTAATAAATAAAAGTCTTATTCTATCAAATAATTAAGTGACTAGAAATATAACTCCATTTAGTTATTGATTTTAACCCTTGTCCTGCTAAATTGTTTGTTTCTGTTTTTCATTCATTTGAAGTTGGAATTTCAACACAATTTCACAATTCCCAGCTTCAAATGACAAAAAGTAGTAATATGTATGACATCTATGCTATGCATCTACCAACATGAACTTTATCAAATTTAGTGATATTTCTATTGATCTCAACCCTTACAGTGCTTGGATCGTCTTTAGTCATCAGATTCTGACGGCTAAAGTTTATCCCTACACTGTAAAAGTAAACAAAATCTAATGTCCGTAGACCCATAACATGGGTATTCAAATGAATCGGGAAGAGCTAACTAAGACGTTTATGATGATTTCAACTTGAAAAAACCCCTTTGGTTTCCCAAGGTTTTCATAAAAAATTCAGCGCTGTAAGGGTTAAAAACGGTATATATACGGGCCTATCAGTGACAAAGGTTAATAATAAATAAATAATAATGTCCATCTGTCTCGGCGTCATCGATTTTATTGATAAAAAATGTTGTATTACATATGATCGAGACATTGTAACCTAACATTAAAGTTTCAATACAGCAATGTGCAATGTTGACACTCATTTCTGTAATCTAATTGACCTGATCTTTTTCTTGTATTGAGCTCAAACAGAGACCATGATCACAAATTCACAATCTTGCATATATTGCCTTCGCCATGTTACCTGATATAATGTGTTCATTCATCCCTACTGATTCATTCATCATATTTTGTGCAGTTCTGTTTCACTAATGTTTGCTTTCATCATCATGTTCTCAATCATCAATTCATGCTTAGCACATTATATTCCTGTACATAACCCTGTATATATTTCATGTAATAAATATCTGCTGTGATTAGAGAATTGTGTTGTCCCTGGTTCTATTTACTTGAAAACTTTGCAGGCCTCAGCCAATTTTCTTGTTGTCATGCGGTATGTCTAAGTAGCTATCCATCAGTACGACCGAAACTTTTAGCATCATAATTGTTCTGTGTTACTTTGAGGTACATATAACTTAACATGTGATGAAAAAGGTCGATTCACTGATTCATAATATTCACTTTTAAACCTTACAGCGCGGAGATCGACTTTAGTCGTCAGAATCTGACGTCTGTAGACGTCAGATTCTGACGACTAAAGTCAATCCCCGCACTGTAAGAGTAGAAATATTTCTAACAGCTGTAGACCCATAACATAGGTATTCAAATGAATCAGAAAGAGCTGGTTAAGACATTTATGATGATTTCAAATTGAAAAAAAACCTTTGGTTGTGATGTGTTTTACAAATTAATTCAGCGCCTAAAGGGTTAATGGAACCCACTCCTTAGAAATATGTTTGTGATGCATATGCTTGATCCACCCGCTTTAACCATTGCTAAACCTTGATGTTCACATTATGCCTTTCTGTCCTCCATGACCTTTACTTATTTGATACCACAATTTCTCCTAACACCAGCTCAACAGTTTTATTCAACTAAAAAGTTGACAAGTGTCCGGCCGTCCGTCCCAGGGTTCGCACTGGTCCTGGAAAGTACTTGAATTTGAAAAATAAAAATTCAGGCCTTGAAAGTCCTGCAATTTTGTTAAAAGTGCTTGAAAGTCCTGGAATTTTAAATAGTGAGAAAAGAGATCGCAAAAATAGAATTTGCTAGAGTCTAATAATACCAGTGGGGAATTGTTTTGGTGACATTTTGATCCCCATATCATCAACCCTTTAATTACTATGGCTACTAACGAAGAAAATTGCCCATTAGCGTATTTCAGGAAAAGTTTCCATCAGATCTTTTTTTAATTTGGCAAATATGTTCAGCTATGTCAGCCAAATAACAGGATTAGGTAACTCAAAAGAAAAGCAAAATAGCTTGACCATGAATATAAAACAAAATGTAAGGTCTCACACAAGGAGAAACCGTGACAAATTTCGCACTGGTAAAATTCAAGATGGCCACCAGTCGCCACTTCAGTTTGTTTATCTCGTTTTTCTCAGAAATCTCGCATGATACATAGCCTTAAGATACAATCGGGGAATTTTTGGTGTAATTTTGATTCCCATATAATCAACCCTTTAATTACTAGGGCCACTAACAAAGAAATACTTGTTAGTGCGTTTCAGGAAAAAAATTCCCGCAGATCTTTTTATTTGGCAAATATGCACAGCAATGTCAGCAAATGACCTGATTAACTTTTAGGACCAAACAATTTTAAAATGGCTGTCTAGTGGCCATTTTAAATTTGAGTAGATTTGTGATATTTAAGTAACTCAAAAACAAAGCAAAATAGCTCGACCATGCATATAGAACAAAATATAAGGATTTACACAAGTATAATCCATGAAAAATTTCGGAAAAATTAAATACAAAATGGCGGTCATTTTTAATTGCTCCCTTCTCGTTATCTCGGTAATATAAAATAAACTTTGGGAAAGTTTGTTGATCTATATCAAATTTGATTTGCTAACTGGCGATAACGGAGGGCTGATTTCGTGTTCGTTTCTGAACAACTCTTTCTAGTTGACTTCAAAATCTGGAAAACCATGTCAGATAGCTAGCTCAGGCATGAAAGTCACGTGACTAAGAACCTTGGCCTTGACCCGGCCATAAATGAAATTGGCCAGGCTCGCCAGGCAAGGTGATTTCGTGCCAAATCAACGGAGATACACTGCCTGCATTTCCTTTTATCAGAATTTTCACCAGATGTTCATCACAATTGAATAGCGCTTAAGGTCACATATGCACACTTTATGTCATAATTTGGTACATTAGTGAGACATTTATTCAATATTAAAAATCCCTTTAAGTTATAATTATGTAATTAAAGGAGTAGTCCACAATGAAGGCCACAAACATCGGGACACATCTGTACCCAGAAAGCACACGCTGATTACAGAGATAAAGGCAACAGGAGTACAACTAAAACCAGAAACATACATTCAGTGTCTACAGCTACATATAGGCATGTTTATAAATAAATAGGCCTACATAAATATTTAATATGAATTCTAAATACGTCTATATTTGTCATGAACGCAGGAAACGATGGTTTGTGAAATTGTAAAACTGTTTTCCAAAAAAAAAATGAACATATCATATATTGACGTGACACTTTGTGTTATACTGGAACTGTCAACGTGACAGCAACATTTATAGGGTAAGTGAGATCCTTTTTCTCACCCCTCAATAATAATGTGCCCAACTGTCAAATCCAATGATTTGTGTTTAGTCCAATTGTGTTTACATATCCAGTATTATAGTACTAGTTAGAAAATGTCATTTAACAACAGAATACTTTGGGAAGTGTCATGCCATCTAGCTGTCACGTTAGCACTTGATGCATGTTAATTCCAATCAGCAAAAATAAAAATTTCTAGTTGTATGCCTATAAATTCTAGGCAATGAAGCGACTTCTATTAGCAATGCTGCTAACGGACGTGACACTAGTAACAGGTCAAAACAAACGTCACGTTAGCATGACTTTAATGCAACGAAAAACACACTTAAATTAGCTTTAAAATATACACTTGTTGTATTTTCATTTGAAGCTGCTTCGTTGTCCCTATATCTTTTATTTTTAATTATATTTCTTTATTAGTAAAAAAAACTTTGTATTCTTGACATCTGTCATATATGTCGAGTGTGTTGACTTATGTCATGTTAGATGTTGCTCTGTATTCCAAATCTGGAAATACAGTTATTTTAGCTATTCTACAATGCAATAATCTGAGACCATAGATCAATACAAACAATTATTTCTGAGTGGTGTAGAAAAATTCTAGCCAGCAAAGTGGCCTCCAGTAACACTGTTAATTGCTAATGTGACATTAACTATAAGTGTCAACAAAAGCGTCATGTTAGCACACTTGGAAGTAAAAAAAATGACACTTACACTTAGCATTGAACAACCTCATTGTTTGATCACAAATACAATTTACAGTCTTTTAATCTCAATTTGAATATAGTTTCTGGTTGCTACAACGTTCCTAATTCTTTCAACGGATTTCATAGTAATTTTAAGAAAACATTAATATTTTTCCACAAAAATCACTTTCTTGTTCTATTGATTTAATAAACTATCCCATTGACAAATTTGTGTGAAACTAACATAGTACCGTCAACTGGGGTAACTTTGAACACTTATTGGAGTTATTCATCAATTGTCAGAAAATGCTAAAATATTCAAGAAATTCACCTGCATAGAAATTTTGGGGAAAAATGTGCCTTTTTGTATCTAAGTGTGAAATATTAGATATGTATATACAGGCAACAGGTAATTTTTCAATAAAATGTATTGTGTTAAATGTCACCCCTAGTGAGATCTATATATGCAAATGAAAAATAGAAGGGATTATTTTCAATCCATTTTACTGGCTAAAATACCAAATACTGACACTTCAGCCCACAGATAGATTTATATTTTAATCATTTTTTTTGTATTATTGTGGGAAATTGTTGAAAATATATATAGGCCTTTTGGGGTAACTTTGACACCAAAATAATGGGTAACTTTGAACATCTGAATACCACAATTAATTCACTTAAAAAAAGTTAAACGTCCATGTTGTTGGATATATAGACCTATAGTAGCCTAGTAGTTTTTTGTTGTTATTCACCTTCGATGCCGAAATTACAATACAAGGGCATTTTACTTTATAGGCTAAGTGGGATTAAGCCTCCTCAAGAAAAGTGTGTGGGGTAACATTGAACATGTTCAAAGTTACCCCTCCACAGATTATGATTTTTTGTTTTATATCAACGTACCCAAAAAAATGGATTTGAATTAGAGAACATACCAGATAGCCTAGGCCTACACATGTCACAGGAGCAAGTATACCCTACATTTTGTCACCATAGAAACAATAATGAGCACTGTACTTACTCATATAGAATCAAAACTTTGCGGCTTTCATAATGCTGAACCAAAATGTCTGCCAGTTGTAAATCTAGGTGTTCGAAAGGCTGATCATGGTTACTTTAATGCTTTATAATGAAATGTAGAGTTATAATGTATTTGGATATATTTGTTGTTATATATTACTATGTTGACAGAAATTAGAATTTAATCTTTTAAAAAATTGGTGTTCAAAGTTACCCTAGTTGAGAATATGCCTATACTGCTGAAATGAGTAAATTTTGACAACATTTGGATCATATTTACAAAGAAATATGGTCGCGAAGTCAATGACCTGGCACTTGTGGTGTTTGATGTCGTAGCTATAGTAGCTGGACTATCATGCACATCATTTTGTCGATTTTATTAACTGCAGTAGGCCTAATGCCTATATAGGCCTGATGTAGGCTAGTCAGTGTCGTGTCTTAACCAGAGGCAGCTGAGATAGTGTGTAAGATCTCTTACAGGCCTATTAGTATATGCCCTTATGTATTTTCGTGCAAAATGTTTGTTGAAAGTGATTTTTTTGTTTATTCCCACTTGGAACATAGTAGCGATGAGAAAAAAAGGGATTGCATTTTTTTCTAACTCTTTAAATCTATGAAAATTGACTAAATTCAAAATGGCCGCCATGTTTCCGAAATATTATCTATTTCACCATAACTTTTCAAATAAGGAACACAAAAACATGTATAATATATAAATTTGTATAGTTTTTAAGGCGAGAAAACTGATAACACCATTATATTTTAGAAATAAACAGTTTAAACTCGATTTTTCTCAATTTTGACCAAAAAAATATGAAAACATAACATAAGATATCTGCTACGTGTCCTAGAGGTTGTGTGCTAGGCCTTGAACGAAATGTAGGATACTGTGTGGAGGGCAGTGCCATCTGATACATCTCACCATGCTCAGGTTATTCCCCTATAGGTGTGGGGCACTAGGTGAAAATTTGGGTTCGGTATGCAAATAGGATAGTCAAACCCTTAGTCTTGAATATACATTTGTGACCAAAAATTTACCTTTAAATATACAAATTTTACAGAAAATAACTAGGCCCTATACAGTTTCGGGCGAAAACATACCATTTAAAAGGCCTGTACAGATTTGGACGATAACACAGCCTTTCTGAATAGACACAATGCTCAGGATAGCCTAAAAGTTTTAACAAACAATCTGTCACTGTCTGGAAACATGAAAACCCTGCTTTTTGCACAGCACACTCATCTAAGTTTAATGTTCGAGACACGAAGCAGCCTTCGAATAAACACATCATACAGCTGGGTTATTTTATTGACCCTTGAATATGCAGTACATGTGATTTTTTTATACCCTTAGATGTACAAAAATTGTCACCTCTTGAAAATACAGAAATGGGTACAGCTCTAATACACCATGTACAAGGAAAGTTATCCAAGGAAATACCAAAGGCAGTTACTAAAATTACATTCTGGCACAAAGTAAACTTCAGTGTGTTTTAATGACAATATATAATATAATGTAGAAGTTTAAACAGTCTGTGATTCAAACGTCAATATCACATTTTTGAAACCTCCACTTGAGTCGTGACCTCAAATATGTCAAACATGAAGTTATATAATGATATTATTAAGAATGCTGCCACAAAAAACACGTAAAGGTTACAATTTTTTCAAAATTTCAGCAATCAAATAATATTATATGACAAAACTTATTAAACTGTTATGCCTACCATTCCGAAATCATGTAGCTTGATTTACTATTATGTTACTAGCACCATATTATATGTTCATAGATTCATGCAATAATTGTATAATAAGTGTTTTATAATTATATTCTCATCTGCCTGATTCACCTACTTTAATCATCTGATATAACAATACCAATCAGAATTTTTATTATATTGCTGATTATATTATCGGAACTATCATTTCCCTGAATATACATCGAAAAAGAAGATAATTAAAAACGTAACATGTTTAGAGTGTTTCTGAGAGTGGTTCTTCGGATCAACTCTTAAAAATAGGCTTCGACTCTGTGCGTACTTTGGATTCACGTTTCACACACGTGTTGCAATTACCACTGATTCATATTATAGCTACATCTCTATATCTATCTTGTATTATTTGTTAGTGTAATATTGAGGTACTATTGAATTAAATGTATCTGTAATTTTCCTAATGTTATTGACAAAATCCGTAATTACGCAATATTGCTTACAATAAAAATTTAAGGATAATGTCTTTACACAATCATGGTCATAGCTATAACAGCTCTTTAAAAACAAACGATTAGATAATAATTTTCTTTCATTTCAAATTAATTTTCTTTCATTTCAGATTCATTCAAATTGTATAATGTACCGTATATTTATTTATTATGAATAATATTCTGCAATAAATTAATATGTATTGTAGTAGGGCAATAACTCTAATAACGCTAAGTAACTGGAGGCCAGACCAGTTGAGGTCTTCTTAACTTTAAACACACAAAAATGTTGAGTAAATTAATCAGACATACGTGCCACAAGGATACATTAGGCCTGCTCCTAACTTACATTCCAGGAATTTCACAACAGCAATGCAATATCCAGACGGTACTGCCGCCATTTGCCATCATATTATGACCAATGTTGGTTTCAACTCTACCAAAATTGGAAGAGAAATATGGGCCTAGCATAATGAATTGAATGCTACAAATGAATGAAATATCTTTTGCGGAGGATAGTTTTGACTTGTATAACAACTAAATGTCAGAATTGCGTAATAACTGCTTTATGTATGAGGAGCTATTATTGGACTTTGCAATGACCTTAGATTGGCCTTGGTATGATATTTGTTTGTTACTGTAAAGGCCAACCCTGCAACCCGAATCGATATAAATCTTTAATTTCTTTAGCATATGCTTACCCATTTCCATTAATTGCATCAAATTGTGCAAGTGCTTTGGAGCGACTGTGAAAAAAACCCAGTATGGTATGACCTTGACATTTTGCAGATAATCTATAGATAGCACCCAGTTATTAATACCTATACGCATCTTTGTAAATATCTAAATATGAAAAATAGTTCAGTTATTCTTCCACTCTTGTAATTTAGTATGTAACATGATATTATTTAACATTTTGGCCTCCAGAAGTGTTAGTTGCGCAGTTGACATCATATGCAATTCAGAATTATAACTATGAGCAGAATACACCAGATTGGAATTAATGTATTAATATTTTCTTTGATTTGCCATTGAAATGACATTATAAAGCCCCCATCGGAAAGGGGACCTTCAGTGTATCTGAAAAAATTACACCCTCTTGATAGATTGGTTCATATTCTAACCTATCATGCAGCGGGTTATGTTTATGGGTGATGCGTAGGATTATTACACACGTATAGTGAGTAGATGTGCCGGTATGTAGTGTACTTAGGATTATATATAATAAAGCTTATCGTAGCATTTTAGGCATTATTATGATGTCGAATGATGGTAGGATTTGTTTCATTGTAATTTCTGATAAACATATTAAGGTTTGTTGCTTAAAATATAACTTCAGTGATTTAATGGCAGCCATTTTGAATTTGATTTTTTACAAAAAACCCACAAGGATGAGAGCTCCACATCCGCCCAGATATCACCATAGGGGAACCAGCCAGGCATAATCAAAACAGAAAATAAACTATCAGCCAAAACAATTTTAATCGCAGTTTCATTGCGATATCTGGTTGTTTTTGCTTATATTTGCATAAATATAGACTTTACAATATTTTTTTCTAAAAACAAATGACAGAATTTGCTTCCTCATACATGAAAACATAAGAATAGACATATTATTTATGTCTCTAGCGTATGTGCAAAACTATTCGTAAAAATGTTTAAATTATTTTTATATACGTTGGAGGCCATCTTGGATTTCGCCATTCTGGACATTTTCTCGACCTATAAAAAATGCAATCCCTTTTTTCTTGATCTTCGTGATATTTTGGGTCAGAATCTAGTGAAAAATCGATTTTAACAGACAAAATGCACGAAAGTGTTATATGTGACATATGAGCCTACACTATATATGTAACCTAATTTTATAGTTCTTAAATTATATTTAAATTTTTAAGTGCATCGGCAATTCAGGCCATTTTTGTTTTACATATTTTTTTAAAATTAGCTACTTCTAGCCTCTATAGGCCTTCATATATCTTACATTTGGCAAGAAATCTGTTGCTGAGATTGTATCACGTACTTATACTCGCCGTCAAATTAACCAGGATCGCATGATTTTCGGCGATTTCTCCGTCAGTTCTAAATCGATTTTCCTAAAATATTGCAAAGGTCATTTTCTATTCAAATCCTAACAGCCCTGAAAATTTCGTAAAATTATATAGCGTAGTTCAAAAGTTAGACCATTTGACATGTAATGAATTGAAATTACGACGTTCCTCTTTAAACCCATTAAACTAATTTTGGAATTTTATTACATGTCAAATGGTCTAACTTTTGAAATATTGAATATTTTTTGGCGAAATTTTTACCCATGCTAGGATTTTAATAGAAAATAGCCTCTGAAAATTTTCAAGGAAATCGGTTCAAAATTGACGGAGAAATCGCCGAAAATCATGCGATCCTGGTTGATCATTTTTAATTTGACGGCGAGTATAGTAAACTTTTTCCACTCTTTCGATTTAAATTGTTGTATCTTTTAAAAAGATTGTTCATGATAGGCCAGAACTATATATTGCTGCCTACATTAGCCTTTTTACATGTTGTAGGCTAGAATGTACGCCCACCGATTATAGGCCTACCTTTTCTTTATGGCGGCAAAATATTAAATGTTTTAGCAATGGATGGTCCCTGTTCTTGTCTCCAAGTGGGTCAGGGGTCAACATCACTAGCACCTCAAAGGGGTACATCCGGGCTCTCGGGAGATTAACTAGTTCAAGTTGTGTAATGCGAGGGAGGTCTGTCGCATTTTGAGAAAGCCAGACATCGGTCAGAATCTATCGTGCACCGGCAGTGGATTGATTGGGAGGCTGGTCTTATTGTTGCATTCACCTTTGCATAAAACTGATCAATAATACTTCAGTGCTTCGCAAAACTGTTTACGGGGTGTAATCGCAGATTATGGAACCCCCAGCGGCAGCAAAAGTAGAGGGAATGGCAATGAGACGGCCTTTCGATCCAGCAGCACACGAGCTTGATCCAAATTTCCGACTCACGCGGTTTGCGGAACTGAAAGGATGAGGGTGTAAAGTCCCCCAAGATGTTTTGCTCAAACTTCTTGAGGGACTCCAACAGGAAAGCAGCCAAACAGAGTCGGAACAAGCTCAATTCCAGTATGTTGCTGCTGTCCCACGCATCGGTAAGTTCGTCTGGCGATACAGGCAGTAGGCCTAACGTTCATGGGTGTCGAGCACCTGTCGGGTTGCGGCCGCCATGTTCGTTTCTTTTTTTGTGTCTGAGCGAGTTTGATCAACACTCTTAAATTCACATAAAACTAACGGGATGACTTATTTTTTTGTATTTATGGGTTATAAAAAATGAAATTGTGATTGTTTATGTTGTATTTAATTTGGTTTATTACGTGTTTGTGGGGATAATCTTTAATTTCGGGATTTGGATAGTTTTCCCTCTCGATTCCCGTTTTCCCAAGATGGCCGACCACCCAGCCGGCACATTTAACGCGCATGCGTTTGACCTAATTCACAATATTTACTTGATGCACGTGGTCGTATTTACACAATGCTGCTGTCACCCAATCGTCCCTGTCACCACTGCTGACTGTTTTATAGTAATAAAAATGAATAAATATAAAATTGAAATGTCATTGTTCCTTCGTAGCAAGCCACACATATTGGACGAATGCCAGACGCTTCGGCCCTTTTCCAACTCGGCCCCCTTACCAACTCGGCCCTTTCCCAACTCGGCCCCTAGGGTTTACCAACTCGGCCCCCTAGGGTTTACCAGCCCGGCCCCCATGACGATAATATATTCATCAACCAGGGTGAATGAATTTCGCGCATTTATTATAGTAGTATCATTATGTCAATCATGCTAATAAATATTAATATTATTGTCAATTAATATAGGCCTAATCTATTATCATTAGGCTATTACCTGAAACAAAATCGGTTTGTTTAAATCTTTTAAACGTACCATACCTATTGTCTGTATCGGCCTATTACCATTTATACGGTTTCGAATCCCGCTTGGTGCGGGATTTTCAGAGAAAGATTATGTTTCTCCCCCCTCAATATCGGGAAATTGTTTTGATGTTGTGTCCTTGGGCAAGGCAATTAGCCCTCAAATGCTCCACTTGACTCAGGTGAAAATGAGTACCTGGTAGGACAGAGATGGCAATGTGTAAGATAATTTAAATGCGCCGAAATGGCTGCAGGACTGTATGCTATCCGTGGAGTTGAGATGGAACACGAATGAACAGGTCCAGTGACCAGGGGTAAACATGGTAAAGTCGGATGAAATGCTTGATATCAGACTATAAACCTGCACATTTACCTTTACGTTTACAATTGATAAATTAAGCTAAACCTATGAGAATTACGGTCATTTCAACTAAAACAATTGATAACGCAAATGGGCGTTAAACATAGGGCCTGTGGCACGAAAAGTGGTCAAATTCTATTAAATTGTGTTACGGATGCAATTATTGTAAATATATACATCAAATACAGACTTAAACTGATTGAAAATGAACTTGGGCATACATTCGAGCTAAATGTCACTTTTTAGCGAGTTTAAATCAGCGAAAAAAAGTGAAAATAACATATAAGTCACCAAAAATGGTCAAAAATGCACTGTTACGAGTTAGCATCAATTTTTTTAATTTTTTTTATATCATTGCCATATAAAAATTGTGCATTATTACATTAGACAGCAAATCCTATATAACACTACATAAAAATACCTTCAATTTAAGGTATACCATGTGCATCTAGCTCAATTATTTAGGTCAGTTTCATTTGAAATGTAAAACGATATCCTTGTAACGTTTTTTCAGGCATTTTGACTTATTTATTTTTTTAATCACCTAAAATTATTAATTATCACATAATAGTTTATATTTTGTTTTCATTATATGGCATAATATGTATATATGACCAGCAGATATAAAAATATATGTATACAAATAAAGTTTTAGCTAGATATAGGAGTGTCTAGACGGCAAAATTCACAAAAAAAATCTGTCACGTCCGTCCCCCCCGGTGAAAATCAAGGAAGCAGAAATATTTGTCCTTGACGATTTTGTGCTTATGTAGTCTTCAGGTGATATGTTAATTATAGCCACTTTGAATGGATAAATGTTAAGAAGATTTCTGGCAGATAGCACAAATATGGCTGTCACGTCCGTCCCCACCCTGTCACGTCCGTCCCCCATAATATGTATTTACACGTAAAATCTTGAATAAACTATTAGGATCATAGTGGAATAAAGCTGCAATGTAATAATTTATATTAGATACATATTTTAAAATAGTTCATATTATATTTAGAACTGTTTTCTACTCGGCAACAACAAAGTTAGTTTCCAGGGGGACGGACGTGACACGATTTCATAAAGTCTAATCTATGCTCTTTATCAAGCACTGGTATTTGACAGATAATGTTTTTACAATCAACAAAGTATCCAAGCACCATGTGAATCAATTTAGATTATTAAAATAGCAATATATCACAATTTTGGATTTTAAGATATATTTGTGTTTTTCAAAACCTACATTTATATTAGATATCATAACGTGAATTTACAGTGTAAAAGGGTGATAAAAGACCATTTACTCGGGTTCAGATCACTTAGATTTTATATAGATATTCCTACCAAACTATGTAGCTGATCTTTAATGGCTGGGTAAGGAATACATATGTATTTATTCAAATACCTTCACATAGAGTTGTGTACAGAATATGCTTTAACTTATCTATCGAATAATATTTGTAGCTAGTTGACATTCGTTTAATCAGACTGATAATTCCCTGTATCCGGCTGACTTTGTACTTAAGATTATGTAACAAATGTGCGAACAAAGTTACAATTTAGTATTAAATTTAATGGAACATCATTTAATAGACCATTTAAAAGCAGGGTTTTTTTTCAGTAATAACATTTTTTCTATGTAAATTTCATATTGCTTTCAGGGAGATATCTTAATATGTGTCAGGTCCGTCCGCTAACTGACCATGTTTACTGATTACAATGAGTTTGTATAAACACTGTAAGATAATACATTTTAAGAATACAGTCTATAACTGTATCAGTTGACATATATGTGGCTTTATTTATGTAGATTTTGGGCCAAATCACGGATATAATTTCTTTTTTATACAGATGCTAACCAATTTAACCACTTTTCGTGCACCAGGCCATAGCTTAACTTCGAATCAGTACAAATCAACATCATCCCTGTTTATTCAGAATGCTGATTTAACATAGCATAACTGTGTATGAGTGAAAATTAACACATGATTAACACCATGCCGCAAATAACATTATGTTTTTGTATAGGCCTATGTATCATGATGTATAAAACCCTAGAAATGTCAGATAGATTGATAAAAAACAAAATGGACATAATTTATTCTGTCAATTACAGTTAGCTAGCGATGCCATTGAGAGGTGTGTCTTTCATATTTTTGGCGTGACAAAGGTGTGTTTACACAGGCGTAACGGTGAGAAAATTAGCAGCAACACTTCAACACGATTAAAGTTCAGCGATAGCAAATTTTGCATGCATGCTATTGGTCGGTGCCGATTATAGAATTTAAAAGTAAATGTGATTTTGTCGTATACTAACACATCATAAGTTAAATCAATAAAAGGTAATAATAATATTATAATAAATAAAACTTATTTATCTTTATATCCACATATATATTGGTTATATGCCTAATGCATATTGATATCAACGGGCCGGGAATTCAAGCTTCCGGGATAAGATACTATTATTATCTTCAGCTCGATGACGATAATGAAAGTAGACTTTAAATTTGCCTAATAATCGTAACATATTTCAAACAGACATCATATATTATAAAGTAGGGCCTATCATTATAGAGGGTGCACATGGGTCCTGGAAATTATGGATTATTCCCACTTCACTTTTTATCCATTTTTGGCTTCACTATTTACTTTTTATATGGGAAAAATGATATATGTAACCCATGTGCACCATCATTTATAGTTTGTGGACATTAAATAAGTCTTGTTTAACCCTCACACTGCTGCATAAAATTTGCAGCATGTGTGGTTTCCCACTATGTCATATCTGGCACGTTTTTTCTTCAAAAAACATCTGATGAACAACAGATACAAAAAGCCATTATATTGCAGAAAAAAAGTTTAGATTTAAACTGTTCTAGTGATTTGCACACTCGCAAATCTGTTGGCAATTTATTCCACAAGACTTAGCCTGACACGGCAAAGGATCGATCTCCAAAAGTTTTACTATAGTCGCCCATAGCAGTGTAAGGGGTTAATACAAATCGGCGGAAGGGTTAATCCGCTGTGGAGTTATATTATTACGTACTAACCAATTTCAATCTGCAGCCGCCGTTAGGCCTATCTCATATTCACTGAGTGATGTATACAAACTACGACATTGATCACATTGATATTTGTTGTCAGATGAACAACCAGAAAATACGTTATTATGCTTCGGGGTCAGCCTGATTATTTAATATACCGGTAATTAGCTTTTGGAACTGAACGGGTCGCTAGAATGTCACTACCAAGTTTTCCCAGTGCATTATTACTATTCAGTGTGTTATTACTACACTAGAGCTTATATCAATAAGCCCTATTGGTGACCAAACAGGAGTGGACCGACGGCTTTCACACACCTTCTTTTCCGGACCCTGGGTGGCGTGAGTTGTTTTATGTCACAGATGACAGGTGGTGTCAAATTTTCATCTCTCGTGTTTTGTTATACTCTAAGCCGGCAACATCTATGATTATACGGATATAATTATAATCAATTTAATGTTCTGAATGTAGTGATATGATGCAGACATGGTAAAGGTGTAGACATGGTTGATTATATTTCTTCATATTTCAAATAATAGGAATCCGTATGTTGCATGAGCAACATATATATTACCTGAAATGGTTCACCTCTACTATCTGGTGTCTATAGTAGTTCCATGTACAATTCGTCAGGTAAGGTAAAGTGTATAAATATATATTATATATGACGGACAGACAGACATAATATTTTTATTTGCCATAAGTTACAAACATGATGATTATTAACTAATTCACAATTAAATAATTTACATATAAATATATAGGCCTATATAGGTCAATATAAATATATTTATGGCTGCTGTTTTGAAATAAAACAAATGAGATATCCATTCAGATTTAAACAAGCGAAATAAATAAACATGAAAATACACTTAAATGATGACCGCCAACGTTAGTTGTTAATATAAATAAATATAGTCCAAATGTTACCTGAATAATTTGGATCGTCAAACGGGGGAAGGGGCGGGCGAATTGGCAAGATAACATTTTACAGCTCTACAGCACAGGGGGCCGAGTTGGTGAAGGCAAGATAACATTTCACAGCTCTACAGTACAGGGGGCCGAGTTGGTAAGGGGGCCGAGTTGGTATACTGTGAGGGGGCCGAGTTGGTGGGGGCCGAGTTGGCAAAGGGCCGAAGCGTCCTGATACCATATTGGACAATGTAATTTATTTTTTGGAGAAAGGTTAGAGTAGGCGAAGTAGGAAAAAATATAATGGGAATAGCTTATTTATAATTTAAAAATACTTTTAGCAAATTTCAGACCAATCGTAAAGGAAATAAATAAAAAATAGAATCTGTATTTTTATTTTTGGAAATGGTATTTTAGTCGCTGAAAAGGGTATTTTTTATGATTTTAAATAGTTTAGCGGTGTTTTCTACACGATTGATGCTGAAGGAATAAAAATATGTTATTTTCACTTCTTATTTTTTCTATAATAACAAATTGTGAACGCCACATCCATATACCACATTCAAAAAAATGTTCTTGCTTTTAGTCGGACCACAATGTTTAAACATCAAGATTTGCAAATGCTCGGTCTCAAAATAAACAAATACAAACAACTTGTAATTTGGTATACATCCTTATAATTGATGTATACAAATTATGGTAATCAATTACAAATTTGATAAGCAAATTGACAGAATTGTATAGCATTTTGCTATGCGATACTGAACAAAATTTTACCTGAAATATGAATAATTTTTATTGTAGCGAGACACCTTTCAAGTGGGTGAAAAGTTAAATTATTTATTTTACCGCTTTCTGGGTTATCCAGGGTTTCCTGGAGGGATTTTTTTTTTGGGGGGGGTGGGAATTGAGAGTAATTGGAGAGAATGGGTTGCTGTGCAAGCGGTGTGAGCAGTTTTTTTGCTATAGCATATACTAGACTGTGACTTATTTACCAATTAATCATTGTGATGTCTTAAAAAAAGTATGAAATTTGTTGTAGGTATTGGTATGGACTCGTGTGTTACACCTCTTCGTCATGGAGGACTTTCTTTGGTTCAGACCACAGATTTCTTCTACCCCCTGGTTGATGATCCCTATATGATGGTAATAAACCCTTGTAATTCTAAGTCTATCCAGGGCTCCCACTGGAGCATAAAAATGTTTAGCAAAAACATTAGCAAAATCGGAAAAGATTAGCAATTTGCTCTATTGTGTAGCAAGTTAATAGAAATGTTATTTAATATTCTCACAGTAAAAAAACACTTCATTCTATGATTTATTGCTGTATTAACACTTTTCCAACCAAAGGCTAAGAGACGTAATAAATATAAATGTCCACCCACTTGTAGTTGTGTCTAAGCCTTTGATAATATCAATGAATATGCCAGTTTGGGGACGGCACATATGATACGATATAAGTCCCAAGATAGGCCACTAATATTTTTTTTTATGGCACAAAATCTTTAAAAATTAAACACGACTGTCTACTAACTTTGTCTAGTAGTCTATTCTATGTGTCACTGTAAGTATATCAAACTATGGTAACAAATAAGGGGGCTAATTAGGGGCCTATTTGTTCGGGAAATCAAATAAATGATACATATAAATCATAACATTGGGTTATAAGATATTAAGAGACCATTTTACATTATCACTTTTTTTTCTATTTTCCAGGCAGCACTGGACTGCCAGTGTCAGCTGCGTATGTGATATAAACAGTAAACATAATTTAGGCACTTTGTGTCTGGAGATTAAGATATTGTAAAACTAGTGACTTTTTGGGTTATCAGCGTGTGACAAAGAAGTAATAATTCAGGAACCAGTATCATCAGTTACTATCAATGCCTCTCTTTCATCAGATCAGGCTGTTTATTTTAAATATAGTTATCTGGTCTGACAATTCACAAACATCTAAATTTGTAATAAATAATGTAAATAATTAATCTCATAGCCTACATTTTTTTATTCACATCAAGCATGGGCTTAATCTGAAGTTTCAGATGTCACTGGTCACGAAGATATCTGTTTAACATGTTTAATCTGTTAATCACTTTTAATAGCATGATGTTGTGGTCGAGACCATGTGTTTGTTGAATGTTGTGGCCTACA
Organism: Flabesymbios commensalis; assembly: GCA_964017125.1. Lineage (NCBI taxonomy): Eukaryota > Metazoa > Annelida > Polychaeta > Terebellida > Flabelligeridae > Flabesymbios > Flabesymbios commensalis. Next base: position 12,622,504 of record OZ024911.1, on the reverse strand, counting down.
GGCATCTGGGACGTCAGTCCAGCCTTCAACCAACACATCATATGCCTACACAAGATCTGCATTATCACTGTGACAGTTTACTGGGAATATTATTATATAGACTTATGTTACACCCTACATATCCCAATAAGCTCGCATCATAAGCATTCATCATGTTCATTGCCTAACCATTCGACATCGTCGAAGATTCTGACACACTAGGCCTATATCATATGCCTACTTATCCTGGCAAACACGGGATGTTGAGCCCCGTTTTAATGTTGGGCCAGCGTTACAGACAATGGGCCAAAAATAAATCAACATTACGTCAACGTACGTGTTTGCGGGGCTAGACAGCTACACCCTGACAAACCATTGTCCCGCTAGATACTGACCATGTGCGGCTGATGACGACGCATGCGCAAGACATGCCACACACTGCTGCGGCGACAATGCAGTAACTTAGTGAGCTGCGACTTTTTGAAAAGCCGCACAACAGTGATTTTACAGAAGCATCATGGCCCGTGATCACTGCATTTAGAAAACTGTCTGTTGGCCGTTGCGTTTGTTACGCTGATCCAGCTTTAAAACAACATTGGCTAAACTACTCTAGTCGCTGTAAAAGAAGTTAGATCTAATCATTTCACTAAAATCCAGACTCCCGAACAGACACTCAGGTCAAACTGCCATAAAATTTCGGCAAACGGCAGTAAACATAGCCTACCTTCAGTAAGCAGTTGCCACTGTTTGCAGGTTTGGCTTTGAATTGCGTCGTGGCGTTGGTTGACTGATGAGTCAGCTCTCGTAGTATGTAACAGCGTGTATCGCCAAAGACGACACGACGTGGGAATATAGATTCGCAAAAACATTCGCTAAACACTTTTTTTTGTAGCAAATAGCATAAAATATTCGCAATTTGCGAATTTTGCTAGCGCCAGCGGGAGCCCTGGTCTATCTATGTGGTTCAGGTTTCAAGGTAATCTCAAACCAAATAAAATGCCATTGAAATAAATATGTAGTAGATGGTCAGTTAATAAAAAAGTTGAATTTGGGAGATGCCTATTTTTGATAAATTAAAGTATTTTTCATCATTTGAAGCTGGAATTTGCGTCAGCAATTTCAGCTTTAAATGTTTTTTTTCAACCTAAAATGGCTTTTTTTGACTTCAAAAAAAAGTAAATCAGTATTTTTTTCCCATCACCCACTGGCATCTCTGTGATAAATAATAGCTGACAATCTTAGTGTTTTAAAGCATCCACCTTTATGGTTGAAGCCTATTGTCTCACCGTGTCAGCAGCTGTATTTTGTTTTATCCTGAGTCCGAGCTGGGGAACTTGGCACAAATGTTTGGTTTTAAATTATTCAAACTGAGTAATTTTCACCCACTAGAAGTTGTGGGTCACTGTAGCGAGTCAAACCTTCAAATGTGTGAAAATTTCAATTATTTCATCTAGCGTTTTAAGGGTTAAATGTTCGAATTTAAACTTGTTCTTGAATTTAAAAAATATATTTCAAAACCAAATAGTCAGTTACACATGTTACAGGTCAATTTCAATGTATGTAATACCTTAATATTTTATCAGGGACAGCCAACACTGGGCAGTAACACCTGACCACCTCACATGCCATCCAGTTGCAAACAGCACTGCCAGCTGATCATTTAGATCTTGTAATATGAAAACTTTTTTGATCATGTCAGCCCAACACAGTCCGATTTCAGGCACATACAATTCCCCGTATTTTGCTACTATTTTTACAATTGAAAATGTATTTTTTTAATTTTTGATACATTTTCTCTAATAAAATTCAAATTTGATTAGCAAATGGGTAGAATTGCAAAGTGTTTTGCTATGTGATCGTAAACAAATTTTTTATTGCATATGCTCAAATTTCCTCTTTCTGTGAGAAAGTGATGCCTTATTTGTGTTCATTTTTTCTGTTAAATATTAAAGTTTTTAATTTTTGTGTATCCCCCATGTCAGGGCAAGATAGCGTGTGCTAATGTTATAAGCGATTTGTATGCCATGGGTGTGACTGAGTGTGACAACATGCTGATGCTTCTTGGAATAAGCCAGAAGATGTCGGACAAGGAGAGAGATGTTGTGGTTCCTTTGATTTGTCGAGGGTTTAAGGTAGGTGAACATTATAATTCTGCAGTGCAAAGGCAATCGGCAGTAACTGCTTACTTAAAAGTAAGCAGTTACTGTTGTTTGTCTTTGCACTGCAGAATTATTTTTACATAATTGACACATGATTAAATCCTGTTAAAGCCCTGACAGTTATTGATATATTGCTAAAAACTCTTTGTGGAGCTGGAATTTCATACTCGCCCATAGTGACTGGTGTATTTAGTAGAGCTGCTTCATCTCATGTATTGATCATGTTAGTGATGTTTGATTTCATCAGTACTGTGAGAGACATGACTCTGCACATAAGGATACAAAATTTTGGTTCAATAAGAATTTGTTTTTTATTATTCAATGAATGTGGATATACAATTTTACACATTCAAATAAAAATCAAATAAAACATTGAATCCTGCATTTATGTTTTTGAACATTTTAATCAAGAAACTGAAATATAATTTTATGAGTACTGTGTATAGGAAGCAGTTAAAAATGTGGTCATAGTCATAGCGCTTATCATGTCTATTGCCAAAAGTGTGATGTCTTATATTGGAAATTTGCCACATTATTTTTGCATTGATAAAATTAAAATTGATGAAACATGACGATCTCTGGATTTTCGTTTTTCTCCTCAGATTGAATCTGTGGAAACAGTGTTGTATACATCTTGAAATTTTGTGTCGCTGTGTATATCGAAAACTAACTAACACTTTGCCTGCTAATCTCGACAATAGTTGTTATCTGTTTTATCAGCTGATTAAATCACTGTTTTTGGGAATAAAATGACTTTAAATATCAAGGTTTTTAAATATTTGGTCCGAAATTAAACAAATATGAGTAATTTTCAACCACTTGACATTGTGGATCGCGGTAGCGAGACACAACCTCAATTGGTTGAAAATTCAAATTAATTAGGTTAAGTGCTAATGATCAACTTATCAGTGGTGAAGCAAAAAAGCACATAAATACTCGTATCTGACATTTGAGCTGCATGCTTTTGAAACTTGTTACAGGACTGTGCTGAGGAGGCGGGAACAAGTGTAAATGGAGGCCAGACTGTAGTGAACCCATGGATGACAGTCGGTGGTGTTGCTACTACTGTGTGCCAGTCTAATGAATTTATCATGTATGTTGAAGGCAATTGTGTGTATTCATTATAGCAGCCATCTCTAAATGTGCCGTGACAGCCTTATTAGCTCCCGCCGTCACCGTAGGTGAGACGGAGGGAGCTATGGATTCTACCTCCGTTTTTTTTTGGCCTCTTCTTTTGCCTATAACTTTGTAAGAAAATAAGCTAGGATAACAATTTTTGGTATGTGGGTTACTTCCAGGTGGCTAATGGACAGGTTAAAATATTTTTAATCTGAATTCAATACGCAAGGTTGCAGAGGAGAAAATGATGATGTTACGGCGTTGGGCCGTCCGTAAACAATTCGTTTCCGGAGCATATCTCTGAAAGTACTTGTCCGATTGTCTTCAAATTTTACACACAACATCCCTAGGGGGTCTAGTTGTGCCTTTTGGGGTATTTGAACTTTGACCTACTTCTGGTTCAGAACTATGACCTATTTAGACGTTTTGACGCGCACTTCGTTCCCGGAGGAGATCTCGAAAAGTACTATGCCGATGACAGTCATATTGCACATACATGTTCTCTAAGGTCCCTAGTTGTGCCTTTTCAGGTTTTTGGACCTTGAAGTTGACCCAGCACTCTGACCTAATTTATAACATCGGTAAATCCGACTGAAAGATTTTGCGGAATATCATGAAAACCGCTCAAGAAAGCTACACCATTACTATAAAACAAATTGTGAGGTTTCAGGAGAGGATGCATCTTGAAAAATTTCAAGTCGATAAAATTAAAAATGGCCGCCTATCGGCCATTATTCACCTCGACAGGCCTGATATTGCGGAATATCATGAAAACTGCTCAAGATAGCTACACCATTAATATCAAATAAATTGTAAGGTTCAGGAGAGGATGCATCTTGAAAAATTTGAAATTGATAAAATTCAAAATGGCCGCCTATCAGCCATTATTCACCTCGACAGGCCTGATATTGTGGAATATCATGAAAACCGCTCAAGATATCTACACCATTACTATAAAACAAATTGTAAGGTTTCAAGAGAGGAAGCATTTTGAAAAAATTCAACTCGTCCAAGTTCAAAATGGCCGCCAATCGGCCATTATTCACTTTCACATGGCCGTTATTTGGTGAACCGTGCTAGATGGCTAGACCATTACTATAAAACAAAATGTGTGATTTCAGGAGAGGATGCATCTTGAAAAAATTCGACTCCATAAAATTCAAAATGGCCGCTTATCAGCCATTATTCACTTTCACATGGCCGATATTTGGTCAACCGTGCTAGATGGCTAGACCGTTACTATAAAACGAAATGTGAAATTTCAGATGAGGATGCATCTTGAAAAATTTTGACTTGATCAAATTCAAAATGGCCGCTTTTTCGGCCATTATTCATTTTCACATGGCTGATATTTGGTAAACCGTGCTAGATGGCTAGACCATTACCTGATTACTATAAAACAAAGTGTGAGTTTTCCGGGGAGGACGCACCCTGAAAATTTTTAACTTACAAATTCAAAATGGCTGACAATCAGCATTATTTACCTCGATAGGCCTGATCGTTTTGATACAGAACAGTTTAATATCAACATACCTTTTCCATAAAACCTTTTATAATTGAGTACTCGGAAAAAAAATGCACTGCACTTTTTGTCACTTCCTAAATTAAATGTTTTAGCTCTGAATGTACAGACAATATAGTTAACTTCTGTAAAACATGCACACAAACAACAAGCTTAAAAAAACAATGGTGATTGACAAGCAGGGTAAGCTTGTCATTTTATAATTGTCCAGCAGTTTGGAAAGATTGACCATCAAATAAATATTTCCAACTTTAACATAAATAACATACATATTTTCAACTTTAAGTAATGTAAATATTTCCAACTTTATTATGCTTAAGGGAATATTCAAAAGTTTTGGAAAATAAATAACTATGTTTATTTTGCCCAAATTGATAAAATAATTCTAATAAATTATCCTAATTTGAGTCAAGAATAGTAAAATACGTAATGCCAACCTAAAATATTAAATACAATAATAGGATACTCTGGGTAGAAAAACAGAAATCTGAATAATACTGCCACCAGCTCACTCCTACCTTTTCCCTCATGCTGCACCCGTATATTTACAGTTTCAGACATGTTTTTTTTAATAGAAATATCACTAAATTTGATAAAATAGTTTGTAGTAGATGCTTAGTTAATCCAATAATTCAATATCGGAGATGAAATATAAATATTTTTCATCATTTAAAACTGGAAATTGTGTTAGCAATTCCAGCTTCAAATGACTTAAAAATAGTAACAAACAATTCAGCAGCATATCGGTTAATGTTATCCAGCTTTTGTTAATGTTAGGCCAGACTTTTTTTATTATATGTTTTACGGGCGGAAATTGCCAGGATGCAATGTTGGGATTCGGAATAAAATTAAAATTCTAGATTTATTCTAAAAAAGGGGACTATGTTGGAAGGGATATAAGTCTTTGGAGGGGGTAGATCATACAAATTTAAGAGGGGTTTCTGGGAATGACCTCAGCAGCAAACACTAGTTCCGCTTTATAGGCCACGGATAGTTGTGTATGTCTGTTCTCAGAACCACAAAACATAGTGAGATCAGAGGATTTCACAAGAAAAATATTATGTGGAGTAACACGATGGGGTATTAAATTTTTTTTTTTTTTTAAATGAAACTTATTTTATATCGCTTATATCAATGTCGGCGGGCCTGTGAAACAAATAATAAAATAAAAAAAAAAGTCTCCTCATCCAGCAACCAAGGGTTAATATGATACCTGGACAAACATAATTCAGCTCATTAAACATTTCTCATGGCATCATCTCGAGTCATCTAACATTAAAATATCGGTCTCGGCCATATTCGGACAGCAGGTCCCCCCCAACACTCATGTGCTCTCATAATTCATGGTTCTCAGCGATCACAAATACAAAAAATGGGGCATATAGAAATGGCGAGTGCTTACTACAATCCTGATTAGCTATGATAAATCTATGTATGTCAGTAAAGTTTAGAAAAAGATGATCACTGACAAAGTTTGCTTAAATTCTATAAGCCATTTGCCAAGCAAGTGGGACAAATCGGCAAGCATTTGCTGGTCATTTTTTTCGAGTTTTGAACATACATTCAGAATAATATGGAACTTGTGTCATAACATTCAATATCATTTTTCTTAAATGTTATATTACTGATCTAAATTTAGTGACTGCAATGTACAGATTTTAAAGTGAATGAGTATTTCAAATCTTATTTGAGTATTGTTTGTTAGCATTTCATTGAATTTAATTTTTAATTTTCTATATTTTTTAATTGTCATTTGAGTAATTACACAGATACAAGCTTTTCTTCATTTTTAATTATACAGATCTATAAATTGTATTTTATTTTAGTTAAGTCCAAATACCTATTAATTAACCTGGCGGTTAAAGGGTTTAGGGTTTATATTTATTTTCTGCTTGTAATGAAGGCCAGACAGTGCTGTTGTCGGTGATGTCCTGGTAATGACAAAGCCTCTTGGAACTCAAGTAGCTGTAAATGCCTACCAATGGTTGGATCAGCCTGATCGGTGGAACAGGATAAAACTGGTTGTCAGTGAAGACGATGTACGTAAAGCATACCAACGAGCAATGTTCAGCATGGCCAGATTGAATAGAACAGGTTTGTGTGGCGATTCTGATAGAAATATTTGCTGTCTGACTAATAGCAGTAAGCTGAAATTACAGAAATTTATGTTCTCCCGTGCATTCATTTAGGCATGTGACATTGCTATATTTTGCATGTAGGACTTATATTTTAAATTATAATCTTCAATTTTAGCTCATCAGACCTAGGGTGAGCTTATGCCATTGTGTGTCGTCTGTCCACAATCAGGGTGGCCGCGGGTCTTTGAAACTCTTTAAATTTGTTTCTTGAAAAATAAGGCCTTTAAAAGTCTTTAAAAATGGAAGTTAGGTATTACAAAGGTCTTATTTTTTCATTTTTCTCAGTTTTTTAAATGCGATAAGAAAAAAATTCATTAAATTTTTTCCCCATTATTCGGTTCTCCAAGTGAGGCGATATCTGTGGAACTGGTATTAATTTTAGGGTTTGGAGTCTTTTAAAAGGTTTTAAAAAGGTCTTATTTTTTATTTCATTGAGTTGGCATACACCCTGACAATTCACAAGAAATACTTTCTCCCTCAACCTCAATTCTCAGGCTCTCAGCTAATTTCCACTTTGTTTGAAAGAGCTTGTGCCTGTGCAGTCCTCACGGATTTCAGAAAGTTGAATTAATAATTAAGCAGCCAATGGCGCATGGTCCACTGCTTCTGCCGCCGCCATAGTTATTTGTTTTCAAAAGAGCTACTAATCTAATTCTATGAACTTCTGCTTCCTCATACTTCATATGGCCATCATATACTTCTGGAGAATTGTTTTAGTGACATTTTGACCCTCATATCATTGACCCTTCAATCCCTATGGCCACTAATAATGAAATTCACGTTAGCGCGTTTCAGGCAACTATTTTTAATAGTTTTTTTCTCGTTATATTTATAATTTAGCATGATAGCTTATCTATCAACTTCTGCTTCCTCATACTTCACATAGCCATCACATACCATAATGGGATTTAAGGTATCCATGTCAAACACATAAGTTCTAGTATTTGTCGTACATTATTATTTGTTTTTATTCTCAGCGGCAAGACTTATGCACAAATATAATGCCCATGGAGCCACAGATATCACCGGATTTGGTCTTCTTGGACATGCCAATAACTTGGCTCGTATGCAAAAGAATGAAGTTGGCTTTGTTATTCACAATCTTCCAATAATTGCCAAAATGGCAGCAGTCAGCAAAGCCTGTGGAAACATGTTTGGTCTTCTACAAGGTCATTCTGCAGAAACATCAGGTAATTTTTAAAAATTTGCTGGTTAACCCTTAAAGCGCTACATTAAATAATCTTAGATTTTCGCCTGCTTGAAGTTTTCAGCGACCCACAACTTCAGGTGGGTGAAAATTACTCACTAATTATTTGTTTAATTTGAGACCAAACATTTGTAAATCTTGATGTCTAAACACACATTTCATTCCCAATATCAATGATTTTACTCATGCTTAGCAATGACTGTGTAGTCTGACACTGACTGTAGACCGCTACCATTTGACATTAGAGCCTTGGCCTATATCTACTCAGCACTGCCAGCAGTCATTTTATTTTTGCCCAGCAGTCAAGACTAACCTTTAGGAAATTCAATATAATAAATGCTATTCCCTGGTTTAGTCGCCAGAGGACTAGAGAATAGTATTTGCCAAATTTCATAACAATGCGTTTCAATTGAATTGAACGAGAAATCAGGAAGAGTCCTTCATCCAGCAATACTCTCTTCTTGGTATAAAGGAAAATTCTAGGTCTATAATCTATTCTTAACCGTATATATGCAAATTAAAGCATATTTTAGATAAATATAAACATCACTAAATATAATACAAAATTGTTATTGGTTGATGCTTAGTTAATCCAATAATTCAATATTGGAAATGTCTGTTTTTCGATAAGTATAAATATTGTTCGTCATTTGAAGCTGACAATCGCTCTGGCCTTGAATGAAGGAAAATAGAAACAAACAATTCAGCAGGGCAAGAAGTAATCCTTATAGTGCTAAAATATTCTGAAATATTGTTGGCAAGCACTGTTGATTGACAAAATATATTTATTGATTTTTTTATTGGAAAAGTACGTGATATATTGTTTATTTTAGGTGGTTTACTGGTGTCATTGCCAAGAGAACAGGCCGCAGCTTTTTGTAAAGATATTGAGAAGCAAGAGGGTTACCAGTCGTGGATAATTGGTATTGTAGAGAAAGGGCAGAGAACGGCAAGAATTATAGATAAACCTAGGGTGATAGAAGTACCTGCAAAAGAAAAAGATGGAGAGCTTTGGTAAAATACAGATTGATCATCAAAGCAGTTAGCACAGTTGTGCTGATAATTTTAAAAACTTTTCTTACATCATCTCTCAGCTTATTGTGTATAAACGCCAAACTGATTCATATTTCTCATTGCAACCCACCTCCTGGCTTGGCCACATCCCACAGCACTTGAGCACTGCAGTGGTTTAAATATGGCCTATGAAGGATGTGGTAAAAAAGTTTGGATCTTTGCAGTTAGTATCGGAATATGCTTGTCGTTGAAGGTGGCCTGTTAAATTACTTTGTAACGACAGGCTACTGGAGTTTTTAAAGTGTTTTCTGTAATACAACTGGTCATTCCAAACATTCCATTTTGTAAGTAACTGATAGAGAACATTTCAACTTGATCATTCCTCATTAGTTTTAATAAATCATGATTTTGCATTTACTTGCATTCCAATATAAACTGGAATTGGACCTTGCAAGCCGGTGGAGAATAAACAGTTTTAGCTATTTTGTCTTTTTCTTAGTTCTTCGTTGCGAGATCTCATGTTTGGAATAGGTTAAATATCCTTTGAACAAGCGGTTTTATCAATAGAAATGTGTGGTTTCTCACAATAATATGCAACAACATAGGACATGTGTGCTACACTTTAAACACAGGTGCTAACTTTATTATCATTCATCCTATTTATTCTATGATTAAATTCTATCCTTATTATGCTCCCAATCAATATTAGATTTTAATACATGTATACTATCCAGAGCATCAGACGAGATATTATTTTTTCTTATTAACAAATAGACAACAAAGTGTAAATTTTTAGAAGGCTAAGCACTGACCGACAAAAAGTATTTTTTGTGGCTGGGGCACAACCACTTTATTACCTCGTTCTGTTCCAGCGGGTTGTCCACTAAATTGATGTCACTCCATTCATAAAACTGATAGACAAGTGAATTTAATTCCTGATTCCGAAATTTGCCTTAGTTGTTTGGGGTCATTTCAAATTAAGGAATAGACCAGAGCATTTTCTATCAGTTTTCACCTCATAACCTTGCCACTTCGGATACAGTCCCCAGAGCTTTGAGAATCTCTTGATACAGCCTCAAAAACTGTATGGTGACCCCGAGCTTGTTCCTTCTCAACTGTGTCAAATGTGACATTACGTTGGCCAAATCACTGATCAACTTGCCCCATCATCGTCAATCCTTTACGTGTTAACCATGCAGCAATAGTTTGACAGCCACTTAGCGGGCCAGTGTATTGTTTAAGTCTTGTTTACAAAGTCAAGGACATACTTTTTAAACATAAGGTGATTGGCCGGCCGGAAAATCGGGTGATGAATGATAATGCATTTGTAACGGCTGAGCTCAATATCAAGTAGAAGGGATAAGTCAAATTGGCATCTGCCTAGCTATAATGGTTCATTATATAGGCCTGTGTAATTGATTCAGTACTGTAGTACCAAGTCACTATTCCTCAACAACCGCTTACCTTGAAGGAACTTTTTATAACCCTAAAACCTTTCATTTACAGGGGTATGGCAGCGTATTAGTCAGTTTCGCTTCACAAAAATGTTATCGCTGTTATCGTTTGGCACCTTTATCACTCCAACTCTAATGGGTCTGTGTAAGCCGATGAAAAGTTGTAACTACATGGGCCTACCTACATGTATGATGTTAATAATTCGTACATTGTGAGCTGTGCATCGTCCTACCTTCACATGCATGTTGTAATTTTGGTAAATGAAAAATATATACCGGGTAATAAGATTTATGAGCAAATTAAATCAGGGATTTTTTATCAGGTTCAGAGAGAAATCAGGAAATTTCATTTCGCATTCAAAATGGGAACCCTGCTGTAGACTAGTGCTTCCGTTCCATGCAGTACAGCATGCAACAGACGGTCCAGATCCCAATGACCCTCCCCAGATGGGGGCGAAAAGTACTACTAGCAGCTAGAAAATAAACTGGAGATGGCTCCCCTCCAGCAGCATAACCATAAAAGATTGATAGCTAATAGATGTAGTGTCAATGGCTTTTGTAATTAATGTTATTAAACGGCTCCTGTGGACAGTAGAGACTGTATTTTGACGTGGTTGAACCCGTTTTTATCCCCCGCCGGTAGGGGAAGGGGGATTTTAAGTGCGCCAGGATTCTGTCCAGCGTCACGTTTTCTTGTGGAGGCAAAAACTACTGGTCAAATCTTTTTGAAATTTTAACATGACATTCGTAGCAACATGGGGATGTGAGAGTGATTTTTTAGAGATGCTACCAATATTCAAAATGGCCGCCAGAGGGCAACTCTGAAATTTTTTGTGGCTGCAAAAACTCTAAAACTTAAAAGTCAGAAATTATACAAATTTTACTATCACATTTCCCATGATATGGAGATGTGCAGGTGACTTTTTCAAGGTTTTACTGAAATTCAAAATGGCCGCCACAGATCAACTTTAATTTTTTGGGTGGTGTAAAAACTCAAAAAAATTTAACATCACATTCCTAGCAACATGGGGATGGGCAAGTGATTTTTTTAAAGATGCTACCAAATTTCAAAATGGCTGCCAGAGGTCAACTTAAAAATTTTTTGTGGGCGCAAAAACTACAAAACTTAAGGAAAGAAATTATTTAAATTTTACTATCACATTTCCCATGATATGAAGATGTGCAAGTGATTTTTTTAAGGTTTTACTGAAATTCAAAATGGCCACCATAGATAAACTTCATATTTTCTTGTGGGCGCAAAAACTGAAAAATTGAAATCAGTAATAATTCACATTGTACAATCACATTACCGACCATCTGGAAATGTGCATGTGATTTTACTGAAATTTAAAATGGCCACCACAAATCAACTTTTTAAAATATTTGTGACCACAAAAAGTCTAACCTAATTTATGGCGGGGGATGATATAGGACTTCAGTCTTCTTGGTATATCTACAGCATCTTCTCCGGCAAGGTTCGGTACTCCTGAGGCCTCGCTGTGTCAAGACTTGCTGCCGGGAAGATGATCTACATTAACTAAATCGTCTTTATGTTCAATCAGTGGGGAACAGTTTGAATATCTTCACACCCGGCGATGTGCAAAACACAATGCGGGTCTGGCAGTGCTGGCAGCGAGTACAAGCCGACACCGACCCAATGTCTGTTAAATGTTAGGCCAGCGTTGCCGGTGCGGGCCAGTATCCATTTACCCCTAGGCCTACTTCATGCTGGCTGTACTACCAAAACTGGGTTAATGTTGGCTCGCCGTCTGTGACGCTGGCCCGCATCCAGCGTGGCATCAAACGCAACACTAACCCAATACTGGGCTTATGTTGGGTCAGCGTCGTAGACGGTGGGCCAACATTAGCCCAGCATTGGGTGAACGGGTAAACCAACATGTCTCCACCTCTGGAGAGGGGAGACATAATCATCCCAGTACCCCTTCAGACCAGGCTTGGGGCCAAATAGTCTGGTGACCACTTATCATATTTTCTAATTTCGCTTACACCATTTTGTTCATGGACTCAACCGATTGTACTATGTCCACCATATCTCTGGGCACATTTAAGGACCGGTTGTAATATTGTAAGTGTGTGCTGGAAGAAAATATGACGTTTTGAGGCAAAAAAAAAAAAAAAAGATGAAAAAATTATTTAAAAAAAAATTGGAATAGAATAAAAAATTATGGAAAACAAATTCTGATCAATAAAATGTAGCGCAGAGATACGATACTAAGTCTTAGAGAAGAAAGAGGCAAAATGGGAAAATAGACATTTGTTGATTATAAAGTGTTAAAATGTATCTAAATTACATAAAAACAGTTCTTTGTGGATGAACAATTGAAAAAATAGCCCACAAATTTGACATTTACTATTTTTCAAAATAGTTTTTAGATCCAAATATCCACAACTTACCTGGGAACATATTTCAAGCAGCAATATTTTCATTTGACTACATGGGTCTTGCCTATTTCAGAAATAATGACGTCACCCCCCCCTTGATCTCGTAATTCGCATAATATTCTATCCATCTCTTGTAAACTAATTAAGCGATTCTGATCATTAAAATATTGCGCAGAAATGTGATACAACACCCTAGAAAAGAAAAAGCATGGGGAAGTTGACATTTGGTGATATGAAATGACAAAATGTAGAAAAAATACATAAAAAAGGCGATTTTTCGAAGATGGACAATTGAAAAAATAACCCATTGACATTTAATATTTTGCAAAATAGTTCTTGTTAAAAATATCAATAAATTACCTCGGAACATAATCATATTTAAAATAGCAATTCTTTTATTTGACTATATAGGGCTTGCCTATTGCCGAAATTACGACGCCACAACCCCCCCCCCCCCCTTGATCTCGTAATTCACATAATATTATAGGCCTAATTGATATTTTTCAAAGTATTTTCTGGCTAAAAATATCTTCAAATTATCCAGGAAAGCATTCCAAGCAACACATTGAATATTAGACTCCTTGGGGCTTTTCTATTGAATACATATTGACACCACCTCCCTCTTTTATCTTCGAGTTCACATCAGTAAACTATTATACTACTTGTCCGTAAAAAAAATATTTATCATGGAAAAAAAATGTCATCAAGAAAAGATTACGTAGTGATGTTATACTACATACTATAAAGTGACAAGATGTATACAAATGACTTTTTTTAAGATGGACAACTTCTTGAAGCTTCTCTATTGCCAAAATAGTGACCCCACCACATAGATTTCAAAAATCGCACAAAATGATACAAAAAATCGGACGATGCTATCCTTATAATAGTACAATTATTGATGTTTTAACTAAGTATTGATTTACTCATACATTTTAGCAGTCACATAATTATATTTTTCAAGAGCTAGTATAACATAGAGTAACGATTGAAGAGGCGTAGCATTTACTATAATATTGAAACGAACACACCTGGTATGGAAATGAGGGTTGTTGAAGTAAAATCTGAAGAAGACATGCTTTTCCAACTTCAACTACAGTATAATATAGGAGTTATATCACGAGTATTAAAAAAGCTGGCTCAACTGTTCTATGATCAATGAATCAAACATCATGACAAAACACAATCACTAATATGACGTTTTAAAGTGAAGAAAAACACGCAAAATTCAGTAGGACAAAAACATACACTCCTTGACCAGCTTCTTATGAATAAGCTATTGACATGTGAGAAGTGTATTAACAAGCCTTAAAGTAGAAATTAAAAACTTAGTGGCAATGGACAGTGAAGCTAAACAAATGTTTTAAATAACCAACTAAATGTTATAAAAACCATATATATCCATTCCGCATTTCTTTGTAATGGTATAAGCATACACACACATAAACAACGTTCGTGTTCCACGTTTTAGAAAAAACATCAAGTTGTCACTTGTCGTCTCTGGTTCATGGTGGGATTAATGTAGCGCCAACCCCTCATATGATGATATTTGATGATGATATTCGAGCAAATGGTAATTTTCTCCATGTTCATAAAACCTTTCCCAAATTCATGGCTAAAATTATGTCTACTACATGCATATTGTCTTCTATTTAGTAGCATCATTTCAGTTAGTTGTGTACTGTGTAACACCAATTTTGTATAAAATGCTCAGTAAGGCCTACAAAGTACACATGACCCGGCCCTAACCTGATATGATTCTGCACTATGTGACACATAAATATATTATTTAGTAAATTGCATCTAAAACTGCAACTGTTAGTATAATATTTTGATATGATAGAACAAAATTGCATTAGTTTTACAAAACGTCCATAATTCCCCATTGATGAAAATAGCCAGTTATGGGATAATATAACATTATAAACGGTTTAAATATTCAATGTGAATCAAATAAAATAATTAAATGAGGCACAAACAAAATACTTTTTCAGCCAGAATAAATATGGGTTCCCTTGTCATCTGTAGTGGCTGATCAAGGAAGGGTGGACTGGTTCAAAGGGATTCTGATCCCCTTTTTTTAAAAAAAACATTGCCTAAACATGAGGGGTCTACTCCTAATTGCCAAACTATTGTTATCTTCAACAAGAAATGTTGCTGAATTAAACACCCGCTTATTGGCTGAAAGAAGAAAGAATGTCCGCGACGTCAAATTATTAATTTTCGGTGTGAGGCCAAACAAATTCACATCAGATCCCCATCATGTTCCAATCATTATGGATTTGTCCCTGAGCTGTATTGTAGCAACACCAAGTTACCAGCCAGAAAAGTGAGTCATGGGATTGCAATATCAGCTGGCATTAAGCATGTTAATGCAAAACGTCATCAACGTAGGAGGGAAGGGATCGCTTTCTTCGTGTCTTGTGCAGTATTCGGTGCAAAACTTGATAAGTGTACTATATTAATGTGTTCCTCTTTGTGATAATAATGATAACTATTACCTAATATTATGTAGGCCTACTAGTGATTGTAAATATGTAGGATATATTCTCCAAGGTGCGTGGACGCTTGGGAAATATAATTATTTGATTGATAAATTTGCAGATTGCATCAACACTGAATTCATTAGTTATGCTATTATAAGCACAATATGGTGTGACATTTTCATAAAATAGTATAATATCTTACGAATTATGATATTATATAAGAGGATGATCACTTTCTCACGAATATAGGTACGTCCCACATAAAGAACAAATAAATTTCCATTTGGAGAATACATAAAGATATTTTGATATGAAAACGATTTTGAAAAATGGTAAATATTAGATAGATAAATTTACAAAAAGCACACATTTTTAAAATGCATTTTATCACTTTGTGATACGCAATGTGTACTTATTTATTGTTCATTATCCGTTATATCTAGGGAGTAGTACGACAGAGCTGTGCATTATTTCATCTGTCAGAATTGGTTTCCATGACATTGTTTTTAGATAAGTAGTAATAGGTTCACTATTTCGGCAATGGTCAAGTCATATAGAGTTAAATAAAGATACTGCTAATTGAAATATGCTACCAGGTAAATTGTTGATATTTTTTAATGGTAAATTTTAAATGTATGTTGTTTTCGTATTGTCCATGAGCAAAGAAAGTGTTTTAGTACTTTAGTATCACAATTTTTCTTATTGTATTTCATTCTCTTCTCTCTACGACAGCTCATCACACACATGAGTATCAATTTCTTATATTCATCAGAATTGTTTTCCTTGACTAATTAGCTTTTAGAGAGACTTGACACACTATTCTGGGAATTACAAGATCAAAGGGGGTGGCGTTACTATTTCGGCAATAGGGAAGCACTTGATAGCCAGATACAAATATTGCTACTTGAAATATGTTCCAGCGTAATTTGTAGATGTTTTTATCCAAACACAAAATTGCAGAATAGTGAATGTCAAATTTATGGGCTATATTTAAAATTGTTCATTTAAAAAAAATCGTTTTAGTGTAACTTTGATACATTTGATCACTTGATTTGTGTCATTATTTTTATTATTTGTTCTCTCTATGGCATAGTATCACATGTCTGTCCAGTATTTTATTGATCAGAATTGATTTCGTTGATTAATTAGCTGTTATGAGATAAATAGTATAAAATTCTGGTAATTACAAAATTAAGGGTATGGCGTCATTATTTCGGCAGTGGGAAAACCCCAGATAGTCAAATAACAATATTACTACTTGATATATGTCCCTGGGTAATTTGTGAATATCTTTATCTAAACAGTAAAGTGAATAATTGTAAATTTCAAATTTATTGGCTATTTTTCGAATTGTTTATGTTAAAAAAATCACGTCTTTATGTAACTTTTATACATTTTATCACTTTATGGTCACATTTTTTAATGCTGATTATTATTTGTTCTCTTAACGGTGGGGTGGGGTCACTATTTCGGCAATAGGGAAGCCCTATGTAGTCAAATAAAAATATTTGTACTTGAAATATGTTCCAGGGTAATTTGTGAATATTTTTATCTAAAAATTAAATTGCAAAATGGTAAATTTCAAATTTATGAGCTATTTTTTTTAATTGTTTATTTTTAAAAAATCGCGTTTTTATGTAATTTGTATACATTTTGTCCCTTTATGAATACAAAATATATTATTTCCTATTCGTTTTCTTCTTTGGGGCATAGTATCACATCTCCATGAGAAAATGTTTTTAATTTTTTTTTTTCATTTGTAGGTTTTTTTTGCATTAAAACGTCATATTTATTTCCAGCACACACCTACAAGATTACAACCGGCCTTAAAATGTGCCCAAAGGTATGCTGGACAAAGTACAATCGGTTGTCCATAAACAAAATAGTGAAAGCGAACTAAAAAACTAAGCCAGATAGAAAAAGTGGACACCAGACTAAAAGTACTGAGTACTGCGGTACTCGAGTACGGATTTTGCAGTACTCGTCGGTACTCAGTACTCATAATTTTAAAAAATACTTGTACTCTTACTTGTACTCGAGTACTTTTAAAAATAAAATTACTTTTAACGAGTACTTACGAGTACCATACGAGTACTAATTTTATTTTCTCAAATTTATTTCAAAACAACTTCTAGACAAATCATTAGTTTAAACTTCATTTATTTTTCAAGGATTACAAACAGCACTTAGTGCCACGAGTTTTTCTCCTTCACAACAATACACATATATCATTAATCATTATAGATGGGATATGGAACATTCGGTTAATTGATTCGTTTACGTTCCGTTTGGCTATTATATTGAAAAATGATTTAATTAAAACTTTGGAATTATTTTAAAACTAGTTCAATTACTTACATCAACTTATTACAAAAGTGCCCATTTTTTATTTACAACCCCAGCAAACAACACATCGATCCAATGTTGGGCCAATGTTGGCCCACCGTCTACGATGTTGGCCCAACAAGAAGATATGTTTATATAAAACATTTACAAGTGAATATACTATACAGTAGGCCAAGTAATCAATAAAGAAAAAAACGTTATTTTAACAATGATGTAGCGCTATTTTGAAATCACACTTACAACAGCATTAACATCCCTTTGTTCGCGGCTAAACCCTAGTAAACACGACGTATTGAACCAATTGTGGTATAATGTTGGGCCAGCATTGCAGACAATATGGTAATTATAAAGTCTTGTGTTTGTTGGAACGCTCAATCAGTATTTGCATAATATTTGCACAACATTGGCTCAATTGCGTAGATACTTGAGCCGACATTGCGCCAGCACGGGACAAATAATGTCAATTAGTGAACAAGGAGCTTAGAAGTTCTCTCATAAAGACATGTATTTGAGACTCGATGTAACAGTTAGAGTAAGATATATTAAGACTGCCATAGCTCATACAACGCTGTACCACTGTTGTGTAAGTACCAAAAATTACTTTTATTTATATACCATTATTTATATATCATTTATTAAGCGGTCAATCTAAAAAAAATTCCGGGTAGCTGTAAATACTAAAAAAAAACTAAAAGTAGACGAAATGGAGTAAAAGTTACCTATAGACGTCAGGTGTCTAGCGAACTAAACAACTAAACCCTAAAATGTACAATATACATTGTGTCAGGTCACCAGTAAGCCTAAGCAGGTAAGTCAACTATTTTTTTTAAATGTCTATTATTTAATATAATTTGAAGCTAAAAATTGAATCAGCAACTTTAGCTGCAAATGAGAGAAAAATATAATTGTACACGTTAGTGTCGCTTAAAGTTGTGAGGTTACACAATGAGTTTATTGCAGGCCAACGGCTGTCTGATATAACCCTTTCCGTCCCCGAAATATGATGATGGACACGAGTATAAAATAAATACAACAGTGAGGACGTGCTTCTCGTATAAATCATGACGTATTTTTAAACTAGGAATAGGCTAATATATCAACGTATGCCCGGGCTGAATCTTGTACGGATATATTATTATAGGAATACATTTGATTTTATATCCCGGTCGCCAGCAACTGAAGTGTTTGTTATCGTTAAACAATTTTGTAGTGCAATGTCAAAAGGCCGGTTCTGACGTTCACTTTACAAGTAAGCAGATGGGTCATTCTAGCGGAAAGGAGACTATTGGGATATATTTTTTATCGTAAACAAAATTAACTGTATTCATTTTATGTGTATGCTACTTCATTAAACACATTTACAAGAATACGAAATAATGTTTTTTCATGCTAACTAACCATTTTGCTTGGTTTAGGGTATACTTTTAAAACTGACGTGTCAAAGAAATTATCAACAAAATGTCCACTAAGTTACGGACAACTACCTAATGAACTATTACATTGTTAATAGCCTGAGCATATATTGCATTGCTGCAAAACATAGCCAAGGTGTCCCTCTGCATAAAGTAATGTCATGGTCGCATGATAAATTTACAAAAGAGGTCATATGTCATGTGACTTATAAAAATGACGTGAATATTTATATTTATATAAATATTGTGTTTCAGCAAATGACTCTTCAATGTGTTTAAATAAATAAAAAACTACTTAATATTGAGCCATCTTATATGGTGACGCACCATGTACACTTTTTTATGGACTATATAGTGTACATAGACATACAGATAGATATTCATTACAAAGAAGCACTATTCGTTCAGGTAACATAGTGGACAAATGGTAACACAGTGGACAAGTATAGAATACAACTAAGTTACTTATCATAGTAGTGATAGGCTATGAACATGCTTATCTACGGTTTTTTATCAGATTAAGATATAAGGCAACAATATATGTATTATACCAGTCTTTTTAATAAGGAGTGATGATACTTGTCCTGTGCAGAGCCAAGTCACACAGTCCACTAAGTTTCAGTGTCGCCCACTAAGTTACCTTTATGTCTAAAATTCAATATTATGCTTCAATACCAGATAAATTAAATCCACAACGAAGATATATATGCCATCAAAGACAAATGTGACAAGAACTATATTTTACTGTAGACTGGGGCAGACATATTAAACATTTGGTCTACTAAGTTACCAAAAATTTCGACTAAGTTGAGAGAGGGACATGGCGCAATGGTTAGAGCGTGGCGCTCTGCCGATGTCGCTGCCTGCCGTGCGGTTTCGAATCCCGCTTGGTGCAGGATTTTCAGAGAAATATCATGTCTCTCCCCTCTCAATCTTGGGACATTGCTAAGATGTTGTGTCTTTGGGCAAGGCACTTCACCCTCAAATGCTTCACTTGACTCAGGTGAAAATGAGTACCTGGTAGGACAGAGATGGCAATGTGTACGATGAGTTCAATGCGCCTAAACGGCTGCAGGACTGTATGCTCTCCGTGGAGTTGAAATGGCACACGAATGAACAGGTCCAGTGACCAGGGGGTAAGATGTAAAGTCGGATGATAGGTCTTCAGACTTGATATCAGACTATAAACCTGCACCTTTACCTTTACCTTTTAAGTTACCGGGAAAGGTAACTTAGGAGACAGCAACATAGTAGACATCATTTGAATAACATGTGCTAAAGATCTGAAAAATCCCCTCTATTGTTGCCCAATTATTTGCATTAAGTTGAGATACAATTGCACTTCAGAATGACGTGATAGATAAATATATCTACTATACATGTCCACAAGTGCAATAGTAACTTTGCAGACAGGAAATAAACATACTATTGGATTATCTTCAGCAAAATCTTCAGCAAATCCCGTTCTCGTTTGATAATTATAAAAATTTAATATTGCTTTGGCAAAAATACATGCAGTGGCACCTGATGAACATTTAGTGATGATTGGAATCCATTCACATGGTGTCATCAATAGACGAAATAATATGGTAACATAGTGGACATGGCTAAGAGGGACATAATGAAAAACATGCATAACTAATATTTTTTTGTACATTTTCAATTTACAATTGTTTACATTAAAGCAGCCCCTTGGGATGACATCAATTTTCGTTTTTAATTCCGTACTGAAGTAGTGTATCCTACGGATCATGCTTTTATTTTTTTCAGAATTTTTATATTTTTACAAATATTTTTATTCAACATTTCTATGAATCCAGAAGTAACCCAAACAAACTATTTGTTTACCTGAAGGACGATTGAATGTTCTCACAACATTGGGCCACATGCTGATGGCATCGGCCCAGCGTTGGGTAGACAATCAGTGCTGCAGGTGTGTCCTCCCGTGTCCTGACTATGAGACACCAATTAGCGGCGACTGGTTTGATCTTACCGTCTGATACGTGGGAATATGTGATGTAAAGTGCTGAATATCGCTGACTTGTTTTGTTTACATGGCGATATACGACCTGGAAATACAACTATTTCACTCTTTTTCGGTGCTTTAAAATTGTTTTTTTGACTTTGAAAATTGACAACATTGAAAATGTCTCATCCCAAGGGGTCCCTTTAATACTAGCCACAATACTAAATGATATGTTAGGGAAAGCAAACTTATATTGCTGGCGTAATGTTGTGGGGTTAGCGTCTCACCGTTCGGAACTGCTCGGCTCCCCCCGATCACTGACGAGTGACTAGGGACCGCCAAGCCTCGTTCTGACTAGACCACGCCTTGAAGCGAGCGCGTCTGTCAGTTAACTCGTAGCCACTGAAGCGGGCGGACGTTCCGTCGAGAGCTCAGGGGCCCAGCCGCATGGCACCGATCGCCGCGCTCCGCTTGGGAACTGTGTGTTATATGAATGTCTAGACTTCAATAAAGTGAGAAATACCTGAAGAATGATTTAATGAGCATTATTTAATCACGTCGTCCCGATGGAGGAGTTGATGGAAGATGGTGGAACGTAAACCTACAACATATTCATGTCGGCAACACGATCGATCCACAACCCCCCCCCCCCCCCCCGTAATGTCTTCATCAGCTGCATTATAAACATAGGCCTGGCACTGGGACAGTAACTTAGTAGACAATTTAAGGATTTTTTTTCTTAAAAATAAAAAATAAATTAAACTATCACCATGGACAATGTAAATATATAAATACACGCTGTAAACTAGTTCATACTATATATTGGGAAAGAAAAAAATGACAATACATTACATAATAAGATTTA
Organism: Flabesymbios commensalis; assembly: GCA_964017125.1. Taxonomy (NCBI): domain Eukaryota; kingdom Metazoa; phylum Annelida; class Polychaeta; order Terebellida; family Flabelligeridae; genus Flabesymbios; species Flabesymbios commensalis. The sequence continues at coordinate 12,600,434 of OZ024911.1, read as the reverse complement.
CTTAGGATGGGACAAAATACACCCCAAATAGTCTCCTTTTCGCTGGAATGACCCAGATACTGCCTTTTAGATTTTAATCTAAAAAATTAGAATTTTAATCGGTGTACCCTATATTGCCTTGATTTTCCATGACACATAGTGTGTTAAGGCTCAATGTTTATCACAGTGGCGGGCGAATGTGGCGGCACTGGCCCAATATTTTACCATCTTTAGGCCTGCTGCAAGTTTTCAAGCTAGCTTTTTTGCAACGTAAAGCTGTAGACACAGACAATATATTTATGTATTTATTTATTTCTTATGATTCTCAAAATATTAGGCCTACATGTAGCATACACCGAAAATTCAATATTATTATATTGGGTGGGACATGGCATCAGATATGCAATATCTATATAATAGGCTTGTCTCATAAAATATTTAATGATAGTTATATTCACGAAATATGCTTCTCTTTTCACTTACCGTATCCCCGCGCATAAACGTGCATGCACTTATAAGTGAAAATCGCATGTTTTAGGTATGTTTTAAAATTGTATTTCCAGAAAAAAAATTGACGCTGTATAAGTTCATCCATGTTGAAATAAATCAACAAAAGTGTCCGTTTTCATGCCGATATTTAGTGAGCAAATATATATTTCACTTTAGATACACACTGAATGGATCCCAATTCGTACATGTGTTTGCAAGGTGGTACAGCAGCTATTCATAGAAGACTTGAACGAAAAATAGAACACTCTTAGAATAGATGTACATCTGTATCTGAATAATATCTGCAAGAATGACAAGTCTACAGAGGGTGACAACTTAAATTTTATAAATCCCACTAATTTTCAGTCACTTGAGGTTATATCTCAAGGTAGCGAGACACAGCTTGAAGTGACAGAAAATTCAGATCTCTTGAACAGTTAACTAAATACATCATTGCAGCATACTAATGTGATAAACAGAGCATTCTTATCAACCCTTATAACGCAGAAATATTTTTGTATAAACCATAGAGATTCAAGGGTTTTTTTCCATTTGAAATCATCACAAATGGCTTAATGGTCTAGTCAACTGCTAAAACTTGCAGGACAAGGATCTCCCAGAATACAGTAGTGCCCGTGTTCAGGCATAGGCTCTATATCATAATAATACTAAAATATACGTTTCATACCCTTTTGCCCCACTAAGAGCAAGTTCCAAAATCATGGCAAGTCCATATATACTTGAGCGACATCTATGAGTTAATAATTCCACCTAAGCTCAAAGCTCTTGGACCTGGCTCTTAGCTGGGCTTCGGGTTTGCAAGCTAACTGACTTTATTACTGCGGGGATTGACAGTTGACCCCGCGAATGTGTATCGACAGGACAGCCAAAGTACACTCCGCCAATGTTGGTTCAATGTTGGGCCAGCGTCGCAGACGTTGGGCTAACATTAAAACAGCATTGGGTCAATGTCTCGTTGAGTAGTATCTTGTAATCAGTTTAGTTGCTGATATTAATGCAGTCACCCTGTACTCTATAGGCTACTGTAGGCCTACAGCCCTGTACTCTATCATGTCTATAGGCTACTGTAGGCTGACACGTGACCATCCCACACATGCACGTTTTGCAGTTGGATGAATCTTTAAGTTAGTTACCCATTTTCGCTTCATTTGAATACCTATGTTATGGGTTTATGGCCATGCTATTTTTTATTCTTTCAGTGCTGGGATCGATTTTTGACGTCAGATTCTGAGGTCAAAAGCTGATCCCAGCACTGAAGGGGTTAAACAAGGAGCAGTATTATGTCGGGGAAAATTCCTAAAGGTGACAAAAAATTGGATCAAGATGAGTCTGGGTACAGTTCAAATATAATAGCAAAATAACTAAACAATATAAAGTATGCACTGTAGTGTAAACTAAAAGCCATGAATATTTTGGTAATTGATATAAAAGCTACAATATTTTTTAAATATGCATTTATTGTATAATCGACGGTTAAACATAATCACAAATAATAAAATGGCGACAAGAGCTTTGCTACAAACAAACTGTTCATTTTGAAAATTTGTAACTTCTATTTGCGGCCTCTCCTTTTCATTGTGACTAGACATTGTGGGCAATACCATTTACCCTTGGGAGCCTGTGCAAGTCCGACACAAGGGTAATGGAACCATTCTATTGGACACTGTAACAAAAACATGAAAAAGAAATTAAATAACAATTAACTATCACAACAAATATACAAGGTACAATTGGAAAAAATTATCAACTTTGATTATAATGGTATGCAGATAATATTTTTTTTTATCTAAACCGCTTAATATTCAAAAGTTGGTTCAACGCCACATGCAACTTCCATAACAAATATAGTTTTTATTAAAACATGTAAAAAACATAGAAATGTACTCACATCAGCATTGTCACATCCGACCATGTCTCCATACGAGACATCATTACATAAACAATAACGTGGTTCATTAGGATCAACTGGCCAGGTGGTTGCTGTTGTAGTTGTTGCCGTGACTTCTTCAGTTGAAGTTTCTGTTTTAGGAGCTTCAACTGTCGTTTCTTGAACAACTGTTTGTTGTTGTTGCTGCTGCTGCTGCTGTTGTTGTTGCTGCTGCTGCTGCTGCTGTTGCGCACGTGCACTTGATCTAAGAATGTGAATAATTTTGTGTTAAATTCTTTTACCATTAGACACTTACGTAATTCAACACATCTTCAGTCATTTTCATAACTCAATTATTATATATGTATTCCACATTTTTAAAATAAACTTATATGCTTATAACAAGAGGCCAGCAAGCCATGATAATCCCTCACCCCTTCCTCGTGATAGAAATTTTAAAGGGAAGGCCTACATCCTTTCTTGAACTCTCATGTTTTGTTTAACAGTAATGGTATAGCTATCTAACATGGTTTGCCATGTATATTATAACAGATATTAAATCGATAATGGATGCAACTGGTCCATTTTTAATATGATCAAGTTGAAGGTATTCAGGGTATATCCTTCCCCAAAACTGTACATGTATAATGTCTATTGTTTTATAGGACCTAATGGTCCAGCTATCTGGCAGGCATATTAATTTAAAGTAAATAATGGCCGGTAGTCTGCTATTTTGAATTTGATCAAGCTGATATTTTTCAGAGTGCATCCTTCCATTAAGTCTCACATTTTGCTTTATAGTGATGCTCAAGCTATCTGGCAAAGTTTGCCAGATATTAAAATAAATAAAGACATGTAGGTGAAAATGTAGGTCAAAGGTCATAATCCCCAAAAGGCACATACACATTCCCTAAGGGATGTGTGTGTGCAATGTGAAAGAAATTCCATCATGGGTTTCTGAGATATGCTTCGAAAACAAAAATGAAGACAGACAGACGGGTGGACAGACATCTGGGGTGATGCAATAACCTCCCTGCCCTAAACTTAGTTGAGCGGGGAAATAATAATACTTTTTCTGTCTTCCAGATTTGGTGGTTGTAGAGGGAGTCGGAGTTTCTGGGGTAGATGGAGGTGGCGGGAATTCTTGACCAAGCTGAGATAGATTTGCAGATCTTACAGCCTCGTAACTGGCTTTTAAGCTGGCTGTACGTCTTCCCTGCTGCATCTGTTAAATATAAAAAAAATCAGAGTTAATAAAAAAACAGTGCATTAAAGTGCTAAATAGGCGACTCTTAATGAGATAAAATTGTTAATGATTGGGACATATAACATAAGTAACGATCTACTGCGATTTCATTAATCATGGAAGACCAGAAATGGGAATACCTGCAAAAAATTAAATTTATTCTGATTTGCCAACTTCAACACAGCTAAAGGTAGTAATGTGTGACAGATCAGGTTTCACACAAAAAAATCTAAACAATTTCCTTCATTCCTTCACTCTGATAGCTCAGAGATTTCCAAATTAAAAACTCATACATTTACTAACTAGTAAATTGAACAAATACTTATTGAGCAGCCTCCCTTCTGTCCTAATGCCATCCAAATACGCTAGTAAAATTTAGAAAATTCAACATCTATCCTGAAACTAATACTGTAATACTATTCACAAGTTAGGAGTATACACAGTCACAACTAATATTGAATATTAAATAATTCCCTTACTTTCCCGGGACTTTTGAAAAAACTTTAAAATTCCCTGACTTTCCCCTGACTGTCCACATATTTTTCAAATTCCAGTTTTTCCAGGTCATGTGGGAACAATGCAGATATGCAAAAAAAAATAGCTTTCAAAATATGGGTTGGAAAAGCATCGGTCGGACTATCAAACAGATAGACAGGGCAATGCCATAACCCCCGCCCTCTGTACCTGGACAAAAAATTCTCAAGAAGACTGACAAGTTAGTAATGCTGTAAAACTCACCTCCAAAGTCGCTCCAATAGCTTTTGATGCAGCTGCCGCAATGGCAGCATTACTCCCTGCTCCACCAACATGACCTTAAAAATAGGGTGATTATTGATTAAATCAAGGAGTTTAATGGTATATTATTGGTTTTCAATCAACCAATTAAGTTAAATTGAGCTAGATTAAGTTATAAGTTACCTAGGAGAGCTGGAGAGCTAGAATTAAACATTGAGGTGGCAGGAGAAGAGGTGGCACTAGCTCGGCCTGTAGTTGGAATATCCCGATCAACTTCAGAATTCAAACTTGCCAAAGTTTTATCTGCCGACTGTCTTTTGTCAACATGATTTGTCAGGTTGTGTGTATATTTCCTCTCTGAAATGGAAAATAATTATCAGACATGTCAGACACAGCACAAAATATTTTTAATATTTATGTGAATTGAATGGTTCTTACAAAATCTAATTCTTGTGAATAGTTAGACTAAAAGCTTAAGTCATTAAACAAGCTGGAATTTAACACAACAGCAACTTCAGGGAGACATACACATTTATGCAGACAGAATAGGACTTACTTTCACCACGATGATGATTCACAGCGGGGGGAATATCTAACTCCAAGGAGCCTGCAATTATGTAGATTGAAAGTCATGTACAGTAGAACCTGCTATGAGCAGCCACTCTTATGAGCATCCAACTTCCTATGGGAGGCCACTTGGCCATTCCCCAAAATGGAATTTTGTATACAAATGAACCTCCTATGAGCAGCCACCTGCATTAAAAGGCCACTTTTCCTGTGTCGCAAGGGTGACTGCTCATAGCAGGTTCTACTGTACACTAGTTTTAGCACAATAAGATATTAAATCAAAGTGAAAATGTAAAAGTAAGATGAATTTTAGGTCTATATTAAAAGTAAAAGATAAATAACTATTTGTTGTGTGGGTTTTTGAACAGTAAAAAAATAAGCAATCAAAACAAATCTCCATGATGATCAATTCAGATAAGCAGGGCTGGAAATAAGAGCGTTCCGTTTGTCCGGGACAACTAAATGACAAGACGGACAACCCATATTGCTCTGATGGTTGTCCGTCCGGACAACCACAGATTTTAATCCAACAGTGACCGTCACTGACAGTGAGCCGTTTCACAACTACTACTAGACTTGTAGTAGACTACTAGACTTGTTGGTTGTCCAGCCCTGGACAACCAACATTTAAACCTTATTTCCAGCCCTGATGAGCATTATTATGATATGGCCAATAATTAGTGTATACCCGGTAGTCGTAATATGTTCACTTGTGGATAATTTACTATACTCAAAAGTTGGTAGTGTTGTCTAAAATTAAATATGGCTTTGTGCAAAAATTGTATTAATAATAAAAACAGCTGAACTTGTGTCAACCTGCACCAATTTAAAGTGTTGGTGAAAATTAGTAGGTGTACATTTGAGCTTAAGATACATCATGGTTTGACAGGGCCTTTACATTCAATGAGATTCAGATGTAGTAACTAAATCTTGCTGACTATCATAAGTAGACCTAACTTACTGACTACAATTTATTTTTAGTCGTCCTGTGAATCAACAAGACAAAACAGCTGACATATGCTTCATAAGCCAGCTGCTTTGTTGCGATGATTCATAAAAATTCGAATCTATGCAAAGTTGAACTCTGTCCACATGGTACAAGTTAGTAGACCCAATGACTACATTGTCTTAAGCTGTATGGTACTAGTTCACTGTGGAAAATCATGTACAATACTAAATATCTCTTTTCATGAGTTGTTTTATGACACACATATTTGTATCAAGATGTTAAACTGCATGAAAATAAGAGATTATCACGGTGTTTGAGAGACTCATACAGACTTTTGGTTTGCTTCACCATTAAGACAAAATCATACGCAGACAAATTTGCAGCAGGCTTTTAAACTAATATATTTTTGGAGTGAAGGTTGTAGAAATTTCTTTGTGAATGTGAATAAAAATCTAATAAAATCTGATACTGTTCATTTTCATGATGCATAAGTCTACAAGAAATTAAATACAGGATAATCAGCTGAAAAAAAAAATTGGCCTGGTATAAAAGTCATATTTTCGTCATAATACAAACGTTTCTCAAGGACTTCTGTTATGCCCGCATTGTCAGCTTCTAATTCCATCTTAAATTTGGATACTTCTTGGTCTAGTTTTCTTAGATATCTCTCAACCTGTAAAAAAAATTCAAAATGTTTGATCAATACAAATTATAAGAGGAAGACAAAAAATAAGAAGAAGACAAATACAGCCATATACCAAGGAGTAAAAAGTAGCGGGTTATACACAGAAAAATACTGATTATATATTCATTTTATTAATAATAAGTTACAGTGAACAGGTTCAAAGCGACGGCATATGATATTGTTTAAATTTGGAATTCCTCATTATTTTCACTCGCTAAGACAAGTTATTATATGTGCTAAAGGCCACGGCAAATTTTTCCATTTTTGTTTGGAAACACCGATTTTTTTTCCCAGCCTGAAAATCACGTCAGTGTTATGTTTCTTTCTTTTAAAAAAAAATTCGCTTCTTGGCTCGTCCCATTTTTGCGAAAAATCAGTTTTTTTGAAAAAAATTGTTACTTTTTCACTCGCTCCATTTTTGGCAGAAATCAAAATTATTTTTTTTCGCTTGCTTAATTTTTTTCTGCTGAGAATCTGTCATCCATAAAATTAATTCAGTGTGGCCTAACACCAAAGATCACATTATACCCTGCAGCTATGTTGAGAATCTGTAATGGGAAAGAGGAAAATAAAGAAACATGAACTCAGTCTTATGCTAATAGGTGTAAATATTGACAAGATCATACCTTCTAGTAGTTACAAGTAACTACATGCAATTACTGGTAGTCAAATAATTTAAAATTTAAATTTGCTAATAGCAGTGGTGCTGCCCCCTATCACCCCCTATGTCCGCGAGGTCTGTGTGAACTGCTACCTTTTACAACTATGTTGACGCAATCTGTACTACACCTCATACCTATGATGTAATGCATTATGTGTTGTGGTCTTCATTACCATTGTTTAAATGATGGACTTAAACGAATATGTTCTTTACATAACCTTTTTTTTTTAAATTAGGAGTGTGACAATGTATCTCCAGAAAAAAATTGCAAGGTTTTATCAGTAAAGTGACATTCATACTCACAAGTTCATATATTTGATTTGCTAGTTGTACTTTTTCATCTGCATTTTCTAAAGCCTTTAAATATCCCTGCAAAAAAGTTAGATTCTTATAATGATACAAAGAGGTGATTATAAGCAAATGCCTCTTCAAAATAGACATATCTTGTATAGATATATCTGATTAGACAAATCTAGTTTGTAAAAATAGATCAAATGTATATTTTCACATTCTAGATTTGTCAAACAGGGGCCTAGTATTTTTGAATCTTTAAAAAACGTCATGCAAAGTGGTAATATTAAGTTTCTTTAAAAAAGTGAATAGTTGTGATTAGTTAGATTCAAGGGATTAGGTATATGTGCATGCATATTTAATTGAAGAACTAATTCAAAAATATTGTAATATCTTACATGGTGAAAAAAACTTCCAAGACTAAAGCTGTGAGAGACATACATGACGTTGTCCATGCACATGTGCCATTCTGGTAATAATTGTATAAGGATATGTACTTATCTATGATAATAATAATAGAATATAAACCTGTTTAATTTCCTGAAATTGTTCATCTTTGTTTTCTTGTTTTGAGTTCGTTGACGAGCCACACTTTCTGAAGAAATTTTTCACACGGTCATCCAAACTGTCCATAGCATCTGCAAATATAATATACCTACTATACCGGTACCTGGATATACTGTAAACATAAATTGTGTGAAGGTAAGCTTATTTACAAGACATGTTAGAATATGTTAGAACAGATACTTTAATTATATTTCTAGCACAACCTATAACAATGCAGTAATGGAAGTCTCAGCCCAAATTAGTCTGCAATCATTATTGACCTTTGAAGCAGTAAAATAATGTTTGTAGACCAAAGGGTTTTTTCAATTTGAAATCATCCTAAATGTCTTAGTTTGCTCTGTCTGCTTCATTTGAATACCTATGTTATGGGTGTACGGCCATTCTAAATATGAATAATTTTTTGAATCTTTCAGTGCAGGGATCGAATTTAGACATTAGATGTAGATCCCTGCGCTGTAAGGGATAGATGGCGATTTTTATTGTAAAAACACATCACATGATAATATTATCATCAAACGCTGAATTGTTTTTGTGTAAACCATGGAGACTAAAGGGTTTTTCAATTTGAGATCATGATAAATGTCTTAGTTAGCTTTTCACGCTTCATTTGAACACCTATTATATGGGTCTATGGCCATTATAAAGTTTTTTACTCTTAAGACGTCAGATTCTAACGCATAAAGATGGTCCTCGCACTGTAAGGGTTAAGGCATTCTGTTCATTCAGAGTAGAAAACTGTTCTCTAATTGCCTGATCAAGCCAGTAGCCAGGGTCAGGAATCAGACGAGGTGAGATCCATGGGCGACCCAAAATTTCTGAAAACCCCCAAATATCTGAGAATCTTCAGTGATGCAAAAAAGCAAAAATGTGAAAATGTTTGCCTCATCAGGGCTCGACACTAACGGTTGCCCGATTGCCCAGGGCAACCGATTTTAGGTGGAGGCAAGTAAAAAATTCCAGACAGTGGCCCCCTGGGCAATAGCTTCAATTGTCACCATTTTAAATTTGAGCGACTGTGACAACAAACAACGCATGGTAGTGGCAAGTCGGGCAAGTGATAAATTTAGGGGGGCAAGTACCACAAAAAAATGTTCTTGCCCTTCAATCAGTGAGTGTCTAGCCCTGCTACGAGCCTGCTGATTCTTAGATTGATAAAATACCATAATTCCAAGGAAGATCCAGAGTTGATCTGACACTGTGACTTGAGCCTGATGAAGCTATTCATGAATGTACACAACATCTGTGGTCAGGGATTGTATTTTACCAAAATGTCAAAGCAATAAACTATTCTGCCACACAAAGCCATAAGGTAGTAACCGTTTACTTTTCAAGTAAGCAGTTATCCCTTTTGGCTTTGCAGGGCAGTATTAGTGTTGATCCCTCCAGGGAAGATTGACTCATAAATCAGAAATAGAATAAACAGTGTACATACTTTGCACCTCTAGGTCCATTTCTCTTATTTCAGTGAAACGATCTCTCATCTCAATAGGGAGATTTTCAATCACTGCAAAATAAAACATACATTAAACATTATTTTTGTGCATTGAATTTTTGCTAATTTATTCAACCAAAAGAAAAATAATCATTTTAAAACTACTTTTTAAAGGCACGTACCCAGGCAAATAGCATGTCTCTGTTTTAGCTCTGTTATATACTTTTGGATGTTTAAATGAGTGAAGGCAACATTCCGATAGATTACAACTTTTAGAAACATCCGTTGGCTATGTAATCAGGTTTTGACAAAGACAAATTATGACGAAATGCCGGTCATTACATTTTTGTCTTTTAGATCCACCCATTTTTCAATGCCATGTTTTCCGTTTGCCATGTTCGAGAGGAAGCTGACATCGAGTCACTGACTTGCTTATTTCCTTCGAAATATAGTTTTTTTTATAATTTACTAGAGCTCTGTAATCTAGGACAAAAAGTTCTTAACTCATATTAGGATAAGTATGTAAGGTCACATCATCAAAGATGTTGCTAGCTCAACTACAATGCCATCGGGAAAGCGCCGTTTAACTGCGCTTTCCCAACGGGTCTCACTTTTCCGAACACAAAGGTTCAAAACACCTAAATTCGGCCAATTGACATATTTTACATCTTTGCTGGACATCATGAACATCGCCAAAATACACAGGTTATATTCATGGGATGTTCTTGATTGGTCTGGTGACGAAAAGGAAGGGATTTTCCTCAGTGGTGATTCTTTCAATGAAAAAAACAAATCAACATCGGACCCTTCATCCAGACCCAGGGTTCGTAATAAGGGCTGAAAGTCTGGTTGTCCAACGGACAACCACATTTTCAAAATGTAGTTGTCCGCATGATTTTGCTTGTGGTGGCTCCTAGCTAAGCCTAATCCTGGAATGAGTGATATTTTGCCATCAACAGACTACTTTTCTGTACGGATCAGTTTTAGTGCCTCGGCCTACATTGTTGTTGACCTGTGACGACCAACTTTCTGTTTAACACGTATTAAGACCTTCAAAATTTGGCAGCGTTAACAGACTTTGAGCTAATTTTTATTACATATTTTATTTTTGTGCAGTAAATTGGTGTCATTAATTAATATTATGTAGGCATATATGTTTGTAAAACAATTTCGTAGCCTAATATAGATCACTTAAGGTATTCAAACTGGGCCTACATGACTGCAACCTTCAAAAGGTGGCTTTGATTCTTAGCAGTGCTATATTTGACGCGATAACGGCGGCACTGTTGACATAGATAGACCTGTCATGCACTGTTGTGAGAAACTGGCCCAGCGTTGGGTCAATACAGACGACGTCCGACCACTACTGAATCAGCATTGGACTGGCACTCCTTACTGGGATAAGATCAGTTAAAACATGCTTAAAAGTAGTGAAATACAATTTTCCTAAACTAATTGCGAATAACAATGCAGATCAGTATCTCACGATCTATCATTCCTACCATATGAATGTACCGGTGCAGCAACTGCTTACCACGTGAATGGCTGTTCCTTTTTGTTGCGATTCCCCTTATCAAACGTTGATTATCAAGACATACCTGCAAGTCTAACACACAAGTCATAATGACAGGGAAGGGGAGGGAAGGCGATAAGGAAAGAGCCCCAGGAAGCGGAAACCTGGGGATTCCTCACTGACTAGAGGAATGTGTGTAGGCATTGCGATATCAGCAAGTTTACATGTGACTTCAGCACTGATTCATTGCAAATGTCGCATGTTAAACTTTTTTTAAAAAAACTAATTGTTCTGTTTAGTCCTAAAATTTAAATACTCTGCTTTTACCATGTTTTACCACACGGCATTGTCAACGGTCAGACACACATGACAGCAGACATGATTCAAGTTAACTCTTATCTCTGATATGACGCCGTGTGCTGCGTGTCACGGTACGGCGCATGTCAGCGTGTTCAGTGGCAAAATTGTTTCGGAGGTGAACGTGGTTGTCCGTACGGACAACCAAAGTGTACCAAAGATTCATATTTGGTTGTCCGTGACTAATTTTTGGTTGTCTTAGACAACCGGACAACCACTATTACGAACCCTGCAGACCCCCAGCGGCTTGGTCAAAGCCATTATAATAAAGAGATGGTTGTTAAAAATTGTATGAAAATTCCAAAATACACACTTATCGGGTACATATCTCTTTCAAATGGAGGGTGGGGAAAGATAATATAGATTTACGATGATATAAGCCTAAATAACACAAATTGAAAGTTGTCAACTTTTTAAGTTCCGGGCAGTTGGGCCTGTCACTTTAAACATAATGCCATTGCAAAAATGATCACCTTTATTTACTCACCTTTACATCTCTAACTTGTTTACTTTGAGATAACTTCTCTATTTGGTATTAGGGAGAAAAATATTCAAAACTGGGGACTACTGAAAAATGGAATCAATTGTAGTACCGGGGTATTCTGTCCCTGTGACAAATTCTGCCGTGCATGGAGGAATCAGCTAAAGGCAAGACAATATTTTCTTCATATTTAAATAGAATAACTTAATTGGGCTGAAAAATAGAAACACACCAGGCCTAAGCTATTCTTCAATATCGGATAATTTTAGGTATTTCAATACAAAGGAAGATTTAACTTAATGTCTTATCATGGTAAATTGAATTTTTTACCCACTTGAAGTTGTGTTTCACTACCGCGACCCACAACTTCAAGGGGTGAAACACACTTAAACATATTTACGATTTGGAAATGTAATGCTCATTTCTTTTTCATATTACTAATAAAAAGTAGATTTGAAAAATCACTAGCCCAGAGACAGGGCTCGAAATTGTACTAAATTGTACTAAATTTCCACTTGTCCAGTTGGACAACTAGCTAAAAAATCGACTGGTCCTTCCCAAAAATATCACTTGTCCTTCCTAATAATTGTCAAGCAGAGGCACTCGTTCAGTAGGACAAGCTCATTTAAACTGAACTTGTCCTTCCCAGATTGTTGGTTGTCTCGGACGATCAGGCGGGGCCAATTTCGAGCCCTGAGAGAAAAAATTAAACTGCCAAGAGTTATGAGCGGGTAGCGGCAGCAGGAAGAACAAAGTTAATTTTTATGCTATTTGCTAGTGGCTTGTTCGGTTATGAAGTTTGGTGGCCTGACTGTCCCGGAAAGGGTGAAAAGTGCAAAAAAAAAGTAAAGTTTTAAATCCACACACTGACACATGATTACTGATTACCCCCCCCCCCCCTCACAAAATTTGTCACCTGTACAAATGGATGGCATAATGCACAAGTGGGGTAACCCACATTAAAAAAAACTATGAAAATGTATGTCATTGATAGCATCAACTTGATCAATATACGAGTTTCACATTCAGGGTTAGACTATTTGGTCACTGATCTTGTTACTTTTCTGTGTGGACTCCCCACTCAAAAACTCCTAGAATACACCCTGGGCCACACGTGCCTGCCTCTGTCTTCATTATTGAAGTTTGGTCAGTATTTGGAAGAAGAATTGGAACAGTTCTATTGTAGAGCCCTCTTTTTAAATATTTATGGTAAATTATGTCTCCGCCCATACCCCGGCTCCAGGGCAAGTAAAATCATAATTTGGACAAGTTGACCATATAGCCTAGGCCTAACTTACTTGCCCAAAATTGTAATAAAATTAAAATTCACAAACAAGTGGTCACAGAGACGTTATGCCCCCAATAAAATAACACTCCGAAATATAGATGCCAGCATTATCTTATAAGCATGAAAAAGTGGACAGCTTATATCTACCAGAATGCCTCAAATAGCCCATGACCATGTGTTGGAAATGTAAACACTGTCAACTGAGGTAATTTGGATGATATAACATTATAAGCCGACTTTTGCATGGTTATAAGATTTATGCGGGCATCCATGTTTTGAAATATTAATTCATTGGGGGCATAGTCTTAGGCTATATAGTAAAAGTCACTTTAAATCTGTCACTTTCGCGTTGCATGTTTGTCGCTCATTACTCAAGCAATTTAAATCCAATTTTCATGAAATTTGACAAGCCTTAGTTTCTAGTCTTACGGTACCCGGCTAAACCAGGCTACTCACATTGCGCTGAGCCTGGTCGCAGTGACCTCCATTTTTCCACGGCTGGCCGTGTAAAACAGACACTGACTCCGCCTAGCGATAAGACCGAGAGTGGTATAAGATTATATTCAGCTAGCGCGCTCTGGTGATCACAGTAATACCATTTTGCCAAAACATGGCCGTCACTGTTTCAGAGCCTTGCGATGTCATCAGGGTAGTCTTACGGTACCTGCCCTGAAAATTTCAGGGAAAAATATGATGTAGTTTAAAAGTTAGACCATTTGACATGTAGTTTTTCCGAATTATGACGCTCCTCTATAAACCCATTGCACGCTATCAGCTTCACTCGCGAAATTCCACTACATGTCAAATGGTCTAACTTTTGAAATACTCATTCAAATTTCACGAAATTTTCAGGGTAGGTGCCGGAATAGTTGAAAAGAGGGCTTGCAAAATTTCATGGAAATTGATTTAGAATTGACTGCGAAATCAGCGAAAAACACCCAACGCTGGTGGAAGTTGACTACAACTATAGTATAGAGAATCTCTCTGTGACCACTTCTGCAGTTCTGGGCACTTGTTTGTGAATTTTAATTGTATTAAAATGTGTAGGCCTAATTTTTCGGAATCTAAATTCTAATTGGGATCAAAATAAGAGGTCTTGCCTTCACTCTCAATATCAATAGTCATACATCCCCCTGTCTCACCCCTTGGATCACTGGACCCGCGAATCCAAGTACGTCATTTAAAGGAAGTACGTACTCGGATCTGCGGTCAGTCCGCGACCTGCTGATTTGGGACAGACAAAATCTGAACATAAAATTGAAAACTGTGTGAGTCTTGAATATGAGACATAATTTAGAGATTCATCTCAAATAATATATCAAATTCATACTTTCCAAATAATCTTCTAAATATAACATTTTATTGTTAATAGTTTCCAATATTAGATAGAAAAGACTCGACACAGTCGATTATATTTGTTTGTTTGATGTACAGTACAGTGAGGTAGTGTTATTTGGTTTTGAAAGCGGTGATCTTATTGGCTACCATGGCTGTGGTGTTGAATATGATATATCTTTTATACAGACATATAATACTATGTAATAGAAAGGTTTTCACAACAATAGACATATAAAGCCATTTTTTATTAACCACTATTTTGAAAGTTTTTTTCAAAAGTTGTAAAATAGCTTAAATTTAATAATAACAGATCGAAAATAACAATGACTACTATATCCAGTGGCCAATCACCTGGCGCGTCTCAATTCACACTGTACACAGTCAACGCCAATCAGATGGCGAAAAGGCGACCAGCCCACAGGGGTCAGCACGGTCAAGGCCACACAGCAAGGTCAAGACTGAAATGACAGCTGAAACCCGCAGATCTACATTGATAGTTTTATATCTCGTCAATTAAATCGACTTTTTGCTGGATACTTCTAAATAAATAGTACACAAGTGTTTAAGTTTTGTGGTGTACAATATATAGATCAGCAATGAATACAATAAAGCGCATGTCAGTATGTAATCCACGTATTTTTAGACATAATAATAATACGAACATCAAGAAAATAAACCAACTCGACAATGTCTGCAAAACGTCATCAAAACTCTGTGGAGCT
This sequence comes from Flabesymbios commensalis, assembly GCA_964017125.1. Lineage (NCBI taxonomy): Eukaryota > Metazoa > Annelida > Polychaeta > Terebellida > Flabelligeridae > Flabesymbios > Flabesymbios commensalis. The sequence goes on along the minus strand of OZ024911.1, from coordinate 12,585,246 downwards.
ATGAACTTGATTCAGAGGCAGTCAACGAGGATGAGTTCTTCACACGAGGTAGGACAAGTCAAATAACATAAACTATAGACTAGGCCCTATAGATAGTAATTAGTCTATATTTTTATGGGGGCCTAGACTAGACTACTGTCTTATTAAATTGACAATCAGTTCTAGGCCTAATAAAAGGCTAATTATAATAATAATATGCTTATTCAGTTCCTGTTATCCAGTACTGCAGTACAGTACTCAGTAGGCCTACACCCAGGCTACAGTTACAGTAACTTATAATATACTTTTATGACGTTAAAAAGGTATATTATCAGTTACTGTAACTGTAGGCCTACTGGGTAGGCCTACCTTAGGGATGTTGAGCTCTATCCAAATGTTTTTTTTTGATGTCGGCAAGGCCCCTTAGCCTAGGCTAATTAAATTGGTCCATTCAATATATTCATGAATTTGACCTTATTTTTTATCTGGCCAATAAGGCAGGGATCGACACTAACACTGGCCCGGTGGCCCGAGGCCAGTAAAAATCACTAAGGGCCAGTAAATCATGTGGGATACTGGCACTGGGAAACAACGAAAAAATTCCCCACCTCTTCATGCAGTGTACACTAAGGGCTAGAAAGGGAAGGCTAAGGGCTGGTAATTATCTGAAGTTACTGACCCTTTGGGCTATTACCTGAGATCAGGTAGTGTCGATCCCTGATAAGGCAATACCTAACAAAAATGGTGTCCTTGACATTCTAAGCCACATGGTCACCGTCAGGCCAAGGAATACACATAGCCAGGCATGTGACTATTTTTATGAAATGAACAGCTTCTTTTAACATGTTCAAGAGAGGGTGGGGTAGACCAGGGAGGGGGTTGACTACATCATTACTTCTAAAATGCTATATCTCGTGTCCAACTTGGCCTGACATCCTGTGGATATTTAAGCCTGACAATATAGTTGTATTATATAAGTCAGAAGATACATTCTAAATACATGGTCAATGTTGATTTTATGTTGGGCCAGCGTCGTAGATGATTGACATACATCAATCCACCATTGGCAATCCCACAGCGTAAGCATGATAGGTCCACACTGGCCCAATGTTCTCCTAATGTTGGGCCCATCACGCAAACAATGGACCAACGTTAAACCAATATTGGGTCAGTGTATTGTGCTGACAGAGACTGCACACCAGTTAGAACGATGACCCAGCGCTGGGTTCATGTTAATCCACAATCTGAGATGAGGTCCCAACATTAAACAAAGAGTGGTTGTTACAATCACTGTGCAAATTCTGCTGGTATCTTTGTCTTACACAAAAGCAAGTCTACAATAACACAAATAAAAGACGCAGATCCAATGTTGCTTTTATGCTGGTCTGACATTGTATAGGATGGACCAACTATAGTACAACACAGGTTGATTGCATGTACTGGTCATAATATTACTAGGCATTTAATGCCAACCATAGCCCAGTACAGGGGATACATAATTATATGAGCTTGTCTCTCATAGGTGCAAGGAAACCTCGAACTTGACATAGTTTGAGGGTCAGGTGTGGGTCACAAGACACCAGTTTTTGAGGCCCTATCAGAACGCAGCAATTACACAAGAGATACTCAAAGCTCTGTAGCAGGGCTAACTAGCTGTACTAGTCTGGCACTGAGAAGGAGGCTGCCTGAAACCATGCAGCGCTAGAAACAGTAGGCTATGCCTATTCACAGACCAGGACACAGAGTTAAAATGCAAACTCTACATGGAAGCAATTATAACTAGAATGGCAGATAAAAACGATGTGAAAGATTTTCTACGCCTGAACATGCTATAAATCTCATCAATGTGGCCAAAACTCAGTTTTACTAAAAGTGTTAGCGTCCTTTTTTATCTTAAAATACGTTGAGCCAATATTGATGCAGGGCCTAGGCCTACGGCTGAATTCGGCTGTTCAACACCACAACAACACTGCGTCAACATTTTGTGTTTTCTGGTAGGCCTAGCTATAGATCTGGATGTATTCAGGTAAATCTGATAGCTATCATCATGACGTGTTCCTCTGCATATCACCAATATCTGCTCTATGTTAGGTGAATAAAAACGACTCTTGTGGTACACCGAATTGACAAGGTCTGGCAAAAAGCATATGAGAACTGATAGGGATGACAGCTGTTGAGATAGTCCAACATCTAATACCAATACATTTGAGATAAAAGAAAGATTGGATATAAGTCTGTAATCTCCAAGAAGAAGTGAAGAATTGACATCAGTGGCGTCCAGCCGCCACCGACTGGGTAGCTTGAGTGAAAGCTTGTGGTGAACGTTCTGCACTGTCATCACTTGTGGCATATATATGTCATTGTGGATTGACATGTATTAGCCTTTAAACAGTTAAAGTGATACGTCGTTTTTAGTCTTTCTGTTTGTCTTTCGAAAACAAATTGTATGAAGAAATGTTCCTTAACCAGTGTTAACCCTTAAAGCGCTGAATTAATTTGTAAAAAACATCGCAACCAAATGGGGTTTTTTCAATTTGAAATCATCATAAATGTCTTAGTCAGCTCTTTCTGATTCATTTGAATACCTATGTTATGGGTCTAAGGTCATTAGAAATATTTCTACTCTTACAGTTTAAACCCCTCCCCCCCCCTCAGAAAAAAAATCGTCACCTTATTTAGGGGTTTCCTTATGATTTGGTGATATACTGAGTGAGAAACAGTGCCCAATATGCCTTAGATTGCATGAGAAAGCCTTCGGAAAGCAAAAATTTCGGCAAGGCCCCTCGACCCCTTTAAAGTAAAATATTTTTTTTTGTCAAATTTTAAACCCCCCTCTCACTGAAAAGCTAGATCCACCCCCTGTACTTTCACAGAAAATGGATCCAGTGGTGGTCTGACATACAATTCGATTCATCTGCATTGGGAGTTAAAAGACCAAGTCACGTGTGTGACCACTTTCATGAGCTAGGACTGGAGTGGCATGAATGGATGAAATCTAAATATTTTGAAATGGACATCATTTGTGGGGCAAGGTGTTGTCTGGATCATCAATATGAACGTTGAAGTCACCCATAAAAATAATGTATCTTCTCAGATGTGTGTCTCCATTAAATCACTCACGTGTATGAATCCAGCTAATGTGATACTATTTTGAGTAGATGCTGATGGTTCCTATATATGGGCCTAGTGTGATTATCTTGTTCTGTGAATCTGTGAATGCCCAGTGTTGGTGAGATCTTTAAATTAAACAGGACGAGCGAAATTGTCCTATGGCTTCAACTTAATGCTATATATAATACAGATGTAAATACACCCCACTAATTTCATGGCTGTACAATGTTTCATATAAGTTATACTAATGCACAGCTGGTTGAATGACATATAATCAAGATTACCATTTGTTTTATTCATCATCTGATCACAGAGCGAGTATATATAGCACACTTCAAATTGTTAAAGGTTGTCCATGCAGATTCAGCGCAGATATTGTTTTTAGAAACACAAAAACATTATTTTTACTGGAATTATTGTTTTTTAAAAACTTTTAGGAATATTTTGTAATGAAGGAGCGGGCGATATAAGTATGTGGAGTGGAAACGTATTTAGTATGTTGCTGCATGAGTTGTGATGGACACATAGCTGTTGAATATCTAGTTTGGTTTGGAATATGTCACTCTACATGGTTGAGTACCACCTGGCCCTTTGTACTATGGTTAAATGAGGGAATATATTATTTTACGTCGCTTTCTTCGTCCATTGTGATAATATCGCTACAGAAGGAAGACCAAAGTCGCGACTGCGCACTAGTTTTTTTTATAGTGCTCAGTACCCACGAAGCAGTTAAAATCCCCCCCAGACTATTTCGTTTAATGTTAAAATAGTAGATTTTGAATCTAATGAGAAGTATAAGACAAGCCCGAAGGTATTTTTTCATTCCCTTGTGCAGTTGATATAAAGATATCGATACAGGGCTACACGTGGTGCATTTTGCCATTGTACGTCATGACAATATGTTTTTATTTTCCAGGCATCCGATCTGAAACAGACATGCTTGCACTCTTTCCATGTTTCACACGGTGGTAAAATGGTTGGCTTTGCCGGTTGGAGTATGCCAGTACAGTACTCTGATCTTGGAATACCCGCATCTCATTTGCACACCAGGTAATTCACCTTTTTTCACTACAGTATTCCTAATCACTTAATCCTTACATCGCTGACAATTTGTGTATGATTTGTTTTCAATTTGAAATTATCACATATGTCTTAATTAGCTCTTCCCGATTTGAATACCTATATATTTTTACTCTTACAGCATGTACAGTGCGGGGATCGCATTGTACGGGTTAATCGACGAACATGAAAATCTGTATATCAATGCATCACAGTTGAGAAATTATTTGAAACAATGTCTTTACACCTTATACTTTTTTGACATTTTTTCATGCCTAATAAGGTTTCGCCAAAATATATTAACCAAATTTCAGATCTCATGCATCCATTTTTGATGTATCACACATGCTTCAATCGAAAATACACGGGAAAGACGGCATCAAATTTATAGAGAGTTTGATAGTGGGGGATATCGCAGGACTCCAAGACAATCAAGGTACATTGTCTCTTCTCACCACAGAACAAGGCGGAATCATAGATGATCTAATTGTATCTAAAACCAAGGAAGACTACTTGTATATTGTTTCTAATGCTGGCTGTGCCCATAAAGTCAAACCACTCCTGCAGGTGAGATTGATATAATTTTTGTAATGTATAATTTATTATTTAGGCCTTAAAGCGCTGACATATCTTTATATAAACATGATAAACCAAGAGACTTAAGGATTTTTTTCAATTTAAAATCATCATAAATGTCTTAGCTAGCTCTTTCCGCTTCATCAGCTTACCTATATTATCATGATTATGGATCTACGGCCATTTTAAATATTTTACTTTTTCAGTGCGGGATAGACTTTAGATGTTTTTAGACACCAAAATCTGACGTCTTATATTCTGACGTCTAAAGTCGATCACCACAATGAAATGGTTAACAGCTAGGCCTATGTCAAAGCACCACGCTTTGCATGCTTTGCCAAATGTGCCACGACCCTCTCTGCAAATTTGGTGTCTGGCCACACATGTTTGAAGTTGAATACAATAACGCATCTTCCCAGCAAACACAAAACATGTGTATAACATTCATACAACGTCGGCCCAACGTCTTCGACGTTGGTCCAACTTTGTATAAATGCTATACTAATGTTTTGTGTTTGCTAGGTTAGTGACAGATATTATTTGAGGCAGTTTTCAACTGATTGTATTAGTCGTATTACACGTAAGAAGACTGTTTCACGTCCATACCATACTTATTTAGGACAGAATCGATTCCAAGTTGTGGCGGGCGGGGGCCCTAGGGTAGTAGTTAGCACCGCTGCTTTTCACGCTAGAGTTCGGGGTTCGGTTCTCGATCTCGGCGGTTCGAAAGAAACAAAAATGTTTCTTCCCCATCCAAGTGTAAAACTCAGTATTGTTTGAAGCCTCCGTGAATGAGAGGTAGCGTGCTCGGCCTCAGACCGCCAGGGCTCGAATTTCGAATCCTGTGTCTGGAGGACAGTGTCATCTCATTCATCTCACCATCCTCAGGAGGGTCTCCTGGCCCAGTTTAGCCTATATGTGCACAAAGGTGGCCTAAAGCCCGATTCATTTCATTTCATTTATTTCCAAGTTGTGGCGTTCTTTTTCAGCGCCAGAAACACCACCTATAGCATGTAAAGTGTATATATTCACGCCATTGCTATGGGCGTCTACAAAAGCATGATAGTATCCTCATCTTCCAGCAAATACGACACATTCGTCCAGTGTCGTGGCAATGCTGGCCCACTGTCTGCGACATCGGCCCGACAGCTAGTGAGCCATCATTGGGTCAATGTCTCGTGTTTGCTGGGACCACATCTTCATGTGCGCCGACACGTGGTCTGCCTGCCAGCATACATGTTCAGGTCGAATATAGTCAATATAGCCACAAGAATATGTTCAACAACAATAACTTATAAATGTTCCAGGCACACTTATATTAAAAAATTGGGGGAAATGTTGGTGATTACTCGCCGATTGTATGGAGACGGTCGAGGATTAAAAATGATCTGAGAGAAGTCGTCTCCAATCCCCCGGTGACAGCTCGTAGCCCATCGCAGTGCTGTCCCCGACTTTTATAAGATCGGTTGCAAAAACAATTTAAAAGGGCGACGAATCGGGGAGTGTTGCGCGACTGCATGGTGAGTCTGGTCGGAGTTCGTCCAGTGCGATGGACTGCCAGACAAACTAGCTGCAGACAAACTGTTTCATCACAAAATAGTAACACAGACAAGTTTGAGAGGTAATTTATTATGTTGCGAGCTTGCTTATCTAATGTAATATCAAAGCCCAGTGTGCCAATTAGACACAATGAGACACTTATTCTGTTCCTTCAACGTTATTATGTTTTCGGAGTGACCGGAGGGTAAAAATGTAAAAGTCGGATGAAATACTTGGTATCAGACTAGAAACCTGTACCTTTACCTTTAAATTATATTCAGTTTTTGTTTTATTGTTATGTTAACAGGATAAAATTGAAGATTCCAAATCACAAGGCCTTGATGTGGCTATTGAAACACTGTCTTACGGTCTTCTCGCTGTACAAGGTCAGAGCTACGTTTTGAAGTAAAATGATCATGGTGAATTGTTTAGCTTTACTAACTTTTCTTGTGGCATGGTTGAGCTTATACCCAGCAAAAACAACACGTTGCACCAAACATGTTGAACCAATGACGTTTACGACGCCAGGCCATTATTAAACCAACATTCGTTCAATGTCGTAGACGCTGGGCCAACAATGGGCCAACACTGGTTAAACGTTTTGTCTGTGCTGTGTGTTGTTGTGTATAGCATATGTCACGAAGTAAGTGGTTATGGAGTAGTTTAGATGCATTATACAATGAATGATGTGCGATTAAGAAAATGTTTTACTTTGTGCAGGTTCGTATTAAGTGTGTAGACCATTAACATACGCCCTATATCAGTGTATATGTTAATTAGCTTTAATTGCAGATTGTGTTATAATTAATCTGTATGTTGGTCGGCCATTTTGAAAATGAGTTTTACCTGCCGATTCAACATTGTAAGACTAATGCTAATTTCACTTTACAACAGTGACTCAACGCGCACAGGTGTCACTGTTGCAGACTGAAAGGGCTAATGTGATTATTGCATTTTTATTTTTTTTAGTGCGCCAGGATTCCGTCAGCGTCACGTTTTCTATTGGGCACAAAAACAAAACTATTGGTCATTTTTTTTTTATTTTAACATGACATTCCTAGCAGCATGGGGATGACCATGTGCAAGTGATTTTTTAAGATGCTACCAAAATTCAAAATAACCGCCAGAGGTCAACTCCAAATTTTTTTGTGGGCTCAAAAACTCTAAATTACTATCAAATTCCCCATGATATGTAGATGTGCAGGTGACTTTTTCGAGGTTTTACTGAAATTTATAATGGCCGCCGCGGATCAACTTCATTTTTTTTGTGGGCGAAAAAACTCAAAAAATTAGTTTGGTCAATTTTTTTTGAAATTTTAACATTTCTAGTAACATGGGGATGTGCAAGTGATTTTTTAAAGATACTACCAAAATTCAGAATGACCACCAGAGGTCAACTCCAAATTTTTTTGTGGGCGCAAAAATTCACACTCCCCACGATATGTAGATGTGCAGATGATTTTTTAAGGTTTTACTGAAATTCAAAATGGCCGCCATGGATGAACTTCATAACTTCTAAAAAACCCCAAAAATTGACGTCAGAAATAATTCACATCTTACAATCACATTACCCACTATCTGGAAATGTTCAGGTGATGTTACTGAAATTTAAAATGGCTACCACAAGTCGACTTTTAAAATATTTGTGACCGCAAAAACTGTAACCTAATTTATTGCGGGAGATGATATAGGACTTCAGTCCTCTTGGTAATATTTGCTTGAAAATATATACTCCAATACCAAACTATCAGCCTCCTCCAAATAAACAAACAGACTCTGTATGTTTCTTTGTCTGTCATAATTATTTTATCGTGTTTATTTGTTGTTTGTTTGTGGGGTTTTTCGTTTGACCCTCGGCGTCCGTTTATTTTTTTTATTTTTTTATTTTTTTGTTTGTTTGTTTGTTTGTTTGTGCGAACAACTCGTGTGCTTTCATGTGTTCATTTATTTGTTCGTTCTCTCGTTTGTTTGTTCATCCGCTGAACTATATGGCATAATTTTAGTACAAACGATCAAATAGAGAGAATGCTGTAATCAGTCATAATAAGTCTAAGGTGTTCTGAAATTTTAATCATCATATTCTAATTCACATTCTTCCTGCATGGAAGCGGCTTTTTAAAAGCATTCTGCAGTTTTCCTTTGCATGTATATTCACTGTATATTTGTAAAGTCTAAGTTCATATACATACATAAGATGGTTAGTTTGGTTAGATCACGCGGAATATACATGATATCGCATCTACAATTAAAATCATACTTATTTAATTCAAAACTACAATGTACGTTTTAACAGGTCCTGATATGGCGAAAGCTCTTCAACCTGGAGTGGATTTTCAACTGGAAAAGCTTCCTTTTATGACGAATACACTGGCCACGGTTTTTGGTGTTCCTGATTGTCGTATCACGCGGTGTGGTTA
>OZ024911.1:12460278-12576365 GCA_964017125.1 Flabesymbios commensalis | reverse complement strand
CTAATACCAGGTTTAAAAGCATTTAATTGAAAATATTTATTCAAATTGATAAAATAAAGATGGCCGCCATAGTCTCGTTTCCGGTCGCACATGAAAACAATGCCAATAGACTCGCAGAACGGCTTTAGGTGTAATTAGCGCTTTAGGGGTTAAAAAGCCCCATTCTTTGCATAGCTACATGATAATATTTGAATGTTATTTTTAAAGATTTCAATTCCCGAAGAGAAGACGGCTTATGTAGCTGAGTGTCTTCTGGGATCTGGAGAGACGGATGTCAGGCTTTCTGGTCTGGGCGCCAGAGACAGTCTGAGACTGGAAGCAGGCCTCTGTCTATATGGCAACGATATCGACGAAACAACCACCCCTGTTGAAGCGACGCTGGCATGGACTATAGGCAAGACGTGTTTGATTTGATTTATATATATAAGACGCATAAGATTAGTAAATTTATTATCAATTAACTGACATGAGTGAATCCATGAGTGAATTCATAAGAGCGGTACCGCGTGGACCTACATTAATGTATTATTCAATGTCAGAGAGCTCAATATAATAAAATACATTCACGTTTTACGTGTATAATGGTGGGAGTGAGTCACTACAAAATTGTACAATAGCTGATAAATCAGTGGAACTTATGACACAATGTCAAGTGATGATATCAAATTATAAATAAATCTATATATTTAAATGATGAAGAATTTGTTCTTTCTCAGGTAAAAGAAGACGACAAGAAGCCAATTTTCCAGGGGCTGATATTATTTTGAAACAGCTGAAAGAGAAGCCGTTGAGAAAGAGAGTGGGTTTTATCTCCACTGGACCTCCGGTTAGAGGTATTTATCTAATTTATAGTCAGTCACATTTATTTTTAAATTACTTTCTATATAATCATTCTTCATATCCTTTAACCCTCAAAGCACTTCATTAAATAATTTCAATTTTCACCTACGTAAAGTTTTGTCTTGGTACCACGACCCACAACTTTAAGTGGTGAAAATTACTTAAATACATTGTATTTGTTCAATTTGTGACCAGACATTTGCAAATCTTGATGCTTAAACGTACATTTTGTTCCCAATAACAGTAGATAATAAAACGGATTGAACATTAAGATTTGCAAATGCTTGGTCTCAACCTAAACAAATATTAGTAATTTCTACTGAATTGAAGTTGTGGGTCGCAGTAGCAAAAAAACACAAATTTGAGTGGTGAAAAATTAAATTATTTAATTTAGCGTTTTAAGCGTTAGAGTGAAAAATAGAAAAAAAAACATTCAGCAGCTTTGGTATCCTGTGTATCTGTTCAAAATTCTGTTGCATAGAAATGTATGTGATGTACTGATCAATTTTGTCACAATTTTTTTCTAGGTGGGATTGCAATTTTAGATGAATCGGGAAGCCGCAAAATTGGAGAGATTACCAGTGGATGTCCATCACCATCAATAAAAAAGAACGTCGCCATGGGATATGTCGAATTGCCTCATTCGAAAAACGGCACCAATGTTATGTTTGAAATACGTAAGAAAAACATTCAAGCAACCGTCTCCAAAATGCCTTTTGTGCCAGCAAACTATTACACTGGCAGTTAGATTTCAGTGATTTCAAATTGTATGTTATTATGTTAATACTAATATCAGATTATGTGTGGCTGATATTTTTGTTTAGTTTGTGTGATGTATTTATAGCCTCCTTATGCAAGATTCAATATTGATCTGCTCTAGCATGTTTTAATTGAATGTCGTCTTCTTTTACCTGCTACAAAGTAAAAAAGTTTTGGATGGATTAAAATTATATGTAATAATTTATTGTATCAGGGTAAAACAGTGTATTGACAATCACACAAATAAGTTGTAGAAGTTGTACTCTGTTATAACTATTGTAATTCAATGCCATCTGCATGGGTTGATGTAATCAATTTTGTGGCGAATGTAGGCATATACATGCATAATTTTAATAGTTTTGAGTGGTCTAGAATAATATAGGCCTACATTATAGAATTAAATGTACAATATGCATATGCATATGCATATGCATATGCATATGCATATGCATTAAACACAAAACATTTGTATAAAACTTGTACAATGTTGGACCAACGTCCAAGACGTTGGGCAGACGTTATACAAATGTTTTGTCTTTTCTGGGAGTGATTGAAAACACAACTGGGGTCTTAATTGTACACTTGTCATACAAACAGTTTTAATATGTTTATTCTCAGACTATTAACATGATTAAATCAAATAAATATTAGCAATAATAACGCTTTCAATATTATTCGAAGTGAATTTACCATCTATTTTTGTCATTTGTATGATTACTTGAAATATATTTTTTTTACATAATCTTCCACTTTTTATCGCATTACATATGAAGAGATTCTGGTTTCGGTTTGGGAAGAGACTGGCTGCTTTTGAAATAGCTATCCCTCTACATTATATTAGAGTAATTTTGTGATCAATGCTATGGGCAATTGGGCAAGGAACATAGCCTACAGCAGTGTCGTTGGTTTGGAGTCCTGATAATAATAATAATAATAATAATAATAATAATAATAATAATAATAATAATAATAATAATAATAATAATAATAATAATAATAATAATAATAATAATAATAATAATAATAATAATAATAATAATAATAATAATAATAATAATAATAATAATAAAAATAATAATAAAAAAAGTAATAATAATAATGATAATAAACTTTATTTCTAGAGGTATAGTACATCGTACTAATTTGCAATGGTCCACCATTGCTAAAGTGGCTCCAATCCTAAAAAAGGTGAGACATTCAAGCATATTTCAACTACAGATCTGTCTCTCTTACTTGCATTTGCTGTAAACTGTTACAACACCTTGAAATAACAAAATTCTATAAGATTAAAAACTTCACTTTAGATCCAAAGATATGTACAGAATTGATGACGCTCATACATGGTAACAATTCACACAATAGAAGAAAAAAAAATACAGTCTTGAATTTCAGCAAAGTGTTTGACAAGGTTTTCCATCAACTTCTCTCTTTTAAATTTATATCAGCGATCTTCCAAATTCGTTTTCATCAAAAGTTGGCAGATAATTTAACACGTCCTAAACTTTTCTAGAACTCTTAAGACATAGACAAATTTATGGCATGGGAAAAACTGGCCAATGTATTTTAACTTGAACAAGTGTGAAATACTTATATGAAAAATCTCCAGCAGCTATACACTACATGGACAAAACCTCATTATAATAAAAATAACCAAATATCTAGGATTAACAACAACAAGACATAAGTTGGAATACCCACATCAGTAACATGACAGCTATGAGGTAAATCAGCCGCTTGGCTTTGTAAAGCGAAACATCAAAACGATATCACAAATGATCAAAACGATAGTGTACAAGTCACTAGTGTGTCCTCACCTAGACTACTATTCCACTGTGTGGGATCCACAATATCGGAGTGTGCTATTCAGTGCCTATTAAATGGTTCAAATAAGAGCTGCTAGGTATGCTCTGAGACAGTATTATAACACCAGTAGCGTCTCAGATATCACAGTAAATATGACGTGATTGGGTCAATGCCAGCTAGCTACCTACAGTAACGGCTGTTACAATCTGGTATTCAGCCGTTATGGGTACATTGTTTGCCTTTATTAGTTCAATATAGGCCTATGTGCAAATGCAGAAAATTCATGTTGTATTGGCCCAATTTTGCGCCAATGTGCAAAATGTGACCCAATTCAACTATTTGTATGGGACATATACTGGGCCAAAACTGTAATGTTATCAGAGATACTGGATCATCTCCAATGGCCCACTATAGCCCAGCACCACAAGAGTAGAAGAAGGCCATGTTAAATATAAGACAATAACAAAGATAGCAAAAGCACTTGGATCTAAATAGAGCTTTAATATTCTTGGACTTGGTGAAATGCAAACAATGCAGAAAAATCAGACTTGTAAAAACAGAGCAGCAACAACGTGTGAACATCATGTACATAGCATGCAAATAATATCACCACTCAAGGTTTACCATGCTGTATGCGTAAAAGCCATAATATTATTAAATTCCTGAGATTCATATTAATAAAATTAAATTAATTGGCCTACTTAAAAGCGTCGGCCGGCCCCGATGGATTATTCAGTCCTGTTGTTTGAGTTCCGGTCGGGTCGGTTATTTGTCATCAGGGTTGTGCATATACATTGATCCAAACTGTTCAAAGGCCTGGAGTGTCTAGTGTTGTCTTTGGTACCCTGCACTGTAAAGAACCCTTGAAGTCATTCGAAAAAAGTAGGGTCTAGTACAGACTTCAGGCTTCCTTAGAACTGTTTCGATATTGCCATGATTGTGCAGAAAGCGACGTGAAGCAATATACTTGCTGTATAATTGTTGGCTTAGTATAGTGTCTTCAGATCCCCTAGCCGTGGAAGAGCCGACATGTTACTGTAAATGTGTGGACAGTGGATTGCTGTATTTGTTTAACTGGGAAAATCAACTTTTTTAAACATGAGTGTCTGAGAACGATATCGACCCCAGATCCGAAAATGTTCATAGCTTTTCAATGACGTTGCGGAAAATAAACATATTTTCGACCTGATTAATCGATGCCAAGTTACAGATATGACCATCTGAATGAGGTCCCACGTTTTTGACTAGGTGCAATCGGTCTGAAACCTTCAGTTTCAAGTTATGTTTCAGCCACGTTGAGTTACAGATCCCATATACCTTCGGACATATAGGCCTACTATAATTAAAATATAACCTTTTAAATGTATTTGCCTGTGGGATATCTGTGCAATGCCTATTTCATATTAATTTTACAAAAGTTTTATTTCATCAAAGTGGTGAATGCAGTAGATGTGTCAATATTAGCAGGACCTGACAGTAGGTAATAACACAGCTTAGAAGCAACCGCTGTAGGACCCGAGCCCCCTAATAATTTGATCCCCAATAATTTGCCAATAATAATCTGCACCAACGTGTAAATCAATTTTAAAAACATCTTGAACCACGCCACATGCTAATGGCAGTTGGTTTAAATAATCATGTTTTTGAATAGTAAAATCAATGATGCTTTTCACCGGTGTAGATATTCGGGGAACAATCAGGGCATTAATGTTTAGTTTCTCACCGGGTTTTCGAGTGTGAAGTTTTATTTGTGCGATATTCACATGTTTCTGTTGTGACACTGAAGACCCAAATGTGGAAATATTGAGAAATTCACACTTGCAATCTGCGTCATGAATGCTTAGTTTTTTAATGGCTGACTCGGTAACATATGTACGCTGCACACCTTTATCAATATTTACATCAATTTGTTTATTGCCATGAGAAATTTTACTGGTTGCCAGTTTTAAAGGTACTGGTCCTGTATGAATTGAGGTACAAGTGGGTACTAATGAAACATTCATTTGTTTAGACTCAGCAGTGTGTTTTACTGATGTTTGATCTGCATCTTCAGCATTTTCTTTTTTTTTTATCTGTGCTCACAGATGTGTGGTGTTTGAGACTACAAATTTGACATCGTCCCTGCGAATGACAATCACGAACACTGTGGCGCTCGCGTAAACAATCAAAGAACAGTCTATTGTTTTTCACAAAATCATGTCTCTGAGTTTTATTTTTAATTTTCAGGGAAGTAGTGGAGAAGTGGCTTCCCTTACAATAAACACACTGGGGTGTTGAATGCCCTCTCTTAGCACCAACATGTAGGGTGCAAAGTGTAGAAGTAATGTCATTTTGAGACGTGAATGATAATTCTGAAACTGAGAACAAGAAATATCATTAGGGGGAACATTACCCGCTTCACCTGCTTGATTTTCAGTGTAGATTGCCGACATAATATCTTTCAGTGTCCAAGCATCATCACCATGATCACGCGCAATTTGAATTCGAAGATGACCTGTTAATTTGTCTATTATTAATGGCACGAGTAGGTCACCATTGGCATCCTCGGTTTTTGCGAATGATTTCAAACCTCGTTTGTATGTTTCAATATTGTCATGAAATTTTTTAATCGATTAAACCGAGTTATCAGGTTTTGGAATTCCCACAACGCCTTCGTATAAGCCGTTATTAACTTATGAGGCTGACCGTACCTGGTTTCCAATAGTGACATGGCTTCATCATAGTTAGCATCAGTGAGAGTTAGACCATCGACTAGACGCAAAGCTTCACCTTTCAAATAAGCTCTCAAATATTGAAACTTCTGAAGGTTTGTTAAGTTGACATCATTATGAATTGCGGCACAAAAAGCGTCATGAAATGTTGAAAAGTTTAGCACCTGGCCTTCAAAGGTGGGTAACTGTAATTTGGGCAAGTTGACCCTGCGTGTAGACTGCGCGTTAACCGAGGGTGTAGAAACATTGCTTGACTTTGACAGCTGAATATATTTTTGTAAAAAAGTGTTCAGTTTGCGTTCTTTAAAAAGGCGAGATTCGAGTAAGTTGTCTGCCTCGACGATAGTATCTATTTTTTCTTGTGGTGTCAAATCTTCAATTTCTTCGTCTAGTATTTTTAACCAGCTTAATTTCGTCTCAATCGAATCAATAATACCTGTGAGTTGTTGAACTGTGGACGAGATGTTTGATGATCTGTCACTCTCAGAAGTGTCATGGCTGCCTTCGTCACGAGATTTGGCTTGATCAACAATCTGTTGAGCCTTGTTCAATAACTTCGTCATCTTATGGCGAGCTGGGGAACGTCGGGGTACCCAATATGGCGAATTGAAGCTTACACCGAGGTCCCGTTATGGGTCATAACGGCCGACGAAGGACTCCTCTCAATCTTGCCATCAAACTCAAATAACTTCCTTCTCCGTCCGATCAACGGTATTAAATAAACTAGGAAACTGTCTTCTCTCTTGTCATGTTTAATTGATTAACATGCTAAAACCACATTGCACAACCCGCCGCGCACGGCACGTCTCTATGACTTGGTAAGAGCGAGCTGCGGCACATCCGCAGTCGCCGAGTATCACGCTTCAGGTGAGGGAAAAATACTACGGGCCTCACCACGCTGCTCTGCGTGCACACGACACCACAGTATGACAACGGGGCGGTCATCTCCGTCAGGCTGCGTCCAGGAATCTGGGGATGACTGCCACATTGACTAAGCGATGTCAGGATCCTACATTACCCCCGGCTGAGTGACAACGTAGGACCAAACTGACGTGTAGGAGACTGCTTCGTGCAAGTAGCGGGGTTGTCAATTATGTAACCTCTTATACTAAGCATATTATTCTTAAAAAAAAATATAGCGGGTGCGGTTACATTGTGGACGGTTGAGAGCGCAGCATTATACGTGAATTGTCCGATCCTCTTAACTTCAACTGTCCTTAATATATTATTCACGTGCTGCCATCTGCTATCAACCCATTCATTTAATTAACAGAATTGCTATTAATGCTTTAGCAATGAATTTGCTAAAAGAAAATGTCTTTACATTTACATATCTGTACACAATTCTGCCAGGCCTGGCATATTCATTTACAATTTAACAACATTATGATTACGAGGTATGCAGTTGGGCCCGCCATAGACGTCGTTGGGCGCGACTATGGCGTGAACCATCTGCACAAATCGAGCAGGAGTCTGGATTATGCGTCCGACTCTAGTTTTTCGCACTGTTTGGTCGGTCGAAATTTTGTCGCGATTAGCGATATTCGCATGTTTGCTTTTTGTCGAGTCGATTGCGGCGTCAGCAGCACCCGGGGTTTTACCCCGTAGATGTAAAGGTATGCGGGAATACGTTGTAAACCACCGCCGTTCCCGTTAGCGCGGGACGGGGCAGGGGCTCGCGAATGCAGCGCTACATAAGCATTGTCTCTGTTGGACAAGTTTACTTGAACATCTATTTGCTTTGGGACTGTGGCCGATTTTTGATTACTTCTGACTGCCGTCGACTTTTTTGTGTTGACTCTCGCCCCGTTGGACGTCGGATTGTCCGCACTACCAGGTCTAGGTGGACCCTGTGGATTCCTACTAGATATCCTGGTAGCCGTCCACTTCCGTGAGTTGCTTGGCGTTTTACGCTGTGTGTCGTACCTGTTGTAGGCTCGCACTCCATGTGAGCGGGTTTAACGCGATCTAAGGAGACCGTCTCAACCTTGCCTTTAACTAGGATTTTTATAACTCTGCCGCTCCTCGCGATGACCTTGTATGGTCCGTCGTAAGGGGCGGTCAGAGGCGGTGCAATTGTGATTCTGCGCAAGAATACATGAGTACATGTAGCGATTTCCTTGAATTGGAAAATGTTGTGTTGTTGTGTGTCACGTGGCGGACATAGACGGAGAGGCGACATGGCTACGCGTAGCTTGTCTGAATAATTCTCCAAATCGGTGTTAGCGTCGACGTTGTACTGTTTAGTAAACTCTCCTGGGAGTCTAAGGGTTGTCCCGTAAATCATCTCAGCAGCTGACCTGCCCAGTCTCTCTTTCACGGCTGAACGAACGCCTAACAGTACGGCCGGTAACGTGATAGTCCACGGATTCGGTGACTCGTGCGCCATAATGGCGGCTTTCAATTGACGGTGGAAACGCTCGACCATGCCATTCGACTGAGGGTGATAACTCGTGGTACGATTCCGAATAATCCCGAATTGGTTACATAAACTATCCCACAATTTGGACTCTAATTGAGCGCCCCTATCAGTGGTGATAGTGGCCGGGGTACCATAACGTGCTATCCACCCGCTGAAAAAGGCATCGGCGACCGTTTCGGCTCTAATATCTACCATAGGTATGGCTTCGGGCCAACGTGTAAAACGGTCGACACAAGTCAATAGATATCTAAAACCATCAGCATAAGGTAAAGGTCCGACTATGTCCACGTGGACATGATCGAATCGCTCGGTAGGTTCAGTGAACTTTCCGAAAACAGGAGTGTTATGACGTGAAACTTTAGCTGTCTGGCAACCCTTACAGGTACGACACCATCTAGCAATATCTATGTTCATGCCGTGCCATACAAATCCAAATCGGGTATTAATCAAAGGTCTGGTGGCTCTATGCGATGGATGGCCTAAACCGTGTAAGTTTGAAAAAACTTTTCGGCGAAATTTCGCGGTAAGGTACAGCCGGTTGTGTCCCGTGGACACATCACAACAGATCAATTGATTATCAAATGATTTCAATAGTTTGAAATTCATAGTGGACGTGGTCGAATGTCTCAAACGTGTGAATTCCACGTCATTAGCTTGATCGAGACTTAACGCTTTATAGTCTATCACTGGGCCATCGTGTATTGCTGACACTGATGGTCGTGACAGCGCATCAGCGACGAAATTTGTCTCTCCTTTTACATATCTAATATCGGTGGTGAATTCAGCAATGAACGCTAATTGACGTGTTTGTCGTAGGGATGCGCGCTCAGTGACGGATGACATTACGAATGTTAACGGTTTATGATCGGTATTAACGAAAAAATTTCGTCCATCCAAATTGTGTCTGAAATGTTTAATTGTAGCGTATACTGCCAAAAGTTCACGATCGAACGCGCTATAGCGTGTCTCTGCTGGGTTCAGCTTCTTGCTGAAAAACGAAAGCGGCTGCCACATACCATTTAAAAATTGCTGCAAAACGCCACCGACGGCGACATCTCTAGCGTCACACATGATGTTAAGCTGAGCCGTCGAATCTGGGTGCACCAGAAGCGTAGCGTTTGCCAGTATCTGCTTCGACTCAGAAAATGCTGACTCTGCTTCTTCATTCCACTTCAAATCGAAATTTGATTTCGGTGACAATCTGGTATGGCCTTCGTTGGCAGCAGTCAGTAAATTATTAAGTGGCGTCAGCTTGTCGGCGCAATGCGGTATGAAACGGTGGTAATAATTTACCATTCCCAGATACCTACGCAATGCTCGTTGCTTTTCGGGTTTAATGAAATTAACGATCGCGTCAACGGCGCTAGGTAACGGCGAAATTCCTATGGCGCAAACGTGATGACCTAAGAAACTTAATTCAGACGTTCCGAACTGACACTTTTCAGGACCAATGATGATTCCGTTCTCCGATAGTCGAGCAAAAAGAATTCGTAGATGTTTCTTGTGCGTTTTATGATCTGGACTGGTTACCAGTAGGTCATCCAAATAAACAAAAACGAAATCAAGTCCGCGTGTCACGTGGTCTATAAATCTCTGAAACGTTTGACCTGAATTTCTCAAACCAAATGGGGTTCTAGTGAAATTAAACAAACCGAAAGGTGTGGTAACCGCGGTCTTATGTACGTCGGACGGTTCCACCGGAATTTGGTAATAAGCCCTGACTAAGTCTATCTTCGAGAAAATTTTTCAATCCGGCTACCCGCTGCGTAAAATCTTGAATATGCGGAATCGGATAACGGTCCGGTACGGTCTGTGCATTCAAACTACGATAGTCCCCACATGGTCTCCAATCGCCGTTTTTCTTTGGCACCATGTGAAGCGCTGAGGACCACTCGCTGTTGCTGGGTTCAATGACCCCTAATTTAATCATATTATCAAATTCGCGTTTAGCGGTAACCAACTTATCGGGAGCCAAACGTCTTGGTCGAGCAAAAACCGGGTGACCTTTAGTCACAATCTTATGAGTTATGCCGTGTTTGACGGGCTCACCCTTTGTCGTAGGGCGTGTCAGTTCCGGGAACTGGCCGAGGAGTTTAGTATATTCGTTTTGAACTGTATCGACTCTGTTCAATGACAGAGGTTTAATTGAAGATAATGAAGCGGCAATGGCTAAGCCTGTACGCATGTCTCGAAGACATCTGCTTCTCAAGTCTACGAGCAAATTGTAGTGGATTAAAAAATCAGCCCCGATTATGGGTTGCTGTACATCTGCCACTATGAACGTCCACGGATATTCGCGCTTCAAACCGACGTCAACGACGCGTTTACAATTGTCGTAAGTCTTTATCGTGCTATTATTAGCTGCCACCAGGGGGAGACTGTCAGCGCCCGAAATCCCGTTAGCGTTTTCGGCAAAACACTGACAGCTGCACCCGTGTCGATCAAATATCTGCATTTGTGTCCTTTATCTGCGACATATAATAACTTAGAGTGAGATAACTGTGGAGAACTAGCGTCCGCGGAGTCATGTCGCGTCTCAGTTATACCGCCAGATGCAAGAGTCGCAATCTTGCTCTGGCTTAGCAGTTTAAAGAAAATGCGCAGAGGCTTCTGCACGTGCGTGCCTTGTCACCGAAAGTCTGGTGGAAATAGCAGACAGGTGCATCAGCCGGATTCGAAGTCTTAACGGCGTCATTTCTCTGTGTGTTCGGCGGCGGAACGAAAGGTCGAGCGGTTGTTTGCGAATTCGTCGGCGGAGCGGAAGGTCGAGCATTATGTTGAACGTCTCTATATTGGCTATGTTGATTACCAATGAAACCTGAGGCCTGTACATTAGGGACAAATGCAGGCGCGTTAGAGTAGTTATTAACTCGTCCACGTCCTTTATTCCGTTTCCTCTCAGAAGTTGTTACTGTCTCTAATTTCTTGATGCGTTTGGATAGATCTTCTAACAAACCAACTAATTTGCTGGTCTCGTCGACTTTGATTTCTGCGACCCCTGGCTTACTTTCTTCAACGTCTTGTTCTGCAGCTAGTGCCCTGTCAGCCAAAATGGCCAAACTCTCGAGTGAGGCACTGTCGGGTTTCGTCGCCAAATGGGCTCTGATGGAAGCGGGCATCCGTCTTATGAATGCTTGTCGAATCACCGCCTTTCCAACAACAGCTTTGGTGCCGAAACCTGCAGTCTTCTGCAGACGTCTCAGGAACCGCGAGGGAATGTCGCTTCCAATCTTCTCGCCAGAGATAACTTTATCGACCCTTTCAGGTGTAGTCAGTCCTCGCCTCTCAATTAGTATGGCTTTCAGGCTGTCATATTTATTTGACCTGAAAGGCTGCAGCAATACGTCTCTCACGTCTGAAGCTATCTCCCCAGAAAGTGCAGCGCAGGTTAGACTATAACGCTCGTCGTCATCTTCGATCTGGTGGAGGGCGAATTGCGTCTCGATTTGATTAAACCAGAGCTCCACATCAGAGGCGTAGAATGTTGCAATTCTAAATTTGGGCAGGTTCGTAGCTCGTTTCTGCGGCTGTCTTCCAAGCGGTGAAGAACTCCGTGACGAGTCACTCCTCGAGTGGGAATGCAAACGTTTATCACGAGCAATCCGGGCAAAATCGGCTTTAAGGCGTTGATATTCCTCATCAGCTGCTCGGAATTGAACCTCATTATCTTCACTGTCAGGATGATAGCTATCTTTTGGTCTAGCACCCGCGCCTTCTAGAGGCGATGACATGAATCCTTCGCTGTCGTACTGCTTAGACATGATGAAGTAGTGTTTGTGAAATTATTTAATTAATGAAGCACCTGGGGTAGCTGGCCTATTGGCTCTGTGCCTACCTCAAATGTGTTTAAAATGGCATGTCGTATTAACACATGCCAACTATTTTTGACGCGCCGTGTGCGGACAGGTTGTGCAATGCCGTAAAAATCAGATGAAATATGTCTGTAATATGTTGAAGTTAGAAGTGTAGACTTTAGCAAATGTTCATGCTATGTCGCATGGTGCGAGAAACGGGGTTTGCAGAGTAGTTGCAGAAATATGCGTCGCCGAATTTTCGCCTAAGTGCTGTTCACAAATTCACAAAATGAAAACTGTAGGTCTATGTGAGACATAAAACGTTTTCACTGAGTCACACACATGCAAAATGGTAGCGTGAAAACCGTAGGTCGCAGTGGTACATAAAAACAATATGCCAGATATAACTGTGATAAGCTATGCTAAGCTATTATAATAGTTTTTGTAAATCGACCCGGGTGAAAAAAAATTTTTTTTCACACAAGTCGAAAAACACATTCAAATATTTGCAATGTTTCGCGATAGCGCAACTGTCAAATCGAATATTTCTGTATTTATATAAAAATTTAAGCTTCAGAAATAACTATCATGAGAAAATTTCGTTCTCAAACTGATAGACTAAATGTGACTGCGAAGAAAAACAGTGACATTTGTGATTTAAGAATTTTATCTAAAACGTGACTGACAGTGGTCTATGTTGATAAATGATAAAGTGTATCATTTCGCTGAAAAATGATATCTGTGATGAACATTCCACGTTTTTTTTTTTTATAATGGTACGTTCATCACCGAATCACTTCATAAACGTCCGAATCAATCGCTCGCATCGATTCATTGAGTGACGTATAAACCAACTGTGTTCGATGGCGGTTGGTTTATGTCGCTTGTGTTGGGTGTGTGTGTGTATGATCGGCGCTCACAGCCTGTACGGCAGGCGGCGTGTGGCTTATAGTCTGTAACGGTAAGCTTTGAGCGATGCGTACATAGTATACAGTCAGCATCCCTGTCTCGCCTCACATTAGCATATTCATCAGCTACTGCGTGCCCTAATAAGGCGCTGAATAGCCTAGCACGATTACAAACACCAAAAACGTTTCAAAGTGAATAAAAAAATCTCACCAATTAGTGATATAATTTCGTTTTCGAAACGACTTATTTACACATTTTCTCCCTCAACCGTGTTGAAAAAGAAAATTTACAAACAATTAAAAAAAAAAAAATTATTACCAACTGTCCGTGTAAAATTTGGAACACGTGACTAATAATCTCCACCAAATCAAAATGGCGGCTTACTTTATGCTAATGTGGTGCGGCGGCACAGGTTCACTGTTCCGATGCATGCCGGGTAGGGGGGAACACGTGGGTGCCCACGGCGAGCTTTGAGCTAAGTTAGGGAGACCAGCGACCAAGATGGCGCTCACCTACCAAATACAAATATAATATTCAGCAATCTCTGAAATAACATATGATAATAGTGCAAAATATTGACCTACGGTCCTGGGAATATTTTATCAGACCAAATAAGACCATTTATTGACATTCATTTAGGGAAACAATTTATTTTGGCCCTAAACCTATTAAAGGTTACCCGAGTCGAAGCGGTAGTAGAAATTTCTGTCGATTTTTAGAAAAATCATGAAAAAATTTGAAGAGATTTCGTCTGTGGACTTTAAGATCGAGTTACCCAAGGGCGCTTCTGGCCGCTAGTTTTCTCTTTAATTCTGCTTTTGACATGTTTCCGCTGGTCCCCAGACAACATCACTCCAGTGGTCCACCAGTGGCTATGAGCGGCAAAACAGCCACTAGTGGCACGCAGGCGGCAATCGGATGGTGGGATATGCCACTGATGGACCACCGGTGGCACACCACCGGCAAACAATGTAGCTAGTGGGCCACCCGCTATCAGCTGGACATCTGTGTGGTGTGCTACCACTGGCAACAGGTGGAATTCTGTTACGTTGCTGTCTGGGTCACGGCACCATTAAATGTCATGAAGAAACTTATTAACTATAATATATCAGGTTTAACTATATATATATCAGGTTCATAAATTTATTGTCCAGCACAGTTTCAGGTTTGAGATTTGATTTCAACTGACAGCTAGAGGTTACCACTGTAGGCCTACAAAGAAAATTACCGCGTAGTAATATAGTCACATATAATGTTCACAGTCAAATCATATCAAATCATATTTATTTATTATCGTTTTTTTGCGAACAATACAAATATTAGCTGAATACTATTCATGTGATGTATATTTAAAAAATCAACAATATAATAACAGTAACACACATTTTAGTATTTATACATGCATTTAAAAGATTACTAAAGGAAGCTATCGTTTAAACGATTGATTAAATGAGTAGATACAATATTATAGGCCTATATTATTTGCATTTACGGAGAATACCGGTAGTTATAAAATATAGTAGATTAACCATGTTATAGATTAAAATATTCTTAAAATAAGACTTAAAATAAGTTATCACAGAATATATATATGTGAAAATAAAGGAGTAATTTATCACAGATTATCTAAGCCATTTTTTATTGGTTCCCGAGCAACTACACCTGTTTCCCGGTAGCCCATCCCATCCCTTTATGCGAGTCTTGAAACTGGGGAGAGGGAGCTAGCATTCCTAGTTGTTTCCGGAAGACTGTTCTAAATGCGTGGGGCCCGATATGAAAAATATTTTATTCCAAATTTAGTGCTTTTGTATGATGGTAAGTATAATTTTGAATTTCTATTACAATTT
Source organism: Flabesymbios commensalis (assembly GCA_964017125.1). Taxonomy (NCBI): domain Eukaryota; kingdom Metazoa; phylum Annelida; class Polychaeta; order Terebellida; family Flabelligeridae; genus Flabesymbios; species Flabesymbios commensalis. Next base: position 12,561,280 of record OZ024911.1, on the reverse strand, counting down.
ATCAGATCTTTCAAGTAACTCGGTGTTTGATCATGGATAATTTTGTAAGTGAGAATAGCAATGCTCCTGTCCCTGCCCAGTTCAAAGGTCAGCAGTTTGGCCTTGTGTAGGAGATCATGGTAGGCCCTATGTTGTATCATAATTTCCGTACACAAAGCGTAAGGCTAAACAGTATCACAACACACATTTCCTGACACTTTTTGTGTACCGCGTATCTGTGCAAAGCTTATTTTATAGCGAGTGGACGCGCGAGCTGGGGCCCAAAGGGCCCCAGCTTGCGGGAGCGAGCTTTTACAGCAACGTGTGTGGTCAGATTTGATTTTTAACCCAGGTTACAGACACAGTGTTATGACTGATATTTCGTGGTCCAACATGCCTCTGATCATGTTCATGGGCGCTGACATCTTGTTTGTTTATTTTCTGTTCAGATGTCAAAGTTCAGCTTCTGTTGGCAGCATACTAAGACAGATATTTTCATCGTCCTTTTCCCGTTTTATCGCCCATGTGATTGTGGTACCACCTAGCGAGTGGGTAGGACAGTTGATGTGTATCACTAGTCTATAGCCGCATGAACATTTCCCCCTACGACTCATCAAATTGTGGGTATTGACAGATTAGTCTATTTTTCGGCATTCGTATTTTCATCAGATTCCTTTTTCTTCTTTTTAAACATTGACGATTTAGATAACACTACATATCTGTAAATAGTAGTGTAAATAACTAATCTAACTGAACTCAGTGTCCCAGGCCCAGGGCCCTATGTTTCTTCTTTGTTTGGTATAGACTTTAGCTAGCTAGTAAGTGGGTGGCTTGGGCCTTCCGACAATATATGGATCGCTCAACACCCTGCGAGAGGGCCCGCTATTTGTTAGCCTACACGTTATCTTCACGTTACATTGACTAATACTTATTGTAGGCCTATAACGTTAGACTATCTCATTACATGAGCCCCTACTTTAGTTCAGAATAATTTCCGCTCGCTTTCTAGGCATGCCTATTCATATTATTAATTTCACAAAAGGAGCTTTTTGTGTACCTATTTAAACTGGCAACTGCCGGCAGCTCCAGATGAAATGAAGGTTGACATTAGCGACATCTATGTGTGGAGAACGCTACAAATTATATGTGGAAGTCTACCATCTTGATTGAATGATTGGTTAGATGATAGAATCGTCGTCTCCGCGTGTTGTTGTTTAAAAATCATTTTTAATGTAAAATAATTCTTGTTTCACTGCTAATCATAGTTTAATGCTCAACTGACTAAAAAGTACTCAACCAAGATTGTATAGTTTTTGAATCAAACCAATCGTTTGTTTGTATAACCTCTTCGAAGTTTAGAGTTCGTCACTGATCTGGCGCCGTCCGTGGCCATTTTGGAACGGAAGTCGTACTTGTTGTGACTCTAGCGCTGCGCCTAGACCTTACATTTCACCTAGATTTAATCTATTCTACTCCTAGCTTAGTACTAAAGTCGATAACCTTTCACACATTTAGCCTAGTATGATATATTATCACATGGTTTTGTACACAACGTAGTCTTTTGTCATTGATTGAAGTTGCAATCTTCTCAAGTTTTATTATTCTACAATCTACATCAACTTATTATCGTCCACTGTCACGCACTTGTTCATCATGTTTAGTTGTCTGGTTGTTGACCTCACGTCTTCTGAAGTTCTGCTTAGCTTAGCCTAGATCAGGCTGATAATTTGAAATTATTTTGGGTTATTTGAGAAATGCATTGTTGAGTAATACTTTTAATACTTTTTACATTGTAGTCCAGTTAAATTTATAAAAAAGGGAAAAAAGTGCCTTAGTTGTAAATTTTACTTCGCTCTGTCTATTTTTCTGACCAAAAACCTGTCTAGGTTTTCCTAGTATAAAATTAATTTAGTGTGTCTTCAGGCCAAAAAAAATATATGTTTGTTTCCGATTTGTTGTCATTTTAACTAGTGGGTAGTCTAGGTAGGAAATTTATTTTATTTTTTGTCACTTCAACCAATCGGTAGGTAAGAATTATTTTTTATTTTATTTGGCGCCAAATTCACTTCCATGCATGTCTTATTTGTACATTACGTAACGATTTTTTGTTTTTTTTGACGCTTTATGACCCCACCCCCTCTCCTTTTCGTAAAGTTTTTTAGTTACTTGACTACAGCCAGTTCCTCATCCCTCTCATGGATTTCCTAAAAATTTTTTTTTTTAATTTTTTTTTTTTTTTTTCTTGGAAATCCATAAAATAAATTTGGGTCACACATGTTTTGATAGGGTCGGTCGGAAATCGGAAACAAACAATATATTTTTTTAGGCCTTAGGTGGTGATTTAATTTAGTTTAGCGTATATGCCCTTAAAATCGTCATCCACACCCATAGACTTTGCTAGCGACCCTTCAGCTCGTGTCGGCTATGACGGGACGAGCACTCGTCCAATTATCTACTAGTAAAATGACACAGCAATTCCTCCCCACAAAAATGTCTAAATGCCTCTCTCAAATGTATCTCTTGATTATCAGCCCAAATACCACTGTTTTCAATCTTATTTTCCAAGACCCACTTTTGTGGCAGCACACGGGGCGTCATATTGTTCTGTCATAAAAGCTGACTAAGTTTTTTTTCCACGGATAAATCTGATATGCAGTGTCACTGTGCTCACCACAGTATTCAACTGGCAAAAGAGGACTTTAGTGGTAACCAATGCTTGTTTTATGTTGGGCCAACCTTGTAGCGGTGGCCAACATTAAATCAGCATTGGTAGCTAGGGCCTATAATACTAGACTAAGTTAGATAGCAAGTGCTAGGACAGGAAAAATAAATTCAGTATTTTGATAGCAAAATGGTGCATGCAATTCTGCCCAATTGCTAATCAAATTTGAAATTGATTAGCAGAATATTTATACATCAATTATAAGGATATCTAGAAAGTGACAACTTGGTGGGGAAAATGCTAGTCAATAATTTTCAAACATGTTTCCCCCTGGACTAGGCTTACTACTAGGCCCTCACAGATCTCTTGTACATATGAACTTAAGTTATCACTGTGAAGAGTTAAATTAAGAATAGTCTAAGAAAAACCTTAACCTGGGCAAACCTAGACTATTTCTACTCACTAGACCTTGTCTTTGTATATCTTGGCCCTGAGCCTTAGGCTCTAGCCTAATCAACCCATAGACTATGAAGCTGTTTAACATTAGCCTACACTGTGTGTTATGTGGGCACATGATTATGTCCTGGAACTAGACAATACCATTGACTATGGCATAAACTAAGTTCTAGCTAGACCGGCCTAATCTATGTTTGTGTAAGATTGTTGATATCATTACTGCATAATTCTAGAGCCTAGATTAGGGCTCTGTGGCAAATTGTGTGTAACAGTAAGATTCACTACTGGGGATAGAGGATCAATTTGAATGTGTCAAATTAAATATACCACATTGAATATGAATTGTGTAGATTGACTTATAATTATATCAAAATGTGTCAGTTTATAGATCTCATAATTAAGTTTATGATTCTGGAAGTCTGGTATATTGTGGTTCATCTAGAATTTAGAAGGGGCATGACACCACCTATCATTGGGGGCATCTAATCACGCATGACCCAGTTTAGGCATTTACAGTAACCTGCCCTCTACCAATTAAGAATGTAAACAAACATATAAACATGGTCATTGATGAACACTATGTACACACTGTCATCAGACATTATGTGATTAGTGATAATGCAGGACAATCGCTCAAGTGTGTTGTTTAATATGACACATTGAATATTTAGAAGGCCAACATGGCAATCATGGAGGGCATTATGATGCAGCTTTGTGGGGACGCAGTGAGACAATAGGCGTGTAATTATCATCAGGTGAAAAATACCTAAGTTGGGCAAATGTTGAAAACGTTAGGTAAATATTACACCAATATTGTGGCTCCCTTGTAAACATTGTTCAAACTTATTTTCATGGTGTTGTTTAACGTCCTGGTGCAATGTTTGGGCAACCGTTTGCGATGCTGGCAGAACATTATACAACAATTGGACAATTTCATCATACCAACCGGTTCCTAAAACCGAAAACAATATGCCAATTATTAATATATTTAATCATGTATATGTATTTTGTTGATTTGTGACAATTATAGTTTGCGGGTCGCTGCAGGCTTGAAAAAAATTGTTCGGGACGGGTGCGGGTACAACTTGTGCGGGGAGCCGCGGGTTAGGCGCGGATACAGAATATAAATTCATGTGCGGGCCACTAGCAGGTCTCTAGTATGCACCTAAAAAAAAATTACAAACAAAATAATAGCTCATAAATCAGAGGATATGTAATGAAAAAAATTAGACTTTGGTAAACAAAATGTTTTCAAAGCTTGTTCATGACATGTAAATTCAAAACATACTTTGCTAGAGAATTCGTTCTATGGAATAACGCCATAACACCTGATGGCTTTTTTGCTAAGCAGATGTTATACATTTACTTGTGTGCAGTTTATGTTGCTCACGTGTTACATGACTATGAATATCCACATTGCGAATGTTATTATCATTAGACAATTTTGGTAAACTACCACGAATATATTTGAGCATAAATAATAAACCTTCTGTTTGTATAACTGATAAATTTTCAATAATTTCAAATATGAAAAAAATGATTCAGTGTAAGCTCTGTGGCGCAAGGATTTCATTATCCTAACCACTTGATTTTGCAATGTTAACAATGATGTCTAAATTTTTGGAAAGATAGAATGAGAGATGTATAAGTGTAAATTTGATTGATTGATTGATTGATTGATATGATTTGATTGATTGAGATGAGCCAACCAAGAGCTAATTAAAATCTGAAAAAATTAGTAGTAATAATAATTAATTAATCCATATTAATTAGTAGAAGACTTCGCAAATTTTGATTGAAAATAGTGAATAAACGGTCGAGATATCGCGATTGGCAAAGTAGTGTCCGGCGCTCTGACTTCATAATTTTCAATTGTAGATTGGCCTATAATCAGCTATTATTTTTATCTGCTTGTGGTGGGCTCATTTCTCCTATCTATTTATAAAATTGAAAGTGGAAAATCACTATTAATAAATAAATGGCTGAGATATTACGATCTACAAGTGCAGACATCATCATTTTCAATTGGCAAATGGGGGATATGGCCGTGAAAGGTTAATAAATGCCAATTGGCAAAATGGCTATTGCAATGTCTCTATTTTACCATCAAGATATGGTATTTATAATGCCTGAATATTATCCTTTATCATCACAAAATAATATTTTTTTGTTAACGGGTCCTTTTATATCCCTCCAACTAAAGAAATTGGGGCGCGGCATTATGGCGTCTCCTCGGATGTCCGGCCGTCTGACCACGTTTCATTTCTGGAGCAGTTCTCGGAAACTGATGATTTCTTTCATATTGCACACATACATCTCTTAGGAGGTGTAGATGTGCCTTTTTGGGGTTTTGACCTACTTAAATTGCCAACCATTGGCCATAATTTACTGTAATATGAATGATATCTGACAGCTAGACCATTATCATAACAATATGAGCAGTTTCAGGTGGGGATATGTTGAGAAATTTCAACTTGACTTCATTCAAAATGGCCAACTTTCAGCCATGGGTAACTTTAATATGCCTCATATCTGTCAAACCATGCCAGATTGCTAGACCACTACTATAAAACAAAATGTGCGGGTTCAGGAAGGGATATGCCCTGGAAAATGTTAACTTGAGCAAATTCAAAATGTCTGCCTATCGCCCATATTAGCTTTTAACATGCTTGATATCTGGCAGCCAAACCATGCCAGATAACTAGACCATTACTATAAAACAAAATGTGCAGTTCCAGGGAGGGGTATGGCCTGAAAAATTACAACTTGATCATATTCAAAGTGGCCGACTATCTGCCATAATTAACTTTAATAAGCCTGATATCTGGCAAACCGAGCCAGATAGCTAGAACATTACTCAGGGATCGATTTAAGCGCTGGCCCGTGGCCAGTGAAAATAAAGGAGGGCCAGTCAGTTTCACCTATGACTGGTCCGTCAGGCCAGTTGATATTTTCACACTGGATCTCGCAAAAAAAATGTTTCTGACGTCTTGTGGTTTGGAAGTGTGTGTCATGTATGATGCTGTATTTTCGTATTCCATCTAAGTTTAATTTAATCATTCACTCTGGTAGCCGTAAGATTTTCTTTATCATATATATATGCACTATGCAGTTATAATGATGGTAGTAGGACCTACACTTTTTGCACCAGGCGTCATTTATCCAGACTGTGCATGTGATTTCCATTTCCTAGCTTTGATCAAGAACCAACTGAAAGTGGCAGGGATTATTGGTATATTAGGGCAGATAGTAACTCATAAGTTTTGACAGCAGTAACACCCGAACGACGTGTGAGCAAAACTGGTGAGCTCAACTTTGCAATACGTGGTGGCAGAGTCACACCTCGTGTTGATGCAAGCTGTGATTAGGAACTGAAATTAGCGACCACAACTCAGAAGTGGTGACAGGAATCACACCTCAACGGGTGGAATGTTACACAACTGTTGTGAACTCCAATTGAAGATCACAACTCAGCCTACACTATAGACGTGTTGGCGGGAGTCTTTTATTCATTTGAACTGAAACTCAAGTGTGGAGAAAGAAGGAGGATTAAATAAAATAAAAGATTTAGAGTCTCATTCGAATAACTGATAATAATACGTTAATGTTGCTACTTGAATGGTGCAACATTTCTTTTTTTTTCGTTTTTGCTAAAAATAAAATTAGAGATCTGCCATATACCTTTTCCTGACATATTCAGGTGGTTCTTAATGGTCTGAATCAAAATGACCTCCACCTTCCATGCAGGTCTATGTTATGCTTATCCAGCATACACAACACTATGATGCTGTCGCATGTGTTGGCCCAGCATAAACCAACACTGTTCCAGTGGGTTGTATCTGCTAGTAGCGCAGGTTAAACTTATGATTTCTATGACAGACAAATTTATATTTGATTAAATCATTGTTAATACTAATCACAAAAAATTGACAAAAAGACACAAGAAATTTTGTTTGCTCGGTTGTGTTAAAATACTGCCGGTTCCGGTGCTGACTCAAGCTATTCCTAAAATTTTACGGAGCTATATTAGTTTTTTGATCATAAAAATAAGGGCCAGTAGTTTCGGTGGAGGAACTGTAACTTTTAGGTAAAACTGGCCCTCCAGGCTAAATTGGTCTTAGCTCTACCCCTGATTACTATAAAAGAAAATGTGCGGTTTCAGGGAGGGACATGCCCTGAAAAATGTCAGCTCGATCAAATTTAAAATGGCCGACTTGAGGCCATTATTGAATTTAATATGGCTAATATTAGTACAATTCTGCCAGATAGCTAGACCATTATTATAAAACAGAATGTGTAGTTTCAGTGAGGAATATACCTTGAAAAGTTTCAACTCGATCAAATTCAAAATGGCCAGCTTGCAGCCATTATTGACTTTAATATGCATACAGTAATCTGGAAAACTGCCAGATAGCTTGACTATTTATATTATATAACAAAATGTGCGATTTCGGGGAGCAATATGCCCTAAATTTTTTTGGCCGATTTGCGGATTTATAATATCGGGAAAGCTGTGGCAGATAGCTAGAACATTTCTATAATATAAAAGTGTATACATTGCAAACTGTGCTAGATCTATAAGTAGGCCATTTACCGTAAAACAAAATGTGAGAGTTCAGCATGTTGATATAAGGATGCACCCTGAAAAGTTTCTATCGGTCCAATTCCGTGGGGCGGGGTTATGGTGGAGGACTGGTCACTTGTTTTGTTTTTTTATATCAAGAACTTTATATAGAAGGACAGATAACTTTGCATGCCGCCATTCATCAAGGAGATCTTATTAGTGTTGGGATCCCCTCTCTATATCCCGCGAGTAGGATTTTTATGACCTTCATTCTCTCATTATCATTAGCCCCAACCGCTGATAGCCGAGCCTATTTACGATGATGCACTCCGGGACGGATTTCGCGGCCCAGCAAGGAAACCGGGTTGACCTGACCTATATCATCTATATATGTCATCCCAGATAGAGAACTCTCTTGTTGTAGTACATGCATACTTTGAGGCTGTTTCGATTGTCCACATGCTATGCTTCAGAATGACGTTTGAATTGTGAAAATCAAATCGTTTTTTACCATTTTACACCACAAATACAAATTGTTCATGTGTTTTTCAAATGTAATCATAATTATAAATACATGCATCACTTTTGTTAAATACCAGATTGTGGTAACAGTTAGCTGAATATAGATGGGTTTTAGTGCAATATTTTTATTTTTAGTGGTGATCCGAGCAAACAATAATCGTTACCGTCATCTGAGTTTTCTCATCAGTGTTTAAAAGTGCGTTGTTTCAATCTAATAATTACTATTATGACAGCCATTGACAATAACGTCTGACCTGCCGCCCGAGGCAGGTTAAAAAGGCCCAGGTCAGAACAACTGTACACATCAGCTGGGGCGGCAGGTTAAAAAGGCCCAGGTCAGAACAACTGTACACATCAGCTGCCCGGGTGGTCTGGTAAAGTTTTCATAGTTTTAGCCCCACGTACCACTTCCAGGTCCAGTTAAAAGTCATCAGAGCAGACAAAAATCAAAGTTCACCTGCCCTGTTGTCCAGTATAAAAAAATCCTAATGTCAATGGCTGTTATGATTATGTCACTGTAACATATTTAATATGGCTACTTTGCCCGCCTGACTAAAATCCAATCTAGGTGAATCATCTTACTATATTCATATATTATTATTCAAGTGAATATATTATTATTTAATCACTTCAACTCTTTGCATGTGCAAATGCTGAAATAAAATTTTCATCCACACCTACAGTGAATCAGTAGGCCTATTCCTGAATCGATGCTACAATTCATATGTTGCTGTGGATTAAAATTAACTTAATGTCCTCAGATTACATGTATTACACAAAATACATTAAAATAACATGAATAAAGAAATTATAGATTTCACAGTATAATATAGGTCTATAAGCCTCAGCACCCTTAAAGGTGTGGTCAACTGTCAAAATTCGCGGGACAAGGATCCCTCAGAAGGCAATAGTGCCCGTGGGTAGGCCAAGACCCTATTCCATAATAATACTAAATATGTGTTTCATACCCAAAGCCTCATTAAGAGTTCTCAAATCACAGCCAGTTCATATATACTTGAGCGACATCTATTAGTTTAAAATTCAAAGCACTTTGCCCTTGCCCCTACTTGGTCGCTGGCTTGCAAACAAACTGACTGTATTACTGCGGGGATTTGGAAACTGCTTGACCCCAAAAGCTTGTATTGACACTCAGTAAACACAAAACATTTGTATGACTTCATGCAGTGTTGGACCAACGTGGAAAACGTTGGGCCGAAGTTGTTTAAATGTTATACAAATGTCTTGTGTTTGCTAGGCTGCAGGAGGACCTAATCTCAAACATTGTACATTTATTCAATGTTGGTTCAATGTTGGGCCAGCGTCGCAGACGTTGGCCTAGCATTAAAACAGCATTGGATCAATGTTTCGTTTAAGTAGTATCTTGTAATCAGTTCAGTGGCTATATTAATGCCGTCAGTCTGTACTCAATAGGCAACTGCTGGCCTACACTTGACCGTCCCAGGCATGCGCATTTTGCAGTTGAACACTAGTTTAATGTTCACTTTATTTAAATAAAATACCTACGTAATAATTTTGACATTCAGGCCATTCTACAAAAGTAAGTAGCATGTTTCAACGCGTCTTACTTCAAGATAAATGTCCATAGTTTATTCTTTATTTTTTACCCCTTCAGCCATGAAGGCTGTGGGGTATAGTGATCACCAGAGGCGGGCGGTCTTGCGGTCGTTCGGGCGGGCGGTCAGTAATTCAGCTCTTACTAAAAAGTTAACTGATGAATTTTGTTTATTATTTACAGACATGACCTATGTGCCTGGGCAATTCATCCTATATATTTTTTTTTTACATCAAGCCATAAGCGGCCATTTCCAAGATGGCTGCCTAAATAGCTTGTTGGCATGATAACTTATGAACCGTTGGTTGGATTACATTCAAATATGGTATGGTTGTTCTCTAGGTATTTCTGGTGATCTGATTAACTTTTGGGATGAATCCATTACAAACAAAATGGCTGCCGCAGCCATTTGAGAAAAAAATTGCCAGATGGTCGCCTAAAAAGCTTGTGGGCACGATAACTTATTTTTTACAGACATGACCTATGTGCCTGGGTCATTCATCCCATTATTTTTTTTGCACTAAGCCATAAGCGGCCATTTTCCAGGATGGCCGCCTAAAAAGCTTGTGGGCACGATAACTTATGATTAAAAAGCATGGAAAACCATGGAAAATGAAAAAATTAAATCTAGGCCTGGAAAAATCATGGAAAATGAGAATTTAGCAAAAAGTCATGAAAAAGGCATGAATTTCGATTTTTCACAAATATCTGTCATTTCTTTTAAGAAAAATGTGTTGATGACATACAATGACACTGACAGTCCACCTAGCTGTAAAGTATTTTACATGTGAAAAGTAAAAAAATTCGCCTGCACCTACCGGTATGGGTCTGCTTTATTAAGTGGGTATAGATCAGGCTGCTGTGGAGGCTGTACAATTTTAAATGTAAATTTGTATATTCGGTTATGAAGTCATGGAATTTTTAAAAAAGGGTCTTGGAAAGTCATAGAAAAGTCATGGAATTTCATCTCCAGATCTCTGTGGGAACCCTGTCAAATTTGATATGGTTGTTCTCTAGGTATTTCTGATGATCTGATTAACTTTTGGGATAAATCCATTAAAAACAAAATGGCTGCCGCAGCCATTTAAAAAAAAAATTGACATGATGGTAGTTAGGGAAATATTTTTCTCTTTATTTCTTGATATTGATGAACAGAGCCTACGGCTGAGGGGTCCTGCCATCAATTGATGGCTATTTTTTTTAATCCATGCTGCGGTTGGAACAATAAATCCCATTGAGACGACTGTGCTGTACTCGCCAGTTGCGGGAGATTTTAATAAGTAATACCTTGTAAATGGCGCTGGATTTGATTAAATCTGTGGCCAGATAAGCCTCAATTAAAAACTGATTATAAATAAGCTTGTGTTCGCCTGTCCGTTGAAGTTGCCTGTCCTTCTATATAAAGTTCTTGGTTAAATTAACATTACATCAGGTATAATTCCTAAATTTGAAACCAAACTTAGTACACTATCTTTTATATGTTGTACAACTTTTTCTTATTGCTGTTTGCCTGTGTTTCAGTCGATGAAGACCATTGCTCAAGTTACACTGCCTTCGCACACACCTTCAACGCAATGGAGTTTGTTACAAAAATAGAAGATACTGATTCGAGCTGTTTGCCTTTAGATCAGCATGATCACAGTAACAACAGCTTGACTTATTTAAGTACTAAAAATAATGTTCCTGTGTCTGATATGCTAGTACCACCTGTTAGTCAAGGCAATATCATACCAACACCTTTCAATCCAACCATTGCCATACCAATGACTTTTTTGAGTAGTCATATTCCACTGCTATACAACAATAACTATGGCAACACATCAGGTAATTTATCTCCTCATCAGCATGCACAGCCAAGCGTCGGGGATGTAAATGCTTGTCAAGAACCTTCATCATTACCAAACGAGGGACAGCATGCAGCTGGGTCATCCCTTGTCCAACTATCCACACCTATGCAAGATGGCACTGTATCAAATACTGGAACTGAGGCAGTTTTAAATGATAACTTAGCCTATCAAAGAAAAAGAAAAGCTGTGGATGACATTTCAAGTGTTGATAAAATAGGTCCAAGTTCATCTAAGCGTTCATCTAAGCGTTTATCTGTAATTTGTGCAGGTCAAATTGAGGGATATTACCGCTCACCTAGTGTGATCTTATGTAGTGAGAATAGCTTACAAGAAACACAAGAAGAAGTGCCTTTTACCACATCAAATGTTTCTAAAAAGACGGAAAAAATAGATTATGACAGCTCTGCGGATAAGCTTCTAGCAGTGTATATAAGCGACCAGACAATCATTCCCATATCAAATGACTCATCGAAATATGCTGATAGTGGTTCCACAATGGATGTAGATGGACAAAATGGGGTCACAGAGTCAGGAAATAAGAAGGTCTATCAGTTTGGATGTTACTTATGCCATTATCTGGCTGCCACACAACAGGAAATCATGTCACACTGGGCAAAGTGTCACTTGAAAGATAAACCGTATTTTTGCAATTATTGTAAAATGTGTTTCAATTCCAGCTACAAAGCCTACCATCATATACACGAGTGTCACCAAGACAAAGAAAAAATTATCACCCTAATATCTCCTGTGTACAAAAAGCACCTATTATTCAATATTGATCAACATGAAGGGGACGATATCGAAAATTCAGTTCCAGCAAGAGAGGTATCAGGTAATAAATCAGCTGCTGGTGGAGTTATTAACGGTATGACGTGCGATCAGTGTGATTTTTGTGGTGATCATTCCCAAATGACTATACATAAAACACAAAAACATAAGAGTATTGAAAATCCTTCGCCATGCAATACCCATGGAAATCGACACTCTAAACATGCTTTGAACACGAAGACACGTGAAATGATGAAACATACTCTTCTATCCAGTCGTAGTTGCACCCCTGAACATGTTAAATTAGTGTCGGCAATTGATTCATTGAATTCAGAGATGGTACATCCTAATATTTTTGAACTCTTAGGGAATGATTGTAGGGAAGTTTCATTAAAGTTTGGAAGCCCTTGGTCTATCATGTGGGACTTGGGTTTGCCAATCAAATCTGAAATGCACATGTGTCGTAAATGTGATTACTCATCCAAGAAGTATGACTCCATGTTCTCCCATTGTTTAGCAAATCACGAATGGGACATCAATCTCTTGTGCCACCACTGTGCTGAAAACTTCACAGAAAAGACTAAGGCTTGTGCAGCTGATGGGAAATCATCCATATCATGTCCCAACTGCAGCAGCCTTGTAGCTGTGCCATTTTTAGATGAACATGTAGTGAAACAATCACAAGAGACACACTTTGGTACTGTCTATATATGCCGAGTTTGTCACTATAATACTAAAGACAGATCTGGTGTATCTCGCCATATAAAATATTCTCACACAAACTATCGACCTTACAGGTGTGCATACTGTACCTATAAATCTCTGGAAAAAACTAAAGTTTGCAACCACCAACAAACACATCATTCTTCTAATGCGCCTCGTATTCGTCACAATACAAAACTTGCAAATGAATTAAAAAGATCAATGGCAATTCTATGGAAAATAACTATATTTGAACTGGCAAATTTTTTTGATGACTTAGACATTTTTGAAAGCAAGTGGTCAAGTGTTTCTAAAGCGCGGAGATCAAATAAAGTAGTAGAATCTGACATTGCTCAGCAGAGAACTAAGGATCTTGCAGGGCATATGGCCATGATAACAACTGCTGACACTGCCAATTGTCATACTACTCTGTTCATTAAAGACATATCCACTACAAGCCGAGGTACGTTCCATTGCAATCTTTGTAAATATGAGACAAGTCAGTGGAGTAACTGTGTCTTTCATGTGATGAAGAGACATCCGGGACAGAGTCCATCTAGCCATAAAACTAGAGGTTATTCGATGAAAAATGTATCTTGTTACCGCTGCCTAGTATGTGATTACGCTTGTTTTGACAGATCATCGATGAAAAGACATGTGAACTACAAGCACATATCTGAAAGACCTCATTCTTGTCCTGCATGCAATTATAGAAATGTGGAGAAAATCAAAGTAACGCAGCACATTAAACATAACCATTATGGTATGTACAAAGTTTTGGAACCGGTCACTAATTACGCAATGCTAACGAATATATCTCGGCATGTGGAGAACTGTTATAGCTGGATAGAGTATCAGGGTAAGTGAATTAAGCTGTTTTGTCTTATCTCTGAAAATGGCATTGGGCCGCAATGTAATTTTCAGCACATAATATTTGATAACTCATTGTATATACATTATACCATAAAGCGCCAAGTCATACAATTTAAATTTTCACCCGCTTGAAGTTGTGTCTCGCTATCTCGACCCACAACTCTAAATGAGTGGGATTCACTCGTTTTTATTTTTATTTGAGGCCAAACATTTTCAAATCTTGTTTAAACACTCATTTATCCTCAATGAATAAGAGTGATTTTGACAGGTCTACTAAAAATACAGATTAAAAACAACTTTAGTCGTGTTTAACACTTCAGGGTAAATATGTTTTATAATTTTTGTTTAATTTTGTAACATGTTGCAGGGGATAATCAGACACAAATGAACAATGAGCCTAAACACTCCGAAGAACCAAACTCACTAAATGGTCTGGAAAAAACAGATACACCTACACCACAATATATTGTAGCGAATGTTCATTCTCAATCTGGTGGGCTCTTCAAAACATTGGGCACATTAGGATCTGAAAATCTTAACGTTGATCTCAATGGCTGTTATAAAAGTGAACAACTAGATGTAAAACACGAGTTTGATGTAGGGAATGACCAAGCTGAGCAGATCGAACAGTGTGATAATGATCAAGATGATATTAGCGTCAAAGACGAGCCAATTGATTCGCCTCATTCTGGAGATCATTTTGAAAGTACTTTAGTTGCTGCAGATCTGGAGGGCTTGTACATAAAAGAAGAGGATTGTGATTCCAGAGACGGTGTGCCTTCGCCTATTGATGAGTTCCAAACAGAAACTGGTTATGATAACCAAGACAATAATGACATCACAGACCTTATACTGCTGGGTGATGATACTTATGATATATCCAATCTCCCATGTGCCAACATAGCAACAAATAACATATCATCAGTACCAAATAAACTATCTCGACACAAAAGAAAAGCCGCTGAGACAACCCGGAGCACATCTAATGAACTGTCTTCATATTTGTCAGGCTCTGAAGATGAGTATCGAGATTCTGAATCTGTAGATGATAGCTTTGATGACGAAGACTATAGGCCTGAAGAGGATATCGATTCAGAAGAGGAAAACATAGAATGGTCTAAAGGTTTAGCAGAATCCAGTGACTCTGACGTGAATGTTGAAGATGATTGTGAATGGGATAGTCCAGTTCGTCAATTAATTAGTTCAAATATAGTGCAGAAATGTACCAAAATAAATAAATATGTACGTGTTGAGAAGTGCATTTCGGTGAAAACAAAAAACTATGTGGAGGAATCAACTCTACAAAAATATTCTAGTACTTGTGGTAACACCCATGTACATAAATTGAGTCCGCAAATGCAAAAATTTAGTCCGCAAATGCAGACTTTACAAAAACATGCTTACACCCATGTACAGAAATTAGGTCCGAAAATGCAGAAATCGTATTTGCAAATGCAGAAATCGAATTCGCAAGTGCAGAAATCTACTGAACTGGCAGACTTGCAATCATCCTACCCTCGTCTTAAGCTTCAAAATAGTACTCAACATCGTGGTAAAAATCCAAGCGAACACAGGGCATTAAGCCAATGTTGTTTTAATGTTGAGCTAGCATCTGAGATGGTGGACCAAAATTTAACCAACATTGGTTCAAGTACGATGTCTGGTGTTTGCCGGGATGTCTCTCAGGCACCACATAAATATAACAGTAAAGTACCAGCGAACAAATTCAAGCCTCAAATAAACAAACCAGTGCGCTACAGCCGTGTAGAGAAATGCATCTCAGCAGAGGTGCCTGCTCAGATACAGCCACAGAGGCGGAAAAGCAGTAATTTGTTCGATGATCCAAAGCTGAAAATGAGGCCTGTAGTGGTTATTGAACATAATCTGATTACAGACATGTATGTCTAGTGATCAAATAAAATGCATTGATTTGAATAATTTAGATACAATTAAATATAAATTGTGTAAAAATGAAATTAGTTAACATTGCTTGGGAATGTATCAAAGAACAACAGACTTGTGAGAGACCCTCGTAAGATGCTGTATTTTGTGTATTATTAGACATGTGGTTTATGCACATTTTCTACAACTGTGATATAACAGATGATGTATGTCTGTGTTTTTGCCTTTGTTTAGGTTTTAAAACATTATGCAAAGACATGATCTTATAGAGTACTAAAATGTCATTGCGCCTATAGCAATTTTTATGTTGCCGGGCTGTAAGCAATGTTTAACATTTTCTTCTTAAACAATATAGTGCCAGAGCAGTGAATTGATTTAGATAGCATTAAAAAGTTGACTAACAAATTGTTTTATAAAAAAATCACGTATATATATGACCTGTTAAACCTCTCACCACTAAGCGCGATGTCATTTTTTAGAAAAAAAAATGAGAATCAGTCATCCATAAAATTAATTTGGTGTGGCCTAATCATGACTAGTTGATTTTAATAAGTTTTATTAGCCGATCAAATTATTATTACTGGGAACAAAAGCAACGTTCTAACATCGATATTTGGAAATTATCGGCTTAAAACAAATATGAGTAATTTTCAACCACCTTAGGTTTTGTTGCCGTAGCGAGACTCAATTGGATGAAAATTAAATTATTTAATTACGCTTCAATGGTTTAGTCATTGTACACCGTGGTATGTTGCTGTAAGAAATACCTGCAAACTGCTCGTGAAATAACAGCTAATTTGGTACAATTATGTATATATGGGAACCATTTATCATACTTGCATGTATCATAAATAGTCCCAACTTAGAATACTAATGTTCTAGAGGATGTTGTTTAAGTTTTTGTTGGTTATTTTAACTATTAATCTATTTTTGATCACGTTTTTATTTAATATTTCAATCAGGTGTGAAAATTCATGGGAATCTTTACATTGATCAATTTGAATTTTAAATGTTAATAAATGTGATACATACAATAAATGATAATAAATGTAATACTTAGGCCTAAAGCACCTGTGGTTTATATTTTGCTAATGTGTTAAAAACAGTTTTGAAAGTATTATAATAATAATAATGATAATAGTAGCTTTATTTTACAAAGGTAAGCCCAATGAGCAATAGCTCATCTGCCTTAGGGCCCTCAACATACACACAAAATACAAATAAATATACAATATATCAATATTTAAAACAGAATCACATTTTTAGCCCGCCTTTTAATTTTAAATAAAAAAAGTGGGCTATTGCAAGTTTGTTGGCATCGGCGTTAACACTTACTTGTGTGCACGATAACTTGAAAAGTTTTTCATGTATCCTCTTCAAATTTGTTATGCATGTTACTAATAAGCAGTTCTCGGACAAGTTCAATAAAGGCTGAAAAAATATTCAAAATGGCAGATTTATTGTGATTTTTCGCATAAAAATTGTTGAAATTATTATAATAATAGTAATAATAATAGCTTTATTTTACAAGGGTAAACCCAATGAGCGATAGCTCATCTGCCTTGGGGCCCTCAACATATACACAAAATATAAATAAATATACAATATATCAATATTTAATACAAAATCACATGTATCCTCTGCAAATTTGTTATGCATGTTACGTCAATAATTTAACCTTGTGGGCGCGATAACATGAAAAGTTTTTCATGTATCTTTCAGAAATTTGTTATGCATGTTACAAATGACCAGTTCTCAGACAAGTTCAATAATGGCTGAAAAAAAATCAAAATGGCTGATTTTTTGCGATTTTTCGCATTTTTACCTTGTTGGTGCGATAACTTGAATAAAATTTCATTTAACCTGCTGAAGTTTGTTATGCATGTTACTAATAAACAGTTCTCGGACAAGTTCGATAACGGCTGGAAACAAAAATTAGAAATGGCCGATTTATTGTGATTTTTTGTTTTTTAGTTATATAATTTGACGTTGTGGGCGGAATAACTTTAAGCTCAATAATGGCGGCGGGCTTTTGTGGAGTGTGCTCTGGTTGTACATGTGATGACATACACATTTCATGTACATGAAATGCCATGTGACAATATATAAATTAAATACAGACATTGGTTACAGATTAAAAAGAAACATTATTAAAATAATATGCTAAAGAAGTTTAAAACAAAATCACGTTGTGCTGGAGATGTGATGACATATGCCACTACATAAAATAATTGTACACATAAGCTACATGGCCCACGGTAAAGTTTGCATTGACAATTTGATACATAAATCACATAACATTTCAGAATGTAACATAACATGAAATATAAAACTAACTATTTTGTACATGCTCTAGTAGTAAATTGTAGTACCTTACTTTAAATCGAGACAAAGATTCTGGATGTCTAATATCATTGGGAATTGAGCTCCATATGATAACACCTATGTATGACCGGGATTTAGAATGTGCTCTTGGAAGGTACAATTTATTCTGAGCAGCGGAACTGAGGCTATAATTAACTTACACAGTCTGTTACATTTGTAAACAAATCTTGAATATATCAAGGTGCTTGGTCTGTTTTACTTTTATAAATCAGACAAGCTTGTTTATAATTGACTGATTTTTCAAATGGGAGCCAATTTAACTACTCAAGTACGTTACAGAAACCGGCTGCAGGGGTCGGTTTCTGTAACTTAAGTACAAAGCTAACACTTTTTTTACTTAAGTACGATACAGAAAGCGGCCCATATCTACCTATAACCGTATCCTCTGCAAATAAACAAATGTCGCTCAAGTGCTCTTCCAGAAAAATATCATTAATAAAGAGAAGAAACAGTAATGGACCAAGAATAGATCTCTGGGGCACACCACTGGTCAGGCGCGCCTGCAGGATTTGGTCTATGGTACACAAATGTGAAGCCGAAGAGGGGGGGGGGGGGGAGGGGTTTGGGGTGTGATCACAATTTTACAATAAAATCAAGCACAACAATGCATATATATATCATATGTACAATTTATTTCTGAGTGATATCAATTTATTTGTAATTGGTATCACTTTATTATTGATGATTGATATCATTCTCACTTGTATATTTTTTAGCTATGCTATACATATAATTAATTGTTGTAAATATTGTCTTGCGCTTATTGTCATGACATTTGCTCGGAGCTAGTGTGAAAGGTACAGCTGCCTACAGATTAAGCCGCTGCAGTGGAGACATTATGTCACAGGTTTACGTCATTTGTCTCATGTGAATATTTTTAAAGAAATTAAAACAGGCTTGATTATCCTAATATATAATATATAATAAACACTGAAAAATTAGTAAGTGAAGCAATGTTAGACAAATTAACGAGTAAAGTGAATAAATATGATAGAGTGAATCAAGTTAATATAAAGTGATTAAAGTAAAGAAAGTGATTCAAATTATTAAAATGAATTGATTTGTCATTTCATGTGCATATATATTGCAGCGAGGCAACTAAACTTTAGTTTTACATGTTTATAACAACAAAGAAATGTAATTGCTTAAATCTGTCCAAGATGTTCAACGAAACAGATAATTATTCGATTTAACCCTTAGAGTGGTATCAAAATGGGGCATTTACACACTGTAAGTGGCAGGAGGTTTTTCCAAAAAATATTTAAAAAATAGACATTTGGACTAAAGGCCAGCACTTCTAATAAATCGGTCGGAACCCATCCCAACTACACATGGTGACATGGGTTGGGGTTGGGCTTCATCTGGGAGTTACCCCAAGGTCATGGTGAGGTCATCTCAAGGTCACAGCATGGTCAAATCTGCTCGAAACGGTCAAAATTAGCTTATTTTTGTTGTTTTTCTACAATTATGTTTACTTGAGATATCTATGATGGCTTGAAACCTATCTAGACTTCAACACGGACCTCTTATCAAAACACCCCGAAAGATTATAGGGTTAATGTAAGGGTTGGAGAGTTTTTACCCCCATCAAATCACCCTTTTGTCACCCCTGTCCGTTCTGGCAGAAATAGTCGAAAAATATTTAAAAATATACACTTGGACCGATGCCCAGCACTTCTAATATATTGGCCGGAAACCAACCCAAGTATGCACATGGTGCCATGGTTTGGGGTTAGGCTTCATGGTAGAGTTACCCCAAGGTCATGGTAAGGTTATCTCAAGGTCACAGGAAGGTCAAATCAGCTCAAAACCGTTGAAAATAGCTTATTTTGTTGTTTTTTTGCTACAAATATGTTCACTTGAGATGCCTATGATGGCTTGAAACCGACCTAGACCCCAACACGGACCTATATCAAAACACCCCGAGAGGGTAAATGTGTCACCCCATTATGATATGGCAATTCAAAAAATATTTAAAAATAGATAGGGGGCCTACAGGTATTTGGACCATTATGGGCCCTACTCCCAATATATCGATCTGACCCCACCCAAGTACACATGGTGACATGGGTTGGGATTGGGTTTCATGGGGGTGTTACCCCAAGGTCATGGTAAGGTCATCTCAAGGTCACAGCAAGGTCAAATCAGTTTGAGCTGTCTATGGTGGCTTAAAACCTACCCAGACTCCAACACGGACCTATACCAAAACAACCTATACCAATTAAGGGGTAATATAAGAGTTGGAGGGTTGTTACTCCAATCAATATACCCTTGTGTCACCCCTGTCTGATATGGCAGAATTGGACCAAAACGGCCTAAGACACTGATTGTTATGTTTTGACCAATGGCCAGTATATATTAATTACATCTGATAAAGTCTAAGCTAAGCACACATGGATTGGTGACATGGGTTAGGGTTAGCCTTCCCATGGGTGTTACCCCCGAGGTCATGACAAAGTCATCCCAACGTCACAGCCAGGTCAAATCAGCTCAAAACAAGTAGAAATCACTTGTTTTTTGTTGCTTTTGGTATAATGCTGTTCACATGTTTACCTGAGAAATCTAAGATTGAAAGCCCCCTAGACCACAGCACAGAGCTATACCAAGAAACGCCCCAAAAGGATACAGGGGTGATACATGGGTTGGGAGGGTCATACCCCAATATGTCCACTTTATGTCACCCTTGCGGAAATGAACCTAATAACACACTGATTATGTTTTGACCAACGGCCAGCATGCCTACTTTGATTACCTGTTGAAGACCAACCCAAGTAAACATGGTGGTATGGGTTGGGGTACGTGGGCTTCAAAGGGGTGTTACCTAAGGTCATGAAAAATCAGCTTCAGTCATCTGAAAGTTACAGAAAGGGCAAATCAGCTCAAAATGGGTGAAAATAGCTTAGTTTTTTTTTTAATTCTGTTCACTTCTGATGTTTATCATGGCTCAGACCCGTCTAGACCCCAGCAAGGAAATACCGAAACGCCGCAAGAGGTTACAGGGGGTAATATAAGGGTTGAAAATCATCATTTTAAAAGTTTGATAGGCCCCTAGGCACTGTCAAAAATAGACCAAAAACAAACATTTGATTGTTATGATTTGACCAATGGCCAGTAGACCTACTTTAACTACATCCGGTGAAGCCAAACCCAAGTAAACAATGTGAAGGGTTAACGCTGGGCTTCATACGGGTGTTACTCCAAGGTCATGACTAGATCATCTATAGCCTAGGTCACAGTAAGGTCAAATCAGCTGAGGACACTGACTATTTATGTTGTGACAATGTAGGCCTAGTATAGTGATAGTTCCCAGAGGTCACCGAGTATTTCTGTTATAATATGGGTCTGTTCACACTAACTGGGGCCAATGCGTCACATGGAAATTGAATTTTCAGATGCATTTTATCAACCTGTTACGGCAGTACATTATTTCTACTTTATTTTTACAAACTATTTCTTGTATATTACACTCGCACATCACTAAGGGGAATATGTTTTTTGAGTGCTATGACGTTCAGTGTTTGGCATGGCGTCACATATCGTCGATGCTACCTAATCTGGAACCCAGTCAGGCATTTCTAGTGTATCTCCCCTCACGAACGAACGAATAAAAGAATGAATAAACGAAAGAACCAATGGGAGGAACGAAAGAACCAATGAACTAAATAATGAATGAAAAAAAGAACAAATAAACAGTCGAACGAATGAAAGAACGAATAAATGAGTAAATCAATAAAACAACGGACGAAAGAACAAATGAATTAATGTTGAATAAATGAAAAAAGAACAAATGAAGGAAGAACGAATAAATGAATACAAGAATTAATCAATGAAAAAAGAACAAACGACATGAACGAACGAATGACTCAATGAATGAATGATAAAAAGAATTTACAAACGAATGAATGAATAAAAAAACAAACGAAAAGGAATGAATTTGAATGCAAGATTGAAGAAAGGAATTAACGAGCAAACGTAGGAACAAGCGAATAAATGAAAAAATCCAGACTAATGAACGAATGAATCAATGATAAAAAGAGCACAGAATGAAAAAAATGGACGGTCGAACGAGCAATGAATATAACTGAATGAAAGAAAAAATGACTATTGAATCAACAAAAGAACGCGAGAATGAAGAGGGTGCACATGGGTTGAAAAACGAATCAAGCGAGCGGCGAATCGCCTGTTCTTGGGGTCCGAGCATCGAGGATTTCAGCTTATAAATAGTGTGAAAAACGAACCTAAAATGTATATCTATTTTTATCTATATTTAAATAATTTTCCCCTGATAAAAAGCGAATAGCGAGCCCAAAAAAAGGGTTAAAGTGAACTGGGAAGAATCTATAATTTCCAGGACCCATGTGCACCCTTAATGAAGTGATAAAAAACAAACGGAACGAAGAACACATGAATAGACGAATGAGTAAATGAATAAAAAGGAATGGACGGGTGAAAGAACAAATGAAAGGAAAAAAGAACGAAAAAGGAATTGCAGGAGTGAATGAAAACAAATAAGCGAACGAATGAATGAACGAACGAACGAACGCAAGAGCGAGCGGAACGAGCGAGTGAATGAATGAATGAATTAGTAAATTAATTGAGAAAACGAATAAATGAAAAAAGGACAAATGAATGAATGAACAGATGAACAAACAAAAGAATGAATGAATGAAAAAAACGAACAAATGAAACAAAAAAACTAATGAATGAAAAAAGAACAAATGAGCGAACGAATGAATGAATGAACAAACAAACATAAAGAACATACGAATCGAATGAGGTGGAGCAGGAGGGATAAAAGAAGGGGAAGCTTACAGAAGGAGGATGAAGACAAGAGGCAGCAGAGGAGAAAGAGGGGGAGTAGGAGGAGGACGAACAAGACAGAAAGGAGGGGATTGAAAAGATTACGAATACTAGGAGAAAGAGAATGAGGGGGAAGAAGGACAATAAGAAGTTGAGGATTAAGAGGAAGAGCAGCAAGAGGAGCAGATTGACGAATGGAGGAACACGAAGAGGAGCAGAATGACGATGAATGAGGAAGAAGAGAAATATTATGAAATGGAGAAGGATGAGCAGAGTAGGAGGTGGAACAAGAGAAAAACGGTCGGGTGGACAAGGAGGGTGAGAAAAAGAGGCGGAGGTGGAGGAGCAAGAATATGAGGAGGAGGGACGAGGGAGGGGGAGTAGGATGGATGAGGAGCAAAAGTAAGGAGAGGAGTAGGAGGACTAAGATAAAGGAGAAGGCGGATACAATGCAATAACTAAATTCAGTACATTTAGGATTCGTTTAATGAGCTAACAGTCGTTATACTGTCCTATAATAAGTCGATTTAACGAGATATAAGTCGCTATATCATTTTAAGATATTCAGTGGCGGGTCCGGACTAGACAACTGTGCACACAGTTCTCCACGCATACCATTTCAATAACGGTTTGAGCATTGCACCCCTCGACGGACAAGGGGCTCGTCATAAGGACTCGTATTTTCCTGTGAGCGATGAGAACACAGCCGAATTAAGAGACACTGACGCAGAGCTTAAAAGGCTCTAAGCAGACTTTCTGCGGATTGCACGCAACAGACGTCGGAGAGATTTTTCAAGGAGTGAATCCTCCAGAAGCCCTTTGCCAGTTTGACGTCAGCCACAACGGCGATCAACCAATCTACCAAAGTTTAAATTCGCCACGTTTTACTCAACAGACGTGGAGTTGTGGTTTAACCAAATTGAAACACAATTCGATTTACATCAGATTACGGACGATGACGAACGCTATAGATTAACACGTGCTGCGCTCTCTGGCGAGGTAGCGTCTGATGTCAGAGACGTGTTACTTCAGCCTTTCCTCACAAACAAATATGAGAATTTGAAGGGCATTTTGATCGAGCGACGAGGTTTGTCTACACCAGAGAGAGTAAATAAAGTGATTTCAGGAGAAAAACTGGGATCTGACATACCGTCTAGATTTCTCAGACGGTTACAGAAGACAGCTGGTTTCGGAACCAAAGCAGTGATAGGAAAATCAGTCATCCGTCAGGCCTTCATTCGACAGATGCCCACATCACTGCGTGCTAATTTATAAACCTTCCGCGGACAATTAAAAACCTTCCGCGGATAATTGAAAACCTTCCGCGGATAATTAAAAACCTTCCGCGGATAATTAAAACCTTCCGCGGAGAAATAATTTTTAATTCTCAGCGTAATGTTTTTAATTGTCCACGGAAGGTTTTTAATTATCCGCGGAAGGTTTTTAATTATCCGCGGAAGGTTATAATTCTCCGCGGAAGGTTTTTAATTATCCGCGTAAGGTTATAATTCTCCGCGGAAGGTTTTTAATTGTCCGCGGAAGGTTTTTAATTATCCGCGGAAGGTTTTTAATTATCCTCGGAAGGTTTATTTACTTATGGGGGTGATGGCCAACCATAACCCTCTTGGTACACGCAGACCACTCTGCCCCATTGAATATCACGTGTGACGCTAGTGATTTCGCCGTAGGTGGCGTTTTGCAACAGCACATCGATAATGTCTGGCAGCCACTTTCATTTTTCAGTAAAAAACCAACTCCCGCAGCGACACGTTACAGCGCGTTCGACCGCGAGCTTTTAGCAGTGTATGCCACTATTAGACATTTCAGGCATATCTTAGAAGACCGTTATTTTTTTGTAAACACTGATCATAAACCTTTAACTTTTGTAATGACATCAGTCGCTGAACGCCTGTCACTGCGACAAACAAGACAGTTGGCTTTTATTGCCGAGTTCACAACAGACATAAGATATGTGACAGGAGAGACAAATTTCGTCGCCGACGCTTTGTCACGACTGTCCGTGTCCTTCATAGACAGTACATCAACTATAAATTACAAAGAATTAAGTGCAGATCAGGCCTTGGACAGATAATTTACGCGGTTGCGACATTCAACGTCGTCCACAATGAATTTTCGATTACTCAAATCATTTGATAACAATTTGATTTGGTGCGATGTGTCAACCAGACACATTCGGCCGTATATTACAGAAAAAAATCGAAAACAGGTTTTCTTGACTTCACATGGATCAGGTCATCCATCGCATAGGGCTACAAAGCCGCTGATCAATACAAGGTTCGTCTGGATCGGAATAAACATAGATATCGCTAAATGGTGCCGTTCTTGCATGGTTGCCAGACCGCCAATATATCTCGCCATAATAAGCCAGTTTTCGTATGCTGACGGTTTCAGATATTTACTGACTTGTGTCGATCGTTTCACACGTTGGCCTGAAGCCATACCGCTAGTGGATATTCGAGCTGAAATGATCGCCGATGCTTTATTTAGTGGGTGGATAGCACGCTTTGGGACTCCCGCCACTATCACCACGGATAGAGGCGCCCAGTTCGAATCAAAATTATGGGATGGTTTATGCAACCAATTCGGGATAGTAAGAAATCGCAATACGAGCTACCACCCCCTATCGAATGGCATGGTCGAGCGTTTCCACCGTCAGCTAAATGCAGCCATTATGGCACACGAGTCACCGAATCCATGAAAATCCTTAAAACCTCCGCGGAAGGTTTTTAATTATCCGCGGAAGGTTATTATTCTCCGCGGAAGGTTTTTAATTGTCCGCGGAAGGTTTTTAATTATCCGCGGAAGGTTTTTAATTATCCTCGGAAGGTTTATTTACTTATGAGGGTGATGGCCAACCATAACCCTCTTGGTACACGCAGACCACTCTGCCCCATTGAATATCACGTGTGACGCTAGTGATTTCGCCGTAGGTGGCGTTTTGCAACAGCACATCGATAATGTCTGGCAGCCACTTTCATTTTTCAGTAAAAAACCAACTCCCGCAGCGACACGTTACAGCGCGTTCGACCGCGAGCTTTTAGCAGTGTATGCCACTATTAGACATTTCAGGCATATCTTAGAAGACCGTTATTTTTTTGTAAACACTGATCATAAACCTTTAACTTTCGTAATGACATCAGTCACTGAACGCCCGTCACTGCGACAAACAAGACAGTTGGCTTTTATTGCCGAGTTCACAACAGACATACGATATGTGACAGGAGAGACAAATTTCGTCGCCGACGCTTTGTCACGACTGCCCGTGTCCTTCATAGACAGTACATCAACTATAAATTACAAAGAATTAAGTGCAGATCAGGCCTTGGACAGATAATTTACGCGGTTGCGACATTCAACGTCGTCCACAATGAATTTTCGATTACTCAAATCATTTGATAACAATTTGATTTGGTGCGATGTGTCAACCAGACATAGATATCGCTAAATGGTGCCGTTCTTGCATGGTTGCCAGACCGCCAATATATCTCGCCATAATAAGCCAGTTTTCGGCAAATTTGCCGAACCTACTGAGAGATTTGACCATGTACATATCAATATAGTCGGACCCCTATCGTATGCTGAAGGTTTCAGATATTTACTGACTTGTGTCGATCGTTTCACACGTTGGCCTGAAGCCATACCGCTAGTGGATATTCGAGCTGAAATGATCGCCGATGCTTTATTTAGCGGGTGGATAGCACGCTTTGGGACTCCGCCACTATCACCACGGATAGAGGCGCCCAGTTCGAATCAAAATTATGGGATGGTTTATGCAACCAATTCGGGATAGTAAGAAATCGCAACACGAGCTACCACCCCCAATCGAATGGCATGGTGGAGCGTTTCCACCGTCAGCTAAATGCAGCCATTATGGCACACGAGTCACCGAATCCATGAAAATCCTTATAAAAGGCAAGGTGGATGCGGTCTCCCTTGACCGAGTTAAACCTGCACACTTAGAATGAAAGCCTGAAACAGGTACAGTGACACAGCGTAAAAAGCAACCGAAAACGACGAATTTGAAGACTACTGAGATAGTTAGAGAGATACCAAAAGACCAAATTAAACCCAGTAGTGCTCTTACTCAGAATTCCGACAGGAAGAGAGCTAAATCTGACGCGGTTAAAATTGGTAAGAATTTGGCCACTACTCCACAGCATCAAGCCCATAGAGTAAATTTGCCCAAACAATTCACACCTTTTGTAGCGCCGCATTCGCGAACCCCCGCCGTTTCCCGCGCTGAAGGGAGCAGTGGCGGTTTGCGAACGTATTCACGTGTACCTTTACACTTACGGGGTAAAACCCCTAATACAACCGACACGACCAAAACATCGAATGTTAGAAATAATTCAAACATCGCAGATGGCGACAAAATTGTACCGTAAAACAGACTAGAGTTGGACGAAAAATCCACACTCCCGCACGCTTCTGCAGATGGTCCACGCCTTAGTGGACGTGGAGTTGTGGTTTAACCAAATTGAAACACAATTCGATTTACATCAGATTACGGACGATGACGAACGCTATAGATTAACACGTGCTGCGCTCTCTGGCGAGGTAGCGTCTGATGTCAGAGACGTGTTACTTCAGCCTTTCCTCACAAACAAATATGAGAATTTGAAGGGCATTTTGATCGAGCGACGAGGTTTGTCTACACCAGAGAGAGTAAATAAAGTGATTTCAGGAGAAAAACTGGGATCTGACATACCGTCTAGATTTCTCAGACGGTTACAGAAGACAGCTGGTTTCGGAACCAAAGCAGTGATAGGAAAATCAGTCATCCGTCAGGCCTTCATTCGACAGATGCCCACATCACTGCATGCTAATTTATAAACGGAAGGTTATAATTCTCCGCGGAAGGTTTTTAATTATCCGCGGAAGGTTATAATTCTCCGCGGAAGGTTTTTAATTGTCCGCGGAAGGTTTTTAATTATCCGCGGAAGGTTTTTAATTATCCTCGGAAGGTTTATTTACTTATGAGGGTGATGGCCAACCATAACCCTCTTGGTACACGCAGACCACTCTGCCCCATTGAATATCACGTGTGACGCTAGTGATTTCGCCGTAGGTGGCGTTTTGCAACAGCACATCGATAATGTCTGGCAGCCACTTTCATTTTTCAGTAAAAAACCAACTCCTGCAGCGACACGTTACAGCGCGTTCGACCGCGAGCTTTTAGCAGTGTATGCCACTATTAGACATTTCAGGCATATCTTAGAAGACCGTTATTTTTTTGTAAACACTGATCATAAACCTTTAACTTTCGTAATGACATCAGTCACTGAACGCCCGTCACTGCGACAAACAAGACAGTTGGCTTTTATTGCCGAGTTCACAACAGACATAAGATATGTGACAGGAGAGACAAATTTCGTCGCCGATGCTTTGTCACGACTGTCCGTGTCCCTCATAGACAGTACATCAACTATAAATTACAAAGAATTAAGTGCAGATCAGGCCTTGGACAGATAATTTACGCGGTTGCGACATTCAACGTCGTCCACAATGAATTTTCGATTACTCAAATCATTTGATAACAATTTGATTTGGTGCGATGTGTCAACCAGACACATTCGGCCGTATATTACAGAAAAAAATCGAAAAGAGGTTTTCTTGACTTCACATGGATCCATCGCATAGGGCTACAAAGCCGCTGATCAATACAAGGTTCGTCTAGATCGGAATGAACATAGATATCGCTAAATGGTGCCGTTCTTGCATGGTTGCCAGACCGCCAATATATCTCGCCATAATAAGCCAGTTTTCGGCAAATTTGCCGAACCTACCGAGAGATTTGACCATGTACATATCAATATAGTCGGACCCCTACCGTATGCTGACGGTTTCAGATATTTACTGACTTGTGTTGATCGTTTCACACGTTGGCCTGAAGCCATACCGCTAGTGGATATTCGAGCTGAAATGATCGCCGATGCTTTATTTAGTGGGTGGATAGCACGCTTTGGGACTCCCGCCACTATCACCACGGATAGAGGCGCCCAGTTCGAATCAAAATTATGGGATGGTTTATGCAACCAATTCGGGATAGTAAGAAATCGCAACACGAGCTACCACCCCCAATCGAATGGCATGGTCGAGCGTTTCCACCGTCAGCTAAATGCAGCCATTATGGCACACGAGTCACCGAATCCATGAAAATCCTTATAAAAGGCAAGGTGGATGCGGTCTCCCTTGACCGAGTTAAACCTGCACACTTAGAATGAAAGCCTGAAACAGGTACAGTGACACAGCGTAAAAAGCAACCGAAAACGACGAATTTGAAGACTACTGAGATAGTTAGAGGGATACCGAAAGACCAAATTAAACCCAGTAGTGCTCTTACTCAGAATTCCGACAGGAAGAGAGCTAAATCTGACGCGGTTAAAATTGGTAAGAATTTGGCCACTACTCCACAGCATCAAGCCCATAGAGTAAATTTGCCCAAACAATTCACACCTTTTGTAGCGCCGCATTCGCGAACCCCCGCCGTTTCCCGCGCTGAAGGGAGCAGTGGCGGTTTGCGAACGTATTCACGTGTACCTTTACACTTACGGGGTAAAACCCCTAATACAACCGACACGACCAAAACATCGAATGTTAGAAATAATTCGAACATCGCAGATGGCGACAAAATTGTACCGTAAAACAGACTAGAGTTGGACGAAAAATCCACACTCCCGCACGCTTCTGCAGATGGTCCACGCCTTAGTGGCGCCTAACAACATCTACGGCGGGACCAACTACACGAACCGTAATAATCATAATTTGTAAATATGAGTTCGCCAGGCCCGGCATAATTAAAATAACAATGTGAAATGTAACTTTATAAATCACCTACAGAAGTAATTTTCTTACTCAGTATTGAATGTATTAATTAGAATCATATAGGTTGGCCGTTACCCGTAGCGCAGCAGCATAATACCTAAAGTCAAGGAACAATGGTGTTAAGAGGATTGGGACAATGGTGTTAAAAGGATTGGAACAATGGTGTTAAGAGGATGGGAACTAGGATATAATCATTAAATAATAATTCATTATGCTGCGCCTGCGACGTTTACCAACCACCCACGCTGTATTTTTACAACTGACTGTTTTACTGTTTGGTTACTGTATTTTGGTTTTGTGCATTTCCCAAACGGAACGACGAACCGACGCTGTATCCAAAAGTTGGTTTGGTTCATACGTTTACACTTAACCCGGGGGTAATGTGGGGATAGCGCCTCACCCGTTCTGGACTGCTCGGGTTTACGATGTCTGAGGAGTGGCCGTGCCCGCGCAGCCTTGCTCTGAATAGCCTCTGCCGCCAACAACGAGAGCGCGTCCAGCTGAGCGCGCTTTCACTTATCTCGCCGCCACTGATTATATAGTGACGTTATAAAACTTATTCCTTCGGGCAAAAGTTTACAGTACATTATTGGTTAAAGTTAATACATTTTCGAGATTTATTACAATATCGATTGATATCGGGGAGGTATTACATTATCAGGAGTTTTTATACCTTAGGCCAAAAAATTACATTTTTCTATTTAACTGACCGACCCTTTTTTAATCCCCCCCCGAGCCTATTTTTTTATGTCAATTTAAAAAAAACTATAGTTTTTTCTAGAACGCCCCCACACAATTTTTTTTATCATAAATTATGTGTATTTTTGTGTGAACAGCCCTTTTGTGGCAATTCGCCAGTTTTTTGTGAAATTGAATCCCCTGCCAATTTTGGAGAGTGTTATGTAACTGGAATCCAAAATCACCTACCTTGTTTGGGAGGGCAATGTATTCGGAAACCGAGATTTTTTTGCTTTATTGGCAATTTTTTTTATAATTTATTATATAAGAATTTAGCAATAATCGAAAATAGGTCTAACCTATTCTTTGGCCATGATTATTTTTGATAAATCCTGCTTCTTGGTAAATTAAAAGCAAAGATAAGAC
Organism: Flabesymbios commensalis; assembly: GCA_964017125.1. Lineage (NCBI taxonomy): Eukaryota > Metazoa > Annelida > Polychaeta > Terebellida > Flabelligeridae > Flabesymbios > Flabesymbios commensalis. The sequence continues at coordinate 12,530,297 of OZ024911.1, read as the reverse complement.
CAATTATCTATTTCAACCGCTTGACTTAATTTTCTTTGCGCACGGTACTTTTGAGTAGCTTTTTTAAGTGATCTGAGCAATAGCGTACGAGTACGGCTGGGTCGAAAAAGTCGCACTGAGACTTAAAACTGTCATATCTGCGTCTGAGGCTAAAAAATTTTGACCCTTGGATTATAATACTAGGCCTACTAATAGTAGTACCTAAGTATGCCATTTTAGAATCCTGAAAAAAATTGCATAAATTCAAAATGGCCGACAAAAAACAGAAGGGCAAAGATTTCAGAAACAGTGCGTCGAGGCAAAATCCAAAAATGCTGACAAAAATTTAGAATGGCAGCAAAAACATAAAATGTTTATTAAATGCTCTAGATTCAAGATGAGCCAAAAGAAGTGAAAAATGACCGCCCACATTTTTAATTGGCCGTTGCCAAATAAAATGTTCAGAATATCGTACAGAAACCAGATAGCCATGCAATTCATTTTATTTTTCTGGAGCCAACCCACGTAGTTGGGCCTACAGAAGAATAAGGGTTGCAACAGTTTGAGACATCAGCCATTTTTAATATTACAGGGCTTAATATTATTCACGTTTTTCAAAAGTGCACAGGAGAAGCAAAATGAGCCATTGTCTCAGCGTTTTAGAGCAGGTGCGCGCTAGAAATGGGTCACTTTTTAGGGTGAGGAAATTCTGTGGTTGCTACAGAACATCACATAAAATCACACAAAATTCCACATTGATAATTCATTCAATCTATTCTAAGCATTCCTAGATCAGCCCTTGAAACAAAAGGATAGGCTATATACACCGGTCCGAACTTCCCGGCTCAGACTGGGCTGGTTCATCTAGTTATTACAATATCAGTTAATTTTATTACAATATCAGTAATTTATTAAACCTAATTAAAATCCATCAGGTGGTTTTAATAGTAGAGAGTGCAAATCTGTACTCTTGTGGTAGGGGTGGATTATTGTATTTTATTGTCAATTGATTGCACGACAATAACGTTAAATTCGTTGAAATTCTGTGTTTGCTACAGAACATCCCATAGCATCACACAAAATTCCACATTGATAATGCATTCAATCTATTCGAAACATTCCTAGATCAGCCCTTGAAACAAAAGCTCTATAGGATATACACCGGACTAGTCCTACAGCTGAGGGGGGTCCTGTATGCATTTTCATGTGTACATCAGAACTTTGGTTTTTCAATTATTACATCACCTGATGGTAAAAAATAACGCTGGCAGACATCCCCTAACCCGGCAATAAGAGAGAAATCCAAGATGGCCGCCATGATGGTCGCAGCTAAAAATATTGTACCTTATCTTCACTTCTATTGCACATAAAAGTCTATCTTTATGTCAACGCCCAAGCGCTGTATTGTTTTTCTTTAAAAAATATAATCAGATAAGTAATGTAGTATAGCTTAATAAGAGATAAATCTAAGATGGCTGCCAAAAAACCCAATGCTATGAAGATTAGCTGTATTATCAGTCCGACTGTACAGGTTTTTGTGATGTTTTATTATAAAATATAATCAAATATATTCAGATAAGTAATTTATAACAATTTACGATAAGAGATAAATCCAAAATGGCCACCAAAATGCCAATGGCTTTTGATATTTGACTTTATCTTCAATCCTGCCTTACATATTAGGCTTATTTTGATTTCTACATCTGGGTTTGTACTATCAATAAAGTAATCTGTAATGTTTTCATTTACGAATTGAGAGCCTAATAAGACATATATGCAAGATGGACGCCACAGCTTTTTTCCCTGCATTTTTGAGGTTAACAAACTTAAACAAACAACGGAAGTCATTTATATTAATAAGAATTATTTAGATGAGTTGTAGCCCTAAAATTCCACCCAGCTGGTTTTCCCTAAATTGACCTTCAACATGTTCAATGGCATTGGAGGCTACATTCAAGTTCGTGTGGATGTTGCATGAATTCACTGCCTTTGCATTTATCACCTCTGACTGGGTTCCAATTTACTTGTCTGTTTGGTATTTACACGAAGGTGGTGGTAGTTGCGTATCCAGGACTGAAGCCCCCCAAATTACCGTTTTTATGTCTAAAGCCCTGTATTCTAATCGACTTGAAAATGCTGACAGGGTTCTGGTACCTTGTCAACCCAGTCTGAGTCCTGCTTTGGTAGAGCCGGTCCAGATGGCTCAACTTCTGTCCGGTTTTGGCTCAAAGCTCCGAGGTGCTGGGTTCGAACCAATGCCGGGTCGGATGTGTGTCATTTAGGTTGTGCATAATGCAGTTTTCCAAGCTGTTTAAAGGCCTGGAGTGTGGAATGCTTTCTATAGTAGGCTACTGTACACTATAAAGAACCATTGAAAGTCATTGGATGATACTAGGGTATAGTCAAGTCTTCGGGCTTTCTTTTGTCGCTATATTGTCATATTTGTGCAAAAAGCGCCGTAAAGCACTATTAACTCACTATTAATCTACCTTTCAAAAGACACGTTAGTTAGAGTCGACGCTGAGTAGTAGACAACCAGCAATAATATACAATGTATTCTCAAATTGTTAAGAACGCTAATATTTGATGGGAGGATAACAGCAGATACATAACAGTTACAGATCATTACAGTCTCAGGAACATGTATATAGGGAAGTGCACTTCAGTTCAATTTTAGTAATTTTGCACCATCTTGCACAAACAGTTCGTCTGTAGTGTACAAGTTCATATCATGATTCTGAGGCTTGAGAATGTTTTGACCATATTTGTCCTTTGCTGGGCCACAGTCTTCTGTATCTGGCAGACTAGTCGCCCAAGCCATTTTTGATGTTGTAGACTGGTGGGTTTGATGTGTAGGCCCCACTTGTAAATTGCCTTTGTCGAAAGGATGTTCTCAATTGACTTTTAGGTGTTTAGGTGGATACTTGTTTCTTGGCTGCATTCATGCTATCAGAACAACTCTTTTCTGTCGCATATCAGGATGACAAATCTCTCAGTGAGTGAATTTTCTGAGTGATGTAGTGTGTGGTGCTCAGCTCTACAAAATCGTCAGTAGCCTCAGGATACAGTCTACGGGGCCCATACACTGATACATCCCAGGTTATCAGGTTATTTTCCCGCTTCTCCCAGTCTACTCTGGATCCATTGCATGAGCGATTTTCATAAACAGCAGCTATGAAACTCACGTCAGTTCCAAATACCTGAGAGATCTGCAGCAGCAAACGAACAGATCACTGATGCTCCTCCCTCAGAGGTATTTTTTTTTTATCAACTGCTGTAAATGTGATGGTCTGCTTTGGCAAAAATGTGAAGAATTTATGATTTTTCCCACAACCCGTAAGAAATCATTCTATTTTTAGCATTGCTGATGACTGAACTCTTCACAAGGTGCCTTGTACTCTTTCTTTTTTTTAGACTATCAGGCATGTACACATCCCAAATCATGTCTACTCTTTTCCAGGCTGGGGCTGTGGGCTATGTAGAGGGCAAACACCTCGTCTGTTTAGCTCTTGAAAATTCATGCTGTCCCCGGTTATGAGCATCAACGCCACTGTTGGACACTTGGCGTTTGGATGGCTTGGTGACGTGAGCCAACCTCTCATCAACAAATTGTCAGTACTTCTCTTAATCCAGTCTTCAACCTTCATTTCTTCAAATGAAACTGATTCATCCTTGATTTCCCTTGCGTCCACAAACCATGACCTGCTGCCTTCCAGAAAGGGGTTTCCCATCTCTTTTTATGGTGTGATCGACGTGAAATCCTGCACACTTGTGACGGTGCTCTTTTGGTACATTGATGTTATCATACTCTGCAAGTAGGCCTAGGCCCTACTAGCCTACTTCAAAGCCTGCCACCATACATCGTTTCATAGCTGCAGGATAGCACCGCACTATCCTCTGATTTATCATTACATCATCTTATTGCTCGTGGCAATGGTCAATGACTGAAAATTGTGAACCGCAATTTCAATACCATCACGGAATAGTTGGCGCGATAAAGTGTACTAATCCATGGATCGTTTCTGGCCAGTGATTCTCGGTACAGACTGAATCTATTCTCATAAAGACAAAAAAGAAACATTTTCTTGCAAGTCTTCTGCCAAAGTATTGTAACCAATACCTCTAGTTTCTGGGTTAGTAGGCATACTTTTAGCTGGACACTGTACCATGTTAATGTCCCTGTCTCTTTCCGGCAGAATACAGTCAGTGGTGTATGCCTAATATGTTTTGCTTTATTTCGCTGCATTGGGATGATCAACAAACAATCGTTTAGCCATAATTAAAAAGATGACGCATACCCAATACGAAGCAATTCTATCCAACACCACGAGTTACACCAAGCGATCGATAGAGATCAAAGTTATACTTCTATTACAGAAACACTCACAGCATACAGCATATACAGTATCTATGCATGCATGTGTAACAAGATAGGCCTACTGTTGTTATTAAAAACTTCAGGTGAAGTTGATAACAAAATGTGCAGATATGTATACACTATTATGCCATTATAGCTTACGGTCATTAGCCAGTTACTCAGTTACATGAACACAAATTCTACATTTTCTTCACAAAATAAGGATTATGTTATACTAGAGCTTGTCTTCGGCGACTGCTAGACCTAGCTAGGTGATTAAGTCCAACAGTAGAGTATTCTAATACAGTGTCTTGAAGTAATGCATTTGTATGTAATTTATTTCTATTAGCAGAGAGCAGGCATGAAAACGATTTCAATTGCCAGTGAATCACAGTACTAGTCGGACTGAAGCCAAATATTGATTGCATCGCCCATTTTGATCCATTGTTTAGATCTGTGTTTAGACACCAAAATCAACTCTTTGTGTATAGTAAGATTGAAGATACAGCCAAACCTTGATAGTATCGGCTAGTTTGCCGGCCATCTTGGATTTATCGCTCAATAAGCTATAACATAGTACTTACCCGAATAAATGTTGGTATAAAAACATAACAGATAAGTTTGTTGGCCCTAAAACGTAGATGTTGACATAAAAATCAACTTTCTATGTACTTTCTAAGATATAACACTATGTACTTTCTAAGATATAACACAATCCCGATAAGTTTGCTCATATTAGCGGCCATCTTGGATTTAACTGTGATAAATCACTTAGCTAATTACATCTTTTATATTAAAAAAAACGATGTAAATGAGTTTCTTGACTCTAAAAACCTGTCCAGTAGGACTGACAATACAGCTAATCTTGATATCATTGGTTTTTGGCGGCCATCTTGGATTTTATCTCTTTTTAGGCTATGCTACATTACTTATCCGATTATATTTTATTTAGGTAAACTTTACAGATGATCTTATGGACCCCGCCAAGTATGTGTTGACATAATGATCGAATTTATGTGCAATAGAATTGAAGATATAGTACAATATTGATAGCCGCGACCAACTTGGCGGCCATCTTGGATTTCTCCCTTGTTGCCGGGGTGTGGAATGTCTACCCTCGTTATTTTTTACCTTCAGGTGATGTAGTAATTGAAAAACCAAAGTTCTGCTGTACACATGAAAATGCATACAGGACCCTCCTCAGCTGTAGGACTAGTCCGAACTTCCTGGTTCAGACTGGGCCGGTTCATCTAGTTATTACAATATCAGTTAATTTTATTACAAAATATCAGTAGTTTATTAAACCTAATAAGAAACCCATCAGGTGGTTTTATTAGTAGAAATTGCAATTGTATTTAATTGTCAATTGATTCCACGACAATAACGTTAAAACTGGTTTGCTACAGAACATCACATAAAATCACACAAAATTCCACATTGATAATGCATTCAATCTATTTGAAACATTCCTAGATCAGCCTTTTAAACAAATGCTCTATAGGATATACATGTTCAAACTTCCTGGCTCAGACTGGGCCAGTTCATCTAGTTAATACAATATCAGTTAATTTTATTACAATATCAATAGTTTTTTAATACTAATTAAAACCCATCAGGTGGTTTTATTAGTAGAGATTGCAAATGTCTAGTCTTGCGGTAGGGGTGGATCAATGTAGGCTTATTTTAATGTCACTTGATTCCACGACAATGACGTTAAATTCGTTGAACTGAGAACATATCTAACACCAGCAGAGGCTACCCAGATAACGTGGGCAGTGGAATACTTAGGGCCTACTGTGTGCACTGCTTGTATGTATACACTGGCACGTTGTAAACTTATGCATGCCTAACGCAGTAGGCAAACGCAGAGATGATAACTGCTGTTGACCTGGCCAGAATCGGACACCGTCAAACAACAATCCATTATGGATTGGAGTATGATTGGATTCAGTCGTTACCGGACTGTCCGGGATGGTCTGCCAAAGGTCAGAAGATCCATCAAGATAGGCCGACTCACAGAGTGAGTCACTGGCAGCCTCGCCACGAAATGTATGTTAACGCAATGTTGGGATTATGTTTATATATGATTAGATGTTAAATCCATGTTGTAATTATTATTAGATATGATGATGGGGTCGCATATAAAAGGCCGAGCGATGGCGACCAAAGAGTGGTGCGCGCCTAACTGGTGAAGTAAGCTAGAAGGCTACGTATTGTGTTTCCCTGTCATGTTAGACAGGGTAAACCGACGATTGGACTGTATGTGATCTTATGTGTTCTACACAGTGAAATGAATGAAATAAATACGACTTTTGACCCAGAATCATGGTGTCTGTGTTAATACGAATCTGGAATCTATAGAGTTTATAACCAGCTCTTCGCCGTCCGCCTTGTCGTATTGGCGTCAGGACGACGTCAAGGGCTGACGTTTTATAAATGGCGAGTTTGCTTTCAGGATCTGTGTAGACAATTTAAATTTTGAAAAGTTGACAATGTCTCAGCCAGACACTACAAAACGCACTGTGGCAGCAGACGCAGGCCACATGGAAAACACTGTGCCGGCAGGCAAGCCATACGCCACGGCCAAATCCGATACGTGCGGACAAACAGTACAGGCTGCTGCGGGTGAAACTACACAGGACAAGCCCAAGGTTATTAAGCTGCTACCGCGGACGCAATGGGCGCCAATGTCTCACAAGGAGAAGAAGAGGGTCTTGAGGATCTGTGAGGCGTTGGCTGAGTTCCCAGAGCTCACCAGCGACGAGGAGGCGTTTGAGGAGGAGATGGAGGCATGGATGGAGATGTGCTGAGATCTACAACATCGGCCAGATCTTGCCAAAACTGTGAGTAAACTGGTGACAGGGTCCAGAAAAACTTTGTTTTAAAAGGGTAAGCTGTCCTTTTTTAAGTATGGATCCTGCCCAGTTTAAAGAGTATACCGACGGCATGGCCGTCCTAGAGACAACCCGAACCCTCAGACGTCACCACGAACAATGTAAGCAGGCGTTGATACGGCAAACGACGCCGGGTGACGGAACCAGCCCGGCGGGCGTCAGGGCCTGGTTCAAAGACATTGAGTTGGCTGGCGCCGAGGTAGGCGCCGAGAACCAGATAGAGGTCGCTGCTGGGACTGCGGCTGGCTCATTGCGCTGGGAGCTGGAGCGCTATATCGCTGGCGTCCTGGCCACCAATGACCAAATTAACGCTCGTTTTAATGTGCCGTGGGCAGATGTGAAGGCCCATCTGCGGACCTCGTTCCTGAATGTGGACGAAAGTAGTGCCCTCCGCGACGAAGTGGAAAAGACCCGGCAAAGTGCCTACGAGCCAGAAGCAAGTTTCAGCCGCCGGTTCCGGGAAGTCGCTGACGCCGCCTACCCGGGAGAAGGTAGAAACGAGGATCAGAATAGAATTCTGATCCGCGCTTTTGCCAGGGGGCTGCGCAGCGACGAACTCGCAAGAAAGCTGGTGGAAGAGGGCAACCCTACCACGCTGGAAGAGGCCTTTTCCACCCTGGCTGGCTACAGTGCCAGGAAGGACGCATACGCGCGGCTGAGTCGGCATGAGGAGCCGATGGAGGTCGCGCCGGTGAACCCCGCGTCACCGCGGCCAGTAGTCGCACGGGACGACCAGACTACTGCCACCCTACTGAAGAAACTCTTGCAGAGCCAGGAGCGGCTCCAGACGAAGGTGGCAAAGTTGGAGGCCCAGGCAAGGCCACCGCGGACCACTGCCGCTCCTGCGACTCGGCCAGCATTCCGGGAGAGAGGACCAGAACAACCCCCGCGTACTGTGCAAGAGCCCGGGGCTGGTTGGACCCCCGACGGAAAACCTCGTTGCTTCGGGTGCGGCCGCGTAGGCCACATGCGCCGAGAGTGCCGCCAAAGCCGTGCGGGAAACGGACAGAAGTCGTAGGTGCGGTGTCAGGTCGACCAGTGGTCGATTTACAGGTTGGTGGCCTGTCCATTGGTGCATTGGTGGACACGGGAGCCTCCTGTACGCTCCTACGACTAGACATATTTCACACACTGGCGGATCGTGCTCATCGCCACAGGCTCCTGGCAGACGCCCCAGCGTTGCGAGGCGTCTCCGGCGCATCTTTGGACGTCAGAGGGTCGACCGAAATCAAAATCCAAGGGGTGGCAAAGCCAATCCGGGTTACGGTTTTGGGCGGCCTGCCGTGCAAAATGGTGCTGGGAGAAGATGCACTACAGGATGGCCAAGGCATAATCGATTTCGGTCGAAATGTGTTGAGATGGCATCGAAGGGAGTGGCCAATGCGACGCATTGAGCACGCCTTCGAGGCTAGCCTTGGTCAGGTATTGCCAGAGACTGGGGATGAGCAGATCAACCAGTTAATTCAGAAAAACGCAGACCTATTTTCAGCAAAAGGTGAGCCAAATGGTTTTCGTTCGAATTCTCCCATACATATTAAAACCAACCACCCTCCCATAAGTCAGGCCGCTTATCGCACTCCACTGTCAAAACGTAAACTTGTAGAGGAGGCGATCGCTGATATGTTGACTGAAAATGTAATCAGGCCGAGTGAGTCGGCCTGGGCGAGCCCGATCACGCTGGTCCCAAAGCGTGACGGCTCTACACGGTTTTGTGTGGATTACCGTAAGTTGAATTCAGTCACCATTCGCGATCAGTATCCCCTACCCCAAATTCAAGATATTTTTGACCAAGTTGGAGGCAGTACTATTTTTTCCTCTTTGGACCTTAAGGCCGGATACTGGCAATTAGCCGTAGCAGAAGACTCGATTGAAAAAACAGCATTTCGATGTCACTTAGGCCATTATGAATTTTTACGGATGCCATTCGGACTTACGAATGCACCCGCAGTATTTCAAAGAATGATGGACAAGGTACTAGCGGGTCTCATTGGCCGCATTGTCATGGTCTATCTAGATGACATAGTCATTTATAGCCGTAGCGAAGAGGAGCACGTACAGCATTTAGAGCTCGTATTTGCTCGCCTTCGTGAGGCTGGGTTACGTTTAAAACCAACAAAATGTTTCTTTGGCCTAGAGGAGATCAAACTGCTTGGTTATATAGTAAATCGGGATGGGATCCATACTGACCCAGAAAAAGTCAAGGCTATTGCTAAGCTAACCCCACCCCGGGATTTAAAGGGTGTGCGGTCATTCCTAGGGATGACAGGGTTTTACCGGCAATGTTTACCAGATTATGCGCAAATAGCGGAGCCTCTCGAAGAATTGAAACGAAAATACGCACATTTTGTGTGGGGACCGTCTCAAAGCGAAGCGTTCGAAAAATTAAAACAGTTATTAACTTCCTCCCATGTCATGACCGCCCCACGCACTGATAGGCCGTATAAACTGTATACCGATGCATGTGACTATGCCGTGGGAGCAATTTTAGTGCAAGTGGACGATAGTGGGACTGAAAGGGTTATTCAGTATGTATCACACTCTCTTTCAAGCGTTCAACGACGCTGGGCTACAATTGAGAAAGAGGCCTATGCGGTAGTCTATGCCATATCAAAATTACGCCCCTATCTTTATGGTGCCGACTTCACAGTTTATACCGATCACAAGCCCCTCACTTCTTTATTCACGAAAGAAATGCAGAACACGAAAATTCAGCGGTGGGCTGTATTACTATCAGAATATGGCGCTACAATACAATACCGTAAGGGTAAAAATAATATTCGCGCAGACATGTTATCCCGCATTCCCCCAGAGACAGGCATACATACTATCGATTGCGATGACTGGGTGGACCCCACAGCCATCCCTGAGCAGGACACTTCTGATGTGCTGCCATTACTATACGATGGCCTTGATCTCGAGGAGGTCAGCAAAGCACAGCACAAAGAGTTTCCTGACATATTACAGTCGCTCACCGAGGACAGTGACGACTATACATTAATTAAAGGCCGATTATTCAGCATAGCACTACCCTCCCCAAATTCAGCCTGTTATCCACGTCTAGTATTACCTGCGACTTACCGGGAAAGAGTCATTAAAAGAGCCCACAAGGAAGTGGGACACATGGCTACCGGCAAAACGCTTGCGCGTCTGCGCGAGGCGTATGTTTGGCCAGGTATGCGACGTGAGATAAACGAGCTGTTAAAACTGTGCCCAGTCTGCCGTGTTCACCAACGTCGTACAGATCATGTACCAATGGGTGAGATGCCGTTAGCGGCATATCCAATGCAGATAGTCGGGGCAGATTTGATAGGACCGTTTGTCCCCTCTCATAATGGGAATAGATATGTATTGACATTGATCGATCATTGCACAGGGTGGGCAGAAGCGTTTCCCCTAAAAGACAAAACAAACGCCAGCGTTTGGCAGGCGTGGGCGACCCACGTCGTACCACGTCACGGCGCACCGGAAGTCCTAATTACAGATAACGGACAGGAATTTAAAGCCACCGCCTGGCGTACATATTTGAAGCAACTGGGCGTAGAACACCGCACCACCACCCCCGTTCACCCTCAGAGTAATGGCCGAACCGAGCGTTTTAATCGCACGTTAAAAGAGTTGCTAGCCAAATCTGTGAATAATTATACACCAGATTGGGAAGATCGGCTTGGAGATTGTCTTGCGGCATACCGCGTGAGCGTCAGTGACGTCACTGGACACACCCCTTTCTTTTTACTTTATGGGCGCCGTGTTCGAACACCGCTGACACGGCTATTACAGCCACGCACCGCCAATCATTTCGGTAACCGTCTGGATGACTTATCATCAGCTCTTCAGACGGCACGCCATGCCACAGCAGACAGTCGTAAGTACAATAGGCAACGATTAGCGAACCGCGCCGATGCAAAAGATATTCATGTTGGTGACACGGTCTTACTCAAAGCGGAGGAGCGATTAACATTAACTAGCCGCTGGGATCCGCAGTGGGAGGTCGTGCGCGTGCGCGGTCCTGTCCTGTGGCTCCGCCAACAACAGAGCGGTAAACTTCGCGTCGCTAATCGCGAAAAAGTAAAGTTAGTGGACCCCCACCTCAACTGGGATGAGATTACGCCACGCCCACGCCGTACTCAGCGTCGCCCCCGTGCAGTAATCGGTGGCGCTCCCATAATTAGACCGCCACAAACCCCCCCCGAACGGGCTGGCACGCGCCGGTCAGGAGGAGTGCGAACCTTCACAGACGCCGCCAACGGTCGAGCCTTCACAGGGAGACTCACACGCGCCCCCAGCGGCAGACATCGACATTCCTCTGTCGCCAGGTTCCCCCACCCCTTCCACCCACTCGGGACATTCCGTGGGATCGGGACCCTCCTCAGTAATTATGGATTCCCCACCACAGGACAACCCCTCCCCCTGTCGGTTGACATTAACTCGCCGAGAGGAAGGATGGGCCGTCAAACAGCCTACAAATTTTCCGCCCCCTAATTTGCCAGATAATGTGCCCCCTCTGAAATTATGTCGCCGAAATCGCCGCTGGGCAATTGACGGCCGGGCTTCAATAAAACGCCCTGCGCCCGATGTTCCTCATCGACGACAGCGCGGTCGATACATGTTACGTCGCACACCTAAACGACGCTTACCATTTTGCTCACCTCCGTCACCAGATCACCAGAAACGTGCAAAATGCGAGTTGCTAACTTCCGTGTGTGCGTTTGCTGGCTAGCTGTATGTCACGCGGCACAGATGCCCTTCATGTTGACGGACAACGTCCCACACCTGTTGAGTGACGGACTGTTAATTACTCGTGCCTCGGACATACACGTGCGCCGCGGGACATACACAGTCTTAGTGGTCATAGACGCTCCCAGAAGCGAGCCTCGCATGGAGGAGCGTCTGAATGAATTAAGACTGGTCATAGAAAAACTGGGAACCCATCAGAACTATTCGCGTACGACTCGAAATGTTTGGGAGCAGCGCATCCGCGACATGGAGGCTACGATGACACCTCCCTCGCAGATGCTTCCCAACACACGAATTAAACGAGGTTTGTTCAATTTTGTGGGTGAGATTGGAGCTACATTGTTCGGCACAGCCACAGAGAACCAGGTGGCTCAGTTAAAACATCACATTACCAAAGCCCAAAGAACAAATAGACGTATTGTCCACGCCACCAACGAACTGATATCGGTGGTCAATCAGACACGGGCTGAGGTAAGTCTCAATCGCCAACACCTCGTTGCTGTTGAACAATTCGCCAAGGAGCTGTACGCTGAATTAGTAACTTACCGCCGTGTATTAGATGGGTTCGTGGGCAGTTTAATTGCTCTGGAAGAGAGCACCCAGTTCGATCGGATTTTGTCTGCCCTAGAGAGTGTACATAATCTTTGGCTGCGCGAATCCGATCGCTATCAGCGCCAACGCGCATCCCTGGAATTGGGACAGCTAACGGAGGAGATATTGCCTCCTAACGAGCTGATGCTGATTCTAGAGAATAGTCAGGGCGTTGGTCTGTTTTCGCCGGGTCTCGCTTGGTATTATCAACATATATCGTTAGTACCAGTGTGGGAAGAGACCCGACGTTTGGTGTTCACAGCCCAACTGCCTCTGATGGACAAAATACGGTACGCTCGTTACCGTATCCGTTCGTGGCCGGTTCCTGTTAATGGATCGGGCCACACCCTCCAGGTACAAACCCCCGAAGATGTCGCCGTTGATACGCAACGTGGCGGAATATTTGAACCCCACGACTGCGTAGGCAACGAGCCGGCCATCTGTCGTTCGGGTCCCATTTACGGCAGGGGTCGTCTTCTCTGCACAAGAGGTATTCTGAATGGTGACGTCACTCAACGAGGCAGCTGTCTGTTTACCGCTGCTCGAGAGACAAGCCCTGAGGGGTATGCAGAGGAGGTGGCGCCTGCCATGTATGCTATTAGTACCTACGGAGAGGGATATTCCATACATTGTCGTGGAAAACCGGAAATACGACAAAATATGGAAATAGGCATATTTATATTAAGAGTGGCTGCTGACTGTCGAGTGCAGGGTCGAGATTGGACACTCCCAGGGGTGGCCCATCTGCAGGCTCAGTTAGCGATAACACCAGCTATCCTTACTCATCTGCCATTGAATATATCCACCCTTGTACCGCAAGAGCTCTTACAAACACGCCTCGAGCACCCGGACTGGCAAGCATTACCACAAATTGAGGACATAACCCTTGAAAAATTAAATGCTCGGGTGCCCAGTTGGACATTGGACACGTCCGGCCGGCGGTCCTCGTTCCGCTGGGCATTGCCGCTGTCTTTGTTGTCGCCGGTTGCTCTAGTCATTGGTTGTGCGCTCTTGCTATGGTGGAAGTGTCCGGCAGCCCAGTTGTGGAAACTTCGCCGTGGTCTCCTGACGGAGGCAGTCAAACCTCCAACTCCTACAACAGCTGGAGCCCATTGGATCGCAATCACGCGACCAGAGAGGGCAGGTGATCAAGTGTAATGCCTATAATCATGTAACGTTGTGTGATGCGCATCTCCGTAATGTATCATTGTTGTGTATCTATGTTGTATATGATTGTATCACTGCTGTACACTAGTATAGAAGAACCCCTCACAAGTACACAAGTTGGTCGTATTTGACTTACGTAAAAGTACTATCATTGTGGGACTCACCATCCAGGGGTGAGCGTACTTGTTGTTACTTAAGAAATGTTCATCTTACTCACATTCCGTGTACCACTGTTGGAGGTCCATGCATAATTTTATCAGTGTTAGTTGGAGTTAAAAGAACATAATCCGTTTTTTAACTTTGAGGGATAGGCCTATGTAAACTTATGCATGCCTAACGCAGTAGGCAAACGCAGAGATGATAACTGCTGTTGACCTGGCCAGAATCGGACACCGTCAAACAACAATCCATTATGGATTGGAGTATGATTGGATTCAGTCGTTACCGGACTGTCCGGGATGGTCTGCCAAAGGTCAGAAGATCCATCAAGATAGGCCGACTCACAGAGTGAGTCACTGGCAGCCTCGCCACGAAATGTATGTTAACGCAATGTTGGGATTATGTTTATATATGATTAGATGTTAAATCCATGTTGTAATTATTATTAGATATGATGATGGGGTCGCATATAAAAGGCCGAGCGATGGCGACCAAAGAGTGGTGCGCGCCTAACTGGTGAAGTAAGCTAGAAGGCTACGTATTGTGTTTCCCTGTCATGTTAGACAGGGTAAACCGACGATTGGACTGTATGTGATCTTATGTGTTCTACACAGTGAAATGAATGAAATAAATACGACTTTTGACCCAGAATCATGGTGTCTGTGTTAATACGAATCTGGAATCTATAGAGTTTATAACCAGAATTAACGCAACAATCGGCCAATGTCATGGTTAGGTCATCTCGGGCTAAGCACGGGTCAAGTCTTGTGTCTCGGCGGCGGCAAGACATGTATAAAAAAAAACATAAAAAAACGAAAAAAAAAACACCCAAAAAAGTCTGAGTTGCGGCTTGACCCAACCACCCACCCACTTCCGAGTTTTTCTCGGATTTTTAGATTTTTTTAATTGACAAGACCTCTAACTGCTGACGACCAAAATATCACTATAGACAAGCACAGACGTTTTTCAAGCCTTCAGACACTTAAAATATTAATTCATATGATATAATATGGCCTACTTTGCCTCGCATTGAAGGCTTGCGCGATGAAATACTGTATTTCACAGGGCCGCAATATTTATTGCTGAAGCGGTGATCAATCTGTCTGACTCAATAATCTCTGAGCAAGTGCAATGCACAGTCATTTTTGTTGTAGGCCTAAACAAACCTGACACGCTGCTGTCCTTCTGACACAACTCAACAGCAGCCTATGCAATACAGGTGGCGATGTTATGTGTGAAAAATAGCTGTGACAGATCAAAGCTGATCATGTGCACGCTATGGCCCTGTTAATGTGTCACACACATCACACTCTAACTCAGAGCGAAACACCTGAATTGATCAATAATACGATTGCGAAATAAATAATTAAAAAGCAAATGTTATGGATGTATTCTCATCGAAATAGTGGGCCTATTTACTCTTAGACTGCGTGTTTCACCAAATCCTACAGGTTGATGCATGTGGAGTGTAGAGGCCCTACAGTTTGGTGGGACTCAGAGTGGGACTGTAAGGATGGTTTTGACGGCAGACGGGACTGTGGTGTTGATTAACTAGAAGGGTTCGGTTTTTTGTGAACAAAAACTGAAGAGCAGCAGCATAACCATAAATGTTGATAGCTAATAGATGTAGTGTCAATGTCCTTTGTATTAATGTTATTAAATGGCTCCTGTTGACAGTAGAGACAATAACTTTATATAAAGTTCTTGGTAGAAACTAAGTATTAAGCGGAATTTATTATTCCGTTTTGGTGCAAAACACTTGTCAACACTCTACATCTCGTTACAATCTCGTTACAATGTGTCTGAATACACATCTAACCCTTACAACGCTGGAATGTGTTTGTATAAACCAACAAGTAAAAAGGGATATTTCAATTTGAAATCATCATAAATGTCTTAGTTAGCTCGTTCCGCTTTATTTGAATGCCCCCCACTTATTGTATGGGTCTACAGCCATTAGAATGTTTTTAATTCATTCAGTGCGGGGACCGTATTGAGACGACAGAATCTGACATCTAAAGACGATCCCCGCACTTAACATGCTGAAAGGGTTGATGTAAATGCCAGTTTAGAGACCACATGCTACGTGGCCTAAATGACGATAGATTATTAAATCTTTACTTTTGTGTTTCTTAAACGATACTCTTTGTGTGACCCTCGTGATAGAGGCTATTTTATATCTTAGTTTCATTTACGCTATACTAGACCGATTATTAATTAATCTATTCATAACAAATTGATTATGTAGATTACCTCATTATATCCGCGCATATGAAATATAGAGACAGCAATAACGCAACTGCTAATAATTAAAGTAATTCCCATTAGCGCTGTCCCATTAATCGCTATATAAGAGCTCACGATTTTTATAACTAATTTGACGCAATTCCAGCTTAAGATGAAGAGATAATAATGAACCTATTGACAAAAGTAACTGTCCTGTTTCACAATTCAATGTGTTTTTTTTAATTTGAAATTAACATAAAGGTCTTAGTTGGCCTTTCTGCTCCATTGAATACATATGTTATGGGTCCAAGGCTAATATACATTTTTAATGTCTACGGACTTAAGATGCTGACATGTAAATTCGGTCGCCATACTGTAAGGGTTCCTTAAAATTAATGAATTAAATCAGCAGACCATTGTGGTGCTTTAATAAATTGTTCCACCTACTGTTCTCGCTATCACTTGGATAGGGCTATATGTCTTGACTAGACTTGACACTTACTACTAGTATTCTCGCTGTCACTTGGATAGGGCTGTTTGTCTTGACTTGACTTGACACCTACTATTCTCGCTGTTACTTTACCGCACACGTAATCACTATTCATGATCCACGGTAAAAGTGAGTATGCTTTCTCTTACTTTAAATCCCCCGCCAGTGAGAAAATGTTTACAATAAAACAAAACATAAAGAAAAAGTATAAAATACTACTAACCTGGTTTTCAAGGAAATGTGTTGGCAAAGCATTTTTTCAAAGGGGCATCGAAATCCAAGATGGCCGTTATTTGTGCAAGGTCAAGCAATAAATTGATATCATTTTCAACAGATTAGAAGGAAATTCATGATTTTGGCTAATACAATAAGAGTTTCCAGCTGTGTCCGACATAGTGGTGTGACAAAAAGTACTTTAGACATTGCCTGGTTAGTAAAATCTAATTGTCGGTATTTTTTCAAGGTCACACAATGTGTTGGCTAAGGAAATTTTCAAAATGGCACTGCAATCCAAGATGGCCGCCATTTGTGTAGGATCAAACAATAAACTGATATCATTTTCGACAGAATAGAAGATAGTTCATGATTTTGAAGTCTACAATACAGTTTGACATATAGTGGTGTGGCAAAAAGGTACTTTGGATATTTCATTGTGACTAAAATCTAATATGGCCGTTAATTTCCAAGGTCACCCGATCTATTGATATACTTTTCGACAGAATAGAAGCAGATTCATGTTCTTATGTCTACCATAGGGTTTTCAGATATGCTCGACATGGTGATGTTGCAAAAAATTATTGAGATATTGCATCGTGGGAAAAATCCAAGATGGCCGTCATTTTCCCATGTCAAAATATAAAATATATGGACTCGAAATCCATCCCGAACTCACCTTCACTAGTAGGTTAAGTGATCAGGCCGATACACCTTTTAATACAAAAACGAGATATCCTTTTTGTTCTCAGGTTCATTTAATAAAAATTACATTTCCAGTCACTTAACATTGATGTTTTGACCTTGAAGATGACCTTTAATCATCAAAATTGTTTCCCAAATTGATTATCCAGTCAACATCACACCTAAAAAGATATTAAACTAGTTGCTATTTATATTTGTTAAAAAACTTTTTTTAAATTTTTGACCTTTGAATTGACCTTTTGACCTTGAAGATGACCTTGAATCATAAAAAATAGTACCATAAATGAATTGGCCAGTTAAAATCACATCAAATAGGGGTATTACACTTGTTCCTACCTTCATTTGTTAAATAATCATATTTGACCTTGAAACTTGTATCTGCCAGATGCCATCTTAGACGCCATCTTGGATTTTGCACTTCCCCGCACTTTTTCTTGAGATTTTTAATATGACAATTAGTGGCATTTTTTAAGTTCAAAACAGTTAAAATAAATTCTGTTGTAATTAGTTCAAGGTTAAGGCCATTTTTTCAGCCAATTGACCGGACTACAGGTTCAACACCGTGACAAGGTGACTGGGTTTAAAGTTTCTGTCACAATTGTTTTATAAATATTATATATTTTTATATCAAATTAACGTACAGTGATTGGCAATCACTAGACGTCAATCCGATATGAAAATAGGTGGCAGGAGACCAGCGGATTTAAAGGTTTGGGCCTTCTAATCTTTGGTGGATGGCAGGTGTGCAGTGGGTATCAGTGATATATCACAGATAAGGCGCCCCCGCCCAATTATCATATTAGTCTCATCTTACTCCCACTCGCTAGACGGCGGGTGCCCAGCTTTAGCTTAACTCAGGCAGAAGCATCAGACGAAATAAACCCATTCAGGCTTACCTTTAAGGTGAAAAAATATCATCTGAAATCATTATACCATCTAAAAATAAAAATAATCACGAAAATAAAAAAAATCATGTATGTTTACTTGATCTAATAAAATCAAGTGTATTCTCTTAATCTTGTGAGATATATGTGAGATATAAACACTATCCTTTGTTTACCAGGAAGGCATACAGTAAAATTACAACATTTTTGTTTATCCGTTAATTTTTTTAACGATAATTTGCATGAGTTTAGACAGTTTCAGTAATTTAATTCCACTAGCATTCATAACATGATTAAAATTTAAAAACGAGAAATGTGTGAATATGCGTTTGCCTAGTAATAACATTCTCTGCTCAGCAAAGAAAGGACATTTTAATACGTAATGGAACTCGTCTCCCACTTCGTTTATGTGGCATAAAAAGCAGTATTTTAAATTTATGTCTTCTGAATTTTGTCTGAATTTTTCATCAGGGAGTTTATGATTTCGACATCCAAATTTACAGAGCAGAATCCAGAGTGCTGGTGGTAGACTGATTAGATAATTTTCTCTTTCAAAATTTATTTTAAACATTCTGAAGTTAATGGATTTGGGTCAATGGTTCCATTGCTGTATAAACTGATCTCGGAAGCGCTGTAAAATATTATTGTGAAAGACGTCTGTCTATTCCAGTGGGAATAGTTTGGCTTTGCAAGACCCCCGAGAAACCACAATCACATAGTATTTTCTTAACAAATAATATCCACGGAGAGTGGTAGATAATATTTGTGTGTAAACAATATATAAGCTTACAAATAAAAGATGATAACTTCCTAGTTTGGCATGTGATTAATCTACTCCAGTATTTAATAATTCTACACTTAACACGTAAACTAAGCAGTATTTCCCCTATTTCACCATATACCATATTTGTGTATGTACATTTATTCAAAGATAATATATATTTTCAAAATTTTAAGTGCAATTGTTCAATTACTGTACAATCTTCAATTCCCGCACTGCCCCGAATGTAACTACTGTGGTCACAAGCGTGTGGAATAGCTGCAGCTGAATGTCTATGGGAAGGGCTAACGTTTATGTCCATGGGAAGGGCTAACGTTTTTGCCTTACGTAGTAAGTAGAACATTGTTCTACATCCATTGGAATATCTAAATTGTTTTTCCCTTTACAAAACGGCCATTAAAATTAAATTTCACACCTAAGTAGGTATAATTGGATGGATGTTACTATTTCATATAAAAACACCTAATGATGGTCTCTCCTTGTAAAAACCCCCATAAACATACACATTTTGGTACCCGGATGACGCTTCACAAACAAGTTTCAACAAGTTCCTGTGCTGTATGCAAGGTCGAATATGAGTCATCACAAATTGATGGGAGGGGGTAATATCAATCAGATGGGAAGTGATGAATCTTTCTTATTTATGGATAGGGGTGGGGGGGGGGGGGTTCAAGCGGAGGGGGTCAAGTGGGCGTGTCCAAAGGAAGGAGGTGGCGGGGTCACGTGAGGGGTCCTCCACCAATCACAGATTTGCCCTACTAATATAAGCTTTCATGTTCACATTGGCAACCATAATAATTAATTTTCTTTCATCAATGCATTCATGTTCACATTGAAATATTATTCGATATAACGGATTAAAATCCTCTTTGAAAATGAAACTAATCTCGTTACATCCTGGCAATATGCCTGAATACATATTTAACCCCTACAACGCTGAAATATTTTGGTATAAATCAGGGACTGTTTTTCAATTTAAAATCATCACAAATCACAATGTCTTGGTTAGCTCTTTCCTCTTCATTTGAATACCTATGTTAAGGGTCTACAGCCATTACAATTTGTATTAGTATTATGTCTTAGTTGGCTCTTTCTGTTCCGTTGAATACCTATGTTATGGGTCCAAGGCCAATATACATTTTTAAGATTATGACGTGTAAAGTCGGTCGCCGTACTGTAAGGGTTACTTAAAATTAATGAATTAAATCAGCAGACCAGTGTAGTGCTTTAATAAAATGTTTCACCTACTGTTCTCGCTGTTACTTGGATAAGAATATGTCTTGACTTGACTTGACTTAGCACCTACTGTTCTCGCTGTTCCTTTACGTCACACGATTGCTGCGTGATCACCATTCACGGCCCACGGGAAGAGTGAGTTAGCTTTCAAATTTCAAATCAATGAAAACAGTTGAAAAAAGTATAACTTACTAGCTCATTCATGTGCAATAATTTGTTATAACCAGAACAAACTAATTCCAAACGGCAATACGAAACACAGTATGTTTAAAATGTATAATAATAGGACATGAGCACAAAACATTTATAATTCAAGTGCAAAGGACCGGAATATTTGACCTAATGGGCTGAAGGGGTCATCCCCCCACATCACAAAAATGCATTGCTGCTGGGTCTGAGCCGTGGCTTTCCCGTCCAAAACATACAATTAGTGACACCATCACCCATCAACCTAATTTCACGAATATGACCTCACAGATAGTCCAAAAGAACAGCCACTTGACATCTTTTTGGGGAATATGCTGATTATTTGATTATTGATAGCATCGCATATATTCATAAACTGAATGACATCTTGACATCCTTGAGCAATTTGCACTAGGGTCTAAGGTTAAATGTGAATTCCCATGTAATATATTATTTTTCAACAAATAAAGGTAGGAGCAAGTGTAATATATCTTTTTATATCACTTTTAGCAAAAATATTTTAACAAACAAAGCTAAGACATGGGATTTAGACTAGAAAATCCATTTATAATACTATATTTTGTGATTTCAAGTCATCTTTAATGTCAAAAGGTCAATGCCAAGGTCAAAATGTAAAAATGAGATTTTTAACAAACGCAAATAGCAAAAAGTGTGGTATTGTCTTTTTGATGTGATTTTGACTGAATGATCCATTTCTGCCACTGTATTGATGGTTAAAGATGACCTGAAAGGTCAAGTACGCAAAAATATTATTTTTGGCAAATAAAACCAGGAACAAGTGTAGTACCTCTGTTCTCGTGAATTTTCCTGGAAAATCAATTTATGATATTATTATTTTTGTGATTTAGGTCATCCTTCATGTTAAAAGATCAATTTCAAGGTCAAATAAGATTTTTACATATATGTTACAAATTGGAGCATGTATAATATATTATATAGGTGTGATTTTGACTGGATAATCTTATTCTCGTTTTAATGATTAGACATCATAAAAATGAAACGATCAGGCGACGAGCGTTACAGGTCTGTGGAGAGGCATTAAAATGTGACAGGGAGGCATTAAAAGACAATGGGGAGAACTTAAAAGCCGGTAACGAGGCACTAACAGATGAAGAATAGCGTTAAAAATAGTTTAAGTGCAACGAGGAGGCGCTAAAGGGAGAATAAGAGGCGTTAAAATGCGGCATCCAAGGGAAATGGGGAGGCATTTAAGGGCGAATGGGAAAAGTTAAGTGATTATGGAAGCTCGTGAAAGGATGGCAGAGAGGCAATAAAGGACTAGGGAGAGGCGTTAAAGGGTGACGAGGAAACGTTAAATGATGATGGAAGTACTCTTAGGGCAAACGCGTGGCGTTAAAGGGCCATGGGGAAGCATTAAAAGGCTATGGAGAAGCGTTAAAAATCGACCACTAAGCGCAAAAAAGATGATGAAAATGCATTAAAGGGCAATACGGTGGCGATAAAAAGTGACGGAGAGGCGTTTAATGACGAAGAATAGGTTAAATGTCGCTGGTGAGGATTTGAAGGGCGATGGAAAGCCATTAAAAGGCATCTCAGAGGTTTTAACCCTTTTAGCGCGGGTCCCAAGATATCTCGTGGACAAAAAAAGGTCCATGGTCCTAAGATGTCTCGGGGGGGGGGGGGGGAGGGCAGAATGTAAAATCAATGTAGTCCGGCATTCATGGGGATAATCTTGCTTTCGCTGATAATTTTTTTTTCTGTTTTGATTGTGCAGAGATAACACACCATAATAATATCTTGGCGTATGTTCAATTGAGCCTTGAAGAAGGGCTTTAATAAGGGCAAACATCAGGGTATTACCCCTCTCAATATTAGCACTGCCCTAGGTTTGCTAAAAATGTGTGTTGAAATGATACCTGACCAAGAATGTGTCACCATCAGTTCTTTCTAGTATATGACTGCATCACTAGCAAGCTTTAAATTGATAGAAAAAAATATTTTAGATATATTTTGCCAGTTTGACCCTGATCATGACGTGACCTTGGAATGACCTTAGTGTTATGCAACAGTAAAGCACAACTCCTTCTCATGTTATTATTTGCTCTAAAGCTAAGGTCCTGCTGGTGTCTTCAGAAAAATTTGACAATACAAAACAATTGGATTTTTTACACCCCCCCCCTCCCAAGAAGAATAGTATCTCACAAAATACAATGTATGGAATTTTATTAAACTCATTTGACATTCCTCTTTGAAATATCTTATAAACAGCTGGTAGCTAATTGATAGTTGTGTTTTTAATGCCACATTCTTTTGTATTCTTAACAGGATTACATATCAGAATGTGGATGTCTTGGTGGTGGATTTGTCTCATTGTGATCTGGACACCAGTGAATTCTCAGTATCTAAGCGGTTCTTTGGGGCATTATGAGCCACAGAAGATCCTGACGCTACATGACCACAGTGTATGTCTTAGTACCACACATCATATGTCACTCAGTCAAACATTAATATATAGTTTTCGTTGTTGGAAATTCAAAGTTTTGCATTGCTTAATAAAGAAAAATACTGGTGAATATAATAAACCACGATTGCAAAATAGTTCATATTGTGGATCGATATGGCTCCAAGAAAAACCACAAACATCATATAGAAGAAATATTTTTGTTAACGTTAAGGGAAACCATAACATACATTTAAAAATACTACGTTTTCAATTTTTCTTGTCAAGATATATTTCCTGTCATCAACATGGTATGTCTCTTAGTTATAACGTTGAAATTGAAAAATACTGTGGTGTTCGCATGCCTTGGGACATTATCGTGAACAGTAATCAAATGTGGATTCATTTATCTATAAAAGAATACAAAGATTACTCATTGCAGTTATATTACAGTAGTTTTCTCCCGAGGTGGATTGTGAATATTTCGCGAATTTTAACTATCTTCTGCGACGTCTCTTCTGCATTTATTGCCATCGAGCCGTATGCCTTTTTAAATATTTTTATTAAGTCATATACATATTATGTAATGTCTTACCCAGAAAATTATCTCCTCCTCCACGTGGCGGTGAATAATTTGTTCACAACTCATATGATAATCTACGATGGACCTGGGAATTTGTCACGCAATATTTTTGAGATGGACAATTCACAACTGAAAGTCTCTAGATACATTCACACAACTGCATTTTTGGCTTTTATAAATATAAAGTTGGTGGACTATAATTTTAATTCCTCTACAAATATTAATATTACTGCGACTTATAGCAAACATAAAACTGCACATTGTGCTAACTTCATGGAAGGACTAATTCGAGCAAAGTCAAATAAATGGGAAAACATGGCTTGTATGGGAACATCAAGTGTTCATAATCATGAAATACGCATACATTTTGTAGTATTCACATTTATTGGACCTACTATGCTGACTCATCAATCTGATTCTGTTTGTCAATATGGAGGACTAGTTGTGCAGTTCAACAGCAGAAATCAACAGTATGAATTCTGTGAATCGCTCCATAATTACACACTGTACACCAGCAATCAGTCATTTACTTTTATAGTCGTCTGGTTCTCGGGATATTCACAGGGAGAATTGACAGCTTCTTTGTCTGCATCAAAATGCAGGACGTCATATGCAGAATTCTATTTACCCAAGACAGCATTATCGTTGCCAAACATATTTTACCGACCACATTTATCAAAGCACTGTGAGATATTTATATGCCCAGCTCTACATAATCAAAAACAGAGGAGATTCACTGTACAATTTGGGCCGCATTTTTTGGGAACTACCGTTCTCTCAGTTAGATATTTAAACACTTTGAGTGCATGTGATCCAGAAATTAAATATGTCCAAGGATCAGAAATTAGCATTAAATCTATTGCATTGGACAACTGGCCTCTTCATTTGAAGCCCAACAGAAGTCAGTCATATCACAACATCACTGATAACATTGTCAGGAAGTTTGACTATTTGTATATGGCAAACGTTTCTTTTGGATATATATGTAAACCGGAAATGACTCGGATACAAATGGCTGTAGTTTTTAGACAATCAGGCTGTGAAAGGTGGGGTACTGCTGATGCATTTGTTTTTCAACCAGTCACAGTTAACAATATTCCTTCCTTGCATGGCATATGCTGGGCCACCGCATTTCTTTTTACACCTACTAACACAGACAGTGAAGGATACCTCAACTTTATATACAAAGATACCGGTCATATCGAGGATGGATTTGATTTAACGGTTGGTTATTATAAGTGTCCTCAGAAATGTAGAAATTACAGATACAGCCTATTAGTTAAGACGGTAGATGATAAAACTGTACATGAATATACAACGGGTGTTGGACAGATAACGTATACAGGAAAATACCATAGAGGCTTCAGGTTGACAATATTACTACCAAACAAATTATGTGATCAACACTTGCAGTGCGAGTTACAGTTGGATATTAGTCAAGGGCGTTTCAGGAATGTAGTACAGGATACTAAGTATCAGCAGTCTGCATTTCATTTTCATGAGAAAAGGTAACATATAATAATAATAATAATAATAATAATAATAATAATAATAATAATAATAATAATAATAATAATAATAATAATAATAATAATAATAATAATTTCCTCTTAATATCATAATAATCATAACTACGACAATAATAAGAGTAATATTTTCATTTTCACTCCTATCTGAGAGCACTGAAAAATCATGTAATATTATGTGTGTTGCTTAAGGTTTTAAATATATTGGCACAAAGTTATGAATAAAAACGTTAAACACGGTAACTATGTCTTGTATACGTGACCACTTACTACCTTTTGAAAGATCTTCCCGGTTACTTATTATGGTCGGCCCACACTGTACAACATTGGGTCATAATTCAAATAACACTACCTGCATTATGGGTGATCACTGCCTCTAGCTCCTGCACACCCACCACTTCGCGTGACCAAAATTGCTTTAATGTTGGTCCAATGTATCCGACGCTGGCCCAGCAACAACACAGCATCGACCCAACTTCACTCACTGTGTCTGTCCCCTGGCATCATGGTGCCGGCCACTATAGGGGTGACCACTCCCCCCCCCCCCCGTCACATGGGATGCTTTAAGACTGTACCAGCGTCTTTAACGCTGGCCCAGCAACAGCCCAAGAATGGCTCAACGTGATGAGTTACTTGCATGAGATAATGTGGACATGGTCACCCCATGCGCTATGCGGATAGTGCCCCCCTCCCAGGGATGGCACTCCACCCTCCCCCCCCCGCTAATCCCCAAAACAGACGTTGTCCCGGTATTGTTTTAATGCTGGACCAGCAACGTAAACGATGGACCGACATTAAAGGAACTCTGGGTCAATCTATTGTGTCCGCTAGGAAGGGGAAATCCTTGGCTAACATAGGCCCAGTATAGCTGGCTGTTCATTTAAATGCTTTTCAATCAGTGTTTCACTTTTAAACCTGCTAACATAACACTGTGTCAGCGCCTCTTTCCAAGTGTTCTGTCTCCATGGGGGCAGTGTACGCCCATCGTCTGCGACGCTGGCCAAACATTGAAACAACATTGGCTCAACGTCTCGTGTTTGCTGAGACGTCTTTGTTTACTCTATGCTTTGAGAATGATGGGCAAGGTCTTTAGAGCGCTGGAATATGTTTGTATGAACCATATGTCTTAGTTAGCTTTTTTCCCTTCATTGGAATACTTATGTTATAGGTCCACGGCCATCATAAATAGGCCTAGACTTATTTTACTTCCTTCATTGCGGGGATCGTCAGAAGTCGATCTCTAAGCTGTAATTGAGACTCTGTGGCAAGATGTGTAGTCCAGGCCAAGATATAGCGGTCAGCGTTGGCTCAACGTTCATTCATACTTGGTTAAATGTGTATGATTCTGGACCACACACCAGGCAGAAGCAGCGTACATGCATGCAGTAGCTTGCGAGACCCCCTGATCACTATTTACTAATCTGAGAGTTGTGAATATAATATATGTCTATACTATAACTTTATTAATAGCAGTAAGATAACACTGTTTTTTCACTAGTCTATGGATAACAATGTGCAATGTATAAAATAGTTTTTATCACGATAATTAGGTACAACATATTAAAGCTATTCGTTGAATGAATATTAATTACTATGTGGGATTAACAGTGTTAAAGGGTGTAAGATGACATTGATGAGCTTCTATGTGGCCAAACTCTTAAGAGACCCTAAGATTACTAGGAATACTGTATTTGCCAATTTATCCGCGCTGCTAGCATTATAAAGCTACGCTAATAATGGATTAGTGAAGTGATTGACATGACTTTAAGGAATACAACAATAGTATCAATCATTGTCCCCGAGAGTAGATTAGACCAGTTTAAAGTTAAAAATCATTGTTGTTTAATTAGTTATGCTCCAGCTTTGCAGGGTGTTAGCACGCGTGGCGGTCGGCTACCATCATCCCTGTCATGCACCCAGTTGGGAGAGAAGGGGGTAGCGGTGTATGTAGGCCTATATGATATGTAGGCCCATGTTACACTGCATATTCAAAAACATGCCATTGGTCCGACCAAGGAATCCCAAGGAATCTATAAATTCCTTGGTCCGACACACCATTTGTCCGACACACCAATGGTCCGACACCCCATTGGTCCAACAGACCGAGACACCATTGGTCCGACAAACCTCAGGAGACCATATATATCAGAATCTAACAAGGATGACCTTGAACTTTTTTATAAACATAGTTCAAATGGCGGGAGATTCTGGAACCATTTTTTATAAGTAGGGCAGCCTCTACTTTTTCTGAACTGAATTATTAGTCCGAGCTAGAGATGACCTTACCTTGTATAAGTTTATAATAATCATAATTGTAACAATAATAAGAGTAATATTTATAATATATAACCATATAATCTTCCCAACATATACCCTTCAGAACATAGACACTTCTGAACATAGACATATGGCCACATACTTATTATATTCTTTAACTTAATTTATATGGTTGATTCACACTAGCGTGGATAATTCATAGGCATTAACTTGTAATAATAATAATAATAATAATAATAATAATAATAATAATAATTATAATAATAATAATAATAATAATAATAATAATAATAATAATAATAATAATAATAATAATAATAATAATAATAATAATAATAATAATAATAATAATAATAATAATAATAATAATAATAATAATAATAATAATAATAATAATAATAATAATAATGATAATGATAATAATAATAATAATAATAATAATAATAATAATAATAATAATAATAATAATAATAATAATAATATTAATAATGATGATGATGATGATGATGATGCTGATGCTGATGCTGATGTTGATGCTGATAATACTAATACTACTATTAATAATTATTAAACATGATGATTTTCACTAATTTAAAAAATGTTTTAGCATAAAGTGAATCAAACCATAAAAAGCAGTAGCTCTCAGTAAAGAGCGAAGGCTGTTTCAATGCAGGTTTATGTTAGGCCAGCATCGCAGATGGTGGACCAACATTAATACAGTGCTCGGTCAATGTCTAGTGTTTTCTATGTATGAATAGAGTTGTTGAGGTGGATAGGTCACCCGTGTTTGTGCGGGTATTCGGAATCCAATCTCAAGCCTGTTCTGAGTCCTGTACCAGCCGGATCAGCGGTTGAAGGTAAAATAAAATATAATAACTATATAAGGTTCTTTCGTTCACTTTATTGTAGATTGTATCAACATTGCTATGCACAGCTCGCGACAGGGATGAGACCTGACCATATCAGCCAAATCTGAGCGGCACGTGTATTCGGTCTGACTGTCTGGTTGGAAGTGACGGGATACGCGCGAAACGGTGGCGTGGGTAGGAATCGTGAGTGAGACTCGTCACTCTCGATCTCGCCAAACCTGTCCAGCCCAGATCGATGTCAGTCGGCATCGCTGTCGCCGTCGCCACAGAGTTACTACCAATTAGAAAGGCTTTTCGGTTGTGTATCAGTATTGATCCACAACAAAAACCTTGGTGCCATCATTACATCATAATTCCTGGGTTGACGTTTAACCAATGTTGCTTTAAGGTTTGAGGAACTCTAACCCTGGCCCTACAACTACCCAGCATATACCTACATATTGTGGTCTGACTTGTGGCCAACACAGGGTTGCCTTCCTCCCCCACCGGGGGGCGGAGGCCCTAGGTTAGTGGTTAGCACCGCTGCCTTTCACGCCAGAGTTCGGGGTTCGGTTCCCGGTCTCGGCGGTTTGAAAGAAACAAAAATGTTTCTTCCCCATCCACGTGTGAAAGTCAGTATTGTGGGGAGCCTCCGTGACCGAGAGGTAGCGTGCTCGGCCTCAGACCGCCAAGGCTCGAATTTCGAATCCTGTGTCTGGAGGACAGTGTCATCTCATTCATCTCACCATCCTCAGGAGGTTCTCCTGGCCCAGTTTAGCCTATATGTGCACAAAGGTGGCCTAAAGCCCGATTCATTTCATTTCCTCCCCCACCGGTGTACTGGACACCACTGACCCTGCTAATGTCAATACTGTCTAGGACAGCGGTCCAACATTGGCCCAATGAATCTTTTAATACTATTTAATCTAATTTTAAATGTGTAATGATTTTCACTTGCCAAGAACACTGTATTTATAAGCTATTGGTAAAGTATGCTCGTGTAGGCTATGTTTTAGTAAAATAGTATGTACATATACACATATTTGCACATTATCATGATTAAATGATTTTATTTTCAGTTTATATGACAGTATTTGTACATTTTATCTTTGATTCCCTTATAATTATAAATTTTTTCTCTGTTAATTATGCTTGTGTTTTTCTGTTGCATACACATGACATGTAAGTGGTTTTGTCAAGTTAGATGAAATTCAAAAATCCGATCATTTTTTTGGTGTGCTTTTGGTTCTGTTTTCATGTTTCCAAAAAATTATAAAAAATGGTTAAGGGGGTGAGTGAGTGGGGTTTGGACAATCCGAGTTGTTCTCGGATTTTTAATTTTTTTTAACTTGACGAGATCAATTGTGACTTTGTACTTTCAATAAAATATCTTCATGTTTTACAATATCACATGTTACATTCTCGTTAACATCAGATTAGCGTCGTGGAATGACGCTCAGCAACAATGTGAATCTGAGAATATGACACTTCTTCAGTATAACAGTGAACAGTTTTCAGCAGGATTGATGCTGGACCACTTTCCTAAGAACTTCCAGTTTGGAGATCTTCTATTCTTGGGATTGAGAAGAAACACAAAGGTTTGATTCATTTTGATAAGGGGCTTCTATTTTCGCTATCCATATATAACGAAATCATCCATGAATGCTTCAAAATAAATTATTCACTGTAATTAAATTTGTATTAAAAAATGAGATAGAACTAATAGAATCACATAGCATTTTGATAATCAATAATCGAATAGCTCTTATTTCATGTATGTTTATATCATTGCATGTACCATGCTTACTCGCTAATTACAAACCAGAAATATAAATGAACTACTAATAAGTACTGTATTGCAGGGACAGTTCAGCAACTGGATAACTAAATCTCCCCTGAAAGTAACTCATTGGTTTGATCCCTTAAAAAACAATCTCATCTTTATGGCGACGCTTACTCTGAACAATGGTGTATGGATAAGAAATGAGAGTAGGTCCACAGTGGACAGCAAACAGCCTGAGAATTCACAACTGAAAAACTGCACAGCTGCCGTTACACAACAGGGTTCACGTGTGTATCCATGGTTGGTGGTGCATTGTGACACGGAATATGAAGCATCCTTTGTGTGTCAGAACATAAAATCACATCCCCCACTGAAAGTAGCGGTCAATCATACATGTGATGGTCACTGGTTTATGATTGATGGATCCAACAAGTGTTTCTCAGTATTCTGGCCAGAGGTTGCTCTGTCATTCAATGACGCTCAAAATATATGTTCTGCACAAAACGCTTCAGTCTTTAATGTTGACGTGATGTCTCGAAATGTTTCAAAAATGGAAGGCTTTCACTTAAAACTCATCCTATTAGACTTGGAAGAGGATATTCATAGCCTCAATGTTCTACACTCAATTAGTGATTCAAATATGTACAATTCTATTTTTGGAAAACTTTTGGCAACAGATTCGGAGCATAGTCGCTTGCCTTCTATGATTACCAAATTCCTACATACACCGATAGATTTTAATGTTTTTGTTATATATTTTGCATATTTGAACAATAGTTGTAGTGTGATGGAAAAGAATTGGCTCAGCTATCTTGTTGATAATTCAGATACGTTGAAGTCGGATGAAACAAGGGGTTGGGGAGTAAAGTGTAGGTCTTGTTCTGAACCTCTGAACGTTACGGGTGTAATATGTGAGAAGGACAGCAAACCATACACAATCGGCTGTTTAAGTCAACACCTTAAGTGTAATGATGGAACTTGTGTAGTCGACATATATAGATGTGATTCAGTAATTGACTGTTTTGATGGCAGCGATGAAAACAGTTGTGACATTTATATAAATAACATGACAAATCAATATGTTTATGTACCTTATTTACTCCCAAGGAAAAATGTCATGTTGATTCATTCAATATGTGATGGGATTTATTCCAATGAAACACTCAGTCGTGAAAAGGATATCTGCTTCAAATACAAACTAAAACAAATTAATTTGTCATCCACATCACAAACAGATTTATCTACTGGTACGAAACCATTCGATATCGTAATTGAAGATATATTTATATTGCTTGCCAGAGAAAAACAATTGTGTTTAAAATTACAAAAACAGGTTCTGACACAATTAAATTATACACAACAATTATATTTGGATATAGAATTTAATACTGTAAGAAAGTTAACGAAATGCTCTGACTTGAGGGATGTGTGCATTGTCGGGGCAGATGAACGTTGCGACGCACCAGAATCTGTCTTTGCATGCATTGATTTCAGCTGCCCAGGGTTGTTCAAATGTCACAGACATTACTGTATCTATATGTCAGCAGTCTGTGATGAACAGTACGATTGTGAAGAAGGTGATGATGAGATATTTTGTCCGTTTACATCTTGTCCGGGATTGTTAAAGTGTCGAGGAGAGACTCGGTGTGTGAACAGAGAAGAGATATGTGATAACATTGTAAACTGTCTACATTCTATGGATGATGAGATCAGTTGTAATAATTGTCCAGTGAACTGTGAATGTAGTGGCTATGCTATGATGTGTCACTTGGAAAATTCAATAGAGCAAATAATACCGAATGGGACAAATTACATTAAAGGTCTCATATTAAAAGGTGTTCAGAAGCAATTGTTTCTGAACACCATTTTTATTTCCAGATTAATTTACTTGAATGCTTTGTTTTGCGCCATAGAAAAAATGTTGCCTTCACATAATAAATATAGCGTACCGTCTTTCATTATAATCGCATCATTTCTTCAAAATGAGCTTACAGATGCTAGTTTTCTTTCTGCTAGTATATTCAAAAATATAGTATTTCTAGATTTGTCTTTCAATCGACTGTCAACATTTATGTATGAGCAATCTTCCGCTCTGGAGGAATTGATAGTCTTAATCTTAAGAGGTAACCCACTGATAAGAATCAGTCTGGATCAGGCACCTCCTGGCAGCATGTTATCTGTGCTAGATTTACAACAAATATATCATTATACAAATCTATACATTGTATTTTCCAGACATTTAAGCAATCAAATTGAAGTAAAGGTGTCAGATGTATTATTGTGTTGTATTCTGAATCAAAAAATAAAATGTACATCCAATGAAAACGGTAAAACATGCATTGGTTTATTTGGGTATACCTGGCTCAAAGCTTACCTTTTATAGTGTTTCCATTATGGCACTGGCTATATCTCTAATGGCCAACATTAGAAATAGTATTCAAATAATTAAACTGGTGCCAGTCCATAGCAGGAGGAAATATTATTGTATTGCTGTTTTCAATAACTCAATATCTGAATTTCTAATATCCCTTTATTTATTTTCGCTGTTGGTTGCAGATGCCACAAAGGTCAATGTATTATTCTGGACGTTAAGCCCAATCTGTCTCATTCTGAAACTTATCAGCTATGTATCATTTCAGACAATGGTTATATTTAAGACACATGCACTATTTTGTATGTCTCTGCAGATTATATATCCTTTCAAACATCAAAATGGATATTTGAAATGGACTGTGCCAATGTGCTTGGTCCTCTGGGTCATTGTTTCAAGCTCTTCTTTTAGTACTTTTATTAACGAATTACAACAAGATGAACTATGTTCTATAGCGAAATGTTCTAAAAATAACACCCTCAATTTGCTTCTATTTATGGTTTGTGTCACACAAACTTTGGCAATATTATCCTGTATACTAATTGTGATAAAGGTAAACAAAGTTTTCAAGGAAAATAATGCAACTTGGGCTAAGCTTCAAACCGAACAGACACATTCAATCAACAGTTTCAGGGTAATTTTAAAACTTACATGCTCTTTGATTTCACAGTTACCATTACAGTTGTGTTTACTCAGTCTACTGGTTTTTAAATTAGCTGAGATGATCTTTTTTGAACATTTTTGTCGACAAGTGTTTTCGTTTGTTTTACCAGTAGATCTTGTATGTTTCTCGCTGGTTTCAATTTATCGCAACTAAGTATAACGTTTTTTCTTCACTGGCTGCAAACGTATAACCTTTTGTACTAACAAGAAATATATAAGGAACACTAGTTTAAATTACTAATATGTATATATTTGGAGAACAACCAGTTTTCAAACGCTTTTAAACGAGCATATACTCATTAAATATATATAATAGAATTTGGTTATGTTGTACTTATTATCAATGAATATGTTATTTTGTGTATAACCTCCTACAGCGATGTTTATAATACTGAACCAATACATATTATGAATATCGTCATGCTGTTACAGATCAGATATAATGGTTCTGGAAATTAATAAACGTTACATCATGTTTCATTTCTCATCATTGTCCAATAAAATGATATCGTGTCCACGGTTCGCATAGTAATCTCTGCCCACCATTTATAATCAGTGGTGACGATTTATAATCTGTGGACACGAGTTGTGTAATCTTTGTCCACGATTTATAATCCGTGATCACAATTTAAAATTCATGGCCACGATTTAAAATCCTTCACATGATTTATAACCAGTGTTCACGATTTATAATCCTAGGCCACGATTTATAATCTGCGGCCACGATTTATAATCCGCGGCCACGATTTAAAACCCGTGACCACGATTTAAAACCTGTGGCCACGATTTATCACCCCGTGGCCACGACTTAAAATCCGTCATCCCAATTTATAATCCGTGGACACGATTTAAAATCCGTGGCCACGATTTAAAACCCGTGACCACGATTTATAACCCATGACCACAATTTATAATCCCTTGCCAC
The DNA here is from genome assembly GCA_964017125.1 of Flabesymbios commensalis. Taxonomy (NCBI): domain Eukaryota; kingdom Metazoa; phylum Annelida; class Polychaeta; order Terebellida; family Flabelligeridae; genus Flabesymbios; species Flabesymbios commensalis. The sequence continues at coordinate 12,496,297 of OZ024911.1, read as the reverse complement.
GATTTATATTGCGTGGCCACAATTTATAATCAGTGGTCACGATTAATAATCCGTGGCCACGATTTATAATCCGTGGCCGCGATTTATAATCAGTGGCCACGATTTATAATCCGTGGCCGCGATTTATAACCCGTGGCCACGATTTATAATCCGTGGCCGCGATTTCTAACCTGTGACCACAATTTTTAATCCGTGCACACGATTTATGACCCGTGGTACACTTTTTGTGAAAAAGAAAGTGTACATTACACACAGCGTGCACACAATGACACTCATCTGAAGAAGAATTGATCGCATCAGTATTTTAGCACTTACATTTTTTCAGTGAATTCCCACCATATAATATGTTTTGCAGATATTTAAATCTTAGGTTTTATTATAAGACATATTGTTGAGAATATGACAATTTTAGTGTAAATCTATTTCGTCAAAATATTTCAACCCTTTAGGCTCCACGCATGACTTTATACTTTATTTATCATATAAAATACTGTTCTTTATGAGATAAACTAATGTTCATTTAGTAGATATTTTAAATGTTTGATTTCAAATTATACAAATATGAGTATTTTTTACGTACTTGAAGTTGTTGATTGCGGTAGTGAGACACAACTTCAAATGGGTAAAAATAAAATGTAGGAGCTTAAACGGGTAACGCGTCAATCGTCACAGCTAGGACAATATCAATGTCATACTTGGAACAACCCTACGCTTCGTAATTTAATCTGATCTTTGTTACTGGTGGATTCTCATGATTATGAATAATTATTTACATCACTGTAAGTGAAATAAAAGAGGTTTTTTAAACTTTTAATTACAGGCTTTATGAATTCCTGCAAACAACAACAACTGTCATATGTCTACCTCAGCTAACGCAGTCCGATTCTCATTGAATTGACGTCATTCCCAGAAGGTTTAATTCTGTGAAACACAGTGGGGTCACTCGGTGAAAACAAGGTTATATAAGAACCCTCTCCCATACTTCATTGTATTAGCCACCTCGGTGAAAACAAAGGAGGTCGAGGTCATTTTGAGTTTCACAGAATACTTCTAATTAAATGTAACGATCTCATCACACACTATCATTGACACAGCGGGGTCAAAGTTTAATTCCGTGGAAATCAAAGTTCACAAAAGGAGCATTTCTGATAAACACGAGACTCCAAACCAAAGTTGGTCCATTGTTGGTCGAATGTTCTTCTAACGTCGCACACGGTATGCCAACATTGCACCAGCATTAAATCAATTGATATGGCTGGCTGCAATATAAGTTAAAATAATAAAATGACTAAACGCGTCCCAACTAACACAAAACATAGTTCCAATGTTGTTTTAATACTGGGTCACCGTCTGCGCCGCTGGCCCAACATTAAACCAACATTGATAAAAAAATACCGATGTGAAAATATGCTACTATTGTTATTCTACATGCACATCTTTCTGATAATATCTCTATAGTTTGTGTGATTGTTGTAGACATATCTTGAGTTTATATCATATCGAATATGAGTACGAATACAGATACGGCGAAATCGCCGTTATGTTACTTTGGTGTAGACATACACGTATACACGAAAACGACATTCAAAACATTTTGCCCTGTTTTTATTCATATTGACTTTCGGACCATATGAGTTACTTTGGTAAGATAACAGATGTATTTTAACTTTTCTGTATAGGCTTATGTGAATGCACTTTGATGGCTTAATAATTTGACACGACAAAACATGGGTTGTTCATAAAACAGCGATTCTTTTCTAAACCTGTATTTCATCAAACTGATAAATTATAACATTAATTTTTTAATTGCGGGGACCGTCTTTATACGTCAGAATCTGACGTATAAAGACGGTCCCCGTACTGAAAGAATTATAATATTTCTAATGGCCGTAGACCCACAATATAGGTATTCAAATGAATCAGAAAGAGCTAACTAAGACATTTATGATAATTTAAGATTAAAAAAAAACTTTTTTCTTCATGGTTTTTACAAAATCATTCAGTGCTGTAGGGGTTCAGTATTTCGTTTCACAACTACATCAAAAGAGATTCATTGCAAATTCTGTTTTTCATGTGTATGCTCGAAGATGTAACACCAAAAACGTCATGTTAGATGATACTGTTCTGTAGGTTATAGAAAACCCCACAAATATAAGGCTAATACGGAAACTGGTTGTATTGTATATCACCATTGATCTCACAGCCCACTCCCCCAAGGCGAATAGTCTGGAAATAACTACAATAATACATTTTACCCATTAAAGCGCTGAATATTTTTGTAAAAAACACACGGATCCAAAGGGTTTCACCAATTTGAAGTCATCGTAAATGTCTTAGTCGGCTCGTTCCGCTTCCTTTAAATACCTATGTTATGTGTCTACGGCCATTATAAATATTTTTATTCTTAGTGCGGCGATCGACTTTAGACGTCAGATTCTGACGTCTAAAGTCGACCCCGCGCTGTAAGGGTTAATGTACCATATATAATATACATTTTTTAACTCTTAAATCGCTACATTGTAAAATTGAAATAATCACCCATTTCAGATTGTGTCCGGCTAGAGGGACCCACAACTTCCAGTGGTTGAAAATGACTAAATTTAAATCAAACCCTGTACCAATATAGCAAATTCAATTGTCATTTCTCAATAAAATAAAGCCCCAACCGGCAATAGACGCGATTAGTATTTGAGTGGTTAACTAGCTGATCAGTAAATTAAACATATCATTTCGTATGTAAGACTGATATTATCCAGACATCGCTACCAGGAAGAAAACGAGAATCGAAAACATTCCTTAGGAAAGGGACAACAACCACCCACCCACATGTTCTGTGCACTAACACGAATAATGGTGTGCCTCTTTATAGAACAAAAACATATAGGTGGCGCATTGCATTGCTTCGTCAGTCATACATGCGTCCCGGGTTCGAACCCTGTTTAACCTGTGTCGGTTTTTTGGTGAAATATTTTTGTTCTTCCATTCTCTATGTGACTAGGCGTTCACGTTAACCCATACAGCACGGGGACCGATTTTAATCGTTAGAATCTGGCGTCTATAGATGTCAGATTCTGATGACAAAAGTCGTTCCCCGCGCTGTAGGAGTAAAACTATTTCCAATGGCCGTAGACCCATAACATAGGTATTCAAATGAATCGGAAAGAGCTAAATAAGACATTTGTGATGATTGCAACTTGAAAAACCCTTTGTTCTCCATTGTTTTTTCGAAAGTATTTCAGCGCTGTAAATGCTAATGGCGGCAATGTCGAGTTAAGGTTGAGACAAGTGTATCGACGTTGATTTCGCGCAGGGTCCCGTGATGGGCCCTCCTTCATCAAAGGGTAACATAAAAAAATCAACGTCTGCATAATAAAATTTACTCAATCAAATTGTTCCTGTCTGCTCATTAATATTCGTGACACAAGAAGTACCTTTCTAGTGATCATGGTTAATGTTCAAAAGCAAAGTAACACTCTGAATCGAAGAGTAAAAGGTATTGCCATTAAGATTTATTTAAATATTTAAAAAACAACAATTCTTATTATCAAAATTATCTGAATTTTTTTGTAGACTACAGGTATTTTTTTTCTTTATGAATTTTGAATAAGATTTGGTAAATATAAAATTATTGCCAGATGCTGTTACAATTCACAAACTGACAATTTCATCAAAACTCCAAAGTTGCGTAGTGTATATTAAATCACTGTTTGAACCAATTTCACCTGGAGATCGTGGAATCTTATGGGTTATTTCGAATTCAATTTACTGTTACGTGAATCACTAATGAACACAAGTTGCCAAGAACACATATCACCCAGAGTACTGTACCTCTGGGAGAAGTATTTAACATATAAACCGTGACGCAGTGACATCCACGGCTGGTGAAGCTCTGCAGAAAGTGGACCACGAACTGGGGTAAAACCAGGCCAGAAAACATGATACATTCAACCAATCGTGTTTTAATGCTGGGGCAGCGTCCCAGATGGTGGCCCAGCATTCACCCACCATCGGGCAATGTACCGACTTTGCTGAGAAGCGAGACCTCTGGAGAATAAACATGGGCCTCAGAAAAAAACATAAAACCATGCTTTCGTGAGATTTAACATCAGTCTTACTTCAGACACCATAGCAGCAATTATCAACCGAGCCAGGTAAGATTTGTGCTGATATCTTATCTAATCAACATAGGAAATTATTATACAACCATAAAAGCTAAGTTATTAGCTAAGCTGATAATTCACCACATCAATGTTAAAATGGCTAAATATTGACTTAGCTTTTCTGTACAGATCCTAAAGTATTACTGGTGTATGAATGTCTAATTGTACACTATTGATGTAGGCTACTTAGATACCGGCTTAATTTTGAAAATTGTCTCACTAAACGGTCCTAATGATAAGTGAATGTAAAGGGGGTGTCACACTACTAGGTATCGCATCAGCTTATGCCACCGTATGGGAAATATCGCTCAAACGCTAGCTGGTATACGTTGACAAATGCTAGGGGTTAGGTAACCATGGCGTACATAGGTTTCAAAGATGGCAGTCTGTACGCTTGCAATAAACTACCCATAAATTTAACACAGCAAGTACACACACAATTCTTTATTATTTAAGGTTTTTGTGCATATGACACTTAAATTATTAGTTTTCAAACACATCTCAAAAATGTTTCCCTCGTGCACAGTAGTGTGACACCCCCTTTAGTGTGTCGTGTAGTATTTATTATTTTAAAGGTAATACATATATTCACATCAAACAATTATTTTTATTTAATAGGCCCAATGTAATTTAAAAATTGGGAATAATACAAAAAATCCCTTATTTGCATTATGTCCATTACTTCTTGAAGTCTAATGACAAAGAATGAGAATTCTCCTTTTAGAAACGAGACATCACAGATGACCAATTAGTGAGATATACAGCATATTCTGTCATAAATTATTGTTCACAGCCTGAACTTACAGCAAGATAGAAAAGATAACAAGATGTTGAGATTGGTAATTTCACTAACGTTGCTGTCTCTCAGCCTGGCCAACATTGTCAAACGCAGTGAGTATACTTTACTTAGTCCACATACAATATAAGTCATATGCTAGCTGGTTTATTACATAGCATGAATACAATGAAAATATTATATGTTTGACCATTGCTATGTTATTTCCCTGAATAACGTAATACGTATTTTAGGCTGTCAAAATACATATCTATAATATTGGCCTACACACAATATTTCAGCATTTACAAATTTCACGTTTGTAAAGCTTTACATTAGTAGTTTTATTCAATGGTTGCGACTAAGATTATACATGAGTTATGAATTATTCACTCATTTACCTCCTAGTCTGACTAATTTTTAAAACAGAGCGGAAATAAGAATTAATTATTTCGGTAATTTAATATGAGATGTTAGACTCGAATATTGCACATGTTTTTTTATCAACATACACCATCTGTCTAATTGATTGATTGTGTGTTACCAGGTACTGGTGATGATGAGTGCTACCGATGCAGTGACTTTGACGCCCTGGGCCGAGGTTTTATAGAGGCTGATGACAACCCTAGAATGTGTGGACATTACAAGGAATGTTATAAAGTTAAGAATAGTGATGTCATCACATCCGTGGATCGTTGGTGTGCTCCTGGTACGTACACGGATCCAGAAGACATTCGCAGAGGAGCTCCATGTACAAAAACCACCTGTGATCCCGCCGAGTGTGATGACTGCGGTTTCCCCACAGTCAGTACTCCAGAACACGGTGAGTTCAATGAAATAGACAAATATCCTCTAAAATTAACTCACTTATAACGCAGTATGTTCTCTAGAACACAAGTACTGTGGATCTAGTGATATTCGCGAGGTTTTAATTTTCGCGATTTTAGCTATAGGAGGATAAATTCGCGATTTTAAGAAATTATTATTTAAGCGCTACCTATTATCTAAATAGATAATTTGCCAATTTAAGACTTCGTAAAAAATCTCAAAATCACAAACTCACGAAAATCTAAACACGCAAAGATTACCAGATCTACAGTAACCTTCAAAACAAATATGCTCCAAAAATAACTCAGTTAGGACACGATATGTTATTTGAAATATAATACCCTAAAGAATTAACTACATTAATCAAAATTTGTCCCACAGTCGACAATCCAGACCGAGTTAAGTAGTTTATAATATACCAATTAAAGGTTTAGAGTTCCCCTTGTACTAAAATCAATCGGTATGCTGCTCCATTAGGTGGGCTTTTGTAGTGAGTGACCACAACTTAGCGATCATCCACAGTTTCGAACGGATACAAATACCTATATTAAAAAAATTGCAGCATAACGTCGATAGGCAAAACAGAAAGACATTTGTAATCCTGAAAGTATCCATACAGGTGGCGATAAATACAAAGAGACCCTTCTACCGTCAACATCAGTGCTTTTTACTATACTATCTGAAAAGTAAGCTACGCTTGTTTTTTTTAACAGAATACTTTACTATTGCTATCCCCTCAATCAATACATTACCATACTGTCTGAAAATTATGAACATAATACTTCACTATAGTTATCCCCTCAATCAATACACTATAACATTGTTATTTCCAAGACGAATGAATTTGAATTATTACTAAAATAATCTCACAGTGAAAAACCTGGGAGGGATTATAGTCCATATGTTTACGGCTTATTTAACCTTGCATCCAATAAGTTGAATTGCTACATTTATTGATCCGTTTGAATGGACGTGTTTGAACTTATTGCTAGGTTAATCTTTAGACTATGAGATTCATGTGAACAGTACTCGTATTGCTGAAATTATATGTTATTGAATGAAGATACTATTGAGAACATGTATTTTTAGTACCCTGCCCATACGTGCAAATGGAACCCGAATGGCTCTTTGGAATGTATCAAGGAGGTGAAGTTGTGGAAGTTGGAACATGTGGTGAAGGTGGATACTTCAACGACACAGATTATATTTGCACATGTACAGATATGAAAGGTTAGCATAAAGCCCGACAAATTCCATCTTCAAGCAACACTTTGCCTATTGCTGTAGAATTTCTTCGACAAAATTGACAATAACTTATACCAGTGTAAGATTTACCCGCTGGGGTGGTGAATTTTCAAAGTTGACGGTATAAATAGTGCATTTTAGAGCAAAATATTAGGTCAAAATATGACATTTTTTTCTGTTTTTGGGACACTTAGCAGGGGTACATCAATTGCCCCCTCTTGCACCCGCCACTGTCTGACATCATATCCAATTGATAGGAATTACGCAACATAATTTTTTTTTTCACAATGAAGCAATTTCTGTTTAACTTAAAGTGATTCTTCTATTTTTTGTAAATTTCAGTTGACTGCACCTGCAAAGTGTCTATTCCGCTTACAACTGATACTGAGTCTCATGGTTGTAACGGAGGATGGGTAGGACAGCTTGGTATGCCAGCCATGGCCTTAGTACAGAACAGCTGTGGACACTTTCTCGGCTACAATTCAGGTTTAGGAAATGGTGGTCACCTTGGAACCTATGTAATGGACGGTCTCTTTGCTGGAGATTGGGTCAGCCAGCTTAAGTTGACAGCTGCTTTCACTTTGGATGCATCTTGGGATAACACAGCAGTTGGCACAAAGTGGGGAATAGTCACTTATGGAGATTGTGCTGCTGACGCTTCTTTCGGTTTCAGTGTCGAGAAAAACGTAACCGACACTTACTTGGTCGCCACCTTGGAACTGCAAACTGGATCTTTGACAAAGCATATACTTGCTGTTGGTGGTGTGAGTATTTAAACAAGCTTAAAATGTTTTATCCAACTGATATTGTTAGTTACACAAAGCCACAATGCCTCCACTTTGGCTGTGGCACTTGACCGAATGATAAGGTATGTCTATGGTACATGGTTGACAAGATTAGCATGTACCATCAGTAATTATGAATACTTGTTTTATCAAGTGAACTACAGTGTAGGTGTTTTGATAAATTCTTCATTGCCACATTTCCTCCTGGCAAATCTATATTAAGAAACGGTATAGATAAAACAAACCAGAGATGTTGTAACGATATTATAATTGATCGGATGCACCTCTTTATCTGTTTATTTCTTCTCGATTTATTTTTAAAAGTGTATCTTAATTACAAAATATGCTGACTTGCATAATTTAGTGTCCCATGCAATACTTGCATGAGCTGTTGTGATGTGAAATGTTAAGTTGCCTATTATGCACCATCACCAAGCTATTGTTTTCCAAAGAAAGCACGGTACTAGTAGACCTATCCTCTTTGTTAGATATATGAATGACCAGAGGTTTTTTCCCTTTTACGACACATTGATGTGCTAATCTAATGTTAACTTTATGCTGTTCTATCTCATGTGACTCCTGACCCAGGTTTATTTTTATTTTTTTACGATATGTCTTGATTTAAAACATTCAGTAGTCCATTTTTACCCAGCATCAGTCAATGGGTGTACCTAAAAAGCAGGGCAGCATGTATGTTGGATAGGTGAATGAGCAGGGTCTCTTCCTTGTTCGACACATCAATCTGATTTTAGTTGTTCTAACTTCTGTGAATAGGATCCATTTTTAAACCAGCATTGGATCACCGTCTGGTATTTGTTGAATAAGTACATGGTCAGTTGTTCTGTTTGTACAGATCTTATCTGTAGTGAGCTACCACGCCGTATTTATCTACGAGCAGGATTTGACTCCCAACAGCTGGAATCTTTATTTGATGACTGATGCTGAGTACAACAACTGTGTCGGTGGTAACTGCCTTGGACCCGTAGCAAGCTCCAATCCTACAGGTTGGCATTTATACTCTGGCATTTTATGAAATCAGAATTGTATTACTTGACTTGTGATCGTGTATTAAGCCTACTAAATCAGGGTGTTTCACTAAGCTGTTATTGGGTGACGACATATATTACTGGTTAAGATAGACTGCTATAAGTCACGTTGTAAATGAACTATTAAACAGACAATCTCATTTACACATGATTTATGTAATTCAATTTCTTCAGAACAATTTGGCTGATAATGATATATTTTGTTGCGACCCTCAATGAACTAACAAACAGCGTCTTAGCTGTGAATGCTGGCGATGGCCAGTGTGGGCATATCCATACTCAAATAAAACGCACTTATTAAACGAATGATTATCGTTTACTACGGCTATGTGATCAATGGCTATATGAAAACGAAAATTTTGTTTTAAAGTATTGTTTTCGTATTCAGGTACCATTACTCCACGTGGTTGTGGCTTTGTGATTGGCTACACAGGCTCTAACAGCGATGACGAATTCTTCGTTGGAGACATCTGTCAAGTAAGTTTTATAGTCCAAGGTGGTGGTTTGTTACACATTTAAAAATAGAAAATGATTTTTTTTCCTTCGGCAGCATTAATTCGTGATAGCGAAAAAAAATATTTCAATGGAAAAATTACAAAATCTGATGCTGATCATTCAATCACATTAACTTGGTGCTACATTTTGAGTAAGTTAATAGACAAGTTTTATACTCCATCACAGTCAACACGTTCTGGGTTTAGTCCATCACAATCAACACGTTCTGGGTTTAGTCCGTCACAATCAACACGTTCTGGGTTTAGTCCATCACAAGCAACATGTTTTGGGTTTAGTCCATCACAATCAACACGTTCTGGTTTTAGTCCATAACAATCAACACGTTCTGGTTTTAGTCCGTCACAATCAACACGTTCTGGGTTTACCCCATCACAATCAAAACGTTCTGGGTTTTATTCCATCACAATCAACACGTTCTGGGCTTAGTCCTTCACAATCAACACGTTCTGGGTTTAGTACATCACAAGCAACATGTTTTGGGTTTGGTCCATCACAATCAACACGTTCTGGTTTTAGTCCGTCACAATCAATACGTTCCGGGTTTTACTCCATCGCAATTAGCACGTTCAGAGTTTTTATTTGATATATTAAGCTTTCGTAATATATAAAATAACACTGTGTTTCTGCTCACAATTAAGGAATACTAATTCTGAGAAAATATGCATATTTATCTGCATTCAACACATTATAACCCAACCCTCTATGTATTCTTAGTCACAAAGAAAGGGAGATATTATGTTACAAACGGATACAATTGACTTGGGATTATATTTTAGTTTGCAATTGTTAGTTATTACATATACATGAATATCCGCTGTCTGGGTCTGATAATAATGTGTTTGATTATGAAAACGAATCGATGACAGCGCAAATAATTTATAGTTAGGCTAATGTACAGAAATGTTTAAATATATAGTGATACAATATGTAAATGAATAGGTATTAAAACAGAATAATAATTGGCTTGAATATGTAGGGATCACTTACAGGACTAGTTTACAGCTAATGTCGTCGTTTGCTTCCAGGTCAGTGTGGATATCGGAGCCAACTCTAATGATCTTCATCTTTGTGCGTAAAAATAAAGACCGAGAATGATGTGGACGATATCACCGACCGTTAATTGACCTTCACTAAGGATACTTGATCCCTGTGATTACATAAACCACCTGCTTTATAAATTACAACGATATTATGAAACATAGTTATAATTACCTGTAGATCTCTACTGTTGTATGCTTGTATATTGTGATCTTACAAAATAAACAGGATGAAGTGCATAATATATACAGAATTTCTCTTTTTTTATTCATTAGAATATGGTTGACAAAATTGACATTTGGATCCACTTTTATTATTTTTCAAAACTACAAGGAGCACCACTTATTAACAATGTACTTTAACAAAATAATGCTACTAGAATTAGCCAGAAGGTCCCATCAGTTGCACACACCCACGCACATAATTTCTACATAATAATAATAATCCTAACAGGCAGTGAATATTCCATTATGTTACAAATAGTAATCAAAACAAATGTTGATAATGAGATAACACTGAATTTGTTAAAAATTCTTTTCTCAATTTTGCACTACATGAATGTGCAATGCCTATATACTACAATCATGGAGATAGTATCTCAATGCTACAATGGACAGACTACTCAGCTGCCATGACCAGTCTGCCCAACTTGCTTCGCCGCAGACTCTGCCACACCAGTGTTGATATTTTGTTAGTTCAGGAATATATATGCTTGAAGTCCAGGCTGTGGGTGGTTAGTCATGGTATTAATTATAGCATGCTGACAAATCTTCTCTAAGAGAGCTACCACAGTTTAAAGAAAGTCTTCTCTTTAAATATTGAGATAAAGAGATCACTTGTTGTGATATTTTCAGGAGACACATAAACTAGGGGGATGTCTCTCTGTTTTGTACACAACACATAAACCCGAAAGGAAATTTGAGTCATGCATTCATCTGATAATGTGAAAGAATATCCCTGCTCCTGAAATGATTTAAGAAATGATGACACTGAGTGATTTGGCAGATAGAGTTTACTAGTATGCTGAATACAGCACTGATGATGAGTGTTGATGGAACAGTGTTGTATGAATAATTGAATGCTTCTGTTTATACAAAATTGGGACTTATTAGCAAGTATCAAATACATCTGCGGTTTAATATGTACAGATTTTGACTGCATACTCTCAGATCTGATTTTATTTAGCGAGGTTTTTGCTCCACACCCATGATACCCGTATATAGTATAACATTTTAGTTATTGACTCTGATGCTCAAAAGCAAGTACATTATTAAAAATAAATTTAATATACATGTATGTCTATAATGATATAAACAGTTCTATAAACTGTTTCACCGAGATATCAACTGCAGGGTAAAAATTGTTCAGTATCTTATAGCAAAATATGCATTTCCGCCCATTGGCTAATCAAATTTGTATTTGATACAAAGATACAAGGATGGCTAATCAATAATTGTTAAGCACATTTTTCCCTGAACTGAAATAGAATAAGTGAGGTGTGAAATATTGCGCAGGATTCTTTACAGGGTTCTTACCCCTTGAAAAAATGGCCCGATAACGTTAACAAGGTGTTCCTGTCATATAAGATTCAGAATATTCAACTACATCCATGTTTAATTTCATAACACTAAACACAAGAGGAGCAAGACAATACAGCATCAGAGATTATTATATATATATAATTCTCGCACCCATGCTGTTGGCTTTCACTACGAGACGTATGGTGAGATCAGCCCATCTCGCACTCTTTCCTATACGCTTCACTAATCAGATATTCGTACGAGAAAATGCATACAGCATCGCTGGGTACGGCGAAATGAACTGATCTCATCACTCGTCACCACATAAAGCCCTCGCGTAAAGGCTCGGGCTTGATGTGGTGACTTGTGCTGAGATGAGCCCATCTCGCCTTCCAAACGATGCCGTATGCATATATTTAGTCACTGCAGGAGGCATTGATACAGCAAGAGACAGTACATGTATTATGTGTTCCAGCTAACTGACCTATTAACATGAATAACCAATCTCTGCACACATGAAATATTTTGTATTGTATGGGCCTACCTAGTGGTGGAGCAGTATCATAGTACAAAAACTACAAGAAATCATTATCGAAATAAATTTTAAAATGTCATTTTTTACACCTTAAAGTTGTTTTTATTCACACCATGTAAATATGCTACCACTTGTACAATCAGCACCAGTAGACTATGCACATGTTGCATATTTACTATATAAGAATTAGTAAATCACTCCAGATTTGGGTTTTAGTGATTTATAAAATTGTACATTTCACAATCTGAAAATGTTGTCGACGGGTGCATATATTACAGAATTTTTTCAGAAAAAAGGATGCCCCAAATGAACTAAAATTTACTTGTTTACAATCAACAATTATGTAAAACAGAAAATAAGGAAAAAATATTATGTCTCAATTTTCATTGGCAGATGTTGGCTGCTTCTGAAATGGGCTATCACGGGAAAATATTTGAAAAAAAATGCCAGATTCAGAATTTGTTTCGGAAGAGACGAAGCCTGGAAGGAAATTTAATTTGCTTGTTTATTATGAACAATCAAGAGAACAAATCAGACGAAAAAGTTTTGTGGTATCACCTGCTTGGCCACATTCTAAAAACTGCTCTAGAAGTATGACGATAAAATTTACCATGGGGTACAAAATTAATATCTGTATAATTCCCAAAATACCGCGTTCAAAAGGTTTATCTTGTATGTATATATACCAGGGGATGTCTTATTTCAAAAAAATCATATTTCAGCTGTTTCTGCAAAATATTTTTTCAAATATTGCTTATTGAAAACCGTCTTACAGCCATTTCTCAAAAACAAATAAACAAAATTGATGTCACCACACATAGTATGTATATCACATGGTTATTTTTATATGTTTATTGTATTCACCAGTTCACAGTAAATAACTGTTAAAAATTTCATGGTGATACATGAAATAGTTGTCAAGATATAAGCTTTTCAAATCGATACCAGGAATATGGATATGTTGTGATTGATAAAGTTAGTTTTAAAAGTGGGGCTAATACTCTTCTCGTGTACAAAAAAATTCGTGCCAAAAGTACTAAGTTTTTCAAATTTCAAAATACCATAGCTTGCTAATTATTAGAGCTAGGCAACTGAAATTTGCAACTATTGATTCTATTTATCACAACAAATTATTTGTGTAATTTTTATGTAATTCTGAGAGATGACTGCCATCCATTGGTTGATCTGACATGGGATGACTCAAATGTCATTTTCTAGCTGTTTTTCAACTGTTACATGAGTTTACATGCTAATCTTTATCAGTTAGTGCTAAATGTTACTTGTGAGGATTTTTTTCTGTCACAAATTATTGATTACAGATGGTGTGCGATGCAAAAAGACTGATTACCATTGTCTACTACTTTCATGTTCACATTGGCAACCATAATAATTAATCTGTCAAGGTCAGACAAGTGGTCTTCAGTCAGGCAAGATGTATTTACGGGGCATTCTCCGACATAGGACCGTCTTGATTCACTTTACACAGTATTATTAGGTTTGACCTTGGTATTTTTAGACGCCCAGACCATTGCTTTAAGCGTCTGCAATGAAAGAATGAATGAATGAGTGAATGAATGAATGAATGGATGGGGTTTTAGGGCACCTTTGTGCACATATAGGCTAAACTGAGCCGGGAGAACTGGTGATATGAATGAGATGACACTCTCCTCTGGACATAAGATTCGAAATTTGAGCCCTGGCGGTCTGAGGCAGGGCACGCTACCCACTCGGTCATAGAGGCTCTCCACAATATTGAACGCTCGCAAAGCCCTATCAAAACATCTACTAGGCCCTATCTGGACAGGACAAACAAGACGTACTTGTCCAACGCTGTTTCAATGTTATTTTAACGTCTTAGACGTTGGCCAGCTAATAATGCTCAGTAGACAGATGTCTACGAGCAACAGTCAGTTGAACGGACGCATCCCTGTGGCGGAGCGGGATGTTGCGTTCAATGTTCCTCCGCTGAGTGCCCCCAGAACAAAAAAACACACGACCATATAGGGCATATGAGCCGAAATATATAGAATGCGCCATTATAAAGCCTTATATTTCAAATATCTACACCGAGCCGGAACAATAGGGCCTAGCTACATCAAAACAATGTTGGTTTATAAATGGATTACTATCTGCGACGCTGGCCCAACATTAAATTTGTTTAATAATGCAGTGTAGGCCTATATCACTAATTATATAATAAATGTGAAAACGAACAAACATGAACAAATCGTCACCTTTGGTGTTGGTATACACATATTTATTTAAAGAGGATTACATAGTAGCAGCAAAAACTAATGGAATGATTGCCTCGTGCAAACAATAAAATACAATTGAAAGAAAAAAATGTAATAATAACAAACACATGCCCATTATAACATATTATGAATTTTTGATTAACTAATAATTATGTTCACCAGTGGAGCGGAACAGAGTAGCAATCGTATTTTACGTAAATCTAGCAGAGTAACCATTGGTGTTAATGTTGGGCAAGTGTCGCAGACGGTGGACCAACATTTAAATAACATTGGGTCAATGTAAAATAACACCATTAGGGCCTACTAATTTGGCACCTTAGGCAACTGATACAGTAGAATTTCAGCCACCACAATGCGGCAATAGCGCAATATTTGCTTCCGCTTCATCACTAGTTATAGGCTTACCAGATATTTCAGTTTAAATTCATGAGGTATTTTATGAGATTTCACCACCAGAGCTTATTTATTATATGGACTATATTATATTATTTATTATATATAATACAGCTGTAACATAATGTTGAAAATGATACGTCTCAAATACTTTGACATGACTTTAAATGATAATTATTACTACATCAGTGTTTTGTATGCATTTCCTTGTTATTTATTTGAGTTAGACGTAAATATGGAGGTCGATTTACCTATGTAGTCCCAACTGCCAAATCATTATGTGACGATATGACAATATACTGCGACCTCTGGCGAGTGTAACGGTACTGTAGGTATGCCACTCTTTCAGTGCAGGGGGCGGGGGCCCTAGGGTAGTGGTTAGCACCGCTGCCTTTCACGCCAGAGTTCGGGGTTCGGTTCCCGGTGTCGGCGGTTTGAAAGAAACAAAAATGTTTCTTCCCCATCCACGTGTGAACCGAGAGGTAGCGTGCTCGGCCTCAGACCGCCAGGGCTCGAATTTCGAATACTGTGTCTGGAGGACAGTGTCATCTCAATCATCTCACCATCCTCATGAGGTTCTCCTGGCCCAGTTTAGCCTATATGTGCACAAAGGTGGCCTAAAGCCCGATTCATTTAATTTTTCAGTGCAGGCTTCCCTTTTAAGCACATTCTTTGAATTGCTTTTAACACTAATAAATCGCCCGAAATCGATGGAATTTTGTCAATTTGTCTAGTTTAAAAAACATGGTGTATTTTTCATCCATTTGAACCTGGTGATTGTGTCAACAAATCCTGCTTCAAATAAATGACAAACATGTAAGAATGACTCAGCTCTTAATGAGTTGTAATTTACGTTAGAGGGGAATTAAACTAAAGCCCATGCGGACATCATGAGTAGAATTAGGAGACGGCATCATTCATATAGAAAACGTAGCTTTCAGAAATCATTGTCTCCAACTTGAAACATTGTCCCTTTATCGTCAAGTTAACTGTTTTCAAAATTGCCGCCAAGAAGTTACCGTAACAAAATATAATCTAAATGAAGGGCTAAAATTCAATTCAAACCCTCTAATATTTCTAATCTATTGATGCACAAATCATTGCTGGCATTATTTTTGCTTTATCGCTCATAGAAATTGGTAAAATTCAAAATGGCGGACAAAATGGCTGCCGAATGGTGTTTTTATCATAACCTGTGTATTAGAGCAGCATATTTGATTAATATTTTGGGAGAATCATCGTGTTAAAAACATCAAATTTGTTACAGAGTTGCAACTAGTATACTGATCCAAATTGGAAGGAGAACCACATTGTAGCTGTACTGTAGAAGCTTCGTTCAGGGCATTTTCAACACCCTTATTTTAAATTAATCTAAGTAATTATTTAAAAATATATATATTTCATCAGAAATATCCACAAACTGTTAATGCTTTTGGCAGTTTATTTAATTGAAAGAGGGGGCGGATTCATAATGCGGGGGGGGGGGAGACTCGCGCCCTTTTTTCGACAAACTATTATAAAAAGTAGGCTTACCATAAATGGAGTAAAATGGTTAAAAATGTGCTAAAAGCACAAAATTTTGCACAAAGTAGTAAGTATTTTAACAAATGATGTTTCACTAAAGATATTTATAAACCAGTTTATTATGGCTTTTAGCAGTTTATTCAATCAAAGCAGGGGAGGATCCATTGTGCGTTTTTTCAACAATTGTGATAATAAGTACCCTGAATTGAGTAAAATGGTTTAAAATGCGATAAAAGCTGCACAAATGTACACTATAAAGGAAGGAGAACCAATTTGTAGCTATTGTGGCGCTTCCCTCAGGCCATTTTTAGTTCCACCTTATTATTTCAAACAAATTTAGTAATTATATCAAAGAAAAATCAAGTTTTATCTAATCTTTCTACAAAACGTATATTATTAATGGTATTAGCAGTTCTTTTAATCAAAACAGAGGCGGATCCGTGGGGGTGTGTGGCGGGGGAGAGGTGTAGCTCATACCCCCCTTTTTTGTCAAATTACCATAAAAAGTTCACTAACCTGGCTTGAATATACAAACAAAAATCTTTGGGGCGGCGATTCACCCAAGTCAGCCACAAAATCGCGACTCGCTATTGCATTTAAACACTAAATACTTAATGTGCTAGAGATTTTTCCGGCATAGCGTTATTTGAAAGTTATGATCGAAAACACAATTTGTCAGCAATTTTTGTGGCCATCTTTAATTTAGACAATTTCTATGAGCAATAAAGTAACCATTGTGCTGGCACTAATACATTACTGATAATATAGCGTTTGAATGTCTTTTTAGGCCGGCTATTATGATTTGATTTACGGCAACTTTGTGGCGGCCATTTTGAAAATGGCTAATTTGACAGTGATCAGACTATATTTCTTGGAGACAGTGATTTTCGCATTCTACGGGATATTTCCTATAAGAATGAGGATGTCTGCATATTCTACTCATGATGCCCGCCTCGCCTTTTTTCACAAACAAGTTTCAACATGTTCCTGTGCTGTATGCAAGGTCGAAGATGAGTCATCACAGATTAAGAGGAGGGGGGTCAAGCGGATGGGAAGCGATGAATAAACCTTTATTAAGGGAGGGGGGTCAAGGGGAGGGGGGTCAAGTGGGGTGTCCCAAGGGGAGGAGGTGGCGGGCTCAGGTGAGGGGTCCTCCACTAATCACAGATTTTCCCTCCTAGTATAAGCCCTAGTACTTTCATGTTCACATTGGCAACCATAATAATTAATTTTCTTTCATCAATGCATTCATGTTCACATTGAAACATTATTCGATATGATGGATTGAAATCCTCTTTGAAAATGAAACTAATCTTGTTACATCTAGGCAATATGCCTGAATACATATCTATACCTTGCAACGTTTTTTTTATAAATCAGGGAAGGTTTTTCAATTTAAATCATCACAAATGTCTTAGTTAGCTCTTTCCTTTTCATTTGAATTCCTATGTTAAGGGTCTACAGCCATTAAATTCTTTGGGTGAAATGTCAGAATCTGACGTTTGAAGTGGGTCCCCGCACTGAAAGGATTAATATGAATGCTAGCTTAGAAACCACGTGCTAACTTGGCGTGAATGATCATAGATTATTAAAAGTTAGGATTTTATATTTATTAAATTGATAGGATGATACTTTGTGTGACCATTGCGATAGCGGCTATTTTTTAATTTTAATGAGGGTCTCCCAGCCATGTAAGTTGGTATGATAAACGTTTTCTGTCTGTTTGTCTGTCTGTTTAGTGTGATCTATAGATACATGTGATATGTTAGTTTAATCAACTCTATGCTAATCGAAGATTAATCTATTCATAACAAATTGAAAATGTAGATTAGTCCATTATATCCTCGTAGGCCCTAAATAAAATATGGCGACAACAATAACGCAACTGCTGACAATTAAAGTGATTCCCATCGGCGTTATCCTGTTTATCTGTACATTCATCTTGCTTTTTTGTCAAAATTAATTTGACGCAATCCCAGCTCAGAATAAAGCGAGAATAATGAACCTATAACTATTGACGAAAGTGACTATTCTTCTTAAAAAGCCACACTATCAAAGTGTGAACCACCAACGCCAGAAATTGACTCGATGCCTCATTTTTTCCGGGAGTGGACAGCCAATTTAGCCAATTTAGTTCATAGGGTTTAAATTATACAAATAATTTTAATTCTCACCCACTTTAAGTTATGTCTCGCTACCACGACCCACAAGTTCAAATGGGTGAAAATTGCCCATATTCGTTTAATTTGTGACCAAATATTTGCAAATCTTGATTTCTAAACACATATTTCTTTCCCAACATCATTGATATAACCTTATACTAGGGGCTTAGCCCGGGGCTTAACACGGATTAAAAACGACTAGCGTTTAAGTCTTATTTTAGGATTAAATATGTGATTTGCCTCTTTAGGTGGTTGTGGTTCATTTTGAGGTACAAGTTTGAATTTTGACGAAGGGTGACAAACCTTCTCAAAATCTGAATTTGCATATCCAAGACGACCACCATATGGCACTTTCTCACAATTTGACTACATATATTTTAAATATTTATCTGGAGGAGGGAAATATCTGGGGATTTCATTTCATGTTCACAGTAAATATTTATTCTTCGTCAGTTTATTCATGTAAATGTCATTCTAGTTGTCTAATAGATTCAATATAATAGATTAAAACCTCTTTGAAAATGAGACTAATCTCGTTACACCCTGGCAATGTGCCTGAATACATATTTAAGCCTTACAACGCTGGAATGTGTTTTTATAAATCATGAAGTAAAAAGGGATTTTTCAATTGGAAATCATCATAAATGTCTAAGTTACCTCTTTCCGCTTTGAATAGGCCCCTACTTATTTTATGGGTCCACGGCCATTATAATTTTTAAAATTATTCCAGTGCGGGGACCGTATACAGACGTCAGAATCTGACTCTAAGGACGATCCCTGAGCTGAAAGGGTTGATGTAAATGCCAGTTTGGAGACCACATGCTAAGTGGCGTAAATGACGATAGATTATTAAATCTTAACTTTTGTGTTTCTTGAATTATAATGACGATACTTTGTCTGGCCCTCGCGATAGCGGCTATTTTATATCTTAGTTTCATTTACGCTATACTAATCAAAGACCGATTCTATTCATAACAAATTGATTACGTAGATTACTCCATTATATCCGCGCATATGAAATATAGAGACAGCAATAACGCAACTGCTAATAATTAAAGTAATTCCCATAAGCGCTGTCACGTTATTTCCTCATAAGACCTCGCGATTTTTATAACTAATTTGACGCAATCTCAGCTTAAGATAGAGAGAGAACAATGAACCTATTGACAAAAGTAACTGTCCAGTTTCACAATTCAATGTGTTTTTTTAAATTTGAAATTATCATAAAGGTCTTAGTTGGCTCTTTCTGCTCCATTGAATACCTATGTGATGGGTCCAAGGCCAATATACATTTTTAAGATTCTGACGTGTAAAGTCGATCGCCGTACCGCAAGGGTTACTTAAAATTAATGAATTTGAATTAAATCAGCAGACCATTGTAGTGCTTGAATAAAATGTTTCACCTACTGTTCTCGCTGTTACTTGGATAAGGATATGTCTTGACTTGCCTTGACTTAGCACCTACTGTTCTCGCTGTTCCTTTACGTCACACGATTGCTGCATAATCACCATTCATGGCCCACGGTAAGAGTGAGTAAGCTTTCAAATTTCAAATCAATGAAAACAGTTGAAAAAAGTATAACCTACTAGCACATTCATGTGCAATAATTTGTTATAACCAGAAAAAACTACTTCAAAACGGCAATTCGAAACACAGTATGTTTAAAATGTATAATAATAGGACATGAGCACAGAACATTTATAATTCAAGTGAAAAGGACCGGAATATTTGACCTAATGGGCTGAAGGGGTCATCCCCCAACATCACAAAAATGCATTGCTGCTGGGTCTGAGCCGTGGCTTTCCCGTCCAAAACATACAATTAGTGACACCATCACCCAACACCCTAATTTCCGGAATATGACTTCACAGATAGTCCAAAAGAACAACCACTTGACATCTTTTTGAGGAATATGCTGATTATTTGATTAATGATAGCATCGCATATATTCATAAACTGCCGAATGACATCTTGACATCCTTGAGCAATTTGCACTAGGGTCTAAGGTTAAATGTGAACTCCCATGTAATATATTATTTTTCAACAAATAAAGGTAGGAGCAAGTGTAATATATCTTTTTATATCATTTTTAGCAAAAATATCATTTTTAACAAACAAAGCTAAGACATGGGATTTAGACTAAAAAATCAATTTATAATACTATATTTTGTGATTTCAAGTCATCTTTAATGTCAAAAGGTCAATTCCAAGGTCAAAATGTAAAAATGATATTTTTTTAAACGCAAATAGCAAAAAGTGTGGTATTGTCTTTTTGATGTGATTTTGACTGAATGATCCATTTCTGCCACTGTATTGATGGTTAAAGATGACCTGAAAGGTCAAGTACGCAAAAATATTATTTTTGGCAAATAAAACCAGGAACAAGTGTAGTACCTCTGTTCTCGTGAATTTTCCTGGAATATCAATTTATGATATTATTATTTTTGTGATTTAAGTCATCCTTCATGTTAAAAGATCAATTTATATGTTACAAATTGGAGCATGGATAATATATTATATAGGTGTGATTTTGACTGGATAATCTAATTCTCGTTTTAATGATTAGACATCATTAAAAATGAAACGATCAGGCGACGAGCGTTACAGGTCAGTGGAGAGGCATTAAAATGTGACAGGGAGGCATTAAAAGACAATGGGGAGGACTTAAAAGCCGGTAACGAGGCACTTACAGATGACAAGAATAGCGTTAAAAATCGTTCAAGTGCAACGAGGAGGCGCTAAAGGGAGCATAAGAGGCGTTAAAATGCGGCATCCAAGGCATCCAAGGGCAATGGAGAGGCATTGAAGGGCGAATAGGAAAAGTTAAGTGATGATGAAAGCTCGCGAAAGGGTGGCAGAGAGGCAATAAAGGACTAGGGAGAGGCGTTAAAGGGTGACGAGGAAACGTTAAATGATGATGGAAGTACTCTTAGGGCAAACGCGTGGCGTTAAAGGGCCATGGGGAAGCATTAAAAGGCTATGGATAAGCGTTAAAAATCGACCACGAAGCGCAAAAAAGATGATGAAAATGCATTAAAGGGCAATACGGTGGCGATAAAAAGTGACGGAGAGGCGTTTAATGACGAAGAATAGGTTAAATGTCGCTGGTGAGGATTTGAAGGGCGATGGAAAGCCATTAAGAGGCATCTCAGAGGTTTTAACCCTTTTAGCGCGGGTCCCAAGATATCTCGTGGACAAAAAAAGGTCCAGCTGTCGCTGGTCCCAAGATGTCCTAGGGGGGGAGGGGGGCAGAATGTAAAATCAATGTAGTCCGGCATTCATGGGGATAATCTTGCTTTCGCTGATAATTTTTTTTTTCTGTTTTGATTGTGCAGAGATAACACACCATAATAATATCTTGGCGTATGTTCAATTGAGCCTTGAAGAAGGGCTTTAATAAGGGCAAACATCAGGGTATTACCCCTCTCAATATTAGCACTGCCCTAGGTTTGCTAAAAATGTGTGTTGAAATGATACCTGACCAAGAATGTGTCACCATCAGTTCTTTCTAGTATATGACTGCATCACTAACAAGCTTTAAATTGATATAAAAAATTTTTTTAGATATATTTTGCAGGTTTGACCCTGATCATGACGTGACCTTGGAATAACCTTAGTGCTATGCTACAGTAAAGCACAACTCCTCTTCATGTTATTATTTGCTCTAAAGCTAAGGTCCTGCTGGTGTCTTCAGAAAAAATTGACAATACAAAATAATTGGATTTTTTACACCCCCCCTCCCAAGAAGAATAGTATCTCACAAAATACAATGTATGGAATTTTATTAAACTCATTTGACATTCCTCTTTGAAATATCTTATAAACAGCTAGTAGCTAATTGATAGTTGTGTTTTTAATGCCACTTTCTTTTGTATTCTTAGCAGGATTACATATCAGAATGTGGATGTCTTGGTGGTGGATTTGTCTTATTGTGATCTGGACACCAGTGAATTCTCAGTATCTAAGCGGTTCTTTGGGGAATTATGAGCCACAGAAGATCCTGACGCTACATGACCACAGTGTATGTCTTAGTACCACACATCATATGTCACTCAGTCAAACAATAATATATAGTTTTCGTTGTTGGAAATTCAAAGTTTTGCATTGCTTAATAAAGAAAAATACTGGTGAATATAATAAACCACGATAGCAAAATAGTTCATATTGTGGATCGATATGGCTCCAAGAAAAACCACAAACATCATACAGAAGAAATATTTTTGTTAGCGTTAAGGGGAACCATAACATACATTTAAAAATACTACGTTTTCAATTTTTCTTGACGAGATATATTTCCTGTCATCAACATGGTATGTCTCTTAGTTATAACGTTGAAATTGAAAAATACTGTGGTGTTCGCATGCCTTGGGACATTATCGTGAACGGAAATCAAATGTGGATTCATTTATCTATAAAAGAATACAAAGATTACTCATTGCAGTTATATTACAGTAGTTTTCTCCCGAGGTGGATTGTAAAGATTTCGCGAATTTTAACTATCTTCTGCGACGTCTCTTCTGCATTTATTGCCGTCGAGCCGTATGCCTTTTTAAAGATTTTTATTAAGTCATATACATATTATGTAATGTCTTACCCAGAAAATTATCTCATCCTCCACGTGGCGGTGAATAATTTGTTCACAACTCATATGATAATCTACGATGGACCTGGGAATTTGTCACGCAATATTTTTGAGATGGACAAATCACAACTGAAAGTCTCTAGATACATTCACACAACTGCATTTTTGGCTTTTATAAATATAAAGTTGGTGGACTATAATTTTAAGTCCTCTACAAATATTAATATTACTGCGACTTATAGCAAACATAAAACTGCACATTGTGCTAACTTCATGGAAGGACTAATTCGAGCAAAGTCAAATAAATGGGAAAACATGGCTTGTATGGGAACATCAAGTGTTCATAATCATGAAATACGCATACATTTTGTAGTATTCACATTTATTGGACCTACTATGCTGACTCATCAATCTGATTCTGTTTGTCAATATGGAGGACTAGTTGTGCAGTTCAACAGCAGAAATCAACAGTATGAATTCTGTGAATCGCTCCATAATTACACACTGTACACCAGCAATCAGTCATTTACTTTTATAGTCGTCTGGTTCTCGGGATATTCACAGGGAGAATTGACAGCTTCTTTGTCTGCATCAAAATGCAGGACGTCATATGCAGAATTCTATTTACCCAAGACAGCATTATCGTTGCCAAACATATTTTACCGACCACATTTATCAAAGCACTGTGAGATATTTATATGCCCAGCTCTACATAATCAAAAACAGAGGACATTCACTGTACAATTTGGGCCGCATTTTTTGGGAACTACTGTTCTCTCAGTTAGATATTTAAACACTTTGAGTGCATGTGATCCAGAAATTAAATATGACCAAGGATCAGAAATTAGCATTAAATCTATTGCATTGGACAACTGGCCTCTTCATTTGAAGCCCAACAGAAGTCAGTCATATCACAACATCACTGATAACATTGTCAGGAAGTTTGACTATCTGTATATGGCAAACGTTTCTTTTGGATATATATGTAAACCGGAAATGACTCGGATACAAATGGCTGTAGTTTTTAGACAATCAGGCTGTGAAAGGTGGGGTTCTGCTGATGCATTTGTTTTTCAACCAGTCACAGTTAACAATATACCTTCCTTGCATGGCATATGCTGGGCCACCGCATTTCTTTTTACACCTACTAGCACAGACAGTGAAGGATACCTCAACTTTATATACAAAGATACCGGTCATATCGAGGATGGATTTGATTTAACGGTTGGTTATTATAAGTGTCCTCAGAAATGTAGAAATTACAGATACAGCCTATTAGTTAAGACGGTAGATGATAAAACTGTACATGAATATACAACGGGTGTTGGACAGATAACGTATACAGGAAAATACCATAGAGGCTTCAGGTTGACAATATTACTACCAAACAAATTATGTGATCAACACTTGCAGTGCGAGTTACAGTTGGATATTAGTCAAGGGCGTTTCAGGAATGTAGTACAGGATACTAAGTATCAGCAGTCTGCATTTCATTTTCATGAGAAAAGGTAACATATAATAATAATAATAATAATAATAATAATAATAATAATAATAATAATAATAATAATAATAATAATAATAATAATAATAATAATAATTTCCCCTTAATATCATAATAATCATAACTACGACAATAATAAGAGTAATATTTTCATTTTCACTCCTATCTGAGAGCAATGAAAAATCATTTAATATTATGTGTGTTGCTTAAGGTTTTAAATATATTGGCACAAAGTTATGAGTAAAAACGTTAAACACGGTAACTATGTCTTGTATACGTCTTGTATACGTGACCACTTACTACCTTTTGAAAGATCTTCCCGGTTACTTATTATGGTCGGCCCACACTGTACAACATTGGGTCATAATTCAAATAACACTACCTGCATTATGGGTGATCACTGCCTCTAGCTCCTGCACACCCACCACTTCGCGTGACCAAAATCGCTTTAATGTTGGTCCAGTGTATCCGACGCTGGCCCAGCAACAACCCAGCATCGACCCAACTTCACTCACTGTGTCTGTCCCCTGGCATCATGGTGCCGGCCACTATAGGGGTGACCACTCCCCCCCCCCCTCCCCCCCCCCGTCACATGGGATGCTTTAAGACTGTACCAGCGTCTTTAACGCTGGCCCAGCAACAGCCCAAGAATGGCTCAACGTGATGAGTTACTTGCATGAGATCATGTGGACATGGTCACCCCATGCGCTATGCGGGTAGTGCCCCCCTCCCAGGGACGGCACTCCACCCTCCCCCCCCCCCGCTAATACCCCAAACAGACGTTGTCCCGGTATTGTTTTAATGCTGGACCAGCATCGTATTTTCGACCAAGCCTTTTCCGCTTTTAGAGCAGGATATAGTTGCCAAGACACCCTTCTTAGTCTTGTAGAGAAATGGAAAATGTCGCTGAGAGAACATAAACATGCAGGGGCTATACTTATGGACCTCAGCAAGGCATTTGACTGTATGCCACATGGACTGTTACTCGCCAAGCTGGAGGCCTACGGCCTTAGCGGAAATAGCATCAAGATTATGTGATCGTATTTGACTGGAAGAAAACAGAGAGTAAAAATTGGAAATGGCACAAGTGAATGGGCTGATATCCTTAAAGGCGTACCCCAGGGTTCTATCCTGGGGCCTATTTTATTCAACATTTTCCTTAATGACATGTTCAAATTCATCAGAAAAGCAGAGCTTGTAAACTACGCCGATGACAATACCATCAATGCCATAGAATCCTCACAACAGCTCGTTGTACAAACTCTCCAGATTGAATCCAAGGCTGCCATTAACTGGTTTACTTTAAATGAAATGCTGGCAAATCCCCACAAATTTCAGGCAATTTTTCTGGCATCCGCAGACATGGAAGTTAAATTCGAAATTGATGACATCACACTATTTGCAGAAGATTATGTTAAGCTCCTTGGAGTCAATCTGGATAAAAATCTAAATTACGACACACATAAAAAACAGATTTGTAAAAAAGCTGGCGACCATTTAAATGCTTTAAAAAGACTCTCACCATATATCAGTATCAACCATAGAATGGCAATATTTCGATGTTTCATATTGTGCCATTTCCAGCTCTGTAGCATTGTGTGGCATTTTTGTGGAGTGGGGAACACTAAAAAGATGGAAAAAATTCAGGAGAGAGGGCTGCGTTTTGTTTATGGTGACTATACTTCAGACTATGATTCTCTTCTTTGCAAATCCAAAATGCCGAGCTTGAAATTGGGGAGGGAAAGAAACATTGCGATTCAGACATACAAAATTAAAAACAATCTGGCTCCTAGATATTTGAAAGAACTAATAACACCAATACAAAATTCAAAATTTCACCTGCCTTTGTTTAAATCAGCAAGGCATGGTCTAAATTCATTTGCTTATATGGCCCCTAGGATTTGGAACACTCTACCTGAATGCACACGCAATGCTACCTCTCTGCAAAACTTCAAGTCGCGAATAAATAAGTGGTCAGGTATACACAGAAGCCAACACAAATGTGCAAATTGCATCAAATAACATAGCTCTTTTATTATTATTTATTTTTTTATCATGTTATTTTAAACTATGTCTAGGATCTTAAAATATTCTAGGATAATTATTTAATCTATCTTTGCTTTTATTTATATTTATACATAGATGCAGGACGTCATTAATTTTAATTAATATATAACGTAACTGTGATATTTTTATTCATAATCTTAGCTCTGTGATAAAACCATTGTGCTATAATTTATGTATATATAAGTATATATATGGGATGATGGGCCTACGTCGGGGGCTCCATTATGGGGTCACAATGGCCGACGAGGGACTCCGCCCAATCTCACCATTTAAACTCAAACTTCCTCCTCCTCCGTCGAGTCGACGGTTCCAAACAAATCAGAAAACTCTCTCTTCTCTTATCATGTTTATTCGATTAACATACGGCAGCAGCAAAGCACAACCTCCCGCGCACGGCACGTCTAAGCATAGTTTTTTTAAAAAAAAATATAGCGAGTGTGGCTACAGCGTGGGTGGTTGAAAGCGCAGCATTATACGTGAATTGTCCCATCCTCTTAACACCAACTGTCCTTTATGTATGATTCATTTGCTGCAAGCTGCGATCACCCCATTCTTTTAATTAACATAATTTCTATTAGTAATTTAGCAATGAACTTGCTAAAAAAAAAATGTCTTTACATTTATATATCTGTACACAATGCTGCCAGGCCTGGCATATCCATTTACAATTTAACAACATTGTTATTATGAGGTATGCGGTTGGGCCCGCCATAGATGTCGTTAGGCGCAACTAAGGCGTGAACCATCTGCACGAATCGGGCAGGAGTCTGGATTATTCGTCCGACTCTAGTTTTTCGCACTGTTTGGTCGGTCGAAATTTTTTCGCGATTAGCGATATTCGTATGTTTGCTTTTTGTCGAGTCGATTGCAGCGTCAGCAGCACCCGGGGTTTTACCCCGTAGATGTAAAGGTATGCGGGAATACGTTCGTAAACCACCGCCGTTTTCGTTAGCGCGGGACACGGCGGGGGCTCGCAAATGCGGCGCTACATAAGTATTGTCTCTGTTAGACAAGTTGACTTTAACATCTATTTGCTTTGGGACTGTGGCCGATTTTTTACTGCTTCTGACTGCCGTCGACTTTTTTGTGTTCACTCATGTCCCGTTGGACGGCGGAGTGTCCGCACTACCAGGTCTAGGTGGACCCTGTGGATTCTTACTAGATGTCCTGGTAGCCGTCGACTTCCGTGGTTTGCTTGGCGTATTACGCTGTATTGTCGTACCTGTCGTAGGCTCGCACTCCATATGTGCGGGTTTAACGCGATCTAAAGAGACCGTCTCAACCTTGCCTTTAACTAGGATTTCCATTACTCTGCCACCCCTCGCGACGACCTTATATGGTCCGTCGTAAGGGGCGGTCAGAGGCGGTGCAATTGCGATTCGGCGCAAGAATACATGAGTACATGTAGCTATTTCCTTGAATTGGAAAATGTTGTGTTGTTGTGTGTCACGTGGCGGACATAGACGGAGACGCGACATGGCCACGCGTAGCTTGTCTGAATAATTCTCCAAATCAGTGTTGGCGTCGACGGTGTACTGTTTAGTAAACTCTCCTGGGAGTCTAAGGGTTGTCCCGTAAATCATCTCGGCAGCTGACCTGCCTAGTCTCTCTTTCACGGCTGAACGAACTCCTAAAAGTACAGCAGGTAACGTGATAGTCCACGGGTTCGGTGACTCGTGCGCCATAATGGCGGCTTTCAATTGACGGTGGAAACGTTGGACCATGCCATTCGACTGAGGGTGATAACTCGTGGTACGATTCCGAATAATCCCGAATTGATTACACAAACTATCCCACAATTTGGACTCGAATTGAGCGCCCCTATCAGTGGTGATAGTGGCTGGGGTACCATAACGTGCTATCCACCCGCTGAAGAAGGCATCGGCGACCGTTTCGGCTCTAATATTTACCATAGGTATAGCTTCGGGCCAACGTGTAAAACGGTCGACGCAAGTCAGTAGATATCTAAAACCATCGGCATAAGGTAAAGGTCCGACTATGTCTACGTGGACATGATCGAATCGCTCGGTAGGTTCAGTGAACTTTCCGAAAACTGGAGTGTTGTGACGTGAAACTTTAGCAGTCTGGCAACCCTTACAGGTACGACACCATCTAGCAATATCTATGTTCATGCCGTGCCATACAAATCGGGTATTGATCAAAGGTTTGGTAGCTCTATGCGATGGATGGCCTGAACCGTGCAAGTTTGAAAAAACTTTTCGGCGAAATTTCGCGGTAAGGTACGGCCGGTTGTGTCCCGTGGACACATCACACCAGATCAATTGATTATCGAACGATTTTAATAGTTTGAACTTCATAGTGGATGTAGTCGAGTGTCTCAAACGCGTGAATTCCGCGTCATTAGCTTGGTCGAGACTTAACTCTTTATAGTCTATTGCTGGTCCATCATGTATCGCTGACACTGATGGTCGTGACAGCGCATCAGCGACGAAATTTGTCTCTCCTTTTACATATCTAATATCGGTGGTGAATTCAGCGATGAAAGCTAAATGACGTGTTTGTCGTAGGGATACGCGCTCAGTCACGGATGACATTACGAATGTCAACAGTTTGTGAACTGTTTTAACGAAAAAATTTCGTCCTTCTAAATTGTGTCTGAAATGTTTAATTGTAGCGTATACTGCCAAAAGCTCACGATCGAGCGCGCTGTAGCGTGTCTCTGCTGGGTTCAGCTTCTTGCTGAAAAACGAAGGCGGCTGCCACATACCGTATAAAAATTGCTGCAAAACGCCATCGACGGCGACATCACTAGCGTCGCACGTGATGTTAAGCTGGGCCGTAGAATCTGGGTGCACCAGAAGCGTAGCGTTTGCCAATATCTGTTTTGACTCAGAAAATGCTGACTCTGCATTTTTATTCCACTTCAAATCGAAATTTAATTTCGGTGACAGTCTGGTATGTCCTTCATTGGCAGAAGTCAGTAGATTATTGAGTGGCGTCAACTTCGCGGCGCAATGCGGTATGAAACGGTGGTAATAATTCACCATTCCCAGATATCTACACAATGCTCGTTGCTTTTCGGGTGTAACGAAATTAACAATCGCGTCAACGGCGCTGGGTAACGGCGAAATGCCTTCGGCGCAAACGTGGTGACCTAGGAAACTTAATTCAGTTGTCCCGAACTGACACTTTTCAGGACCAATGATAATTCCGTACTCCGATAGTCGAGCAAAAATAATTTGTAGATGTTTCTTATGCGTTTTATGATCTGGGCTGGTTACCAGTAGGTCATCTAAATAAACAAAAACGAAATCAAGTCCGCGTGTAACGTGGTCTATAAATCGCTGAAACGTTTGACCGGAATTTCTTAGACCAAATGGTGTTCTAGTGAAATTAAACAAGCCAAAAGGTGTGGTAACAGCAGTCTTGTGTACGTCGGACGGTTCCACCGGAATTTGGTAATAAGCCCTGACCAAGTCGATCTTCGAAAAAATTTTCGATCCGGCTAACCGCTGCGTGAAATCTTGTATATGAGGAATCGGATAACGGTCCGGTACGGTCTGTGCATTCAAACTACGGTAGTCCCCGCATGGTCTCCAATCGCCGTTTTTCTTTGGCACCATGTGAAGCGCTGAGGACCACTCACTGTCGCTGGGTTCAATGACCCCTAATTTTATCATCTCGTCAAACTCGCGTTTTGCGGTAACCAGCTTATCGGGTGCTAAACGTCGTGGTCGTGCAAAAACCGGGTGACCTTTCGTCACAATCTTGTGTGTTATACCGTGTTTAACGGTCTCACCCTTTGTCGTAGGGCGTGTCAGTTCCGGGAACTGGCTGAGGAGTTTTGTGTACTCATTCTGAACGGTGTCAACTCTGTTCAATGACAGAGGTTTAATCGAAGATAGTGAAGCGGCAATGGCTAGGCCTGTACGCATGTCTCAGAGACATCTGCTTCTCAAGTCTACGAGCAAATTCTAGTGGATTAAAAAATCAGCCCCGATTATGGGTTGCTGCACATCTGCCACTATGAACGTCCACGGATATTCGCGCTTTAAGCCGACATCGACGACGCGTTTACAGTTGCCGTAAGTATGTATAGTACTGTTATTAGCTGCCACCAGGGGGAGACTGCCAGCGTCCGAAATCCCGTTAGCGCAAGATTTCGGCAGAACACTGACAGCTGCGCCCGTGTCGATTAAATATCTGCATTTATGTCCTTTATCTGCGACATATAATAACTTAGAGTGAGATAACTTTGGAGAACTAGTGTTCGCGGAGTCATGTCGCATCTCAGTTATACCGCCAGATGCAAGAGTCGCTACCTTGCTCTGGCTTAGCAGTTTAAAGAAAAAGCGCAGGGGCTCCTGCACGTGCGTGCCTTATCACCGAAAGTCTGGTGAAAATAGCAGACAGGTGCATTAGCCGAATCTAATGTCTTAGCAGCGTCATTTCTCTGTGGGTTCGGCGGCGGAACGAAAGGTCCAGCAAGTGGTTGCAAATTCGTCGGCGGAGCGAAAGGTCGAGCATTATCTTTTGCGTTTCTATACTGACTAGGTTGGTTGCAAACAAAACCTGAGGCCTGAACATTAGGAGCAAATGCAGGCGCGTGAGCATAGTTATTTGCTCGTCCACGTCCTTTATTTCTTTTCCTCTCTGATGTAGTCACTGTTTCTAATCTCTTGATTCGCTTAGACAGATCCTCTAACAAACCAACTAGTTTGGTGGTTTCTTCGACTTTAATCTCTGCGACCCCCAGCTTACTCTCTTCGACGTCCTCTTCTGCTGCCAGTGCCCGGTCGGCCAAAACGGCCAAACTTTCGAGGGTGGCACTGTCGGGTTGAGTCGCCAAATGGGCTCTGATGGAAGCGGGCATCTGGCGTATGAACGCTTGCCGAATTACAGCCTTCCCCACCACAGCTTTGGTGCCGAAACCTGCAGTCTTCTGCAGACGCCGCAGGAAACGCGAGGGAATGTCATTACCAATCTTATCGCCAGAGATAACTTTGTTGACCCTTTCGGGTGTGGTCAATCCTCGTCTCTCAATCAAAATCGCTTTCAGGCTGTCGTATTTGTTGGACCTGAAAGGCTGAAGTAGCACGTCCCTCACGTCCGATGCAATCTCGCCCGAAAGTGCAGCGCAGGTTAAGCTGTACCTCTCATCATCATCATTGATCTGGTGAAGAGCGAACTGAGTCTCAATTTGGTTGAACCAGAGCTCAACATCCGAGGCGTAGAAAGTGGCGATTTTGAACTTTGGTAAGTTCGTAGCACGTCTCTGCGACTGTCTACCGAGCGGTGAAGAGCTCCTTGAGGAGTCGCTCCTAGAGTGAGAATTCATACATCTAGCTCGAGCAATTCGAGCGAAATCAGCTTTGAGGCGTTGATATTCCTCGTCCGCCTCTCGGAATCGAACCTCATTGTCCTCACTGTCGGGATGATAATCATCTTTAGGTCTAGCACCCGAACCTTCTAGGGGCGTTGACATGAAGCCTTCACTGTCGTACTGCTTTGACATTATGAAGTAGTGTTTTTAAAATTATCTAACTAGTGAAGCATCTGAGATAGCTGGCCTATTGGCTCTGCGTCTATCCCAAATGTGTTTAAAATGGCATATGGTATTAACACATGCCAACTATTTTGACGCGCCGTGCGCGGATAGGTTGTGCACTGCCGTGAAAATCAGATGAAAAATGTCTGTAATATGTTGAAGCTTAGAAGTGTAGACTGTAGAAAATGTTCATGCTATGTCGCATGTTGCGAGAAACGGGGGTTGCAGATTAGTTGAGAAAAAATGCGTCGTTGAAGTTTCACCTAAATGCTGTGCACTAATTCACAAAGGTATATATTGATGGAAGTGAAAACTGAAGGTCTATATGTGACAGAAGACGTTTTCACTTAGTCACACACATGCAAAATGGTACCGTGAAAACCGTAGGTCGAAGTGGTACATAAAAATAATATGCCAGATACAACTATGATATGCTATGCTAAGCTAGGATAATAGTATTTTGTAAATCGACCTGGGTGAAAAAAAAAAAATTCACGCAAGTCGAAAAACGCATTCAAATATTTGCAATGTTTCGCAATAGCGCAACTGTCAAATCGAATATTTCTGTATTTATGAAAAATTTAAACTTCAGAAATAAACTATCGTGAGAAAATTTCGTTCTCAAACTGATAGACTAAATGTGACTGCGAAGAAAAACAGTTACATTTATGATTTAAGAATAATATTTAAAACGTGACTGACAGTAGTCTATGCTGATTAATGATATAGTATATCATTTCGCTGAAAAATGATGTCTGTGATGAACATTCCACGTTTTTTTATTTTATATAATGGTACGTTCATCACCGAGTCATTCTCATAAACGTCCGAATCAATCGCTCGCATCGATTCATTGATTGACGTATAAACCGACTGTCTTCCGTGCGGTTGTGTTTATGTTGTCTGTGGTGGGTGTGTGTGTGGTGTATTGTCGGTGCTCACAGCCTGTGCGGCAGGCAGCATGTGGCTTATAGTCTGTGACGGTAAGCTTTGGGCGGTACGTACATAGTATATAGTCAGCATCCCCGTCTCGCCTCACATTAGCATATTCATTACCTACTGCGTGCCCAAATAAGGCGCTAAAAAGCCTAGCACGATTACAAACACCGAAGGGCGTTTCAAAGTGAACAAAAATCTCGCACAATTAGTAGCAGAATTTGTTTTCTAAACAACTTATCTACATTTCTTCTCCCTCAATCGTTTTGAAAAAGAAGATTTATAAACAATTAAAAAAAAATTATTACAATCAGTCCGTGTAAAATTTTAAACACGTGAAAAATGATCTCCACCAAATCAAAATGGCGGCCTATTTTATGCTAATGTGATGTGGCGACACAGGTTCACTGTCCAGATGCATGCCGGTTAGGGGGGAACACGTGGATGCCCACGGCGGGCGAAGAGGGGGAAAAAATGACGAGATTTCGTCTATGGACTTTAAAATCGAGTTACCCAATTATGGTAATCAACGATAAAAATTGGGTTACCGAAAATACCCACTTCCTACTCGCCTACAGTGGCATTAATAGGATGAAGGCATTAAACAAACTCTTACAATTAAAAAATGATAGACTAGGTCTATGAGAATAATTTTCGGGATTCTTCTAGAGAAACCGACAAGGTCGCCATCTTGAAAAGGCGCCAAACACGTGGGATTTCGACCAAAAGTTTAGAAATTTACGCCGTTTTCGACGTAAAGAAACGTGCTTCTCTTCTGATAACTCTTTCTGACTAATTTAAACTGGCATATAAATAATGACCTACAGTTTTCACGTACCTTATAAAAAAAATGCTATTGATTTTTTTCAAAAAATCCCTTAAAATTAATGAGAACTATCCTTGAAAACAGCGGTTTTCAACTGGCGTCTAGGTGAAAACACTGTTGCGTAGACGATCAGTCGTCAGGGGTCACCAGTATGGGATGATGGGCCTACGTCGGGGGCTCCATTATGGGGTCACAATGGCCGACGAGGGACTCCGCCCAATCTCACCATTTAAACTCAAACTTCCTCCTCCTCCGTCGAGTCGACGGTTCCAAACAAATCAGAAAACTCTCTCTTCTCTTATCATGTTTATTCGATTAACATACGGCAACAGCAAAGCACAACCTCCCGGGCACGGCACGTCTCAATCGACTTAATGAGAGCGAGCTACGGCACGTCCGTAGTCGCCGAGTGTAACGCCTGAAGTGGGGAAAAAATACCAAGGCCGCACACATTGCAATTTGTGCACCCGTCACCAAGGTACGGAAACGAGGCGGTCATCCCCAACCCCCCGCGTCCAGGAAGCTGGGGATAACCGCCACATTAACTGAACGACGTCAGGATCCTACATATATAATTATATAGTAATTGATCATTTTGACTATAATATATTAGTATTATTTATTTTTTTATCATGCTATTTTAAACTATGTCAAAGATCTTAAAATATTCTCTGAGAAGTATTTAATCCATCTTTGCTTTTAATCATAATTATACATTGATGCAGGACGTCACTAATTTAATTTATTTTTTACATAGTGCAACCGTGATATTTTATTCATAATCTTAACTCTGTGATAAAGTCAATTTCCTGTACTTTACATATATAAGTATATACAATAATATAGTATTTGATAATTTGACTATATTATAGTATTAGTAGTAAAATAATATTGAGAAGGTGATATTTTTAATACAGGACTACTAAAACCTAATATATTGTTTTGAATAGGCCTATGTGTTGCATACTATGTGATATTGTTAATGTCATTCAATGTTGAATTTTAGTACCACGGCTAATGTTTTATGGTTTAACTGTACCATGCTGATTGAAAATAAAATTCATCTTATCTATCTTATCTTATCGTAAACGATGGACCGACATTAAAGGAACTCTGGGTCAATCTATTGTGTCCGCTAGGAAGGGGAAATCCTTGGTTAACATAGGCCCAGTATAGCTGGCTGTTCATTTAAATGCTTTTCAATCAGTGTTTCACTTTTAAACCTGCTAACATAACACTGTGTCAGCGCCTCCTGTTTGTTACTCTCATTCTAAGTGTTCTGTCTCCATGGGGGCAGTGTACGCCCATCGTCTGCGACGCTGGCCAAACATTGAAACAACATTGACTCAACGTCTCGTGTTTGCTGAGACGTCTTTGTTCACTCTATGCTTTGAGAATGATGGGCAAGGTCTTTACCTTTAGAGCGCTGGAATATGTTTGTATGAACCATGAAGACCAAAGGCTTTTTTTAATTTGAAATCTTCATACATATGTCTTAGTGAGCTTTTTTGCCTTCATTGGAATACTTATGTTATAGGTCCACGGCCATCATAAATAGGCCTAGACTTATTTTACTTCCTTCATTGCGGGGATCGTCAGAAGTCGATCTCTAAGGTGTAATTGAGACTCTGTGGCAAGATGTGTAGCCCTGGCCAAGATATAGCGGTCAGCGTTGGCTCAACGTTCATTCATACTTGGTTAAATGTGTATGATTCTGGACCACACACCAGGCAGAAGCAGCGTACATGCATGCAGTAGCTTGCGAGACCCCCTGATCACTATTTACTAATCTGAGAGTTGTGAATATAATAT